>JAVJGG010000090.1:26250534-26268487 GCA_035590195.1 Aviceda cuculoides | reverse complement strand
TGTCGATCGGTGGGTGGTGAGCAATTGCACTGCACATCATTTGTACATTCCAATCCTTTCATTATTACTGTTGTCATGTTATTGGTGTTATCATTATCATTATTAGTTTCTTGTTTTTTGTTCTATTAAACTGTTCTTATCTCAACCCATGAGTTTTACTTCTTTTCCCTATTTTCTCTCCCATCCCACTGGGGGGGGGGAAGTGAGTGAGCAGCTGCATGGTGCTTAGTTGCTGTCTAGGGTTAAACGATGATAATGACTTAAAAACAGTTATTATAGGGTTAACTTCTGACTTTCAGACTTAACTCTATCCCAGTCCAGTTAGAACTACTTACATTCTGAGAGCAGTACATATTGCTCTATTTAAAAACCTGCTTTTTTTCCCCCTTCTTCTTTTTGATATCACTTTTCACCTTCTGCTCATCTCTCAAAATTATCCCTGCTTATTGGACCTATTCTGCCAGTTCTACCAGCAATTGGTATCACTGCCCAGTCTATTTTAGTTTAACCAAGCAGTTAATGTCAGTATTTCACACATCCTGCATGTTCGGACGCTGCAGCAGGACATTGCACATTGACATCACAGGTCTCACAGCACCTTTGGTTGCACATTTCACCATCTTTCCCCTTATTTCGTTTCTCCATCTTTTATTTTTAAAGTGACCTGAGTAGTAATGAGCATTAAAGGATTTCCTTTAAAAATACCCAGTGTTTCATTAACAAGATCATAATGTCTTGTAACTTTTTACTTCTCTGAGAAGGGGTTGTCATTTGGGTGAAAGCATCCACTGTGGTGCTCATCCCCTTCATAGGAGGGTGCTTTAGAAAGGGCCATGGTCATGCCTTGCTTTGTTCCTGGTGCTCCTTTAAACCCTTCAACTTCAGCCTTATAGACTTAATTGTCAACATCCTTCTCTTTCAAGGTACTTCCTGCATGAGTATTTAGATTCTTGTTACTTTACATAAAAACCTGCCTAGAATTAAAAAAAAAAAAAGAAAAAAAAAAAAGATACTCAGAGAAGAGTTTTCCCAGTGGCTCCTCCTAATTCAGAAAGAAAAGCCAATCCACTGCAGGTTTTCTTTCCTCTACAGAGCAGTGTGGGGTTTTTAACCCTCAAAAGCCTTCTTGGCCTCTCTATAAATTTAAACTGGTAAGAAGTTAAAGGGGACAGGCATAACAGAGCAACAACAATCAGATTGTGCAATGACAGGCACCAATAAAACAGTAGAAAGTGCTGCATGAAAGGGACACTCAGTTGGAAAAGCACTTCTTCCAAAATTCAGTAGAGTTTACCAATACACAGAAATCTCACATTACATCAACACAACTAGTACTGATGTCCCACATTATCCACAAATTCTGTAAACCAGGATAAGTACATCTAAAAGAAGTTGGGGGGTGTGAGGCAGTAAAGAAACCACATGCTAACTGGCTACAAGTGTCTCCTGATTCTTTGAAGGGGCTTTTCTGAAAGCAAAACTAGAAAAGGACTAACACAAAACTTAAGTTTGCTGTGTAATGCAGTTACGCAACATATGCAGAATCAAAAAAGGGATTCTAATTGTCTAATTCAAGTATATTTTAGCCACTCTCTTCTGTTTTCTCCTGCCACACCTTGCCAGCCCCACTCTCTTGAAAGATTTTCCTGAAAAATAGGATCCTCTGACACTGCTGTAGTAAAAATAAAGAACACAACCCAGGGTGCTCTGGGAAAGATTACAGAATTCCTTGTCTACCCTTTACTTCGTGATCCTGCTTAATCCACTAAAATAAAATTTTAAAAAGCTTGATAAACTTAATAATTTCTATATGTGACTCTTGCAAAATTAGCAAACTGACAAACTCCATGCTATTATTAAGCAAAAGAAAAGTAGATGAAAAGCAGAAATAAACTTTAAAAGATTGACATTAAATATAATTTTGTAAGTACCATAATTTTACTAGTCTACTAAGCATTTAGGTTTGCAAAAATACAGTTTAAAAAAAAAGAAAACTTTCACAAATTTTTCTTATCCTATTTCTTGGGATGAAATAACAATACAATATTTTAAGAAGTCTACATTCAGTTTTGAATATGGAAAAGATCCATCATAAATAAAATATGTTAAACAAAGACATCTGGGGCAAGACCCTCTTGGATCTTTATAAGCAAAAAAAATGAGAATTAGTAAGGAATAACTGCTACTAGCATACACAGTTATTGCATCCCTACTATAATGTGAATACATTTAGGTTTTATTAGCAAGGGTAAATGAGTATAATTTGACATTTCTACTTCTTCAATGCCAGTAATATTAACAGCAACAAAATTTTAAAAGGCTTTAAAACATGCTAAATTTAGAGTTTGAGCACACAAGGAAAACTGAACAAACACTAATTTAATTTATTCCATTTTACCAAGAGTTTAATGGCTCTAATAATATTGCCAGTAATGCACATGCTTATAATAGCCAGAACTATATCTTCTGTTTAATCATTAGTATATGAATATTAAGATTACAAAATACTACTTTTAAGTATTTCTAAGTACAGCTTGCTTTATTTATCTAACCTAAATTGCACCCAAAATAATGCAAAAGTCATCCTGAGATTGTACTATATTGCAGACATCAGTACAATACTAAGACAATTCTGTTAAATTTAAAACATGAAGACCGAAACATGGGCAGAGAGAAAAAAATATACAACTTTCACTTATCTCTATATTATCCTCAGACTTCACATGTACCTCTGAATTCTGCTGAGGGGGATAGTATGTTGTCTATATATATTATCTGTGTTTAACTAACAGGTGATTGACTTGCTATCTGGAATTTGAAATATTTTCAGTCCTGAACTTCCCCGTTGCCAATACATAACTAGAAATCAGGAATTTTCCCTGAACAACTTTCAGGGTAGTGGGGTTTTCTCCTCAAATTGAAAACCTACTGAACTAGACTTCTCCATTATAGTTATTCAGGTGAGCCAGATTCTCAGCAGATGTTAAAATGGTGCAGAACTACTGAAGACAAGACGCAAATAGCAAGTCTCTGAATGAAATAAACGTAAATTCCTGGATCAGCACAGCCAATACAGGGTTCATGTTTCAGAGTCTAGGTTGTTCTGGTTATGTGAATGCTCCTATAATTCAAAGTCAACGAACTGAGTCCAAATTATTACAAAACAAACTATGACCAAAACCCGAACTCTGATGCCTGTCTACATCACACGATGAAGATGAACAAAGGATTCCCTGAGCTGCTGCCAGCCACAGACTAACCCAGCTACACCAACATCCCAAAACACCTACTCCTACACAGCTACACTGCTCTAGGATGTAAGTTTCTGTCTCCACATACATGTGTGCTGTGCCGTGTACTGACCAGTGCTTGCTTGGTATTTTGTATCCTGTTTCACAGCCAGAGCAGAGGTTTGGTGTTTGCCGCAAGCAGTTGCGGCACATAACAAAAGTCAGAAAGCACTCCTTATATTTTCAATTATGGAATGGAGACAATTACTAGTTTCCAGGCATTGTTGTAAACTGGCATTGATTTGGAATTGCAACCTATTTTTTTAACATCTAATTAAACATCAGCCAAGTAACCCTGGTTCTGAGGAAATGCCTGAGCCAAAATATAGTGCTGTATAAAGACAGACACTCGATTCTCCTTTTTCCTTCTTCAACATTTCTTCTCTTCTCCGGAATTCATCTGTCAAAAAAATTACAATAAATTTCTTCAACGATTTGCACTTTCCACAGGCAGTTCTGACATTTTTGCTAGGCAACACCATACCTTAACACATAATTTTCACTAGAACATCGTTCACATCAGTATAACAAAGAGAGATTGGTTTTAGAATCATTTTTCCCTGAATCATGTGCCATAATCAGGGAAAGGGAAAAAAAAATAAATATGTTAGAAGGGTGTAAGAAAGAGAGCTTCTTTTTTCTATCTGTACAAAAATCACACCTTTCTCCCAAGGTTTCCTAGTATTAATTTTAACAACTTAAATAATTTTTAGCAGTATGGGTTTCAGATTTGGACTTTTAGATTCTACAGAGAATGACAATTGTCTGCCTACATTTTATAATTATTATTTTTAACCTAGCAAATCTGCACCTATCCAATCTGAATTAGTTTACCTAGATGTAGTCCAGTGAACCAGTGAATCCAGTGGGGGCTGGATTCTATTCAGTTACTTCTGGCAACTAATTTTCAGCTGAGTTGCATCTGGATTTTATTTCAACAAAAGGTCAGCTTCTGGACTTCAACACACAAAGAGCCATTTGGGAAGTAAGAAGTTGTCAAAAGCATCCTTAAATTAGAAGCTTCAATAGAAAGTGGTATGGAACTCTGGATTTGTTTCAAAGATAAGTGATGAAATGTTTGTGTTCACAGAAATTACAATGAATATGCACAATGAAGAAGCCATCTGCTGGAAGAGTCTTATAAAAGATTAAACACTGAGTATACTGGAAAAATCCTATGGGAATATCTTGCACAATTGGAAGCTAGCATTCTAGTGCACACAGCAGCATGCAGAATGAAAAAAAGCACAGCACAAGCTCTTTAATCATATATCCTGTGAGTTTTCAAAAAAATCCTGCATATTGTCAATTTATATTGGTCTGTTTTGTAAACAAACAGCATGCAAAGCCAAGAAACAGCCAAGCCTTTTACTTATCAGAAGAACTGATAGGTTTCTTTTGTAATCACAGAGGAATCCAAAAGAACAAGCCCTTGATAATTATCTAGGCTTCCTCTTTATCAAGGTACGTGAATCTGTCCTATTTCATTGGTCAAAGTAACTTCCAGCACCACCATTCCTCAAACAGTGTTTTTAGTAGGTCTTTATTCTAATAAGCCTATACTCCAAATATTTTATTGGGACTGGAGAAATTTGAAATGGGTGTAAAATAAATAATTAGGAAGAAATGAACATGTTTGGCAAGTGATAAAGTAAACAATATTTGCAAGGAAATGTTTTATGATTATTCATTTACAAAATGAAATAATTGTTTTACATTTACAAGAATGCTCAAACTAGGGAAAATACAGGCACTTTTGTCCAAACCAGATAGTTTAGAGTAACTCACTATCCATTACACACAAAATTCATCTTATGAAACTTTCCATGCAATATTGCTTCTACTCCAGATGGCTACGATCTAATAACTATCTATTTGAATTAATTTGCTGAATTATACTTCTTACTGACACATACTTCCTGCAAGACAGAAGATCACCTTGTCAAAAGTGTCCATAAATCATCAAATTCTGCTTTCTAAGTTTTTCCTGCTGCTGGATAGCTAAATAATTTTGTTTCTTTTTTTTTTTTCTTTATTTTTTTTTTATTCCAGAGGAACAGAATCAGCTTTGAAATACAGTGGCATTAGATAATACTCTTCAGTTTTCAAAAACCCTTCTTCAAAAGCTTCGTGACCTATAGAATATAACTAATTAATCTGAGAAATACTGCTTTTAAATTACGTATAACATTAAACAGCTTTTCAAAACCTTATCCAAAGACTACATCAGTCTGTGGAACTGGAAGTAGACCAAACAAATTGTTTAACTTGTGTTCTGGCCAGGCTATCAGGTCAAGCATTCTGTTGTTAAAAAGTGCTGTAGGACGCTTAATAAGCAAGTGGCTTAAGAGCTCTGACTTTTCAAATTTCCGAGGCTATACCTACTCTGTAGTTGTGATTCATCTAGGCATGAGAGGTAATTTTAATAAAACCAGAACAGAAACAAAGAAACAAACACACACACACACGCACCCCACCAAAACAAAAACAAAACCCCAACAGACACCACCACAGTGAATGGCCTTAAGACCTTCAGCATACACCAAGCCAAAATCCTGGGTAGGTAGTCACAGGCTCAGGCCTAGGCTGTCAAGGATATGTTGTGCTAGCACCTACGCCACCTATGCATAGCTGAAGTATACCTTCACAAGCTTCACACAGATGGCAAAGCAGACATACCCCAATAAAGTCAAGCCTACATGTCCCTAACACTAGAAAACGCAAGGGTATGAACATCACCTGTTGGATCACCATGCCGTATGTAACTTCTAAACTTTTGTTTGACCTCTTCACCTAGGAAAATACTTCAGAATTTTCACTCCCTTTTTCCTCTAAAAAAATTATACAGTATCAGTGGGTCTCAAAGTACTAGATACCCAAGGTAACAGGGCTAGACATTTCTACTTATGGTTGAAAAATGTTAAGGTTCCCAAGACTGTTGTTTGCTCTAATTTTGACTAATTTCCAGTTAGGATTTGTGCCCTATATAATGCAACCCTTACCAGAAAACTTTTCTAGGATCACCCCTTTGTCAGTTAAGCTATTTGTCATCTGTTGCTGCAGAATCTACCAGCCAATCTACTGTGCCATTTATTGTATCACATCACTTTTCCTCTAGAAAGACACCCAAGCTTCACTGTAGTGCATCACAGAAAAACACAGCTAATAACCCTTTCTTGGGAATCCTTCTGTCCTCAGGCCCCGCCACTTTCCCATTATCTTTCTAATCCTGTGTTATTTTGCTACTGCTCCTTGAAACACTTCCGAAACAAAAGGATTTTTCTCATAAGAGTTAGAAGAAAACCAGTTACTCTTTTCATAAGAGCATTATTCTTATTTAGCAGTACCACAGGATTTGCACCTATACTGTTTCAGCCATTCAGGCATTTTGATTAAAAAAAAAAAAAATTACCTAAGTTCATTCTTGACTGTATTTTGAAACGCAAAACAAGCAGAAAATCACAGAAAACAAGAGCCGAACATAATGAAATCTGAGGAAAAAATATCAACCATATTAGAACTTTGCAGTTTGGCATGACAGGTGAGTATTTATTTTCCTCAAAGACCCCAGTAAATCAGAGCAATGGTGCTGATGGCATAGTATAATTGTCTCTGATATGCTGCAGTGAGTGTTATTTATGGTTGTTTGTAAAATACGCTGTCAGAATGGCAGGCTGCCTAGGACCTTAGCATTATTTATGGATTCTCCTGTCTTCACATGCCCTTTCATGCACCAAATTAAAAAAACCCAAAAGTTTCAACTCTACGCTCTTGAAACAAGAGCACTTCCTCCAGAGAACAAGATTCGTTATATTACACATCTGTAATTCTTAAGTTTTTCTGTAAATATTTATTATGAAAAATATTTTCAGCTTCAGCAAAATATTTCCCATATTTTCTCTCAGGAAAAGCCCAAATTCTATATTGAGTGATGACACATGTAACGCTACATATGCCATTAGCATTACACTTGATAGAAGTCAAGAGTCTGGACTTTTGTCTGGTTTTTTTTTTGATTGTTCTGACCCCAAAAGAACTGCAGTAATGCCAGCCACTCAAGTCAAAATCTAAGACTGATAAAGTAAGCAGGCTGCTTTATTCATGCATCTTTTCATACATTTTTGATGCTTTGCAGATTCCAGATATTGTCTAATAAAGTGCAATTTGTCAATGAGAAGATATAATAAATGAAAGAATGAGGAAAATAGTTACTTTATTTATTGTGATCCAAACAAATACAGAAAGATCTAAATTGTTATACTTTTTGTCACCAATTACTTAAACATGATAATGAAATATAAAACTAAAAGACATATGACAATGAAACTTTTTTCTTTTTTATCAAATAAGTAGTTATTCTTAAAAAAAATAGAGTACAAGTCACATCCACATTTAGTTCTCAGGTTCCTAAAAATACATACTTCTAGCAGAGTACATGTTTTTCATCCAGAAGCATCTTTTCTCCTCTTAACAAACTAAACTAAATTACATGTAGGAGATGCTCAAGTTTGTTTTCAAGCTTCTTGCTAAATCACAAATGAAATGAGGATAAATGAATTAAGAATCTAATAATGATACTAATGTGCCAGATCCCAGTAGCTATTGATGATACCTTACTGTAGTACCCTGTTACTTGCAGCAATCTTTTCCTAATTTTCAGACAGCCTGAGCCTTGGGAATAGTTCCAAAAGCCCAAAACAATTCCAGCCTCCTCTTTTTTTTGCAGCATTGGAGGAGAGAGTTCAGAGGGAAAATGCTTAATTTTCTTATGCCATTCAGTCAAGTTGGAATCATGTAATCATCTCCTTCAGTCTTCCTATATGTATGTCCTGTGTTTTAATGTTAACTAAACTGCTTTAATACATTGTCCTACCAAAATTAGCAAATAGCATCTGACAGATGTCAGACAGCATCTGACAGATGACAGATCACCTCCACACATCTCTACATGGTTTTATCCAAATATGGAAGGCTGAAACACAAGGAAGGTTAGAAAGTATGGTTTCATTCATGAGAAAAGTTCAAGTTTTGGTTTAGTTCTGAAACTTTTCATGGAAAAGAAAACTGAAATGATTGGGGTTTTTTAAATTAAAAGGATCAACATGATTTCCTTCAAAAACATCCAAAGTATTTCTACATGAACTAAAAAAAAAAGTTCCAATGTTTTAACTTCAATCTTTAGTTGCAGCTCGAGATTTGTCAGCTTCATTAGAGAAGTAAGTTACATAACCACAATGGGATCTTACTAAACATCCTGGCCTTTAGCAGTTTACTAAGACTATTTCCTAAAACATAATGAACTGCTTCCTGAGCTTTGTACTTCTGCATTGTACTATTTCTAGCCATCTTTTCAAAATACTACTTGAGGAATACACATATGCTTTAGCTGATTCCTACCATAAAATTAGCTGGTCCCAGAATTCTCAAGAAAGTTGAGCTAACAATACAGATGACTAAATAGAGGGCAGACAAACATCTACATTACAAAAAAACTTTGCTGTCTTTAGATGTACTTGTTTACATTATAAAGAATTAAGTACTCCCTGGCTGTTGGACAGAAATCCAAAGTGCAAGTTTTGTTACAGAACATAACACCTGTAACTTCAATGAGTAAATCCAATTTATAGTTGAAATTGAAAAGAACTCATCTCCTGAAGTTTCTGTCCTGTTGCTATGTAAGTTGCAGATATTTTGAGCAGACTAGTTTCTGCAAATCAAGACATTTCCTCATCATGGGACTATACAAATTAATTCCCAGAAAAAGGGTATCTAGATTAAACAAGCTGTCAGCTATATGAAATTGCTTAAGTTTTTACAGAGTACAGCACAGCCATGGCATACATTATTAAGAAATCTCTGTGTCACAGTCAGTCACATTTATCCCAAGCTTTTTGCCATTGGTACTGGCAGATGTTATCCCACTTGCATCATTTCTTGCTGATCACAAACACTGTGGGAGGACGATACCCCAAACCCTAACCACCAAACAATGCTACTTGGAAAAGGCAAACCCATGGGTTGTAATCCTCAGAGTTCACTACTGCTCCTAGGAATAGTAAGAGATTATAAATTCTACTAACCCATTAAATGTCCTTAAAGACCATCCCCCCTTTTACAGCCTACTAAGAGAAACAGATGTTTAAAATGATGGAGTTGCATCAAAACACACAAAACACATCACTTAAGCTCAAGCTACAAAATCAGATGCTGACCAAAAATTCAGGTCCAAAGTGTGCCTGTCTACACAAGAAATGCCTAAAATAGGACACTTTCTTGGTCAAGTGGTCATTAGGATACCGAACAATTCTTAGAGGCCGTACACTCATCTAGGCATATGCTGGCATACCAAGCTCTTACAGTTTCCGGTTCTCAAAAAGATAGCAAACATTTCTGACTTCTTTTTGTAAATGTGGATTACACAAAGAAGAATCAAGCATATTTTAACCCTACTATTTATTTACTGAAGGGACATACTGCATCAGAACCAGTTTTGAAAGAACAGACAGAACTTTGAACGATGATCCTCCCATTTCAGGATCTAATGGCCTTAGCAGCCTCTGCCCACATTGTATCAACTAAGTATCATTCAGAACCCAGAAGTGACTAATGGCCTTGATTGTGTAAAAGAAACTTAAGATAAGGTCCTCTAAAATGTTATTTTGCATTTTTCACTGTTCTTTGCAAAAGGCTTTTCTGAACAGAGCTTCAATTGAAAAAAAAACAAACACATTCCAACTTAAAATTAGAAGCTTTTATAGAGATAAAGGTGGAGAAATGACAGAAGACAAAGAGAAGTAAAATGCAGCTTCCTGTTCACATAAAAGATACTAACATCTTGTATTTAGGAGGAAATAATATTCCACAAGGGGAGAAAAGAAGAGAGATTTGAAAAAGATTTGCCTTAGGGATGGCACAATCAAATTCTTCATTGCAGAAATCACATTCTTCATTGCAGAAATCAAATTCTCCATTTTGGAAATCAAATTCTCCATTCATTAAACCAGCAGGAAGTAGAACAGAATAGAATTCAAAGGAGAAGTCTGCACAACAGGTTTCATCCATCTTCACAGTGATTAGTGAAGAGGCTAGAGCTAAGTATGGCAGTTTTAGCTGGACCCATGTGGAAAGCAGAGACACACATAGCAGTAGGAAAGAAACAACCAACCAACTAAAATTTGCCTGCTTGGTTTGCAATGCAGTCAAGAACATGCGATACACTGTGATCAATGTGAACTTGAAGGAATTGCATAGTCTCACCCAGGAGATGAGAGGCATTTTTATGAAAAAAAATCAAGTCATCCAGCTCATTGACTAAGATCCAGAAATTGTCCAGAATTTTGCCCAGCCTTCCCCTCCTTTATCCACTGATTGTACATCATCTAGTAATCATGTGTTTTATGCTGCTGGCTTGCTTTCAGCACAAGGACACATGCCATGAACTTCCTATTAGCATAATACAGACAGTAGCAGCACTTGTAAATCAACATGATGGATTACTCCAGGAAACGAACCGATTCTGATTGCAGCATTAGGCAACACAGGAAGGGGGAGACTCCCCTATGCTTATGGCAGCATATCACTGATGTTTTAATTCTTCCTCTGAAAAAGAAGTGCATATATATATTGGGGTATTATATATTTGGGAAACTTGTTAATGAATCAGCTAATTTCTGCTAGTATCTTGCATGGCTATTTCACACACTGTTCCACCTGCAGCAGGTTACTGCTGCCTTTTTACTTACCTGTAAAAGAGTTAGTTTAAGTTAGTTTAATCCACATGTAGTGAAATATGCTAGAGTTTATTTAATACTGTATAAAATTAACATTAAAGTGCAAAATGAGTACTTTATGGGCAAAAAAAGAAGTGATTATACATATGCAGTTAGTCTATTTTACAAACATAATTTTAAACCAGACAACGTTATAGCATCCTTTAGAAACAGAAATCTTATTTCTCAACTATGGTTTAATCAGCATTGACTTTCATAGATACAAGGTCATGCAGTAACCATGAAATGTATTTGGCGTGGTTTGTTTTTTTTTTAAGAGCAAAAAAAAAATCTTTGCAGCATTTTAGCAAATACAACAGTAACATCCATTCTGTTCAGAAAGTTGTATCTTATTTTTCAATTTCCTTCTAACCTTCCTAAAGGTTAGGATTTGAAATCATAATGGTTATTTACAGAAGCATCTTCCAACTTTCTCTTGCCAGACATTCCTCTCCCTTAAAAAGAAAAATAATGTGGGAGTGATGGTTCTGGTGATTCAATGTGATACAGTGAGTAAATATGTAAAGCATAGCAAGGAAAGTAAAAATAGAACTACCTGAAAGTTAGTGATAAAGCTGATCTTAAATTTCTCATTATCTCTCACAAAGCACATAAATGGTATCTTCAGACTGAAGTAAATATCAGGTTAATACAGAGTATGAGAATTATCCCTGGATTATTCAATACAATATTTTCACTTGACCTATGGAGTAGCTTAACAGTTGGTAACAAAAGGTAAAAGACTCCCAACAAAGTCAGTGGACTTTGGATGAGCTTCTCAAATGAAGAAGCCAACCAAAGGAAGAAAGACGAGTTTCCTCTATTTTCATATCAATACACTTAGACTCTAAACCAGCACAAGAGAGAACAGTAAGCCACAGGAAAGGTGTTCATCATCTACTTTTTTATCATAGAAGTTTTGTCATCTAATTCATGCCTATTTTAGACAATTCGGTCAGGGAAGAGAGATACGAGGATGACAGCAAGAACATAAGAGGTACATGGGCAGCATACGGCCCCATCTTTGCCAAAAGGAAGACTCTGGCACAGGTCTTTATTCTCTCTTCTGATAGTGTCAGGATTGTGCAGAAGCTATTTTCACAGTAACCGTTCTTCTTCGCAATGCTTGCAGAGCACCTTTGTTTCTCATTCTGCTCTTTTTGAGAGTAGACATCAAAAAGCTAAGACTCATACTATTATTGTACTCTGAAATCAATAGTTATACCAACACAACACAAGAATAAGATAGTATACCACAGATAAGAAGTGTCACTAGCCATTCATATTTATGAGGGCAGAAAATACAGTACTTCAGCTTAAAATATAAATAAAAAATTAAATTTGATCAGAATACTTAGGATACACAAGAAACTTAAAAGGCTTTAAAAGGCAACAATGTCTTTCATTAACAGTAAAAGGACCATGCAAGTGTTAAATTAACTGTAAAGTAACATTCTGGTTGTTTCTTCAATACCATGCCAATCTCATGGTATTCCATGAGGTGGAAAATAGTAAGAAACCACACACAACTATATGTTATGTACAACCCCTGCAATGTTATGGAGGAAGCAAACTGTCACAGAGTAGGTCCAAACTTCCTAATGCATACATCCTGCATTACTTTGTTGCTTATTTCTTTCCTTTGTAAATGAAAGCACACAGACGGAATGGAATGGTGCTGATGCTAATCTGTACTGTACATTACTACTTATGTGCAAAGAGCCTACTGAGCTGCAAAACAGATTCCTCTGTTTCTTCTGAGGAAGTATTATATTGTACTAAAATCCTGACCTATTTTATGATTAATACTTTAGTTTTAGTAGAAAACATGGATCTAATCACCTTCACTGTATCTTTAAGTGTTTTTATACCGATATTACGTGCATTGCAGATTTCTGTAAGATCAAAACAAAATAAGCATCATTTAAATCAGATCCGGTTATATATAGATGGAGCCTCACACTGAACATGGCATGATCTGCTTCTAAACCATCCAAACTGACTGACTAAATCACAAGCGAACCCCTTGATGAAGTGCAGCACTGTGAGGAATCCATCCTGCACACTTCCTTCACTTCAGAAATTCATTTCATGAAGGCCAGCTTAAAGGCCTTTTTTGAGCATTTTCAACAACTGACTTCAGTGAATAAACCTGGAAAGTGTGCAAGGGGCTTTATTTTCTGCATCTATTTTCTCCACTTCATCACTGCCTCATGCCTTCCACCATATTTACACATAAAGAAAGTGTATTGACAGCATATTACTGAACCAGAAGAATTACATGCAGCCGCAAACATGCCCAGTCATAAGCACCATTACAAAGTGCCACAGCGTGGTGGTTCAAGCCCTACTGCATAGCTGGTCTGCCTATCAATTAGGCAACAAAGAAAAACTTAGTGTGAACCCCATGTGATTTACAAAACTATCCCTGACGGTTACCAACCACAAGAGGCCTAATTCCAGCAAGCAGGTTTTGATTAGTTGGCTGGGATTTTTTTCATCTATTAAAGACTTGCTGATCCACAAAGGATGAAAAGGAAAACCTTTTCACCTTCAAAAAGCATGAAACTTCCTGCCAGACTAAGGGCAGTTACGGAAAATATATATTACTGAAAGTAGCCAATACTTTTCATCATGAAACCACATTAGAGTAAACCACATTAGAGTAAACCACACCATCAAAAAAGGAATAATTGAGCTTTCAGCATCAAGCATTACAAACACTTCTAGGTGACAGGAGTGCTATTTTTAGTTAAGTACGGTCTGATTTTTTTTCCCCTTCCAACACCAGCATTTCCTTAATACTAAACAATTAAAAATATTAGCTACTTATGAGTCAATCCTATTTATGCCTTCTCTAATTAGAAAAATGAGCTGTGACATAGCCTAACAACAAAAGCTGTAGCGTCCTCTATTTTGTAGATATTTTCTTCAATTTCCTCAATGTTATTAACATTAATATACTATAATTGCCTGTCTCTGACTGGAGTGTTTATAAAATTGTTTTGTAAATACAGTTTTTGAAACAAAACCTATCAGTCTAATTTTTAAGTTATGCAAAGTTTATAAAGATTGATAGTTTTGGAAACATCACCATGAATCCTGCTATTTGACTCAGCACTCTAGCGTTTTGGTATTATGTCAGCTCACTTCTCCCCAAGGCAGTTGGACCAAAATGTAAATACACTAACAAACTGCTGAAGATCAAAGTGCCACATACTCCTGTAAGTTTTCTTCAGGTTTCTTGTATATAAATACACATGGAGTTTTATCAAGGGCAGAGGACATGCAAGTTATCATAAACCCAGTTAAAATTTCTATTGAGGAAATCAAGACCTTTTTAATGTAGGAGAGGTTTTACCACTTCTATTGCCATATTCTTATAAGCGCCTACCCAAAAACTTAACTTACAGCACAAAGAAAGGTTTGCTTGCTTCTCTTTAATTATTCCCAAGTGAAAAATTTCACAAGAAAAAAGCCACCCTCCTAGAAGACTTCAAATGTTACCACAGAAAATTATAACAGTCTAACTGGAACTACTGATTAGAAAGAAGATAAAAAAAAAAAAAATATTACCTATATCCTAGCAGAAAAATTTCCTCCATTAACAAATCTAGGAGGTTTGATGCTGCACAAGACACTTTTTAAACTGTCTTGTACATGAAATTCAGACAGTTTCCATCCTTACAATCAGTAAGGACAGATGGTTTAAATCTGCATCATTTCATTGAGCTATTGAAAAAAATGCTAATTTATTCGAAGGATCCAGATTTGTGTCTTCCTTTTTCTGCAAAAAATAAGTGAGAGGGATGGAAATACGCTTGATAAATAATTTGAGTGAGATTTAATTGCAAAGTAGAATATTCCAGTAAGTAAACAGCTTTGTGAATTCCTGTAGGAACAGTATGTCATTTTACTTTTCACAGGCCTCAGATAAGTACTGAAAGCAAATCTGCCCCAGGAGATATGGCCACACTCAGTGACAGGACAAAGCATCAGAACATTTATAGATAGGTTCCAGTAAACTTCCTTCATCTTCATAAAGGCCATGCATACTAACAAACTTCAGAATCAGCTGAAGATTCATCTACATGAGAGCTCCCACCACACTGAACTTGATCCAGCTAAATCTGTGGTAACACCCATGGAAACTTTTTTTATTTCTGTAAGGACACATATTGCTATGAAGGCAGAGTACTCAATTACACATGCCACTGCACAGATGGGTCTTCCTCATTATCTCAGCACAGTTTCGTTGGATGCTCCTTGCTCCACACTGCCATAGTCTGTCTGCAGAAAGTGAGGTTAATAATACCACCAGTCACCAATTCTGGTTGGGCAACAGACAGCTTCAACAAACTAGACCCCAGAAACAAAAAGAACAATGCTACACAGCATTTTCTAACAAAAGGAGCACAGCATGGCAGAATCAGGCCTCACACCTCTCCTAGTTCTCCAGGTGCCAAGCCATTCTACAGGCTATGGAGATGTACAGACAAAAGTTCATTGTACTTTATTAACTGAACACCGGAATGACATTAATGTATTTTGTCAATTTCCCCATGAATATCATTAGTAGAATATTCTTTACAAGTTGCTTCAAAATAGGACTATAAATGGCACTGTGGCTCTCTAGCACCGTCTTTTGCACAGTATAGGTCCCAGCATGCCCAACTTTTACACTAGAGCATCTTCTGGGAAAAAAAAAAAATCCAATTCTAATTTTAAAATCACCAGTGATGAAAAAAAACAGAGCAAAGCCTAGTAGTTTCTGTGATGGCTAATTACTCTTTCTGTAGAAAATGCCAATTTAATGTAAAACAAAAAAAAAGTGTGTAACACTAAATCACAAGCACTGAATATTTTTTTATATGTTTTCTCTGGAAATGCTTATGTATTTGGTCAAGTTGATCCTTAACACTTTTTATGCTGACACTCAATGTGGAATACTTATCTTTCACCATGAGACATGGTTTCCATTGCTGTCATAGCCTTATATACCTATTTCAATTTCTTGGCATCTTTTTTGAGCTGATGACTCCAAAACTGAACACTCTATTCTACTTTGACTCTAACAGTGACAAATGCAGTGCAAATAATGTCTCTAATTTAGATTTTCTGTTTCGACACCTAAAAATGTATTATCCTTTGGCTGTAACATCACCCTAGCAGTATACGTTGAACTGACTATGGATCAGCACCAGTATAATTTCATAATCATTATTCATCATTCCCCCACATAACTCTGTCACTGCACTATCACTTTTAATAATTTTATGATTTCTTCCTGGTCACTGAGAAAAGTGTTCCAAATAATAGTTTAAAAAACTTATTACTAGCCCAAATATTGCTAAAACTACTGACTTACTTATAAATTCTCTTTATTCAAGGTCCTCAACATGGCTTAGCATCCTTCCATTTTCTCACCCAAAATCTTAAACAAGTGCTTACAGGAATCTGTCACATAAAACACCGTTGCCTGTATAAGCCAATCTAAATCACATTAAAAATTATACCAAGCCAACTCAGCAAGATTTATCCTCCATCAAGCCTTTTCAGGAGTCAGTAATTATGCTTCCCACTTTCAGTTCATCATTCAAGCCTTTTCTCAATCATTTCATTATTTTGCATGGACTGAAGTAAAGATGAAAACTCTGAAACTGAGTCATAACAATTGGAAAAAGTTAATTTTCTTTTGATCTCTTGAAAGAAAAGTTTTTCTGAAAAAGAACTAACAAAATGTCAACTTTGAAGATCTTCTTAAGGCACTCTTTAGAAAGAAATCTTTGAGAATTAAGGGGGGGGGTTAGTGCCTTTCCATTTTTCATAACATTTGTTATGTTCTTTCAGTTATTTGCCATACAAAGTTTTTATGTATCCTTTTCTTAACGTATTTACATTCCACCTGTTGTTAACTGCATTATCAATCACAAGTGTGATACAGGTGTTTAATTTAGATAATCCTCAGCTGAGTTTTGGTAACTGCACACATCTATTCCGTTTCAATATACCACAACAGGTTAGTTTCATTATTTCAAGTACATTAATTCCTGTCAATGCCATTATCAGACTTTACCAATTTAAGCAAAATCTTCCAGCCTTAGATATATTTCTTCTATGTTTTTTTTTCCCCATCATCCAGCTTTCTGCAATTCTTAACTTTTACTTTCTATTTTCTCTATTTCTATACTTCTCCTTTGGTTAAACCTAGTTTTCTAACATTACAGAGTTGCATCTAACTTCTTCCTAAAATAGAGCTGTTTGTTTTCAAAAGTAAAAAGGGGTCTTCTGTATCAAGTGTAGCATTAGGCTTTTCTATATCATTCACTGAATATTTTACAAATCTCTCAATTTTTATTCTATTACCTCAATCTAATTTTGTCTTCTAATTCATTTGTTCACATTTCTTAAGTGAGCAGAATCCTGTCAAATGCTTTTTACCGAGCTGTGACTGAGTCTTCATTTTCAGTGTGGATGATGTCCAAATTAACATTTTTTGATTAGTGTCGTGGTTTAACCCAACCAGACACTAAGCACGATGCAGCTGCTCACTCACTGTGTCATCGTCGTCCCCCCCCCCAGTGGGATGGGGGTGAAAATCAGAAAAAGAAGTAAAACTTGTGGGTTGAGATAAGAACGGTTTAATAGAACAGAAAAGAAGAAACTGATAATAACAATGATAACACTAATAAAATGACAACAGTAATAATAAAAGGATTGGAATGTAAATGATTAGCAGTGCAACTGCTCAACACCCGCCAATCGATGCCCAGTTAGTCCCCAAGCGGTGATCCCCCGCCCCCACTCTGCCCAGTTGATATACTAGGTGTGACATCCCATGGTATGGAATACCCCGTTGGCCAGTTTGGGTCAGCTGCCCTGGCTGTGTCCTGT
>JAVJGG010000090.1:26208128-26230307 GCA_035590195.1 Aviceda cuculoides | reverse complement strand
AGACACCAGCTTCTCAAGGAGTATGTCATGAGAGACAGTGTCAAAGGCCTTGCTGAAGTCAAGGTAGATAACATCTATCTAGCTATATTCTTAGCCATCTACCATACATTCAGGGATGAAGCTGTAGCTTTTGTTCCTTGTCTGACTATAAATGAGACTGTATTACACAAGAAAAAATTCTCACAGTGCTATTTAAGTCTCCCAAGCTATTTAAGTCTTAAAAAAGCAAACAAAAACTCACCTAGTTTCTGAGACTTCAAGGTAGACACAGACCACTACTGCAGCAAACAGAACACTTGTTTTACATTCTCCCAGCATCATCATCTACCAGATAAATAAACTGACAGTCTCTTTTTAGATCTTATGACAACAAATAGTCCCATACAGGCCACACTACAATGTTTTTATCATATGGTGATAAAAAACAATCACTGCATACAACTAAAACCACAGGTACCCGAGTTGTATCATCTTGCTCCAGGATAGAACCAGCCTCTCACAGCTTCACCAGCAGAGTGTAGCAGCCTGCAAGAAGAAAGAAAATACTTTATGTTTGAAATTTACTTTCCCATTCAGTCTCAAAAAATAAAAGCAAACAAAACCAAAAAGGATAAAATAGTCCAGACTATTTTACACAGGCTCCAAGCAATACTATGAGCTCTCTACAGAGATTAGATGCTTATACTAATTGTGTTTAACATTTTAACATTTTATAAATAAGCCAGGGGACAATTGAATCATCATGCGAAATTACAGCGGTTAGGATATATTCCCCAAAGTATAAACATTTGAATTTGGTAAGTTCTTTACTTGTATTGCCTCAGGCACCAATAGGTTTATCTTTTCTATGGCTAAAGCTGGGATTTCTCAAGATCATGGAAAGCTCGTGGTGCCCTTCAAGAAACCAAAATCAACCTGCTTTTGCGAGGTAACTTTGCAAGGTAACTGTCTAATGCAAAGAATGTCTGCATATTTTTTATGAGATTGTAGGGAGCAAGATTGGTCTTTCATAGTGATTAAACTGGGGTGAAAAGCCAGGTTAGCAAGGGAAGGCTTGCTGAGCACAAATCTGTTTTCACCTACAGGTTTGATTCACCTTTGCAGACAGAAATCCATTAGGTGGTACAGAGCTCCACCAAGGAACAGAATACTAACCAAGAGAAAAGATTAAAACAGATTTATGCAAACAACACAGCCAATACTTTCTTTGGGACTAGAAGAAAGCTGTATCATCCAGCCACAGTAATAAGACGAAAACAAAGAACAGCAGCAAATAAGCACAAAGTTTATTATTACCTGCAATTCATAGCCTTTAAGTATCACAGTGAGGAGAAAATGAGTTAAATAAGCAAAGACAAGATGGAGGACTCGGGAGAGGCACAGTTATGTCTTCATCACCAGTGTGGAGACTGGTAGTAAATGGGATCTTTTCACTGAAAAAGCCAAGTAAAGGTTTTATTTTTATTATATTCCACTTTGGGAGGGAACAAAATGGTTAATGGTTAGGCAGAATGATTTATGTAGTACCAGACTGGAGTGGAAACAGGGGTTACACAGCTTCTTCATTGACCAGATGAATAACCTTGAGGAAGTAATATCATCTGTGCATTTATCAATAAACAAAATAGTTTATTGCAAGTTCTTTGAAGTGGAAGCTATCCTCTGTGTGTCTGTAGAGCTCCTAGCACAGCAGTCTCCGATGGGCTTGGCAGACCACACTGTAATTCAGTTCATCAGTAGCAATAAAGATAGAACATGTGGAAACTGGCTATGAGACCAAGAGTTTCAAATCACTCAAGCAGTGAGAGCTCACAATTTTAGCAGATCTTTTTTTCTTTTTTTTTGTCTGCATAACTAAAGAGGTTGCAATACAACAGATGCTAAAAGATCATTCCAGCCAAAGAAGTTTGGGACATTTTGTTTATAACATTCCAAAATCTAGAGAATACGGCAAACTACTGAAAGGATACAAGGTGATTCACATCAGCAAAAGTATGTTCCTCAGAAATCTAAGTCACTAGCAGGAGTGATATTATTCCTATTATACACAAAGAAGGGAAAGAACTTCAGATCCCAATGAGTTACCTTTCTCCAACTTATGCCTTTTCATCCCCAGAATCAAGAAACATCCCCAATATCAAGAACTTCTGGTCCAGTGCCTGGGTTATTTCCCCAGTAGGTCACCGGAAGAAAATTTCTGTAGGGTTGATTCTTCACTTCTCAAGCCAAACCAGGGACAGTCACAAGAAGCCAAGAAATCTGCCCTGTGGAATGCTACGGTCTTCTGAATGTTGGCTGTCAGCTCAAGAAACAGGACAGAATGGTGAGTGACACAGAGCTTTTGTTTTCACTCCAAGGGGCCAAGAATGCACTCACTGTTTGTCATTTCAAGAAAGGATCCTCTAAAGAGGAGTATCCTATTAGAAACAGTGGAAATTTAAAATAGTTAAAGCAGCAAGGCACCTCACAGTATTTATGAATGTGTCAATTCTTATGCAAATCCCATTTACTTGGTTTTACAAACCAGAGAAGCAAATGTGCTGTTTCCATGTTTTGTTTACCTTTTTTAGGACACAGAGCTTCATACCTGTCATAGATTTGGTATTAAGTACCCAACAGTTTAGTTGATCTATAAGGGATAATAGCTCCCCTATGATTCACCTCAGAAGGCATTTTAGCTGGAAGAGAACAAGAAATAGAAGTGGAGTCACAGATGGGGAACTGTATCTTTTGGAGTCATTGGTGCAAGCTGATTTGGAGTCAATTATTTTGTTATGTTGAGGCTGTGACCAGAATTCAGATCCAGAGCAAAGCATGCTTGTGCAACATCCCACTTCTTACTGATTGTTGGAAAAGGATGCAGTAGTAGAAATTAAATGACCTAATAAAATCCTGAATGGAATAAGGGAGAAGTTAAATCTCTAGTAGTACTGAAAAATCTATGGAAGTTAAGGCAATGGCTGGGGAACATTTAAACACTGTTTGGCCCTAATGCACAGATAAGTTATCAGTGAAGTAAGCTAGAACTTAGTCACAAGTAATGACAGAAATCTGAAACAAACCACACTTCCTGTAAAAATTAAACCAATAAAAGGAGGTTTTGTTTGTTTCTCCCATTCAACTATTGATGTAAACCCCAAAACAATCAGAAGAGTTGTATGTCCAATACAAACCTGAAGAGATTCTTAATGCAATACTGCTAGGGTCCGTAACTCATTACTGGTTAGACTAATATCTTATCAATTGGCACAGGAACAACTTAGTCCAAAGGTAGAGCTGAGCAGTCAAGCTCAAACCTGGGCTTCAGCCAGTACTTCTTATTGCCTTCGAAATGCAATCAAGCATCCCTGCACATTGGCATACTGTGGAAGCAGCACTCATTCAGGGCATGCTTTCGGAACATACTTCAAGGTCGCACTGTGTCAGTGCTCCGAAGGAATTCCTAGAAAAGTGATCCCTGAATACAAAGGGGCACCTAACCAAACTGTCCACCTGTAAATGCCTCACACCAGTCCGGTCAAAACATGATCCTGAGATACATGCATCAGTGGTACCAGACCTCAAGCTCAGTAAAAACTCCCTGAGGAAAGTAACACTCTGTGTAACCTTCTTCTGAGCTTCAGCCACTGTTAACTGCTGAAGAAAGTTGAGAAGTTGCTTTTACTTTGGGGTTTTTTGCCATAGCAGGTACCTTCTCAAAATTGCTTTGAAAGACGGCTTTTCCACATAAAGCTGGACAGGTATGCTAATGATCCTCCAGAAGTATGCAAAGGAAATTAAACACTTAATGTGTCTTACTCCATTTGAATTTTGTGCAGAAATCTAATGTGCAATCGGATGCCTCTAAAATTGCTTTCAGGCCAGCACAGGTCCACATAGTGTGAAAGAGTCACATTTCCCTGACAACTATCTAAGAAAAATCATATATAATGGGAAGAAAAATGTTACTCCTACTTGGAGCTTCCATACAATACACGCTCCTCAGTGACCTGCCTCTGAAACTGGTTTCTTTTGCTGCCAGATATTCAGAATACAACAACACTGCCTTGTAATAACTAAAGGCTATACTGTTCGCTGCACTTCTTTCATTCAAACTAAATGAATTTCAATTTATATTTTCCTTTTGGAAAGACTTCTGCTATTTTCCGTTTTCCTGTCTCCTGTCCACAGTTTGAAATAAGTTTTCTTGAGCATGTCAAGTCTGTAGACAATGCTATAGGTGAAAGAGTTGCAGTAATTATGTTTGGGTTGTGGAGGTTTGTACTGCAGGGAAAAAGTATTGTGGTAACACATGGGATAAAACATTGTATTTTTTGTGAAGATGGATCATGAGAAGGTGAGCCCCCTGTTCTATTATTTCTTTGTCATATTTTTATTGTTTGCAACCAAAAAAAAAGAAAAAAAAATACATTTATGAAATCTTAACTCTTTAAAGGTGGAATAAGCACTATTACAACATGTACTGCTTGTATAGACTGTCTGGAGTCTATACGACATACAAATGGCTGGAGAACGACGCTACAAGAATAAAAGCATTTGGCTGGGTTAGCAGAGAGTGATATAAGCAAATCACGTTCCCACACCTCTCTCAAAGCCTCGCTCCCTTCTTATGTTCTCACTACTGCTTGTTAAAGTAACAACGACAGTAAATAACTTTCTGTAACAGACTTCCCTGCTTGCCTGAATTGGAGAAAACATGCTGATCCTCAGAAGACAAACACAACAAATAATCGCCAACCCACAAGTTTCTGCAGAAGTTAGTGGAGGAGGTGGAATAACACATTGAAAATGTTGGATGGACCAATACCCTTATTTCTCAGGGTGACATATAGCTATGGAAAGTTCTACATGCCCTCATCAGAATCATTCTGTCAAGGAGCATATACAAAAAAGAGCTTCAGGTGTCTTCCTCAGTGCTTTGAAAAGCACTTTTCTTTTCCTACATTCCCATTTATTTAAACGCATCCAGACATGCTGATAACAAAGACACTGTGTACATGTTTCGAATAAATAGCACAGACAGACCATACATAGCTAGACAATATGTCCATTTTAGGAAGCACTTGGTAAAGTACCGCTTTCTTATAGCATTTGATTTTTACAGAATTCTAAAATATTAATAAATGCCACGATTGATATTAAAATGGAACATTATTTGCTTTCTAAAGCTGTCCTTGTCAACACTAGTGGTTTTTAACATTATAACAAATCTCTTTCAACACTGAGGTAAATGCCTTTCTAATTATATATACTAGTATTTTTCCTATTAAAATACATAGTTTAGGACATTTTTTGTTTGCAAGGGTGCTTGAAAATAACCTTATGCTTTTTTGGTTTTGGAGGAATGAGATGCTCTTTGCTAACTGTTCATGAGAGAGCAGCAATTACTACCCATAAGGCTTTTCATTCTCACTAACCCCAAATGTCTATCTTCTGATGCAGCACAGATAAACTACTGCTGGGAGTCTATTTAAGTCTGATTTAAAAAAAGGAACTGGAAAAGGGAAAAACTGGGAAAGCATGGCAGATTGCACTTTTATGGTACTTATATGATGATCTTAATCTCACTGCAATATAGCCATTATAGGGATTATGTCTGAAGTGGGGCAGCAAGTTCTGTTTTGGAACTGCATTAGCTGAAGTACCATAAAGCATTTTTCTCCTTTCACAACTGTTGATGAAAACTGTTGAAAATATTTTTTTTCTACACATACACCTAGACAATATGTCCTTTATCTGCATTTACTTAATATTCCTAGGAGATGGTTACTGCAGTTTATTATATGATGAAGTTTTAATCTACATCAAATATTTTAGTAAACCTGCAGTCTTAAACAGATCCACGGGACAGACATACCAGCATTTAATGACACAGTAACCCAACAAGTCTTTCTGTCTTAGCATACGCAGAGAGAAATAGGGGCTAAGATGTAAGCAAGTATGCGTTATATATTAACAGCATCACTAAAATACTAAGCTGAGCTATAATACACAGGCTCCAATTGCATCAGATATAGAAAAAGACATTAAAAGATAAGCGTGGAAAAAAATGAAACAAATTATTCTGAATAGCGTATGACTGGTATATTAACACTGCATTGATTTTTTCACATGTTTATATTTTTTTAAACTACATTTTAATAACAGCTAAGAAAATGGATATTTCTAGCATTTGAACTAAACTTATTTTTTATGGCTATATATTGAAAATATGAGACCAAATGTAAAACGCTTACATGTTAAGGCACTCGGTGAACAATCAGGTTCATAGTACGGCCTACTGGTTCTGGATATTTTATGATTTATAATGTTGAGACAAGAATGAAGTTGAGACATAGGAATAAAGAACAGATATTTGCAGCACCTCAACCAAGTCTCCAAAACCATAAGAAAGCCATTTCAGCACACGGGTTCTAAGTATACCCTTTTGTATTCCAGTTTTGGCATGCCTTAACTCCTCTGAAAACACTCTACATGTGAAAGCACTTTACAGTAAATCCAAGATGAAGAGAGAGAGGGATGAACAATTAAGTGAAACTGTTCAGCACATGGAGTGCGTTCTGGTCCTGTAGCATTCTGGCTTCTTCTTGAATTGACCTGTACAGTTTTCTGTTGGGTTACTAGAGCCATACAACTTAGAGAAAGGGAAACATAAAGCGCTAAAATGGGATTACTGCATGAGGAGAGAATAGAAGTGCTGACTGAAGAAGCATAGCCAGAGAGAAATTTGCCCCCTCCTAGTAAAAATACACTTTAAAAAACTACTTAATGTAAGATTACAATGTAACTTATTTTTCATGAGAAAAAAAAGGTAGCTATAAACAGAATTCATCAACTTTGGGGAATGCTTTTTTTCTGGAATGCTCACTTGAAAGTGTGCTGAAGTTGACATACATCACACAGCATTATCAGATGGCTTGTGAGACATGATGTGCAGTATTATAAGATAGCATATGAGTAGATATGTTTAAAAACAAACAAACAAAGAAAACCAAACCAAAAAACCACAAACACCACAAACCAAAAAACTACACACCATCATTACAATAACATGCCGGTAAACAGCCTAAAGAGGAAAGTTAAAGTAGAATGGACTGAAAAACTACTACCTTTTCATACCACAACAATTTGCTCAACTCTCTCTGTTATACTGCCTCTACAGATAAATGAAATACTTCCAGTATAGCCAAATTGATACATTGCAGGAACACTGAAATATTTGTAAATAATTGCTGAAACAGAAATTTGATGGTAAAGTGAAAAGGAGATAATTATTAAAATTGAGTCAGTTAGAGGGAGTCAGGCAGAGGTAATCAAGCAGTAGGATGATGTTATGGTCACTTTCTATCGTGTACAGTCCATATTGTTGTAACACTTTCACCTGATGAACCAAGGCATTCTCTCACTCTAATAGTTAGGTTACATTGTTTATTCTCTTGCTGGTTGAAAAAGAAAACATCCACCCACTTCAACCTCTTCAAATTGTTTCAGGACAATTAAGTCCCTGAAAACCAGAAAGACGACTAGAATATGGAGCATTACTAGACATGCAATAAGTGTTGATGTTATTGACAGCTGCTACCAGTAAGAATTCAGGAGCTGGAGAACACCATCCTAGCTCAAACTCCCTGTTCTCATATAGACACATACTAAAGCAAAATTAACAAAAGAAACTCTCACATGATCTGTGATGCTTTCCCTGCTGACAGACCAGCCAATATTTTATTTTGAAACAGGGACAACTGTATTTGATGCTAAGCCTTCTGTATCACAAAGAAGCATGGAGAGGGTGCAAGAGAGTTAAGGGAATTGGTTCTTCTCTATTTGTATTCTAAACTAAGTTTTGTAGCCTAAGAATAAACCAAGGAAAAGGACAATAACTTGCCAGATAAATTTACTGCTCATTAGCTGGAGTTTTTACAGACTCTTATACTTTATTCCCTGAAGAATACAGGCTCACATACACAGCCCAAAATATCTGCAGTTTTGGCCTCACAAAAGATGGAGAAGTCACCTAATCATATCCGGAAAGAACAAATGCCCTTGCCATACAGTGCTATACTGAAAAAGAACAGAATACCATAAAAATAAATTCTGTGACTACCAACTGTTAAGTGCCATCTCCCATCATTAAATCTAAACCTGCAGTCGACACGAAAAACCTGGCAAAAGGGAACAACTGAAATCATGTGGGTCCTCAACTGCACTTCACTGATGGCTGAGGAGAGGCTTCATTTGCAGTATGCTGTCTGAAGTTCCTCCCTGAAAGCAGACTCTCTAAAAAAAACTAAGCAAAACTTGGGCTTTTCTTAAAAAAAAAAAAAAAAAAAAAAAAGACCAGATGCGGAGAAGAGGGTTTATTGATCATAGCCTCTATAGTTCAAATGATCATACAGATGAGTATAGAAAATTAAAAACTACATTCTTTCTCTGCTGAAGGATTTACTGCTGCATCTCCTATCAGCAAAAAAAAATTGTGGCTACCCAGTTATAGGCTGTCACTGGTTGGAGACAATTGTACTGCAATCACCCCACTGCACAACAGAGAGATTTAGAACATATGGACTATGGGAAGTGAAAGTGGTCAGGGCATTTATCTGCATGTATGAACATTTCAGCCTCTACTATAAATTATTTTCCATAAAGCAACCATTGGAAGAGGGATAGTGCCCCAGCTTTTCCTCTTCAGATGAATGCAGGAGGGACAATCTCTGTGCTTTGAGACTCTCACTCCTGGCTACTGTCACAATCCTTCCTGACTGAACTTGGTAGGTAGGGCCAACATGCTCTTCAACCTTTCCTTCAAAATGCAGGTGGAAGGAGCAGAGTTTGTAAATGAAAAACAGTTTTCACTTAAGTTGTATCAAGAGGTCAGTGGGGTGTTAGGGATTGCAGAGGCTACATACAAGGGAGGTTTCTCTCTTCACTTATTTCATTTCACAGTTGAATTGAATTTCCGGATTAATTACAATATATTTGAAGGGAATGAACAACAAAGAAATCCTGTCTCAAGCTCATTTTTAGATAACCATGTTACTTGACTCTAGCAATGCAACTCTGATTTTTTTCAGTCTGCATTGTACGTGGCAAACATGAACAACCAAAAGTCAAACTACCCACGTCCTCTCATACCATTTTTCCACAGATACTGAAAAGTCTTTCACATAAATTTGAGTAATATGGAGATAACCTGGTAATGCTTGAGCAATAATACACTATATTTATAGGCAGTTCTTGAACAATGAGATCCCAGAGATACCGTTATTATATTTACTTTCCAATAACTTAGCTCCATTATTCATCTACTGTGAGTGGATCATTTTCATGAATTCATTTGCATCACAAATCTAAACCTTTTCTAGTTAAAGCTTTCATATCAGTTTTGTATGGCTCTAATATTTCCTAACACAAAACAAAACAAATTTGCCTGGTGTTTTGAATTACAAAAGCAATATATTCAGTCTACAAATTTCAAATGAGGGTAGTTTTCAATAAACTGAGATAGGCATTTTGAAAATATCTTCTTAAAGGATTTGCACATTTAAAAACACTTCACAGTCAAATCTAACAGCTCCTTTTTGCCACCAATAGTAGTGACATGATTTCATGCTGTATTAAATGCTGTCTTTGCAAGTGCTTGCAGGCTATTCCTTACACTATCACTGTTACCCTTTGATAGGGCCTTCTCCAACAGCAAAAGGTATTTGGTTACTCCAGCATAACCATCTTAAACAAGGGGAAAACAGCATGGCCAAGAATAAGATACTTATTTAGCAACAAATTTCTAAGTATTTAGCTACTCATTCCTGTATTTCACAATACGTACCTTGCGTAAACTAGCACATAAAGACAAATAATGAGCTCACAGAACATTGAAGATCTGCGCTACAGAGTATTAAAGAAAGAGTAAACATGGGCCTTTGTTCTGCTATGTTTTCATCAAGGAGAGAAAAACCTATTGGTTTCCCAGCATTCACTGGAAGAGCAAACACCTCCATAAGCTAACCGGTTCCACAAGGCAGCTGCATTTGACTGCCCAATGAGCTCCCAGCTGCCTCTGCTCCCCTGACTTGTCTTTTGCCAAGTCCTGAATTCTTACAGGAGGTTCACAAGAAAAAGCCTGTAAAACCTGATGCCTCAGCCCTACATCCAATAACAAAAGCACTTTTAAAACCCCAAGATTTAAAAGGAAGCATCACCATTCTCTTACAGCTATCCCAAATAAAACCTGTTAACACTGAACTCATACCTCTGCCCAGAAGGTTATTTGTTACAGCACTGAGGTCACTGTGACAGAACAACTGACATTTCCATTACAACATATTTTTGCTAAGCTACATGACAGCAAAGTCACTGCTTAGAACATAAACCCAAAAGCCAGGAGAACTCAACAAACAATTCAGGTGCATTGTCACCAGTCAGGCAACAAGAAAGGGCAAAGCCTGGCTTTGCGAGGAAACAAGACAAGGAGGGCAGGGAAAGGAGCTCACTCCTCCAAATTCCCGGCTCATTCCTCTTCCAGCTCGTTTGTGGAAACAGCCCCTCAAAATCAGGAGAAAGGAGGAACTGCAGATAGCATCTTCGAAAGCTAGGCTCTTTGCAACAAGACTTACAGGCAAGAGGGTAGAAATCAGAGCTGAGCAGGCAAATGCTGCTGGGTTGCGACACATAGATGCAACCAAAAATTGATGGATATAATGTTAGAACTTTTCAGAAAATTCCAATACATGCAGCTGTTTTCATCAAACTTACCTTGCAGCTATTGCTTCTTAAATATTGTGGTACTAACAACCTAAGAGTGAAAATTATTACCAGCCCACTGAAACTAACTTAATCGATTTTCCCTGTCTAAACAAAGTGCAATGCAAAAAAGGTAATCAAACAACCAACCATAACTGTGAAAACAAAATTGGATTTTTAAAATACTGTCATTTTTATTAATCTGAGGTGATATTACTTAGCTGAAGATTGCCCTTTCATTTACAATAAATGTGTTTTTTCAAGTTAACATTCACTATTTAACTGAACAAAGAGTTATTTAAAAAAAAAAATTCTGCTGTATTTCAGACAAAAGCTATTTTTTACCATGAATTCATAAAACCCTGTGAAAGGAGTTTACAATGGGAGCATTGACAGCCCTTTAACTGCAGCAGCACCAGCTAAGGCAAATGTAACAGGGAAAAAATTTCAAAGATAAGAATCAAAGTGTTTTATCAAGGTTGTTCATCCTATTACGATCTCCACTTCTACAAACCTTTTAATGTAGAAAGTCACCTGCTGGACAGAAAGCTGTTGGTATGAATCTGTACATAAAAGCATTTTTCAGTTATGGTCTGTGCCTGAAATGCCAATAGGATTTCTTCCGTGGAATTTCTTTTTAATGAATTTTGGCTTAAATGATGGTTCTAAAGTAGGTTGAGCTTGTTAATTTTTTTTCTTCTTTTTTTAATGTACAAAATTGTATTTGGTGTAATGATAAAAGTCATATTCTGTTCTCAAAAATAGAGTCAAGGTAAAATCACCAAAATGTCATATCTTACCAGAGGTTTACATTGCTGAGGCTCAAATCAGAATCCGATTCTTGAGTCCTTGAATGCTGCTGTTGGCCTGACCTTGGAAATACTGAGAATAAGCTAAATACAGCCAAGAGTACTTATATCTGAACAGACACACATTTTAAAATGTGCAAATATTTTCAAGAAGAAAGCAGGAAAATATTTTAATGCATTGCCAAAATGATAAAATAATTTTGAGAATTCAAAATTATCTGAATTAATGAAAAATGTAACTCTTTTCTTCCTCCAATTGCCTCTGAGTTTGCTGTTATCTATCATACTCTCAAAAGAGCTGATAGTGTCAGTAAGATCCCACTGGATTTGTTTTTATGGAGATACGGACTTATTAACTAAAAAACAGATGAAAATACTGCAGGTTTCATTGAGCTACAGAACAGCTACTGAAATATTTCTGAGAATGACTGCACATTTCTTATCTGTAAAACAGAAGCAAAATACTCCAGCAGATACCATTAACAAACACCACACAAATAGCATCATCTGCTTATGCATTTGGCTAGACTTGTTTTGCAGAGTAAGACAACAGTATCTGGAGAAATATATGTATACAATAAAATTATCTCTTCACCCAGTTGTCCTGACAGATGTATTGTGTGATTTCATAGGCCATGTCATCTATCATAATGAGACAAGTTTTCCAAATACCTTAGCTGTAAGATTTAAGAAATAGCTGAGACTGAAAAGGCCCAAGGAAGAGCAAAATACATTTGAAAAAAATAACTGGACTTTCTTGCCATTGCTAGGTACCCATGAAAGGAAAGAGATGTGCTAAACATTCATGCTTAATACAAATCCTTTAAGTTAAACCTATTCAGGAATGAAGATGTTGTAAAGCTTCTCTAGCAAAATATGAAACATTTTACTGAAAGCTTTTCACCCCTATGATTTGGTCATGAAAAGGGGGGTTCTTTGACCCATATAAATCAATGGTTTATAAATTCAGAAGTCTGTAAAAGCACTGTTTCTTCATTTATGTCAATACACTTAAGCCGGAGCCAATGTGAAAAGCCTGCAAGGGACTTAAAGAGTGAAAAAATTTTTGTTTGGATTAGGAGACAATTTTTAGTCAAGGTCATTAATCTGAAACTCCCAGATACTAAGTTGAGCGTTCTTCTATTACACCAATTGCTAAAAAGTGAAGTTTCAGTATTCTATGTGAAGGAATGGATTGATCAACATGTTTTCATTTTCTCATGGGGAAAATTAAAATTATATATAAATTTCAAGCAAAATTATCCCAGCTTGAACTACTGCAATTGCGAGATTGCAAAATATTCTTTTTGAGTCAATGCAACATTTTGCTTAAGCTACCAATAAAGCTAGTGTGTTCCACAGAAGCTGACTGAAGTATGCATCACCAACTTGTTCTCACTCCCAGCTGACATCCATTGGCACTTACATCACTAGTATGACGTCAAAGAGTGCTGTGACTTGTGAGAGGCCAGTGCATGCTTCCCAGATATTTAGGGGTTCTTTTCATCCTCTGGTTCTCATGGTTGCCTTTTAATCTGGTTTAAATCTTTGAGCATCGAGCAGTGAGAAGTCGTGTGGGACTTGGCAAGAAGCATGTCTGGATGTTATCACATCAAGTGGCAGGTGACTGGCAGAAATTCCAGGATGTGAGTGTACAAACCATTGCAAATCCAAAGCAAAGGCCAAATTTTCCAAAACTCTACTCTGCATACCATTAGCTATTTTAAAAAACACCTCATTCTCCAAAGAACTTGTATTCTCTGCCCAGTGTTCTCTGAAGCTGTCCCTGACATGGAATAGTCTATGTAACATCTGATCCCTTCCAAGGACACAGTAATACATAATAAAGAAGGCTTTCATTATGATTTCCCCTTAGCAATGAACTAGCCAGGGACCAGCTCCACAATTCTTCATTTTCCAGGATTTTTGCTATGAGAAAGACATGCCAGCCATGTCAAATTTAGGCCAAAGTAGAAAGCAGAGGCTTTAGGGAATTGGAGTTCATCCTGTGTTTCTGAAATATGTCTCTTCCTCATCCTGTACAAAAAAACCCCAACTTTGTAGAATTTGCTGAAAATACTTTTTCCCACATGGGTTATTTCAAAATTCCACTGAATTTATTTTCTCCTCCTTCTGTTTTTGTTACTGTATTTCTTTCTTAGCCCATTTTCCTCCATTCCTTGGGACTCCTTTTGCCAAGGAAAGGAATCCCCTAAACTGACATATATCCACAAATTTGTGTCATTTACCATAAAGCAACAGAACATTTATGATGGTTCACAAAAGCAAACAACAAAAAATAAAAACCTTAAAATAATTAATTGACCCTGAAATTGATAAGCAGATAGAGTGAAACAGGCTACACGCCACTCCAAAAAACACTAGCAGCACATGTGTTGCAAAATCTTTTAAGTTGCTTCTTCAAAGGAAAGGAAAAAACATGGGTGCACATAAGGGGGTAAACTTCAGCTTCTGATCGAGGACTGATCTGCAACTTGGTAACAGAATGTTGCAAGGGGTACAAGACCCCAAACAAGAAAAGAGAAGCTCCATGCTACTCTTTCTTTGGTTTTCATTTCCACCCACATAAAATTGTTAGCCCAAAGTTCAAGGTGACGGCTGATGTGAATATATTATCAGAAGCAAATTTTCCAAATAAAAGCACGCAGCAGCAAAGCACAGTCCCTAAATTTGCACCTGCACTTTTGTCCTTACAGTCACCCGTGACTGCCAAAAATACTGACAGTGTGCAGCAAAGCTCATATGCATGAATGTACTGAGAAAGCACATGGACTGTCGATGAGTTCTTTTCAAGCATAGCACATTTTAGCATGGATGTCTTGCAGGTGCACTTCACAAGATTAAAGTGTAAACATATGCAAGCATTTAATATCACACTTCATAGAGAAACTGTTTATAGTGATAAAATTAATCCCGTTCGCAAATGTCTGAAGATCACAAGAACAGCAATATTTTGTTTGAACAAAGGTCCACAGTTGGGAAATACTATAAGAAACTAGGAAAATACGGAACGGCATGTCCTTCCGGCAGGATATCTGAAAGCAGAGGCAGGAATTCTATCTGAAGATTGCACATTCTTTAAAATCCACAAAATTAGGTCTATTCATTACAGCATGAAGTAATCAAATCCCATTTGAGCCTATTCACTTTTCAGATATCCATCATACCCTCTGACAGGGAATGCCACAATTTAATTATGCATTTATGAAAAAAATATTTCCTTTTGTTGGTTTTAAAACTGCTTCATGGTTATGTTATTCAGTACACCTTCATCCTCATGTTATAACAACTGATAAAAAATGATACCTTTTCTACACCATTTGTCATTTATTAGAACTTTACCCACAACCATAGTCCTCTATTTTCCAAGGAGAAGTTATATAGCTATTTAATTGGTCCTCAACAAGAAACCCTTCCACACCTTTATTGTTCTTGCTCTTTGTAGCTCTTCTAGTTCCTCTGGGGACTTTTACCAATCTTGCCTGTAATATTCTAGATAACAATGCAACCTAGATTTCAAAAGGATTGTACTCGATTTTTTCCTTTTCTTATTTTTTCCTGGATGTTTTGTAAAGCTGTATTTTCCTCTTTAATGAGCATTGAGATGACAGTTTTATTGAACTAATCGCAGTAATTTTAAAATCTCCCTCCTGAATAGTAACTACTAAATAAAAATGCATATTTAAATACATGCATTCCTTTGCATTTACCAAAACTGAATTTCATCTGTCATTCAGCTTAATAAAAATCATGTTTTACCTCTTTAGAATCAGCTTTACTTTTGAGTACTCAAAAATACTTAAACAATCAGCAGCCTGTATCTCATAAATAATCACCCCTTTCCAAGGTTATTTATGAGCATGCCGAATAGAATCGATATCTTGGCAGCTAGACTGAAAATCCTCCCTTCAAAATTCAGGTTCCTAAATATCGGTGACACCCTTACAAGTGAAGGTGCAAAGCTTGATTTGGGGTGTTTTGACTTGGATTGCAAATCTTTCACTTTCTAAAAATTTTATTCCATGTGGGATTGTAAATGTTAGAGCTAGTGAAACATGTGAAATGTTTTCAGAACAACTCACTTGAGCAGAACCAATTTTAATTTGAACTGTTTATGATATGTTAGTCATTGTGTGAACTTTCACACAAATCTTTGCAAATATTGAATTTCATTTGAGTAGTAGATTTTGTTTGTTTTACAGAAGAAAAGTAATCTTTACTGCAGAAATGAACCCAGAAGTGGACAAGTTTCCTAGAAAATGCCATATAACCTAATGATAGCAACCACAAACAGTGACATACAGGGACAACTCTACAGCTCAAATGACAAGTTTTAAATATCCAAAGCATACACTGAACAGACACCAAAGAGTCTCTGTTCCTATGTTTGCAAAAGGAGTTAATATATTTTAAAGTTAACCAAAAAATATATAACTACTCTTTAAATAAAAGGTATGGGTTGTTGAAAATATTATTTATGCCCATAATTAATCTGGCCAACTCCACCCATGACTCAGTTATTTGACTGCTTTAATGGCACATGTAACCCACTCTTTCTTCAAATTTCTTCAAATAGAGAATAGTATCTATTATACTAGTTTGTGAGAGAGAAATGAAAAAGAGTTGTGGCAAAGAACAGAGCTGCAGTTCCAGAAATAGTTCTCAAAGTGAAATCCTTCTGGTCAGTCTCTGTGCACTGCAACAGACTATAATAACAGGCAGTCACCTCATAAAGATTAAACTTGACATTATATGTTCCTTTTCAGAAACAACTGGGGATAATCATATCCTGCTCCCAAAAGTATGAAACTTGCTGATGATGCAGGTAACAATCAGAAGTGGATGTTTCTAAGCCTGTGCCCACTTAGGAATCCTATCTTGACAGTAAGTCCTACCCAGAATAAATGTACTTTATTGTTAATAGTAATTAATTCTCATCTTATACTCCTTATTATATTGTCTCTGCAGTAGTTACGTGGGCTTGCTCAATGCTCTAATTTTTCCTCACTCACATCCATTTGAAATAAGCTTTCTGAAACTTAAGCTTGCTGAGCCGAGGAGTTCTTTTTCTTTTTAATGTGTGTGGTTGCCTGGCATTTCTATCCAAGCTCCTACAGCTCTGCTTAAGAGTTAAAAACTGTAATAAAATTGAAATATGTTAATATAAAAATGAAGAATGGGATTTGTCTTACCATATTAAGAAGATTAAGCAATGGCTAGAAAGTCCTGGACCATCTAGGGCTTAACTTCTACTTGTCAAAGCTGCTTCCTCATCTCTATAAAGACACCAGATTATAGCCCTTTTCCAAGGTCAGGCTACTTTGTCTCTGCAAGTGAAAAACATGAAAGAGATTTATTAGGCAGCAATATACATCTATGCATTTTATCTTTCTGCAGTCTAAACACCTAGGAGATGCTTGAAGCAGAGTTTAAGAGGAATTCAAATTAATAATAAATGATGATAAAGTCTAAATTGATTCAAAACTGATGGGGTTGCATCATTTAACATTGTCAGTAATGTTGAGTGCTATTTTTTAAACAGTACATTTTTTTGTTTGAACATGTGTCATACACTGTCTGCTAGCAAGATATCAGTATACATCAGACTAGCTTTCAACTGGAAGATCATCATAAGCATATTTTATATTACAATGAGCTTTTAAGGTTGTAATCAGTTTATAGGAAGTAGTTGAAGTGTGAACAACCGTCTCCACAATTCTCATAGCCCAAACAAATGCAAACATACTGTGTGTATATCTGTATGTATGTGTATATATGTATGCACACATACGTCTCTCTCCATAAATTATATTGAACAAAAAAAGAAAAAGAAAAGTAAGGAATCTTTTTTCAGACAGTACTTCACAGGCAGGTGATGGACTGACAGCTACATAAAGAACATTTAAACAGATAACAAAGTAGATTGATAGTATATAGTATATAGAACTGGCAATATAGTAAACCAGGGAGAATCCCAGGCATAGATCACTTCAGAATACATCTACAGAATTTAGAAACAATAAAATAACATTGTCAATATTGTCATTCACACTATTTCTCCTACGGTATCCTGAAGGCAAGGTCAATGTCATGATGTCCATACTGCTTTGTGCCACACCGTCACCCTTCATATGACTGGAGCATTAAGTAAAACTTTCTGCTTGTAAACAGAAACTTTGTCTTAGATGTTAGTACTGACCACTCCATTCTTGTCCATTTATTAAAAGAGAAAAAAATATTTTTAAGCAAAGAATCTAAACAATTTTGCAGATAAAGAATACAGCCAGAAAAATCTGTTCCTCAATCTCTGAGATATTTTTTGTCACAAAAATAAAGTATTCGAAGTTTTAAGACAAATTTTGTAGGCACACTTCCCACAATGAGGAGCTTTGGTTCCTCTTTGTGTCTGTTTTCTCCTTTCCTTGCAAGCACTCAAAGCTAGATTTGGAAAAAGGGGGGAAAAGCACCAAACCCACTCAGCAGATGACATAAAAAATGTCGCCATGAATAAACTGAATCAAACGTGTAAGATTGTTTTCAGATGAACCCAGGCAGCCTGTGTTTATTACGAAAGTGTCACACTTACACAGTTATGAGCTAAGCTGTAATTTAAAACAAACTCAGTATTCTAAAAATCAACTTAGCAGATTCTGATACCAAAAGTTGCATTCTCCCTCTTGATTTGCCCCTGCTTGGCTCTGGTGGGCTTCGGCACTGCTCCAGCCCTGTGCTCAGAGCTTGCTGCACCCCAGCACTGCAGGACCAGCTTGTAAATGTTCTTTGTTCCTGCCTAACATTCCAAGTGCAAGTTTATAACTCTGAGGGTCCCTGGACATTATTTTTTCCTGACCTTGGTTTATTTATAATGTGTATTCCTCTGGAGGTTCTCATAAAAATCTACTGAGGATTTTTTACACAATAAAAGCAATAAAACAAAAAACCACAACTTTCCCTAATCCTCAATCCTGAAAATTCTTTCCTAGTCATATTTGAAACACTAACCTTAATGAGTTATTCAGGCATGTATCTGTAAACAGATGTACTATATTTACAGATCAAGGAACTCAGAGTTCAGGATTTGTACAGATATTCTTCCAGCGGTATTGATGCAGCTAGAACAAAAGCTCTACTTGTCCATTAAATTTGGTCCTAATAGAAGTGGACCTATTCAAATAGGCTGCAGAAAATAGTAAGAAGCTTGGGAAGATGAGATTTCTCTGATGAATGTCATGGTATAGTGCTGTCTGTACCAGAGTACAGAATTTAAAGTGCTTTCCATCTATTTGTTATTTCTTGCTCCTTCTGTGTTGGGATGCAGTTTTGCCTATCATCCTTTGCTTGAGGTCTGTGTTTGCCCCAGCTCAGAATATCTCCATAATATGTCATTCTGGATCAGGTACTTATCATACCGTAAAGATCTTTGGAAACAAATTCCCACAAAAAAATGTCATCCAAACCCTTGTGTATTGCTTAGGTTGACACAGGCCATTTAAATGGTAATGGCTGCAAATGCTCGCATACAGTATTTCTCCCAAATATGCTATCACTCCCTCTCTCTAAAACCATCACCACTGGGTTATCTCAAGCTGAAGGTTAAACAAGAATTCTAAAAGAAACCTTTAAATTGGATTAACCAATATGATCAAAGCTTGGTGGTTTCATAAACATCACCTTATCTGCAAAACAGGACTTGAAATCTCTAAATAAAGCCAGGTGCATACTTTTTTCTATTTAGGGATCTTAAATGCTATTAGTTTGAACTTCAGGTTTAGTGCTGCAAAAATGAATAAAGTATTTATTAACCTGACAAAACCAAGGAAAAATTATGGATTCAGCTAGACCTGAAAACGAATATTGTTGAAATTAATTGCATCTACTGACCCGACCTAAAACACTTTAAAAAATTTAGCCCTCAAAAACAGATTTTGGAACAAAACAGTAACATTAAGAACAGACAAAACCGAAAGCCCTTAACTTTTCTTATTTATACTGGATAAAAAAAAAATCCATGAATTTCTATATTTATATAAATTTATTTGCAAAGAGCTCTAGTCCATTTACATATGTACTAGGAGAAAAAAATGTTGAGAGGAAGGCTATGCAGTAAACCTTTCACTGAAATCCCCTCATGTTTACATCTCAATTGAATGAGAACACCTCTAAAGACAGCAGAATCACTGATAGATTATGACCCACCATGCTGGAAAATTGATTTACCCACAACAACTCAGAGAAAAAGCTTCATCTACTGAAGAACTACTACCTGCAGCAGTTATATATTTTAGTGATTCCAAATCATACAGACTGAAAAGCCAGCTGTACTTAGTTTCCGTAATTCATATAACCAACATGTATTTTCAGAGGCTCCACGTGCGCAGATTCGTTAAGAAAGACACATGTACATAAACAGAAGTCTATGGAACATAGAGCCAAAAAGCAGAGATTATTGAAAGCAAACTGTCAGCCGGGGCGTTACTCAAATTCTTGAAAATTATTAGCCTGTGGTTGTGCAAACACTGTATTTGCCAATGCAGAGTACTTATCTCCTGCATGTAGCTTGCATAGCATCAAACTTTTTCTTGCTTTGTGGTCATCACCTGGTTTTGCTTGACAATGTTTTACTGGTTGATGTTGATTCAGCTGGCACACTTGATGAGGGAATTTGTTATGAATGATACTGTGGGTTTTTAAACACCATTGTGTATGTAGCACCTGAAACCCCTCATTTATAAACACTTCTGGTGTTTGCTGTCATCTGTATCACATAGCAACAACTCCTCCATTAAAAAAAAGAAAAATCCTTTGAAAAGATTCACCAATATAGATCAAAAATTACACCAACTTTTACAGATTTTCTGCCAAGTCATCCTGGCAGACCAGCATAAGTCTACTGATTCACAGAATTATCCTAATTTGTATTTGTATCAGTTGAGAGGCTGATCATATCTGCTCACATTTCACTTCATGGTTGAGCACGATTAAGTAGTTTATAACAATTACGCCAATCAGTACTTTGATTACATAGGTACTTTAAATAAAATATACACTCCCCAGTGTCACAGATATTCAACGGCATTTGTGTTCCTATGTCATCAGAGTTACTGATTTTTTTGAAGCAAGCATATGATGAACTAAGATTTAGCATTTAGGATTATCAGTAGCTAAAGGAAATTTAATAGACTGGAGTACACAACTAAAACATTACAAGAAAGTGTCAAAACTATAGTTCTACTTATACTGGCACTGAGGTTTTAACACTAGCCAATATACATACACACAGAAATACCTCCTCCTTCTTTATCCTTCCACCCAGGAACAGCAATAATTCCAAAATCCTCTACCAATGATGGTGGAGACTCCTATAAACTCAATATTTTTGACTTTCTTTCCAAGTAATCAGTCTGATTCCAGGCCCTCAAATTTGTACTGTTCACAAAACTTTCTTTCTGCTGGTACCTGTGTAGAGCAGGGAGACAATCTCCTTTTACTCATAGACTCTGATGACAAATATGAAAACATTGCAACTGCAAAATGTCTTTTTTTTTTTTTTGCAGTTCCCCACTAATCAAATGCCACATCACTGAAGATGTGTTTTGCATTTAGCCTTGTAATACTCAATCAGCCTCTTAACCACATACCATGACACTGCTGTGGTTAACTAAAGTTGTTAAGCCTCCAAAAGCATTGCTTTACAGCTTAAAATTTGACAAACATCACGCAGGATCTTAACCTGTTTCTTACAGGATATAAAGACAAAACATACAGAGTTGGTTGAAACACTTAATAAGGCAAATGAGATCAAAACAGATTTTGTTGCTATGCTGCTGTGGTGGGTTGACCCTGGCTGCAGACCAGGTGCCCACCAAAGCTGCTCTATCACTCCCCCTCCTCAACTGGACAGGGGAGAGAAAATATAGCAAAAGGCTTGTGGGTCAAGACAAGGACAGGGAGAGATCACTGACCATCAAGGGCAAAACAGACTTGACTTGGGGAAAATTAATTTATTGCCAATCAACCCAAAGTAGGGTAATCTTAAACCACTTTCCCCCACCCCTCCTTTATTCCAGGGCTTAACTTTACTCCCAGTTTTCTCTATCTCCTCCCTCACAGTGGCTCACGGGGACAGGGAATGGGGATTGCAGTCAGTTCATCACACGTCGTCTCTGCTGCTCCTTCCTCCTCAGGGGAGGACTCCTCACACTCTTCCCCTGCTCCAGCATGGGGTCCCTCCCACTGGAGACAGTTCGCCATGAACTTCTCCAACATGAGTCCTTCCCACAGGCTGCAGTTCTTCACAAACTGCTCCAGCATGGGTCCCTTCCATGGAGTGCTGTCCTTCAGGAGCACACTGCTCCACAGGTCACAAGTCCTGCCAGAAAACCTGCTCCACCGTGGGCTCCTCTCTCCACGTGCGCAGTGTGGGCTTCCCACGGGGTCACAGCCTCCTTTGGGCACCCACCTGCTCTGGCGTGGGGTCCTCCATGGGCTGCAGGTGGAGATCTGCTCCACCACGGACCTCCCTGGGCTGCAGGGGGACAGCCTGCCTCACCATGGTCTTCCCCATGGGCTGCAGGGGACTCTCTGCTCTGGCGCCTGGAGCAGCTTCTCC
>JAVJGG010000090.1:26161019-26208028 GCA_035590195.1 Aviceda cuculoides | reverse complement strand
ACCTCCCTGGGCTGCAGGGGGACAGCCTGCCTCACCATGGTCTTCCCCATGGGCTGCAGGGGAATCTCTGCTCTGGCACCTGGAGCATCTTCTCCCTCTCCTTCCTCACTGACCTGGGGGTCTGCAGGTTTCTTTCCCTTACATGTTCTCACTCTTTTCTCCAGCTGCAGTTTCTTTCCCTTACATGTTCTCACTCTTCTCTCCAGATGTAGTTTCTGTGCCACAGCAACTTTTTTTCCCTTCCTAAATACATTACCCCAGAGACATTACCACTATCGCTGATGGGCTCGACCTTGGCCAGCGGCAGGTCTGTCTTGGAGCCGGCTGGTATTGGCTATGTTGAACACAGGGGAAGCTTCCAGCAGCTTCTCACAGAAGCCACCCATGTAGCCACCACCCCCCACCCCCCCCAAAACCTTGCCACACAAACCCAATACAGCTGCAAAATGAAAATACACAGGTATTTTTCTTTGCCTGCATGCCTCTTTCATCACAGGGTGTAACTTCAGTCTCCCATAAAATGTTTTAACTTTCGCTATCTCTTACGGGTTTTTTTGACAATCAGTTCCCTAAAGTTCCTCTACTTTTCTTGTTCACCAGATATTGTGCATGAAACAAAGCTTTTTTTCTTGTGCTTCTTGTTTAATTATGTGATATTCACCCTTCTTGCTGGTCAGTTTTCTGAAGCCTTCCAAGCTTTGTGCGCCACATACCTCATCACTAATTATGACCTGTCAGAACTGTGGGGTTTGGGTTTTTTTCCAAACTTATTTTTATTTTTGCATTTGATAAAGCTATGGATCTCTGACAAAGTACTACAGGCCATATACCTGACTTACCACTATTCTGCAGCATCTTCCAGTTGAACCATAGCAGAATAAAGCCTGCATCAGTCCTTTGGAGTAATTCAACTTTCTCTCTCTTAATGGACTTAATCTGCTATCTATGCTGTGAATCCCAGACGGACAGTACCATTTAACTCCTTACTAGTTGCTTGCTGGAGCAGAATAACAATCTTCACAGCATGCACCTCAGGAAATCTGACATTAGGAATGTATTATTTTTGTGCAAAACTATAATTGGTAAGATACCAGCACTTGGGCTGTGGAATCATCCTAGCTGACTTGAGCTTGTCAGCTTGTTACAATACTCTGACTGATGACCAGCAAGTTGCCAGCCCACAGTGTTAAAGATACGTTTATATGTGAATTTTCCTTACCCACAAATCATGATGGCACAGATTACCCAAATTTCACAGTCACAACTAACATTAGATTAAAATGCCTAGTATAACGTGTGCTTGTTTGTGGAACTAACTTAACAGTGTATTGGAGAAAGATCCTTCAGCTCCCTGAGTTTGCATCACAGAGCACTGCAGCCAGTGGTTGTGTAGCAAACATGAGAGAGCTCTTCCCACCATTGTCACACCATCACTCGATATAGATAAATGGAAGTGCAAAACACATGAAGTCAAAGGTAATCCCTTTAGGCTTAAAAAGTTATTTCCTACAGGATTTGTATGGAGAAATCGACATGTTAAAGTGACTCTTGAAATTAAAATACTGGAAGGAAAAAAATACGGATGTAATCATAGGTACACCATTCAAAGTTTAAGTAAAGGCCTCAATATATGCAGTAAAACATTTGTCGTGCCAAAAAAAAATGTCATCAGGCAGCCTTCCATTTAAAAAAAAAAAAAAACCCTGCACATTAACGCATGAGGGTTTTTTGTAGTCCCATACTAACTTGTCAATATTTCTGATCTCATTCATGACATAGTGCAATATGTAATTGTAACACGATAAGCTTTAAAAACTGGTGACTTAAAATTCCAAATCCATTTTACACTTTTGAGCCAAATAACTTTGGAAGAAGAGTGTGCTTGCTGGGTGAATTTTGATGACTTCTTCCAATTTTAATACAATTGCATTACAATTACCATATTTGCAAAACAAAGAACACAAACCAGAAAAGCATAAAAAGAAATGGATGATGACATTTGCATTTGCACAGTACATTCAATGTAAGTTTGATTTTTTTTCTGCTCAGTATCACAAATGTGTTTTGAAACCTCAATGCAGTAAGCATTATGCGTTCATTTGAGGAGTTTCATTTGCATTTAATTTGCCTTCAATGGCTGAATACGATATTAATTTTGGAGGCTTATAATCATTTCTTATGAAATAATACTATGATCAAGACATGAGAAATCTCCATATTTTTACAACATTTTTCACTCAACACTATCTAATTTTTATTATATGTTTGAAAGTGAAAATTCTTAGCACAAAGTATTTTTTTTAAACAGGCTCTATTGTTCTGAATTTCCCTTGAAACTGTTTTAAGTGTAGAAGATTATAGTAATTTTTTCATTAGCAGAGATTAATACATCTTAGTAATATTGCATACCAGACCTTCTTCAGTGCTGGGAGTCTTCAAAGTTCTCCAGCTGTCTGAGGCTCATCTAGTACTGAGAAAGCTCCACTTGAAGCTTAGCGATTAGAAGCATAACTCTAAGACAACTATGGCTGCCTTCACTATGGTACAAATATCAGGTCCTGGAGGGAGGAAACTTCTATCACTTGCGGTGTAACACCAGTGATTTGATCACTGACTCAATAAAGTGTCCTTAACTGGAGGACTTGATCATTTTAAGAGCTAAGAAAGATATAACAAAGGATGATAATGGAAGAAATTAATTTTACTAGCTTGAGTTAAGGTAGAAGGGAAATGGATATACAGAAATAGAAGGGTTTTCCTTAATGCAGCTATAAAGCTTGTTGTGAGAAAAGACTAAGACCTTATTCCCCTACAGAGGAGAGTTCTGCTCAAACTCAAGAGTTCTGCGTGAACAGACCACCATCTCTAGCCAAACCCTCAGGATTCAAGGTTACGGAAACAATAGGGCAGACCCTGAGAGCAACCATAGTGACCAAAAAGATCCTAATTTTCATCACTAAACTTGATTTTTTTTTTTTCTTTAAAATCTTAGCTTTCCTACCAATGGAACTGGTACAAGACAGGACATAGGAGCAACAGGGAGAAACCTAGGTTAGATGAAACATATTTTTATTGTGACTAAGCTGAAAAGCTTTAAGTTGTCCAGATATCATGGAAATGAACAACAGGAAAATAAAACAAGTACTTAGCTAAATTAGATTTAGCAGAACTAGAGGGAACTTGAAGCTAAAGGGGTTGCAGAGGCAGAACAGGAGAAAATGAGGGAGAGAGACAACACAGTGTCACACAAGTCAGGAATTTACAGACAAGCAGAGAAGAATGTGGTCAAACTAGCAGTGGAAACAAAATTGCCCTACTACAGTCAGAGAATAAAATGAGGGCAGATGTATGGTTGAAAAGATCCTTGTTCACATCTCACAAGTGATCCCCCCCAACAAGGGGAGGGGAAATCCTCAAATTCAAATCCTGCTGAGCCTCTTATTCCAAACATGGCCATTGCAGTACATAAACAACATGTAAACACCTGAGCTCTTCCATGCAGTTTGATTGGGAGCCAAGCATCTCTCTCTACTTCTGCAAGTCCTTTGAAGACCTTTATTAAAACATTTGTTTAATGGACTACCATGAAATGCAGTTCTCTTTGAGCTTGCATTGGGAGGTCAACCCACATATATGGTAACAAATTAATTAGGGACTTTCTTTGGGGAGATTGAAGAATCTAATTATATATGTTAAAGCTGCAAATTTTCCTGAAGAATCAGTTTTGTAGATGCTCTGTCATCATGCCAACTGCAGCAGTGCTAGTTCCTAATGACAGAAAAAGAAACAGAGCTGGTATTCATGCTGGTTACTTTTTAAAATATTGGCCACTGGGAGTCATGAGAAGTTAAGTGATTTTTGGTCTCACAAATTTCAACAATTAAGAGAGAAAAATTAGTTCATGGCATTTAGGCTTCAAAGGAGGCTGGCTAACAGCTGGCTGAATTCAATGGATCATTTAATTCAGTTTTTAGGGTCAGAAATAAAGTTCAGTGTACTCAGAAAATGCTCAAACATAGTAGGCACTATTTTGATAGCAAATTCATGAGTATGGGTGATCTGGCTAAGGATTCATTAAAAGGAAATTCTAAATTGCTGGCCATCTGTTAGCAATGAGTAAGGAATATGTACAGAAGCAATTTCTGATGGGTCTATGATGCAATTTATAACCATACAGTATCATCTGACTGAAATCTCTTTACATAACAAGAATTTATTCTAACCACTTTGATACCTTTTTTTTTTAAAAAAAAAAAAAGGAGAGAATTCATTACTTCTTAAATACCACTTACAGGATGTGGCAAGGAAATCCTACATAATTTTAAGAGGCTGCCTTTAAGAGTGGGAATGATTGCATTCATAAAGTTGTTCTGATCCTACACCTGACTCCAGTGATGCTCCTTTGTAAGTTCAGAGATCCACCCACGCTGCCATACACCCATTCAGTTGTAAGACTGCTGGCTTACATAATTTCCTAATTCAAGGACTAAAGAATGTTGGCAGTTTTTATTCCTTAGTGCATTTTTTCTTTCCTGATTAAAGTTCAATTCCTGTGAGAAATAAAATTTTATATTATCAGAATATACAAAAAATAAATGGAAAATTGAAACCACCAGTTCTAGGAGCTTCCTTTCTTCATTTCAGTAACTCTTTAGACATCATTTCCTCACCATGAAAATGGTGCAGGGCAGCATTGTATGAAAGTGTTACAAAACAGTTTTTTTCCTGTTCTTTGCTATAGGAGGATTGATCACTGCAGTGAATTTGCACGAAAAACAGTCAGAAAGTTCAGAGGTTGCACAAAAGTCTGCAGTGATTCTTCTTGTAACTAAGAGCAGAGCCAGACTCTTCCATTCAGTTCCACACAGCCCTTACTACTTGCAACACTGTGTTGGATCTGGCTGAGATGGAGTTCTTTCTCCCCATAGCAGCCCTCGTGGTGCTGTGCTCTGTATTGGTAGCTGGAAAGGTGTTGATAACACACCAGTGTTGTGGCTACTGCTGAGCAGGGCTGGCACAGCATCAGGGCTGTCTCCCCAACGTTTTTGCCCCCTCTCAACAGCAGGCTGGGGCTGGGCAAGATCTTGGGAGGGGACATAGCCAGGACAGCTGACCTAAACTAACCAAACAGATATTCCATACCATATGACGTCAGCTCAGACATAAAAGCTAAGTAAAGGGAGACGGAAGGGGGGACACTTTTTGTCTTCTGGAGCAACCACTAAGCGTACTGAAGCCCTGCTTCCCAGGAAGTGGCCAGACATGGCCTGCTGATGGGAAGTAGAGAATAACATCATTTGTTTTTCTTTGCTTTCATTTTGTTAAACTGCCCTTATCTTGACCCACGAGCCTTTTGTTATATTTTCTCCCCCATCCAGCTGAGGAGGGGGAGTGATAGAGCAGCTTTGGTGGGCACCTGGTGCCCAGCCAGGGTCAACCTACCACAAACACACAAATGAAACTTTGGGTGCTGATACTTCTTGAGCTATACTTCATATGGAAATTAAGACAATTACCTTTGCTGACTGCTCTAGACAGAATATGTAGCATCTTCACAGCTGAGTAGAATAACACACAAAACCAGTAAGTATTCTGAAAATCCATCTGCATCTCTGTCTTTGAATTCAGCACTCAAAAAAAAAAAAAATTCTCAGTCTCAACATTATAGGAAATTGCGTTCAAACAAGACTGCTTCAAAATCCAAAGTCAGGTCTCAACCACAGTAAGATCATACAGTCATTGCTTTTTCTAACTGTAGCCTTGCCACACACGACTGATTACAAAAGTCCATGCACTTGCTTATTGCAGAGACAACTGTTCCACAACTTTCCAGCCACTCACGTTGCTCAGGTGGTAGCTGTGCAGACTCATTCCTAGCAATCTACTCAGCCTCCCACCCATCCAGAGGGTGAATTCCCCATCCCGATGGTGGACTAGCCCAACAAATTATGTACAACCTTGAAATGACTGGGACACATGACCTGTGTGCTCATTATCAGGTCTTGTAATTAACTTGACTCTTGGAATCTCAGCACAAAATAAAGAGAGTTATTGTGTACAAAGGCAGCACAATTATCCCACAACCACCACAACCACACTGGCAGCATTTGCCAAACACAGGCTTCTGGAGAAGAGCTGCAAGTGAAACCAAAATTCCTAACTTCTGGCTAGGTCAAACACACCCACACCAAACAGGAAGCTGCCCTTACAGCATCACTTCATGCAGGTCTCTCACTCTGCTTTCCAGACAAACAATGCCTGATAAATCTCATTAGCAATATCCTATAGCCCTTAGAGTAGATGATAAACACAGATATTTGGCTTGGCAGGATCTATTTTCTACAACAGAAAGGGTCATTACTGACGTAGTGATATTCTTGTTCAGAAGGAGTGATCTTAACAACATGTTTGTCCCACATAACAGCACCAACAACCCAGACAGTGCATACAATAAGAGAATTCACATTAACATTTTGGCTTGCTTTCATTAACAACATTATTTAAATAAAATGCTTATGAGCAGTTAATAGACTAAAATAAATGGAGTAATCATACCATAAAAAAGTATTATTGATCACTGATCAAAGCTGGTTACTAAGAAAGGCTACTTTACCTAAAGCAATACTTGCACACTCACTCTTACAGTGTACTGTAGATATTTTAACCCCTGTGTTGTATTTGTAGAGAAGGATATGCAAAAATAAATGCTGACAATAATGACCGTGAGATTGCTGGGTTGAATAGGTTAACGCCATAACTGCCATCCCGTTTGCTAGGTCTTTGGGTTGGGTTTTTGTTTGTTTGTTTTAGTGTGAAAATTTCCAGTTCTGTATCCTTTATGCTAGGAATACTTGCTTGGAATAGATTAACACAGTAATTTAACTTTCATAACCTCATTCATCACCTTATTATATCAATCTTGCATCAGTGTTCTCCACAGAACTTAGCGGCACTATATGTACATAAATGAAACACAATCATTTGATTTGACTGGATTTATCACAGCTCACACGAATGCGGAGAAAAACTAGTGGAAGCCTAGTCAATTTGATCGCCTGAGTTATACTGTTACAAAAATGTTATAAAGAACAGAATGAGGATTCAGTTTCTAGGAATATTTGAGGAAGCAAAGAGAGTGACAATAAAGCATATTTTGGAAACGTACTCAACCATGAATTAAGTATCATTTCTAACCATTATTTTGTGTTCTGATGATCATCCTAGGCTGGTAGAAATGTTTTTGTCTTCTGTTGACTCAAGACCCCTTCTCACCATGTGACTATTTTTTCCTATTACTTTACATAATGAAACAAGTTTCAACATGTACTTAAGATCTGATCAATAATTGTCTTTTGTGATTTTTTTTTCTGATCAAATTCTAAAACAAGAAAATCTTTCTTTTCTACCTTATGCTTCACATTATTCCAGTAAAAAATAGTATTTTTATTCTTTTCTGCTGCCCATTATACAATTTACTTTAATGAGATTTTGGCACATTCTGTAAGATCTGAAGCATGACTATGTTTGTGCTCTAAAGAAAATCAAGTTGGCAATGCAGATCACTGAACTCATGCATTGCTTTAAGACTCCAGTCAGCCCCTGGAAGTCCTATTTTATCATTACAGCTACTTTTCCAAGTACATGGGGATTTTTGAGCACTTGTTATAGTATAGAGCACCTTCATTTATTGCCTGAATAGTCAGCATTTTCCTATCCAGTATGTTCTGGGAACAGACACAAATCTATTTGTTCTCTCTGAATGAAAACTATGTTGTAGAAACTCTCCTATTGCTGCTTTAAACTTGAAGTTTGTTTATAACAATAGTACAGTTAGGCTTTTTGAAAAATAAATTAACTCCTACAGATGTTGATATTAAACAATTATTCATGCTAATAAGTCAAATGGTCAAGGTTGAACATATTCATAGTAGTAAATTACATTAACTGATCTATGTACCAAAGGTGGTCTGATTTCCTTTAGTCTCGTCTAATAAAGAGCACCGACAGCATCGCTATCCTGAAAAGCCGGCCTCTGATTTGCTTGGGGGAAATATGAGATTTCACTGGCAAAACTGCTACTTAAAGACTGAACAGGAAAAAGATGTTCTAAAGTTAATATAGAGCATCTTGGGCCTCTTCAGTTAGTATGTGCAAAGCTAGGGCATGTTCTCCATTGAGGACTTGCCCTAATTACAGACAACAGCAGCAAGCACTGGAGCAAATTATAAAATCTTACCGTAGACTGGCTGAGCTTATACAGCCTGTGATTTCCCCTGCTGCAAATAACACTACGCAAGTCACATCCTACAGTAGCTTTGCTTTGCTGCCATATGAGTTGAACTGATACAGTTGCTCCTGTTGGCTGCCTAGACAGCTGAAATCCCAAACCAGCTGGATGCCAACTCCTTGGGTCATGATAAAACCAATAAAAATCACAGGCAACAGCTTTTTTTCCAAAAATGTTCAGAGAGATTTTTAAATCTTTAGACACAAAATGAAGGTGAACTTTCCATTACACTAGACTTTTGTTAAAACAGGGCTACTTCTTTTGGCGCAAGATAAGGCGTAACTTTTGTAAAATCTGTCTTTGCCGGCAGGTGGGAATAAAGTTGAGTGGGACAGCATGACTTTTGGAAGAAAGGGAATTTAGAAGCTTCCAATCTTTTTCACTGAAAAAGCCTTCAATACCCATTACCATCTAGCATGACAGAAATTCGTATTTCCTCAAACTGTAATGACTGTGTTGTAATCATGTGACATAAGTAATTTTGAAACCTGAGTGGTGTAAGGCCATTCTGATAGGGAACATTTAGTGGCTTTTATAGGGAAAGCAACCATTGCCTTGATATAACAGCAGATACGATTGCAAAAAATTCTGTTTAACAACTACAAAAAGTTTCCAACTAAGACAAAGGGTTAGTCAGCAGAACATTTACATCAATTAAAAATAACCATATTCATGGATACAGCTACAAATGTTATTTACGTACAAACCGCATAAATACTAAAGCCTGTGTTGTGTTGCCTGTCTTTTATATATATATATAAAAAAAAATTAAATAACATGTAGAAGGTATGAAAGAGCAACATTAACTGATACTGATGATCTGCATTTTATATGTTTGTTTAGCTTGATACAAATAACAGGAGAGAATCTGGGGTAGAGGCTTAACACCAGGTTTCTTCTTCCCTGACACTAAGGACGAAGAGGTATAAATGGAAGAAGAAAAAGACTAGTTTTTAATTACTGCAAAGATTCTGTAAAAGGGATGGAAGAGCTGATCTATTATTTCTACAGTTTCCAACTTCTGTTGGCTAAGAGCAAAAGCACTAAGGAACAGGCAGTCCTGTAGCACTGAAACTGTGGTTGCTTGGAAGGAAGTTAGTTACCTCTCTTCACAAGAACTCGTCTTGAATCATAAGAAGCCACCTTCATCAGTATTAAGGCTGCAGGACCTACAAATACATGGGAGGAACTATATTGGATGTACCTTCTAAAACTGATTTAAATAAAGATTTATCTGGCATATTCTCGATTGCTGTAGGTGGATTCAGCTCCTGCTTTTGGCCATATATGATAGCTGTAAACCATTTGGGGAAAATAGGAAAATTGACTGCGTGTCTAGAAGAGCAAAAGTATAAATCTGTCATAATATCCCTCAGAGGAAAAGTTATCTCAGGTCTGAAGTGCTTCCCATGAGCCAGCATAAAAATTTGCCCTTAAAGAATAATATTATTTTCTATAGGTGTACAAAATGCAATCATATATCATTACATACAGAAAGAGGACTATGGGTAAGAATTTCCCATCAATAATGGGATATTAAAATCCTTTAAAATTATACCCTAATTTGATATGTAAATCAGATCTAAATAATCTTTATCTTAGTTTTGTGATACCCAAGAAAAATACCGTAGGGAGGATCTGGCACATCACATTTTGTTTCTGAGAAATTTTACAACCATGTATTTAGATAATCCTTACTTTTATCGTCCAAAATGTACAGCTGCAATATTGATAGAACCCGGTATATTTAAATCAGTCCATGTAGTGGTTAGGACAGGATAGAAGTTTCAAATAACTATGTAAGTCAAATATTGATACAAATTGGTTTTCAAAGATTATCTTTTGGGAGGCAGCAAATGTATAATGCTCCTGAAAATGAAATGAACTATGACAGGTATGCTAAATTCTGCTTAGATAGGCTTCAGTGGGAACTGGCCCTCCTTCATAATTTAAATTACCACTCTGTCACATTTTAATGCAAGAAACAGTGTCTCCACTCATAGAATTTTCCCAGCTTTTAACTGTAGAGGACAAGTAGGTCCTAGTTTTTTGGGTTTATTAGTAACAGTAAGATTTCCCTTATTTTAAGAAAGAAAAAAAAAAAAGACCATAAACAGTAAAAAAAAACACAGAACAAAATATACATGTATTTCTGCTTTAAAAAAAGAAAAAATATTTCATCCATCTTGTATATTTTAATAGAGCATAACATAGATAAGAACAAGGCCAGCATTACACAGTTTAGAGCACGTCAGCCTACACATTTTGCATTTTATGTGCATTTACTTTAACATATTTTTTGGGAATGTATTCTTTAGTCTCATTAGTGACTTTCTTAGTGGCAAATACTATCTTATGCTATTTTAGACTAATCTAGGCTAACTTTCTATGGACTAGTCCCAATTTTCTATGGACTGTCTCCTAGACCTAATCAGAGCAACATCTTTCTCATCTAGAATCACAAGGCTGTCTACAGCTACTTTCTTGTGTGTGCACAATGGAATTATTAAACCAAAAGGAGATTAGTGGGTGTGACAAACACGTCTTCTCTTTAATAAATGTCCTTCAAGTCATACAGATATTTGGATTTTACAGCAATGTTTTAGCTGAGATTTCTGGGCCTTTTTTAGGGAACCTAAATTACCAAGAAATTAATTTCTAAATAACTTAAAAAAAATGATGTTTAAAAAAAATTATTTGTTATTAAAGAAGAAATTATAAATCGATTTTTTGTCTGACATTTGTAACAAATACCTAATGGCAGTGAAATATCTCCCTCCAATAGGTTGAGAAGCCTCTAGTATCCAAATAATGTTTAGAAGATGATGATAGCAAAGTTGATAAGATTAACTGCAATACTTAAGAGGCCATTTATGAGCTCTAAACTAATGAGTTTTGAACAGGTAAAAATGTATAATTGTTCAAGTTATTCGTAATAGCTGCTATAGTCATTAGCTGAACCATACCACTTTTCAGCTTTGCCATGCTAAATTGCTTTTTTGTAGGATCACTCAAGATGTTCCTCTAGTGCAAGATTTTGTCTCATGATTTAATTTTTTTTACCCCCTCTACCCAATAACTGTAAATGACACTAAGATAGAATGCATCCCATCTTTACTCTGACATAAAACACCACACAGATCTTTACAACAGAAAATGAAGAACTGTTTGTACAGCTGAAGGGATCTGTGTAGCCAGACTTGAAATTATCTGATTAGCTTTGTAAAATAAAATACCAAGGCCACTAACCTCTATTCCTGTGAAAATTGTGGTCACCAGTGGGCCATGCTTTCATGGTTTTCTTCAAAAATACAATCTCTGGTCAAATTAAGAGTTGTAAGGAGCACAGCAATGCTGGTTCTTTCAGTTTGGCAAGACTTCTCATCTGTTATCAAAATGGCTCATCTCTTCACTGAACAAGTTACTCTGCAAGTACACAAACACTGCAGAATAGATATTTAGATTTTTATGACAGTTTACTTCAACTGTCTTTGTCCTTTCCTGTAACTCTGAATATTTTTTCAGAGAAATATAAAGATGTAGACATGCACCATAATGGTTAAGCCATTGCAGTTTTGTCACAAGCAAAATTTTCCCTTCTGGTTCAAGTCTGAACATTTCAGAGGCTCTGAACATGATGTGATCAGCCAAGTGAGAAAGGGACATCTTAAGGGCATACAAAATTGACAGCTGCTTAGACACAATTAAGTGCCTATATCTTTTGGATGAATGGTCAGTCCAACCACTGTAAAATTTTCTAGATCCAGTTCAGAGCCATTAATAAAATATTATGAACATTGCTTGGCACAGTCTATTAAATTTAACATAGCAGTTGCTTTGGATATTTACAGTGTATTATGTGAGAAATTTTATTGTCCCAAATTCAAGTATCCACCCAGATTCAAAGCCTAATGAACTCTATGTGAAATGCCAAACCTTTAGCAGCAAATGACAGAGTTAAAAAAAAAAAAAAAAGCTAAAAAAAAAAATCCTTAAAGAACAAAACACTTTTTCACCAGTTTAAAGACCAAAAGTCTAGAAGTGTATTACCTAGATTTTTACAGCAACTGGTCATTTTTGAATCTTCAGTATCTGGGTTCTTTTTTCCAGGTACCCTGATTTTCAGAAACTACATTATGTTTAACTACTTGCAATGCAAACTCCTTTACAATGTAGTAAATCCAGTATCCCAGAATGAAGGTATCGAATTCTACTAATCCTTTCCTAAAATCCTGGTGGTGTACCCTAGTTTCTTTCCTTCAATCAGAAATAAAGATGGAGAAAAATAAATGGGAAGAGTGAATGCAAAAATCAAACCTATTTAAAGATATGGTTATTTTCTTTTACTTGACAATTTGCAGTCACCTATTGCAAAAGGTAAACACCACCAGTAGCTAAGAATTGTTGCATTATTTTGATCAGCCCACTTAATATATATTAAAAAATAAAAATGCCATCACTTCCAACAGACAGAAACAGCTTGTCTTGTCCCTGATTGTAGTTGTTGAGCTGGTTGATCCAATTCTGACATCAATTTCACAAGTGATCCTCTGCTCAGGATTTGCCAACAAAAATAATTTGAACATAAAATCTAAAGGCTGGTTGCCCAGCCAATACTCTATTTCCCACCTCTACTATATATAAACTGTGCTTTAAATTTCATCTTTAACAATGATCACTTAATTAAATAACATGCAGGTGTTTTAAGTAGTTCTGCTTTTCCTGAATTTGATGAAAAGGGCTGTAACAGTTGACAAGCACTGGAACTTAAAAGAGAACATATCTTTGATGTCAAGTGTGTCTAAAGGATTCTCAAGTAAGAGTAATATGAAAATGGGCTCACCACCACTCAATCTATTCCCAACAGTTACCTACTAGTCTAAGTGCCTCTGTACCATTATAAAAATCTGTCAAGCATTCAAAACCAATTACACACAGGATGTCAAATGCTGTCATGCCAGCTGTCCTTTCAGTCCACAGTGGCTCTTGCTGCCCATTTCCAGTTAAAAACGCATTGAGCTACACTGTTGTTTTTCTCAGCTGTGATTCACTGCAGTATGCTAATCTGACTTCTATGTACCTTAATACCTTCATATAAGGAAATGAATATTTATACATAAAAATAGCATTAAAAATTTGCATAATTACAAGTATAATGAAGAATTAAAAGCTATTTCTAGATGTATTAACATTAAGCTACAATTTTAAGGGGAAACTGTTAAGTACTTAAGTTGTTCATGTGTGTTGCCTTTTTCTATGATTGCATGTGACATTAAAACAGGAAGGGAGGTTTTCAAATATTTCTCCTGCTGTGTCTACTACACGGCACATGGACTTTCATGCATTCATTTACAATGACATGGAGTACGAATTCATGGTACAATTATTTAAAGATATGAATCCAAAATGAATGGCTCCACTTTGGCTACACAGGCAGCCTTCCTGATGTTGAGTCACATTTTACTCCCAGAGCTAAAAACTGTTTCAATATCCAGAAACTAAGAGGAGAGAGATGCTCAGATAGATGTTGATAACTGTATTTGATGTGAATTTAATGAGCAATTTGAATAACATTGAACTAAACAAAATATCCCCCTACTAAGCCTCACTTTCTTATTTTGTGATAACTAATTTTCATTTTACTATTATTTGTTGAGATGATTTTTTTTTTCCGCTTCTCCATATGAATTTTGGCATTATCTTTACTGGAGGAAGTTCTGTTTGTGTCATAGTGATTTAAGTCTTTCCGAGAAGTAAGGTCTTGTTCCAGGCAAAGCTTTTAAATGGTTTGCAAAATTCATAGAAGGTGGTGCTATGGACTTTCATTGAAACCAAAACTGTAATGGAAACATTTTATTTTCCTACAATGATTTTTAGTAGACAAGTTTTAGAAATCTTTTGTAACTTTTCAAGAAAAAAGAGAAGAAGTAAGGCTTCTGACTTGAGAGCATCTGTTCTGACACAATTCTATTGCAAGAAAATATTCAAAATGCTTTATTTTCAGTCCAGTGTGAAAAAAAAATCAAATCAAAGCTGTTGTGTGGAAGAACTGACATACCCCGAAAAGCTGAAAGAAGTTTGCCAATAGTGTCAGGGACACTTTTCAATAAAAGCTCCCAAGGAATTAAACATAAGTTATTTGTCAAAAGCATTTGTATACACACTTATTGTCCAACTCTGCCTTCATTGTAGACAACAGCAAAATACCCCTTTTGAAAACATGGTATTAAGGGAGTGAACAGCAAAATACATCTATTACAAAGGTACATCTAGTGACAACTGTATTCTTCTAGTATTTATCAAGTTCACACTTGCTTTGCAAAACCTCTATAAAATAACTCTTAAAATATTTTAAAAGACCCCAGTCTTCCCACATAGCTGCTTTTACTGTTCCTGCTAAAGTTCAGTCTCTTGCCAGCAGCCGTATGTAGCTGTGAAATAGAGATTAAGTCAGACAGCACAGTGAAAAAACAATGCTGGGATTTTAGAAGAGTGTGGCTCCACATGTGCTAACAAGCAGTATGATGACATTCTCTCTGATACACACACATTATTACAGCTAAGGAAAACTATAAATATATTCTACTCTTGTTTCAAAACAGGGAGGAAGAGCGCTAATTGATTTTTTTATCATTATTATTTGTCTGCACATCGAATAATCGTGTCTTGCTGCATATACATAACTACCAGTGACACTGAAAGATGAGGGCACTCCTCCAAAAGGCTAGTGATTTTTCACACGTATCCTTTTTAAATAAATGCTAAAACTTAATGTCGGTAATTAAATAAGGTTGAAAGTACGCTCTCTAGAATAGCATAATCAATGTTATGCAATATTAATGCTTGTAATTTCAAACAAAAAGGAAAATAAATTCCTAATTTATCTTTAAATTTAGTTACTTGTTACAGCTTTCTCAAAATTGTTTTAATCCTCCCATGAGCTGGGACCCTCCTTATAAAGCCCTCTGAAATCTATCTATTTAGCATGTAACAACTTTATCTGTCTCCATTAGGCCTTTGAGCATGATCTCTCCAAAGCAAAGACTGTCTTTCCAAATAGAATCCAAGACTTTGCACTTCATTCCTCAATGAAGTTCTTAAGTGCTGCAAAACAGGGAAGTGTTCATTAAATGTGCTACTACTATTAATAATAGCTTAGGAGTGATCACAACAGCAGATGAGTCATATAAATTTATTTTAACAAATGAAACAGTGTAATTCACTTTCTATCCAAAACATTTGGACACTGCTGTAATAAATCGCTTGTCTCCAAAATGAACATATATCAGTTTCCAAGGTTACAGAAGCCTGCAGTCCTGAATAAGTTTTGTGTTCATTTAGAAATATTGAAAATTTTGCACTAATGGTTCAGAACAATGGTACTAGTATGATGATAGCCTAACGCATAGACCTGACCATGCAGTATATATTGAATAATCTGTAAAATACAAAGAAGGATGAAGTAGTCTTGTTGGACATCATCCTCAGATTGTAAACAGGCACTGGCCTGAATATATTACTGTATGCAGTACTGTTCATGTGACCATCCATTAGAAACTTGACACTGGAAAGCTGTGTTGTTAATCTATCCAAAAAGAGAATGATTTTGATAGCTTTGGAACATTTCTTCATGGTTGGAAGCCACTCCCTATAATGCCCATCTAAAAAATGTACTGTAGGACCAAAGGGGCGTGTGGGGGGAGAAGATTAAATGTTTACTTAAAGAGGATGTCCCTTCAGTGACCCCACCAGGAAACTTAGAAAATGTCACCTTCTATCAGAATCACAATCAAAACATAAACCAGCGTCTCTGAAAAAGGTCAGAAATCAAAATGAAATGCAAAAAAATCCTTACAAAGTGCAATAGGAAGAGTAGAAATACCTGTATCTTGGGCATCCTTGACCTGTATGTATGCAGAGAAGTCCTTAAATAAAGGGACAGAGAAATGCCAACTATTGTTTTCATGGTCCATTTAAAGAGGGAGGAACTTAGTTAAATAACACCACCACAAACATCATAGCCACAGTTATTTGAAAACTATCTACTGGTTTTGAAGGATAAAGTTTGAAAAGCCAGAACCTGAGCTTGTATAAAGTCATCATTTTCCCATATATTTCAAAGAATTATGCCTACTTATGTTGCTTAAATATTTAGCTTCCTCCTTTTCCAGACATCTTAGTAGTTGACACCCATTTTTATCATACTGCTATACTAAAGCCACACTAGAACATGTATCTAGAGCAAAAAGTAGTAATAATTTTTAGTTTATGTAGAAAAGCCATTGCTTCTGGTGCACAGGACACGTAATGAATGGGTATAGATCTAGTCAATAAATAAGAGTCAATGGTGGGAATATCCTAATTTATAGTAATGTTACACTACCAATCAGTGTAGCTCATAGACTCATAATAGGGGAAAATCTACTTAGTGCAGCCACAGTGGGGTATATCACTTTCCTCCTAAAGATGAAACTGAAAATCTTCAAACATTATACACCTGCCTGCCTTCTCCAACCTAGACCCCAGATGATGTAGCTGTAGACTGAGTATGGAATACAAGCACTGGAAGCAGCTTTGTAACACTATGCGCTCCTTCTCTCTCTTGCTTAGGGTATCAGCTATGGGCACATCTCCCAAAAGCTCTTCCAAGTTGATAAGGCACTGTAGCAAACCAAAGCAAAGGTTTGACAAATGTGTGTAGTCCCTTGCAGACTTCCTGTTCCATTTTTGATGCATGTCCTAATCTATTTTCTCTCTGAAACTGTAAATATTTGAAAGTGAAAACTGGACAGCAAGCTGGATCACTCAGGTCTTGTTCCCACTCTCATCCCACAGTACCAACTCTGCTGTTTGACCAAGGTAATAAGCAGCTCCCAATATAAAAGCTGGGTACACCTGTGTCTAATGAAAATGCTATCTTCTGCGATGTGCTTAGACATATATCCTAAAAAAATTTTTTCAATAAGCTTATCAGAGTATCTACTCTTCTTTAAAAATAAAGGAATTAGAAGCAAGGTTTAAGAGCAGCTTAATTTAAAAGACTGAAGTTTACTCAGGCGGTGAGGAAGATATATGAGCCAAAGATCACCTATGAGAAGCTGAAAATTTCTTCTCCTCTGGAAACATAACTTTGTAAGAAAGCTTGGCCTCTGAGAGTCCAGAATTTGTGGTGTACTACCATGTAAAGATGCACAATCCTATGCTGGGCAGAAAGCAAAGCAAGCTCGTTTTAAAAACATTTCAACAAGCCTGTAATAAAAAGATAAAACCAGGACTTTTAGTGTTTGCTCTAAACTCACAACACAGTGCATTCTGCTTATGGAGGATAAACACCAAGTTTTTTTAAAGCAAGTATCACATGCAGAACCTTCTTAAAATAATCCTGCATAGAAATCAGGAAAACACCTGATCCTTTGAACCGAACTGTGTGACAAGTTTTATGATGGTGAAACACTACATCAGTGACAGGTAAATATAGCAGGCAGGAATTCAAGGTAGCAAGATCTTCTCTTCCTGATAGTATTTTGTGAAGAGAGATCCACCCCTAGACACACATGCCAACAGATATCTGAAAGTTTAGATGTAGTGTGTGTGCACACAGTTCATTCACCTCCTGCATTGTATTGTGCAGTGCCTAAGAGCCCACCCATGGGCTAGAAACCCCATGTGGGATTGTGGCACTGTCACGGTACAAATCCAACCAAAAAAGATCCAGTTCCTCACCCTAAGGAAACAAATCAGTTCAAATACCTAGTGCTCTACACCAAGAACATGCAATACTGGTTGAAAAACAAATCTTGGGAGTGCTTTCATGATGAAGATGGTAACAATGAGGTTTTGATGGTGAATGACTTATTTAATAGTTGACAGGAAAAAGAGTTAACCGAGTTAGACCTAGACCCCCGCTTAAAGGCACACACAAGAATTCTTTCTATAGTCCTCTTATAACCCACTGTGCCTTTTCACCTAGCTTTCAAGTCTCTGTCAAGTCTACACTGTTTTTATCACTGGCTGCCAGTGATCCCAAACACAAAGCACCAGCATAAAGAAGGAGAATTTAGATCCGATTAGAGGACTAAATTCAAAATTATCAAAACATTGAGTATATATAACTACAGTGGCTGCAACTACACAGAGGCTTTACTTCACATTGCCTTTTTTTAAATAGGCTTCATCAGCACATCTGTGAGAGTGAGCTAACTCTACCTTAATCAAACTAAACAAAGGTATTATGACAGCAAACAAACGCAGCTGGGGAAGACCAACCATACAGCAAAGGGATTCTTTGTTTAGTTGATCCATAAATGGCACTGCTCAGCCCAATGTTACAGAATATTTTTAAGACTTAGGAACAGATTAATAATTCCTCATTTTGTTTATGAAAACAGAGTTTCACAAACCAGTTCTATTTGGCAGCACTTCATATTAAAGTGCTTTGAAACTAATGGTTTCAAGGCTGGTTCATTCAGACCAGGAGAACTGACATAAAATCCCATTGGAGAATTACCACACTGATAGATTTGGCTGCATAGTCAAAGGAGGTCTAATTGCATATGATCTGCTTATAATGAGTATTAGTCTTCCTCATCTCCTTTTCAGCTAGTCATAAAGATGTGCAGAGACTAGACTGTGAGTTCAATTCACAAGAAGGATAAGGGGAAGCCAGGATATTCCACATTGGGTACACTGAGGGTATGCTGAGAGAAGCGCATAAAGAGCAGTAGTATGGGTAAGAGGCATTTTATGTTCTTTGTGTGCTGTTAGGCAGAAAAGTAGCGGCTACCTGATAATCTCGTTGTGCTTTTGAATGAGTGATGTGAGAAAGCCATCTACTTTAGAATTAAGAGGAAAGATACAAAGGCATGTCAGATAAATTACAACCTGGCTGCCATTGCTGAGGCACAGACTGATGCCTGATACTTGCAGGACACCTTATGCACAAAACTTCATTACAACAATGGTGAGAGACACATGAAAACGCAACACACGTGGGTGAGCTGCTCTGTTTTCCTAGCACTCATTTATATGAAGAAGGTTATATTTGGTTGAACACCTTTGCAGATCGGGTTGGAGAGCACCTAGAGTGGTTTGTGGCATGGAGCAGCAGAGGGGAGGTGTGGCCCCAGGCCCTGCAGGTTTGGCAAGCACATTCCCACATGTGTTGGCAGCAGTAGCCAAAGGTGAAGGGCTAGTCCATGGAAAGAAAAAGCAGGACAGATTGATGGACCTGCTGGCTCAACAGCTCATTTTGCAGCAGTAAAGTGCACTAAGCAGGAGCACATGAAGTTTTTTCTGAAAAAGAGGGTATATAATTTCAAGTAGGTATACAACCGGTTGTCTCTGTGTCTTAGACGGTACAACTGGAATGAGGCATCCTTCACTGAGCATTGGCTATGCATGAAATGGCATAGGAAAGTAACTATAAGTATTTATTAATTTATTTAATATTTAACACAGCTGTGTTGTGCTGTTCAATTCTGCTTCAACTTTCTGTATCTTCCTTTCACATCATGACTGAGCCAACACATTAAAGGGTACTTCCAGGAGGAAGTAAATAATTTGTTCCTATGCCCTTGGAGAAAAGGCCAAAAAGAAACAGAATTAGACTGCAGCAAGCCATTTAACCGAGAGATTATGATTATTATTTTGAGGAACATTATGGACAATTAACCAGCACAACACACCAGGCTGCAGAAAGGGGAGATGGATTATTCTCCATAATTTTAACTTATTCCTAAAAACATACAGGCATTCTTGAAAGCAAAGACACAGATTTGAGGTTTATCTAGCCCAACATCAGAGGGCTAAAGAAATCTCATATATAAAGAGAAAAATGTGTGAGACATGTTACAAAGTAGTATATACTGAAATGCATAAGACGGCCTATTACCAAATCTAAGCTTGTCGAATAAATCTCAGAAAAATACATTTTCAGTTTTCCTTTTCAGTGATATTCCATCTACTGTGGAATAATATCCAGCTATCCATAGCTGGATAATTTTATCATTGCAAATGGTCTTTATTTTTGACCTACACATCACTGGGTACTAAACTAAAAAGATTTTAAATTTAGCTTTTAGGCAATTGCAACATTTACAAGTTTGGCTTTTCCAAAGAATTTTCTTAACACTAAAAAAACAAAACTAAATGTTCATAGCCTGATAAATTGTACCTGTATTCTTCAAAATTGCTAGTCTGTAGATTTCATAACACTTAATATATTAAAGAGCTATGATGAGTCAGACTTCAGTTGAAATGCATGTTTTGAAAAAGCATGGGCTGTAAGTTAAGCCAAAAAACCTCTAGAATGCTAATCCCTGTTACCATCTGTATTTATAGGTTTGTAACAGAATGGTGACTGATCCTCTTCCTTTGAGATCATTTGCCAATTCTGCCAGTATTCAGTGCAGTGTAGTATTATTCTCCAGGTAATGCAGCTTTGTTGCTTAGCAACAGGTTCTGCTTGTGTATCTGACAGTTCTTGGCTAATTTAGATGTAAGTCTGCCCTTCCCTCCCCCCCCAAAAAAACCACCACAAAACAACCCACCAGTAAGAGGATTCTATTATTATTGTCACTGGATACTGAAACAAGACTGGAAAAAGAAGAGAGGAATACTTTCTGAGCTCTGACTTGTACTGAAGAAAATAATCTGACATTCTTAAAGTTTGAAAAATTTGCATTTTACACAAAACTTCCTTTAGCAACGCACTGGTTCTCACAGAGGAAGAAACAAGCGATGGTGTTCAGGCATTCAGTGGGAGTGAGATATCAAGGCAAAGTTGAAAGAGTCAACATGCACCTTTTTTTTTTTTTTATCATCTATGGATAACAAAGTTCACACGCCATTGCGGAATATTCTACTAGACTTGAGACAGAGGCAGAAAGTACAAAATTCAGACCTCCAATTGCATATGTAGGTTTAGTGGTACAACCAACAGACTGGCTTGTGCTATCAAGGTTTACTCACCTAATTTTGCCCAATTTTTTCAATTGGAGCTTGGGCTGATTTATTTTTTCTCAAAGAAATACAGGATTTAACAATTCATTATCCCCACCTTTTGTCTACGTAAGTGATAGCCACTTCTGCAGAGAATTTTTCCCATGTTGTTCAGCATGAGACACAGCAGCACCCTTAGTGATACTGTGACAAGGATACTATCATAAATCTCACACGCTGATGTAAAGCCTTAGATTTAGGCTTCTCTTCAGATAAGATGTAGTAAACCAGTTATATATTGGGGGGATAGTAGAGTGAAAGGGAGATTACTGAAACATGATGGTCAGCTACCCAAATTTGATCTGAAATTCACAAAAGGGCTATAAAAAAATTGTCAACTAATTACAGAAAGTTGAAGGGTTAGATACAAAGCCAAACAAGCTTTATTTAGCTGTTGGCATATGTATGTTAGAAACCCCTTCACTTGAGACATCTATGATTTATTTTTTAATGGGTGGTCCAGTATTTTATCTGCTGCTGTATGGGAGCCTTGCTATGCACCCCAGTGCATCATAAGAGACAAACACATGGATGAGCAGAAGAAAGAGTGGGAATAGAAGTGTTAAAAAAGAAAGTCTCCAAGAAAATTAACAGGAATACCACAGCCTTTTCTTACATTTTCGGATAAGCAGGTATCAGTAAATAATACAAGCTGAATCTACAAAAACTTCAACCACTTCAGATTCTCATGCAGCCTCATTTTTAGAGTAAAATATTTCTCAGTTTAAGAAACTCACTCCCTTGCTGTACGTATGAGACAAAAGTGATTCGGAAATGTGTCATTCTTTCTTCATCTTTAAGTATTTTACAAAACCCTGATTTTCACTATTGAAGCTATTTCCTGCCATGACCACTGACTGAATGGATAGCGCCAGAAGCAGATAGCAAAGTATACACATTATCCACTCTAGTTCTAAATGTACTGTCCCTAAGTATCTAGTGAATAGCACAGTATTTGAAAATCTTTTCTAGAAATAATGTAGGTATTTCTTTCCACAAAACTAAAGAAAAGAAGCTTACTGTGGGTGTAGATAAAGCCACTTAAGTTACTGACTTTTTAAAATAGAATAATTCACTGCAGTTTGGATTGCTTAACATAGTTTAGTAACATGGAGCACACAGAGAAGCAACATACATTGAAATGGGGGAAACAAACACAAAAAACCCCAAACATCCCAACCCCAAACCTAGGTCTAGTTAAATAGAACCATCAGATTCTGGGGGTTGGCTCTTGAAACTGTAGAAACAAGCAGCAGGTAATGGAACGGAAAACAGCATTTATTTTCAGGAAATGCAAAGATCAGACTAATTAATTAGCTATTCTCAAATTTATAAGCATGATATAGCTAAGACTGATGTTTTGATGTTTGACAGAAGAAATTATTATTTCATATGCTTTTGTTTTGTACAGTACATAAAAAACAGACCAAGAAACAAGACACTTATTTTACTTTCTGGAAGAAAAGGAAGATGATTATATTTCTTTCTGAACTAAAGGAATAAAACCAAACAATTTTCTAATCAAGAAAATTTCACTGAGTTCTTCACTTGCAAAAAAGACCACCATAAATGGACAGCTGAATGAATCTGAAAATACTCTTTTTTTAATTTGGAGGGAAATAACTGACAAAACATGTATTTGGCATCCCTTCTTTACAGTGGACAGTCAATCTGTGTCCATTTTCCAAAATATCTTTATTTTTGTCATAGCTGTATGTTCAGCTACACAGGAGGCACTCTCCAATTTGATGACAGAATTTGGTGTACTTTTTCAGAGATGGATTTTTGAAAATTTGGCATTTTGTGCTAGAAGAAATATATTATTAAATAATGGAATTTAGGTAGTGAAGTTGGTTTAACTCTGTGGAGCATAAGAGGGAAAGATGATAAAGTCCTGATGAGTGTGATGAGAAACAGCACCCCACTATAGAATCACTCACTCAACAGCACCCCACTATAGAATCAAAAGCTGGTGGCTTTTTCAGACTGCCATGGCATTGTAAAATTTCTTTGGAGTCTTAAGGAGAGTAACAGCTGTCTTGCAGGTTTTTACAATAGGCTCCTTTTATTCATGAAGACAACAGTGTAGAAAAACATTTGTGGTGCTTGTCTGAATATTCAAGAAACTACCAACTGTACTGTTCCTCAGTGGAGTAGAAAACAAAACGAAAGCCAACTTTTAGTCCTTCTATACCCACATCAGGTGTGTGTCCTGACACAGTCTCAAGTCCATCTCAGAGGGAGACCCAAATGAGCACCAGATCTCTCCTCTTCCACAGGAAGGAAAGGAGGCAGCTGCATTGACCAGGATGACCAGTAGACTATGGTATGACACACTGAATACCTACAGGTCTGTCTCTCTTAAGTCTTGCTATCAGCTGTGCTTATCTTCAAGCGTCATGGAAAACAGTCTTTGCTCATGCACTTGAAAGCAAGAAAGCTAAAATTACAGAACTCTGAATTCATCATATTCTTTTTTCTAGGTTAACTATATCTATATGAAGAGCTTTAGTATGCTCATAGCCAAATTAGCCTGTTACTGAAAATCAATCGCATTTTCATCACCTCAGAACAAAGCTGCTTGCCACACACTTGCTTCCTAGTAACCCAAGGATATTTTATAGCAAGAACAGCTGCATTACTTTCAGTAAAGAGACAAGTGAAGAAAAGAAGCTTAGCGTACTAACAGATAAAATACACTTCACTTTTCTCTTGTCAAACAGAAGTCAGAACCTCTGGGTTTGCATAGTGCAAATTAATGAAATGAAATGAACAGTCCTCTATAAAACAAGCTTTCAGATTAAAGGATTTGTCATTGAATATTCTATAAAAATAAAATTGTGTAAAGCCTTTGGCATTATTCAGAAAACACCCAAGTCTGAAATAATAGAAAAATATTTCACTGATTAAAAGTTCTTGAATTAATCTGTGCGATATAGCTGTCATGTTTTCATTTTTTTGTCTAAAAGAAGATATGGTTACAATACATTCCTTTGTTGTGTCAATAGCAGACCAAAAGGAGACATGAAACAAGGCAGGATTCTTTTGTTTTCCTGTTTATCACTTCACGCCTGTTTATTCATGACTCCTTGCAAACTGCTGAAGGCCTAAATCATACCCAGCTTAGCCTGAAATGGACAGGCTGTTTCAAATATACTCAAACAGTTTTGCAAATTATATAAACACTTGGGCCCACATCTTCAAAGGTGTTTAGGCTGATAACGAGATCAATGGAAAGTGTGCCCTTTTGAGGAGACAAGTCTTGATTTGTAAAAATAGTTGGAGTTCAAAGGGTAGTTTTAAGCAGGGTTATATTCCAGAAATAGTTAATTGTAGCTACCATTTATGTGGCAATAAAAGGGTTAATTTTCACTTTGCTATATGAGAAAACACTTAAAAGATGGGCTTATACAATTAATGGACCATGAAATTTATATATTTTTGTCACTTTTTATCTGGGAGGCTCTGAAGAAACATATAGAATACTCTTTGTTGTACTTCAAGGCAAAATTAGTTTCGGGATATGAATATACTGCTTAAAGAGGTAGATAAGCTCTGTAGACTTTTATTTGTGGAAACCTGACTTAGGATCCTGATGTTTTTTTACAGGCAAAAGTGCATAAGTACATGTCTCTGTTGCTATTTGGATAGGCCAACAGACTCAGATGAACAATGGATTTAGGAATGCCACACTTAACAAAGGAGTTAAAAATATAAAAGCACAAACATTAGTGAAATAGCAGCCTGAAATTAAATTTACTTAAAAGAAATCATCATACAGACCACTGTGGAAAACACTATGGTGTCATGACTTAAGCCTAGATCATCATCTTAAGATCATGCAAGGGACACTGTTTTCTGATGTTTGACTCTTGCTAAAAGGAGACAACTTGGATTCTTCTAAAAGCACCTCCCTGACATTATAGAATGAAGCACCTTTTCTGAAAGTCACAGAAAGCCTGCATTATAGAAACTCCTTAACAAGTGCTTAAGATAATATCTAGGGGTGTCTTATAAAGCTATGGATCTGAGCCACATATTTTCAAAGGTTGGTAGTCAATCTTGGCAAATAAAGAAATGAGGTAAATAATACATACTTTTTGAAAAAAACAGGGCAATCATGGATTTAATGGGATGAGTCAAATTACGAGACTTGGAAAAACACACAATTGCTTTGTTAATTGTCCATGCATTTTACCACTTTTGCAACATACAAAGGAAACTGTCTCAATCAGATTAGCCAACAGAATCTGTTTCTTCTCAACTCTCATCACTGTCCTCATATCCAAACAGAATTATTTTACCTGCTTGGTTTAGCCTTAATTCATATTCCCTTCACGTATGGCTTCCAACAACTGTGATAGGTAAATAATTCTAAAGAAATGAAATACAATCAGTAACTACAGAAATATGAAGTTTAATTATTTCTAAAACCAGCTTTCATCTGGGCAGCCCTTGTCAACAAAAAAGGCCCACAGCTAGCAGCAGCCCTTCAAAACTTACTGGTTTACTATACAGACAACATTAAGCTATTATAGGTGCCACCCAGGAATAGAAGGAAAAATAACTTATTTTATCTGACACTGATGGATTGAAATTAAAATATAAATGAATTAGGCACATTATAGATAACTGCAGTTACTAGATGTCAGGATTTCAGGGCAAATCTCACGTTAAATATTATTTTATGACTTCCCTTGACAAACAGATGGTCTTCTCCAACATGAATGCACACCACGGAGAGAAAAGAATGAACCTGCACTAATTCTGACAGCATACTTTAAAGAGAAATTAATCTCTTCTTCAGTCTAAATTTAAATAATCATTTAGGTCTGAAATCAGTAACAATGTTTGGCTTCCATACTGGAATAGCCCACATAATGCCACAGAGGCCTTCAGCAGCCCAGCATGACCATCTGCAACGTAGGAGCCTGAACATATTTTTTTCTTTAAATTGAATTGCACCCTTTGGTGGTAGCTACCCAGGTCCTATAATTATCCAGGAGTGCAAATGGTAGCTTATAGAAAAAAAACAAAACAAAAACAAAAAGCACACACGCAAAAAAACCAACCACCCTAGTAAAATGTGTATGGGAGGTGAGGGAAGAGTTATATAATTGCTTTATAAGGGAATAGACTCTGCACAAAGTAGATAGCTGCCCCAAGAAAGCACCAGCACAGAGAGGGTGATTGCCCAGCTCTGCTGCCCCCCTGACTTCTCGCTCACTTCTCACCCCCCCTGTAGGGGCACTTATGGGGCACAGCAAATGCCCAGGGCTTCCTGTTAACCCTGCGCGGCTGCAGCCCTCTCCAGGGGAAGGTGGGAAACCAGCCTTGAATTCTCTGCAAGACTGCAGGAGACAGGTTTACCTACAGCATGGCTTGAACAATGCCCGGGGCCTGTACCTGAGGTTAAATGGATGGATTTGGAGTGGGGGACCTGGGTGAGCTTGCTCAGGGCAATTTAGGCCCATAGAAGCCTCCTGTGCGTTTGGGGTCCTGATAATCAACAGCTCTTGTGGCACAGGCAACAACATGCTGGGTCAGGCCCAGACATCTCTCTGCTGAGATCACAACGTGGTAGGAAACCATACCGGCTTGTACTAAATAATGGAAGACTTCATCATCAGCTAAAAGAGGTTTCTTCGGACTGCAGACACCATAACAAAATATACATGAAACAACCATGCAGTTGTCACACCGTACTACATTTTCAGTGCATGAATATTTCCTAGCTAGATTTCTTCATGAGTAAAAGCACACCACACAAAAGCTATCCAACCTGGTCTCACCATGCCCCATCCTCAACTGGATTAAATGTCTCCTATGGGCAGCAGCTTGGTCCCATAAAGTGTTTACTGTGGTTTTCACATTAGTAATTTTGATACTTAACAATACATTTGTTTGTCTGAATTCGGAACAATGTTGAGAAATACTGACTGGACAGAAGGAAAATCTGAAACGATTTGATATTGTCTTAGTTAAGAAGTCCAACAATGTTTATAACTGGCACTTCACTAAAACTCTGAAACTTTCTATTGCCTATCAGCAACTCGTCTAAGCAAAGTTCCTGATATCCCAGTAGTTATCCATTAAAAAACTGTAAACAAAAAGCACTCATCAATAACAACTTTCATGAAGCTGACCTTATAACACCAGCAGAAATGAATTCTTCCCTCAGTTCATCGTAATGTGATGGTAACTACAATGTTTCATGATGATGAACAATTTTAAGAAGAAAAAGCATATAGACCAGAAAAAAAACCAGCAGGCATTAAAATCAAATTGCTGAGTTATGGATAGCTGGGTTCTTTTTTGAATACTGCTAAACATTTTCAAAGGAACCTATATAGCCAACATCAAACTGAACCATCTCACATCAGGCTTGAGAAGCTAAGCAAATTAGAGATGAGACATCATGAGCTACACTGGTACCAAGTAAGGAACACATTTTTGATCTAAACCACAATCATTCAAGATGAATAGATTCCAAATGCGAACATTGAGCGGTCCCTAATTAAGTATAGCCAGATATACTTATCATAAAAATCAAATACCATTACTAAACATTAATCTCTAATTTTTAAAAAATAATTTATCAAAAAGTGAAAGTTTCTAAGCAAAATAAATAATAATTGCTGCTCAAAAGTGAGAAACCATGTACAATTGTGCATGACTACCACTGCATGGGCCCCATTCACTTGTTTCATTTTTGCATCATGCTGACCACCTAAAACTTCCCCATACCAAGAGGCTGTTTTCCTCTTAACACCCAGCTACATCTTCATCATGTCCACTTCTCCTTGCAGATATATCTCCCTATTTATGGCTAGATTTGGAACAAGAATCACAGAATCAGCATGTGCAGGTCAAGCACAGAATGTCTGTGCTGCTGTTGTGTTGCAAATAATTATTTGTAAAAACAGCACCATTATTCAAGTATTACCCATGTAATATGCTTGCTAAAAGTGAACATCACAGGCAGTGAATTAAGTTAAAATAAAAACAGTTACAAATTCAGTTTACAAATATCTTTTTACCTAATCTCTCATTCCTTTTTAATTGTGACTTTTTTCCCCCTGAAAAAATACCAGTCATAATAGCACATCCCTTCCACTGCCCCACTCCAACTCTTATTTCCTCTGAGCTTAAAACGTAGAATTTATTCAAAGCAGATAGATTAAAATACTCTCACATAGCATTTATTTGCAGTACATTCACAGAACTTCTACTTGTTTTTCTCAAATGTTCTTCTTAACAAAAACATGTATTTTAAACACATTTTGATTGTAATGGAAAGGGCTCGTAAACATAAATAAGCACATGACGAGCAGTCACAAAAATAGCCACAATTTTCACCTATTTTCAGATGTCTGAAATTTCATATCATATCATCAAAAGATATCACATCAAACAAGAGGCCAGCTTTAATAGCAACAACTGCATTATAAATGCAGCTGTAATGCTGAAGGCACTTCAACACCATCTGAATTTTTCTATTATTTTTTCTTTTAATGAATTTCAGCTGCTACCTTTAGCTTTTTATCTCTATGGAAATTTCACAATACCTACAAACTTGAAAATGGAGCAGAAATGCTCCTTATTAGAGGAACCCTTTGTAGTTAGGTTTGATGAAGACTGTTCACCTAAAGGATGTTAGCACAGGTAGTTTGATATTCATGTAAACACATAATAGCAGTTCTCCGCTCATTCAAGTTTATATATAAAACTAAATCACCACTGCCTTTATTATGAGAAAAATTCAAACATACTTGATTTTTGCACTAAGGAGATAGAATTTTTTTTTTAATCTGTGCCCTTTTTTTCAAGATACACAATCAAACATATTATAAACAGTATACCTGCTGTCACTACAAGTTTTAAAGTCTAAGCCACTCCACTGTTTCTACTTGTTTCTATGAACTGAACACAGATTTTCCCAGAAAATCTTTCACACAGCCCCAGATCCTTCAGAATTCTGTTATTACTGTTAGAAGACAGTGGCTTTTTTCTTGTGAAATCAATGGTATTTAATGGAGTGTGTCCTTCAAGGCTATTTTCAAATGATTATTTTTTAATATATATTTGAATGTTGCTCTAAAACACACCATCTTTCAGGTGATAGAAAATTGCTGCTGTTTCAGAGAGAGCTGTGACTGAGGGAATTAGGCATGCAGATGTCAATAAAAACAAAGAGGAAAATCAAAACAGTTAATAGCAAGATATTTTAAGCACTGTTAGAAGTCCCAGTTCAGTACCTAAAAGAGTAAATCTAAAAATGTGGCTGTGTGCTATGATATCTGCAGTACTAACGAATTCCAAAAAGTAAACATCAGCCAGAATACTTTATAACATACATATATATGTACACATACATTGTTCACACACCCCACATCAACCAACGTTATTCCAGTTTCCCATAAAAAGTGATCACTCATGCTAAAACTATGAAAGAACTATGGAGAGTGATGTCCAACAAGAAATGCACCCCTATGCAGAGCTTCATCCATGAAACACTGTCTCTATCAAATAATCAGCAGAAACAAGCATTTAGCTTGCAAGATTCTCGTAACACAGACCATCTCTTCATTAAATGAGTGTCAAAGCTGTTGAAAAGGGACCATTGCCTTTCTTATGGCCTTGAAGTTGTGTCATTTTTTTGAAAATGCAGCCTGCACTTACTATTTTTCTGTGGTACTCCATTCCTGTTTTGAATGTAACCTATTACTAAAGGCAAACTCAAGTACAAGCCAGCACATTTTATCAGTTTCTACTGAAACAAAATCTCCTTAAAACAATATAGTTAATTTTGCTCTAGAAGCAATAACGTGACCATCCAGAGAACTACCCTGAAAGGAAATAGCAAAGAAAAAAAAAATTAACAGGATATAAGTAATATAAATACATAAAAAAGAATGGCACAAAGACAGACCCTGGAAGCTCGAATATTTAACTGGATTATATGCTGGCCACAATAAAGAGCAGAACTCCCTAAAAGTGACATTTTTGCTGTCATGCACTTAAAGGCACAGGAAAATGCCTTTCTTACGGTACATCCAAAAGTACTTAGCAGTTTCACACAAAGTGATTTCAACAATGATGTTTATAATTATTATCACAGTCCTTCAGGTGGTTCTGTAGATGCAGTGTGTAGGACATGACACCAGAGCACAGCAGCAGGTTTTGTCCTAAGAGTCATTTCTAGAGACAAGAATGACATTTTGGGATATTGAATTTCTTAAGCAAATATTTTTAACTATTGTGCAATGTATTTCTTATTAATAACTTGTGCTTCTCTATCAGTCTTGGACAGAAGCAAAGGAAAATATGCTTAGAAGCATCTCTTTCTTTGCAAATTGAGGTAATGTATGTACCGAGTATTTAATCTGGAAAAGTATAAAATGCAGCTTTTTCCTCTTCTCCACCCCCACCTCCAGCTAAGTTAAAAAAATGCTCCAAAACACTGGAATCAGACATTGTTTATTTCTGTATAGCTATGGTAACCAGTCAGGTATGAGATTTAGAAAGAAGGGCACAGAAAACCAAAGGTCTTTAAATTAGGTGGAAAGTAAGAGTCTGCAAATTAACAATATTTTTTTTGTTGGAGAGGAAAAAGGAATTTTCACAATGAGCAAGTTACATAACATTCCAGAAAAAACAATAATACCATGGCAATTCTACAAACATATAAAGATTTTGTGTGCTGACTTCTGGACCCCACATTTCTCTTTGAAAGTGTTCCCCAGTGAGTCACTATAGCTGAAAAGTAGCAGTAACCACTGCAAAGTTTTATGTGCCTATTTGTTCCACTATTCTATAAAAATACCCATTAGTTGCCAGTATTTCTTATTTCATGTGGTGTGTACATTCCATTCATAAGATGGAAGAGGCTGTAAATGAAGTCACGTAGCTACACAGAGAATGCTTCATATGATGCATATTAATATCCTTGTATGCAATTTCCAAAAAGAAGATACTTAAATGAAAAGATGAGGGTCTGTCACAGCAACAGTTAGGGCTTTCATTTTCCACAAGAAGACTTTTGTTTCATAGTTAACTTCACTGACATTATAGAAGAATTGACTTTTTGTCTCTCTTTAATTGCAGACAACAGCAGCTAAAACCAACCAACCAACCAAAAAAAACCAACAGAAAAACCCCCACAACTTCATGGAGCAGTCACATCTGCATTGCCAAACAGTGCTGTGCAATAGGAGGGGATCTTTAGACTGAAAGTGTTGCTGCTAAGTAACCGGTGTCCACACAGCACACACCTCAGACTAGCGCTAATCTGCTGCTGACAATGAACTGCCACTAGTGGCACATCTCTGCAGTGACCTTCTGACTTAGTGTTATCGGGAAGAAACCCCTTTCAGAATGCTCCAGGGCTGCCCTGCAACATGAACCAAATTAAGGCAGTGGGGAATAGTCAAGAAATTCACTGCAGAAGAGCAACACTTAGGCAAGCTGAAATGTTAACACAGATGCACCCAGAAAAGACAACCCCCAACAACAAAATGATCTGACACTCCTCATCCTTAGAAAGTTAATCCATGAGGTTTTCTACAGTCTCAGCCATTTCAGATATTGCCTACAAGAAAGCATAAGGAGCATGTCCCACTAGGCCAAATAAATACTAAAGGCCCACTAGGCCAACTAAAGCAAGAGACAAGTACTTGTTCTACTTTTACTGTCCACTATCACTGCAAACGGTCACTTTCCACAACATGATTATATCTGCAAGGTGTGGCTGTTGATTCACTGTTATGTAATGACAGATATTTTATTAATGAAGAAATGAGAATTATTGCTCATTACAATAATTTCTCCTGATAGTAAACTAGGTGTTAGAAAGATTTTAGTTTCATCATAGGTTTTATCACCTTTAAAGGTTTTTTCAGAAAAAAAATCCGCAACATATTTATAACTAAACATGTGCTAAATAATGACCTGTGGCAATCAAACAGAGCAACTCATTTAATAACCAACAGTGTGATGGGCGTGAAAAGTGCAGTGGGGAGGAAGTAATGAGAAAGAGCCTAAGCACTAAGCAGATAGTAAGAATCGGGGGGGGGGGGGGGAACGATCAATGAAGATCACTGCTACAGCCACCCATAGTATTTCAAATGCTCCAGCAGGAGTATTATAAAGCCAACGACATTCAGAATCAAGCTTTAGCCATCAAACGCTTAGATCTGCTCAACACTAGTTATGAACACAGGGGTTTCACCTACAGAAACAATTCCTGAACATCAGAGTATTTGTTTGATTGCACAGGTGAAGGATGACATGAATATGGAAGCGGGGCTCAGTGACAGACCATCATGCATTTATACGCACATAGGTGCGAATCTTCAGACGTTCCTGTGTCCAGTGCATGGGTTCAGGGGAACTATATTATGCCCCTTTTGGAAGGAGATACCAAAGTCTCTCGCTCGAATTTGTTGTGCAACCATGGGACAGGCCTGTGTTTACGGACCAATCCACCCTTCCATCTAGGCCTACCACTCTGACTCTGGGTATTTAGAAGTGCAAAATTTGCCTTTGACCATAGTGAGAGGTCTTGCAGTCTGCAAGTATTTTCTCATTTTTCTCCTCCTCAGTAGCTGTAATCTATACAGGACCTAACATCAATGTTTCAATCAAGTTCACTCTGTGAAACCAGTCCTAAAAATAGCAAGAGTCACAATGATTCATCAGGGAAGGGTTCAGGGAAACTTGTTCCACATGTTTTTTCCCAAACCTAAATAAACTACCTATCTGAAAATCATTCACCTGCTAGCATTCATACTCCATCAAAAGTTGATGTTGAAGCCCTACGGAAATGACAAGAGATGGATAACTGCACCACAGTCTCACTCCAAATAGATTTCCCTGATCTCTCTGGCTTAGCTGAGACACATGTACAATGGAGAAGCATACACGGATGATATTTTTTTAAATACAAAGAAAACTCTCGAATATCATTTCCAGAATCTGTTATAAATTTAAGACAGTGTTTCAGGGTTGTGCGGGTCTGAAGAGGTGTTCCAAATGCTTTAAAGATGTTCTGTTTAGACCTGATAGACTGCGACAGCAAAATAAAAATTAAAGTTGGAGGAACACATATCCTTCATTACAAAATTTTGTGTACAAGTGCAGACACAACTAAATAAAGCTGCAGTCTGAAAAAAAAAAAGATTAAAAAAATCCTGGGTGTCTAGATGACCTCTTGAGCTTTAGCTTGATAAGAAAATGTAAATTCTTGCTTTAAGTGTGACAGAACACTCAATCTGTATTCTAATTGGCTTAAGTTAAGGTTATATAAATAAATATTTAACCACAGGGAAAAAGTCTTCACAATAGTAAGAGAAAACAGCTGGAATTTGAATGGCATTTTAAGTACACATTTAGTTAATGCTTTACTTGTTTAAGAGTTGATTCTTGGCCCTTTTGAAGTTCAGGTCATATTTCCATTTGACTTTCATGAAAACTGAACCAGCACTTGAAATATCAAAGAAAAAAACCTGAAGGACAAACAATGAATAAGAACAAAACCAGATTTTTAAAGTTAATGAAGCAAAACATGAAGTTTTCTTGCACTCAAAAAAGTAAAGAGCTGTATTGCAAAATTTCAGGTAGAATGAAGAACCTCTTCCACTTAATATATTACAGAAATCAGACATTGAAGATAGGGTTCAGTAAAATGTATTAATTTGTTCAGATTTCATGCTGCAAATGTTCAGTAAATGTGTACTCTAATATTTAAAGGAGCCATTCTGTCTCCTTTCAGGGAGGGGAAGGAACTGTTTGAGTATAAATGCAAGTAACAGAACAACATAATCAATTAAATGTATTTTGTGTTTCAAGAAACTGAATATTGAAATCTTTATCCTCAACTTCATGAAAGAATAAGAAAACTTTGTGAGCTTGCATATATAATTCAATTCCAGAACTATGCATATGTATTTATTTTTATAATATGCTAGGATACTAATTTGAATATTAGAACTCCTGCTGTTTCTATTATATCACCCTCCTTCTTTAAAAGGTTTTCCATGAACTTACCTCACTTTGCTAAAGTTGTTTGAAGAGATAATTTTCCCTTCAGAGAAAGAAAACCAAGTAGGATATCTCTGGCTCCGACACATCCTGCTCTTACAAACTTTAATCCTCAAAAATTCCTACAAATATGAGTGTGAATCCTTTTAACACAGAAGTAGGTTCAGTGTAACACTTGGTATATGTTAGGAAGATGCCACTGCCTTCTCAATTATATAATCCCGTGATGAAACATTCACTTTGATGATCCCCAAGAGCAATATTTCTCATTTAGTTAATTTTTCTCTCTGGAGTCACTTCATTTTATTGTCTGAGCCTTTCTGGTTCATGTCCTTTTGTATGTATCAGCATTCAAAGTTGAAAGGAAGAAGTGAATCTCTTTACTTTTCAGGCAATCCACCCCCACTATAAGGAAAGCTTTGGTTCTTTTCATATTCTCCTTCTTTTCCTTTGGATTTGTCTTTTATTGTTCTTCAAAATTTACCAGTTTAAAATTTTTAAGTCTAACACTAGTATTAAAATCAAAGTTAAAATTTATAAGTCAAATAAGTATTATGAGGCCACTTTGAGAATTCTGATTTTTTTTTTTTTTTTAAAGAGGTTCTTTATCAGGGAAAAAAATATTCATAGTTTTGTCAGTAAATATATATACATATATATTTGGTTTGTTTTGGTTTTTTTACATACCTTACAGGACAGCACAGACAGCCATACCAGATCAAAGGTTCATATAACCTAGCACTTCACCTCCATAGTGGCAAACAGCAAATGTCTGAGGAAAAGCACAATAATAGTACAAGTCTATTGTGATGCTTCTCCAGAACCGTATCTGATGCTCTTCTGCAGCAGCATCTTTTAAAAGCAGGTATAATTATTTCTTACTTAGAAAAATGCAGGCAATTATTTTTAAAGTATTTAAATGATCACTGGTTTGTTAAAAAAAAAAAAAGTAATATTACATCTTTACAAATTCTTCCAGTCAGTTTATCAGAAATAGTAGGAGTCAGTTGTTTCCCTCCATTTTTCCTAACTCAGTAAGAGAAAAACAGTCATTATCTCAGTAAGTCACAGGTATAAACAACATTTATCCGTTCAAGCATTACAGTCCTGAAATTTTTTTCAAATCCCAGCCAAACCTGCAGCACTGAGAGCCTACTCCTGCATGGAGTTGGATCCACTGAACTGGCTCATCATGCCTGATTCACATAAACTATTTTTCTTTTAGCTTAAGGTTAAAAAAAAAAAAAAAAAGGCAAAAAAAAAATCCTTTAGCATTTTAGCTGAGCTGCAGCCAACTGTTCTCCATTAACAAATTCAAATAGCATTACTCTACACTGCACTGGTGTGGCCCCACCTCAATTACTCTGTGCAGTTTTGGGTGCCTCAGTATAAGGAAGACATCAAACTACTAGAGTTTGTCTAAAGGAGGGCAACCAAGATGGTGAAAGGCCTTGAGGGCAAGACTTCAGTGAATCGGCTGAACTCACTAGGTTTGTTCAGCTTGGAGCAGAGAAGGCTGAAGGGTGCCCTCTTTGCAGTCTACTACTTCCTCAGGGGGTAAGGTGCTGATCTCCTCTTCCTGGTGAGCAGCAATAGGACACAAGGAAATGTAATGAAGCTGTGCCAGGGGAAGTTCAGATTGGACATTAGGAAAAGGTTCTTCACTGAAAGGGTGGTTGGTCAGTGGAACAGGCTCCCCAGGGAAGTGGTTACAGCACCATGCCTGTCAAGATTTCAATGAGTGTCTAGATGACGCTTTTAGTCATATGGTTTAGTTTCAGGTAGCCCTGCGAGGAGTGGGGAGTTGGACTTGATGATCCTTATGGGTCCCTTACAACTTAAGATATTCTATAATACTATAATCTTCATAGATTTTGCAGTTCACTAGTTGGCACGCCCTGACCAAAGCTTTGGAGTTCCCGAAGCATCAGACTGCATGGTAAGATATACAACACAGAGGCTGAAATAAAAGTGATATGTTTGGGGGGTTTTGGTTTGGGTTTTTGTGTTTTGTTTAGTGGTTTTTTTAAAACTAGTTTTATTTGCAATGTATCTCAAATTCTAAACCTCTGGTCCTTTAGATCTTTACTATATAAGGAATTTTACAAAGAACATGCTTTGACAGTTCAACAGTTTCGTAAACTAACTGTAATTTTCAACACATAAATCTTGGCTTTTCCAATATTCTTCCTCAAGGAAGTGAAGTGATCAAAAATACTTAGGCATTCAGGACAATGAGATGTGGGCACCTACCCAGCACTGTACTGAACTTCTTCAACCCCACCATGCACACTACTTAATTTTTAATTCTACCCTTCTCCCTCAACCTTAAAAATAAAACCTTGTCTATGTCAGTTTTATAGTGATTGTTAACTCCAATACTTTTATTCTTTAATACCTTATTAGCTTTGTTAAGTCTGTTTTTAGCTATTAAGAGATGAAACCTCCTCCATTAAAATAAGACCATCAAAATAGATAAGCAAATTAAGAAGCACACTGGTACTTGCAATAATCCATGGAGAAGCCAATTTATTGAATGTTTCCTCTGTGATCTGCTGTGCAGCCTGCACATACTTTCAGCTACTTAAGAAAAATAGTTCAGAAGCACTCTGCCTGGAGCAGCACAGACTTTTACAAGACAGTTTCTCATACTACTTGGCACAGCTCTGCAATCTAAACTGCAGACGCAAAGTTTTGAGCTGTTTTGTTCAACTGATAATTGATCAAATGATATAATATTCTAAAATAATTTCATCACTGGCCAGACAATTTTACATGAGGACTTGCACATGGCAGTCACCACAGGGGCAATAAAGACACACACAGAAAGCACCCAAGTAACAAAACTTGCCATACCAAGGGCAAGATAAGCACAATGGTCTGCCAGTAGGCAGCCTATCCACCTAGACACAAATGATGACTAACAGGAGGAAAGAAAACAGATATGCAGTATCTAGGCAGAGCAGAGGAGACTCCCATCCCCTTTTGGAGGGGTACAACAGCATAAAACCAGAAGATGTTAGTATAGAATATCCAAGAAGAAAGAAGACAAGAACACTTCAGTGCTGCCTTCTCTCAAACAGTTCTCAAGACTATCACCTTAACCTCAGCAGCTATGAGCCACCAAAGACCATAAACCATCAACGCTAACTTTACAGGAGCTCCCTATAGTTAGCTCCATTCTACAGTGTACTCACAGCTAACTTAGAATGTAATTGTTAAAACAGTTTTGTGGACATCGTGATGATGATTGACATGAAGAATTGACTAACAGCAAGAAGTGCTACTAATGAATAAATTTAAAGCTGGCCCAATTTGTCAGTCTTCTGAACATTCCCATTACAACAATCTCCAATTCCCTGATATTGATATATGAACGTGTAGTGTGTGTATTTTTATATGCACAAATATCTATCTATCTGTTATCCCAAATATTCTGTTGCAACAGCAGCTTGATGCTCCTCAAAATCCTGAACAAATGGGTATGCTGCTTAACCATCAAAAGACCAGTAAGCAGAGACACAACTCACAACAGAGAGGTCAGCAATAAATGGGAACTTGATTTTTAAAAAACCAAAACAGTTCACCTAGTTAAATGCATCTGTTTCCAGGTATGAACTTTGCTGGATTCCCTTTCTCTTCACTGCAAAGCTCTTGATCTTTACATGGTCTTCTGATTATCTCCAACTCATCATCCTGGTAAGTCTCAGCTGGAGAACACTCTCTTATTCTTCTCCCATGAGTGGGAAGGTGTAGAATAACCAGGTCTTAAGCTATTGACAACAGGAATCTCTCTTTTAGACAATGAAAGCATGTCATTTGCATTGGCATTCACATTTTATGATCATAGTAGTCTTTGAACAATAGTTTTAGTGAAGCTCACAAGAACAGAGCTACAGGAAAAACTGAGGCAAGTTTTCCCTTATTCTCTGAGCTATTTCATAATTTAATATTTAAATTTTAAGAACATCCCAGAGTAATTAATTACTATTGGAGAGATAATTTGCATGCATCACCATATTTACACATCAAAAATAAAACTTAATTTGCTAAAGGAAGTCTTATACAGCGCATTTTGCAACATTACAGGCACTAGAATTAATTAGATCTTGTTTAAAATCCTCAGAGTTTTTCGTTCACACCTTTTTGCAAAAAGTTATGCTATTTTTTGTTTTGTCTTCCACTGGGATGAGGAAAATTCTTCAGCACTTTACAATCATTTTGTAGAGTATAAACTAGCAATAGGTGTCAAATGATCATCTGAATATTTATGATGTGATGTATAGAGAGCAATTTAGAACATTTACATTGCAAATATTTGAAAACAGAAGTCAAAATAGAAATTATGCTATCTAATTAGACAGGTCTTACAATTAATTCGAGCTTTGCTTAGCAGTCTGGGAGCCCTCTTGCAAGGTACCTTGATCAGGTTAATTGGATTCTGAAGAACATGACAGAAACCCCTTGGTAAAACCAGTGTTTGAAAGTTTAAAAGTTGAGACACTGTTATAGGACTGGTAAGTAAAGTGGCCACTAAAGTGTACTCTGCAGAGATGGAGCAGTTCAAAACATTTTGCCTAAGCACAGCTCTTGTTAGAGACAATTGTTAAAAGCACCACTAAAATATACCAGCCCAGTACTGCTGCAGCTTACCTAAGATTTGTGCGTGCAAAACCAGAAAAGCTTAAATTAATTGAGAAGTTGTGACCATTCTAACTCTTTCTTGTTAAACCACTGCAATTTTTTAACATAAATGCCTTTAGAGTTATTGAAATGATTGTTTAAATTAGCTGTCTTTGTGCTAGAAAACTACAAGTTTCCAGCTATTGCGAGGAAGTCATGATCATGTCCCAGAACAGCTGAATTATACAGAAGGCTACAATTTCTGTTTGTCATACCTATTCCAGTCAGAAGCGCTATTCAGGCACAGAAGATTTTTTCCGTGTGCTTTAAGGTTAGGGAAAACAAAACTCTCCAGGCCTTGCAAGGAAGCACGAGTAAACAAGAGGAAGAGCCAAATCTGTAAGATCTTGAAGATCTTCCTCAAAGTGCACCCCCATGCTTCCTTCTGTACTTTATTTCTTGTCTTTGGCCTTAGCTCACAATCCCACTACCTATCATTCATGGCTTGCCGAGGACCTCGGTGAGGAAGGTTGCGGGTGACCTTAGCCCATGCGGCTGTGCGGCAGACAGGCGCAGGTGAGCACACTCCCTTGGCAATCCACTCTATGTGTTGATAACCACAGAACTCACATAAGGTAGGAAATGGTGGACCTTGAGAAGCCCTTTCTCTGCCGTTATGTTGAGGAAGAAACCATTTTGTTTGTCACTACCCCTGCATTTGAAATTTGCCAGTAATTAAAACTACACCTCTCTCCTCACTAACACATAAAGAAAAGAAAAGCTGAAAAGTTGCAGCTTTTCTGTGGCAGGTGCATGGTGCTCAGCATAATGAAGGTCACGGTAAAATGTGGTTTTACAGTTCCTTAAAAAAAACCCAAACTGTCCTCACCACCACCACTCACAAAACACCCAAAAAACGACCTGTAAGCTGTACTTATTTTCCCTCCCTTTGGCCCCCATTCTGTTTTCTGGTGTTCTTTCAAAGCTACTGTCAGTAGCCTGGACCTTCTTTCCCTATACTTTCAAGCTTTGCCCTCACAAAAACTGGATATTGGTCCACTTCTCTTTGAACATGGACCAGAAGATTTCAAGTTACTTAGACACCTTTGAAAAATTCACTCTTAACACATTTTTTTAAACTTCCTACAATTATACATGATTTGCTTTTATCTGCAAGAATCAAAGCTCCCTCTAACTCAAGTGTGGCACACGCTCCTCCGTACTCCCACCTTGCTTTCTATCCAGAGCTGCACTGAGCACAAAATTCATGGATTGTCTTCTTGCTTTCACTTTGATTCACCTTTATAGAAAGAATGAACAATAATTTACAGGGGAATTCAAATTGCAGTAATTGAAAACTGGGTATGGAAACCTGAAAAGTGTAAGACTCCAATACTTTTTCCTTTTTATCTTTAAAAAAATAAAAAATTCACCTTCATGACATGCTATTACTGGAAAGACATAAAATAAATAATAAGGAATTAACCAAGACTTGAACAGGCTTCCTAAAATCATCTCAAGTTAATACAATTTTTAAAAATTACAGGCATATATTTATAAACACTTTAAATATCTTGGATATTCTATTTTCCTTTCATAGCATTAGTCACAGCTAAATACTGCATTAAATAATTACATGGTTTGGGTAAAAAAGAATTTGACATAATCACCAGTGCATATATTAATATTCTAATTTTACAGTTTTGTTTAGGGTATATGCAGTATTATAGTTATAAATTAATTATGCAATGGTTCATCCTTTGTGTGTTAACTACCTTCACAAGTAATCAGCCAAGAAAACAGAAAAAAAACATTATCCGAAAAATTCATTTCACCACACTATTCTTTGATCTCTTTAATATGTTGCACATTCATTAACTCTTGATTATATTTTCATTATTATATTCTGCGTGTAATCGAAAACACATCCAGCTTCCTTCAGGCAAACATATGCAATCTAAGAAAATAAATTTCTATAAACATAATCAAGCTTATGCATGAAATTTTAACACACACCCACCCCTAAAAAAGTAAAAATCCACAATCCAAACACCCTAAAGTAACATAAATTTCAGTCTCTTTCATTGTTAATTGTTATTCCATTCTGACAACAGAAAATAATAAGGTTTTCCACTGGAGAGCACAATAGCTGAAATCTCTTTTCATCTCTTGGGCAGACTGGACCAACTTCTTTAAGGAAAGCAGTACTGGGTGAAGTTGCCTCTGTATCTCTATGAAACGTCTCAAATGAGGTTTGTGTAGACCTTTTTTTATTATTATTATATTAGAATATTGAAGCATCTTCCAGCTATAAAGCAATGTGTGTTGGGGGGGGGGTTCTATTAGCTTTTTATTTTGGAAAGGTTTGCTTAAACAATAATTCTTCTGCATGTTGGTTTTGCAATTGAAATAAGTACTCTTTTATATTAGAATTCTTAAGATAACAATAGAAACAGCATGTCATAATACTCTTATAAGTATATATGCAAATTCGATTAAGAATATTCTTAAGGGATGTCTAAAAATACCTCAAGTGAGGACAAAAATTGGCAAGTTATTCAAGTCTACATTAAGCATCAGTAGTTCTGGAAAGAATGGTTAAGATTCTAGCTTCCTACATTTCTTAAGCTTCTTTGTAACCACTCCCTAATTTTCTTGTAAGTGTGTTTCTGTGTATTTTTTCACAAGTCTTCAGTTATAAAGCATTTTTGGAGAACATATGTGCAAAATTTCAGGGCTTTCAGATGAAAAAAATATATGTAGCTTGAACAACAGATTTTGCTTACACAAAGTTTAGCTATTGGAGAAGTTTCTCTTGCATACATATTTATCTTCAATAGTTGTGTACAACGAGAATAAGTGCTTTGAGAAGATTAAGTTATTAAAAAGATCAGACCTTGCAAGAATTTACCCCCTTTAGAATAAAAAACAAAACCAAAAACAAAACCCCAACCACACACAAAAAAAACCCCACATAGAATTTTTAAACAACTGAATGTAAGTCCCAGCCATCCAAACCACCATACACACTTGTGTAAACTTTAATCTTTACTTGAGTAAATGCAGTAAAATCAGAGGTATCTTGTGTTGTTTTTTTGCACAGAGGATGAAGGTGGTAGAGGGAATCAGCATCTCTAAGGAGTAACCTAATCAAGTTTGTCACAAATAGTTTTCTCGTATGGCTGTTACTGTTAGAAACAAATTGGCAGTCAGTCTTTTCATGCAGCAAGTTAATGTCCAACAAATCACAGAATGGTTTGGGTTGGAAGGGACCTTAAACATCATCTACTTCCACCTCCCCTGCCACAGTCAGGGACACCTTCCACTAGAGCAGGTTGCTCAAAGCCCCATCCAACCTGGCCTTGAGCACTTCCAGGGATGGGGCATCCACAGCCTCTCTGGGCAACCTGTTCCAGTGCCTCACCAACCTCACAGGGAAGAATTTTTTCCTAATATCTAATCTAAATCTACCCTCTTCCAGTTTAAAACCATTACCCCTCGTCCTGTCACTACACTCCCTGATAAAGAGCCCCTCCTCATCTTTCCTGTAGGCCCCCTTTAGGTACTGGAAGGCTGCTCTAAGGTCTCCCCAGAGCCTTCCCTTCTCCAGGCTGAACACCACCAGCTCTCTCAGCCTGTCTTCACAGGAGAGGTGCTCCAGTCAAAGAACCAAAGGACCAAAGAAAAGTCTCAGTGTTTCTTGTATGTCTTGTACTGCCAGAGTTAAAAAATTAACTATATGGCATCTGGACTGAGCTCTTGCAGAGATTTTCTCATTCACATTTTACATAATTGTACTGCAGCCACCTTCCAGAAGGAGGAGGGCAAATAACACACCTTTCCATATGCCAGTATATAGGCTCCTAGCACGTCTAGGGTATACAGTGTGCCTAATAGAACAGACAGTGAAATCCTGATTTCCTTAACAACTTGAATGAACATTCTGTTAATGTGTTCTGTCAAAACTATATTTTACATATGCTTGACAATTATTAGCCATTATCTACCCCAAGCATTGTTTTATCTAAATACAAAGATTCTGAAGTTAATTGGACAAAATGTAGATCCTGTAATCCATACTATTCACCTCATTAGTGTTAATCCGTTCCCCAATCCTCTGATTTAATTGCAAATGTTTTGTTCAGTGAAGCTAATATCCTTTTTGTCATTGTTGTTCAGTTAAAATCAACACAACTCTGCAAAAGATATAGATTACCAATAAAGGTTTATCCTTTTATAATTACTTTAAAGCTCATAGCAGGCTAACAAAAGTCATTATTATGCAGGCTAAACAAAATGACAAAGGATTTTCTGATGCTGAATATTCAACAAATCAATGCGCATAAGTTGTCTTCATAAACACATTACAAGACTATAATTTTAAGGCATTTCAGAGTGTTATTCAGATGCTTCCGGTGTTCAGAATGTTGCTCAAGTGCAAGTGTAAACAGCTTTTGAAAATCTTACAGCTTATTACATTTTCCCAACCTTTTCAAAAGCCATTGTTTTCAAAGAGACTAAGCCAAAATTAAAATTTTAACTTCTGAACCTATGACATCTTTTGAATTTCTATTTATGATCTTAATAAACCTTGTAATGGTTTATCAGATACAATATTTAATACTTTCACTTCTTAATATGATTTTTGATACTCTGAACATATAAAATCACTGAATTAACTCAACTGGTCAACTAATCCATTACAAAAGCTGCTCCCATTAGATGAACTCTACAGGATTCATAAATAAGGGATTGTTCTAGTAGTAAAATTAATCACCTGCTGATAATTTTTCTGAAAATGTTATATCTCTAACCATATAACTCCATTCTATTAAGTCCTGAAACAAATACAAAACAAAAAAAGATTGTATTTATATTCTATTTATTTATTATATGGTCCCATGTATTGCCAGCATGAAAATGAAAGGTACATTAATACACGGGAGGTAATGAAATTATTATTAATTTCAAGCCACTACTTAAGGATGTTTATAATGGAAAGCAAATAATATTATGGATTCCAATTTTCTCTTAGATTATTGATATTTTCCTGGTAGTAGTTATTTCTAGGACAAAGGTTTTGGGGTTTTTTTTTAAGTTTCCTGGGAATACTATGGATTGAATACTGCACAAAAACCTCAGGACCTTATTTTTTAAGTCTGCAGATGCTATAATTATACTCTCAGCAAGTAGCACAACTTGTACTGAGGTAAGAACATACTTGCTGGCCAAGAAGCTGCTTGTTTTCCAAATGCTATCAAGGAAATAGCAGTAAGTTAGCAACAACACTTAAGACTAATACTTAGTATTAGTGATATGCTTTGATAATCTCATTTATATGATGCTGTAAAACGTGTCAAGCATGCTTGGCCCAGTAAGACATGCTGGAAACTACAGTTACACCCATTCGTTTAGCCTATCCTTAAAACTCAAACACAGCCACAAAAATTTACTTTCAAGATCATATGCTACTTCAGCTCTCTGCTCACGTTTCTCAGGATAAATACCAGCACACAGCTGAAGATGTGAGAATTTACTCTCATACCTTGTGTGATGAAAACATGCTACTACGGGAGGGGAGAGAGACATGAAATCAAAAGGGTTTTGTGAAATAAAAACCAGAGAGGATCCAGTGCTAAAAAATATACCACTATCTTAAATATATGGTCAAAGAGCATTGTACAAAAACCCCAAATTGGACAGACTACCTGTCCCGAACCAATGTTGGGGAAGGATTTGATACGATCCCAAGAGCGAGATTAAGACACAAATGAGGTCAAATGCCATATACCCCAAACAGCTTTTATTATCAAAAGTATCAAAAAGTGGAAAGTGGTGGCAATAGGATAGAATGGAAGAAAAGGCAGAAATCAAGCAAGCAGTCATGATAGAGTTGCAAGGATAGTCACCACCATGGATCCAGTGGCATCCCGTTGGTCCTCAGTCTTGAATACTTCAGTGGTGGAAAAGGAAGCGGAAGCAGAAGCCCGCAGCCAGAAGCCCCACGGCAGGTTTTTATAGGGCATATTCCGATGACATCATGTGCTGCAGGTTTCATCTATCACACCATCTTCCCGTGATCGATACCAGAAACCAGTATCTTATCAGCTTCAGCCCCATTTCTCCATGGCCTGGTAATTGTCCTTATGGACAGAGGAGTGTCCTGCTTAAACGGGCCATCTCAGAGACAAAGGGCTTGAGATAAGCAGTTCACAGCCCTCACACCTAACAATCTTTGAGGCAAAATGATTCAAGATAAGAATTCAGTCTCTAACACTATCATATTCAGATGTGAAGTAAACAACTGAAAAGACCCACAGCTTGGAGATCACACTTCTGTAACCACCTGGCGGTATAGTATTTCTTGGCACATTCGAAGAGAGTTAATCATTTCTCATAGGTGATGTGACTTGAGCAGACATAAGTCCAGGAAAACTGAGATCGTATAGCACTTTGCCAGTAGCTGTGTTGGTATTTCAACTCCAGAAGAAAACCTCAAATGCAAAGTGATGTTTTCAGAGTGATTACTCTGAGCACATACTATCCTAATGGTTTTATTCAGACATGACTCCCACGCTGACTCCAAAGGACATGTCTACCAAGTGAGGACACAGGTTCTGATTCTACTCAGTCACGGAACTTCACAAGCATGAGCAATGTAATGAATGCAAAGAGACTGTTCCCACATATACAGTGACTCAGGCACTCTGCAGCATTACAACAGTTGCTCACAATCGTGAAGGATAAAGCCACCACACTTAAAGTATTTTGAGGTTTTACTAGATAAAGTTTTGTTTTGTTAGCATAGTAAATGTCACACCAAGCAGAGATTTTGCTGTGAAGAGCTAAACAAGGGAACTAACAAAACACAGACAGCATACTTCGGCTGACACTGCAATTACAGAGGAGTTACACAAGGCACTAGTAAAATGAAATATGCAGATGAGTCATTATTTTCATGTGGATATCAATATAGAGAGTCCTTTTGCAATTTATAGTGAGACAAATGTGTTCTGAAGCATCTGATCTTCCAGACCAAATGCAAAATCTTGGTATTTTTCTTTGATTTATTGAATTGAATTTGCTCATATTCAGTTCAATATCCTTGATAAACAGGGGTTTCCATTTAATCATTGTTGAAACATACTTGAACTTAGCAAAGCACATTCACAGCACAGAAAAGTTAAGCAACATTCAAAATAAAAGATAACTTTCCACTAGATACATGAAAAAAAAATTATCTTGAGAGTTAACTGCAAACAAACTGCAATGTTACCATCAGAATGGTACTTTGATAATATATGTATATTGGAAATTACGCAAACTTACCGGAAGAGCTATTGTATTTTGAAAAATACTAATGCTTAAATCAGCCCAGCTTAAACATTATCCAGAAATCTATGCCCTGAATGTTCTTGTTGAACAAAAGGGACAGAGCATTAAGTCAGCTCCAGTACCTGCATCTCAGGACTTCATATCTCATCACTTGCACCATTCAACTTCACCAGAGAAGTCCTCACTGGGGAAAGTGATTTTGGACTCCTCAGGACTGCTTCCAGAGAAGAACTGGGCAAAGTGCCAGTGTTACCAAAAAACTTGGAATAAAGAACTTATCAACACCAATTTGATGTAGATAAGCAGACACTTCTTTGTTGACAGCCGGGTGCGCAAGTGAGTCCTCTCACGAACAACGCACACCTGAACACCAAAATCATACATTTTTTATAGAGCTTACTCATACGTATTCATCAGATTTCCAAGAAATGTTATGCATATTCATTAGATTTCTGGGAAGCCATTAGCATATGTAAATGTCCTTTACGCAGGCTCATTGAAGGTCTCTGGTGGTCTTCTAGAGTCCTCTAGTGGTCTTCCATAGTCTTCCTCACTTGTCCACTACTTGACCCTCCTCAGGTGATTCTGCGCAGTATGGTCTTTTACAGTACTTTTGGCAGGTAACCATGAGTTGCTTAAGCAGACACTTCCCAGTTCCCATTAATTCTTGATTCTGACATCTTATGCATTCTTTTAGGTTATAAAATACTCCTATAAGAAAACA
>JAVJGG010000090.1:26147336-26160753 GCA_035590195.1 Aviceda cuculoides | reverse complement strand
CCTTGATTTTAGACTAAACACTACTTAGCAACAACTGAAAACATCAGGGTGTTATCAACATTCTTCTCATACTGAATTCAAAACACAGCACTGTACCAGCTACTAGGAAGACAATCAACTCTATCCCAGCTGAAACCAGGGCAGGTGCCCTAAACTGCTATTCTGCTCAGCTCTGCAGGTAGCTGACAATACTCACAACCACTGCAGCACATGTGGAGTACATCACTATTGATCATACTAAACTACACACTAAACCTCTCCTGTCAACTGCACACAAAAATACTGCCCTAGACTACTTCTCCACCTATGGTAACAGTTTCTACTGATTGAAGTACTCTGTGCACAGCTTGACCTATTTTGCAGCAGGAACTGCCTATGGTAGTCTCTGCAAAGCACCAGATTCTCCACCTACAATATTAATCAACACATTGAAACATAGGCATTGGTCTAGACACTGCAAAAGCTGCCTGTGGGAGTCTTCAGACAGTCCAAAAATCCCACCTAGAGGCTGCTTGCAACAATTATTCAAACAGCTACTTGTGAAGGTGGCCGGGCTCGGTCACTCACCTTGTCTCAAGTCAGTCCATTACCTCCTTCTGTGCACAGCTGGGGAGTTCCTGCACCGCCCAGGGAGTTAATGACTAGGGCATTGGGTGTGCACGCAGCCACAATCCTGACAACCAGCTACACCACAATGGTAATATAAGCTTGAGTTTCATGCTTCTTAAATTCCATAGCTCTTGCCATATGTCATCTTCTGTTCCTCTATATCACAATTTGTTCAGCAGATCAGAAGGAACTCGCCCGCAGTCTTGTGAGTTGCACAATGCAGAAAAGCTTTGCATGCTGCCTTTTAATATGCCACCAACTGCTTGCCAAGAGGGCCTTGCTACAAAGGCCCCAGTAAAATGAATCTCTCCCAAATGGTTTTGGGGTTTGGGGGTTTTTTTGGGTCAGTTGGTTTTAGCAGTACTTGTGAAATGCAAGAACAGTCTTGTTTCAGAGTTCTGGTAACAGAGAGGCAAGAAGGGAAATTCTTTTTGGCAAAACACGGCAGCCATAGCTATGTCTCAAAGAGACTTAAGTGGAAGTGGTGTGATAGATAGTATATGACAGTTACTAACCAATCTCAAGGACACCCTCTCTACGTATTCTTTAAAAATGTTACTTATCCCCCATATTCCTGAGACACCATAGCTTTTCTGACCCCTAAATTTGGACTGTACTTCACAGAGATTGTGTGTTGACTTGAAAAAGTTTACAGTTTAGATTGGTCACATTGGCTGTGCTACTTTTAAGGAGACTTTTTATTACGTTAAGTGACAGCTGGTGGCAAAGAACTTATTTAATTAATATAAGAAAGAGCTTTCAGTGTATGTTACCATATGTAATTATGGCTGAATAAACGGACAGCTTGATTTGGCATCTGTTTGGTTGAGAAGACAACACAAATTATGAAGTACTGAGCTTTTAAGCACCACACTGACTCTCCTACTTACAAGTTTCAAATAAGTCTCAAGGGATTTAGTGCACTCCAGCAAAAGGTCAAACTAGCTGGCACTGTTTGGAAGTGCAATGAAATCCACTCTTTTGGTTATATAATGAGATATTTCATAAATATTTTTCCTGAGCCAGTCAGAAAACTTATTTTTTTCCCATAAGCAATCTAACAGGAAAATATCCCTTTGAAATACTTAGACTGAAAATAAATCCTATTGGGAGAGACAGAAGTATCTTGTTTAAAAAAAAAAAAAAAATTTCAGAGCAATTATTTCATTCTTCAAATGAAATCTTCATATTATTTCATTTAGCATTTGACTACAACGTATCACATGAAACCTTCCACTTTTAAATCCAACCTTTATTTCATGTGCTATATGCTGTTCTGTGCACTCAAAGGATCAACCAGACAACCCTGACGACAACTGGCACTGCAGACATCACTAGCCCAGAGAAAGCTACGCAACAACCTGAACATCTGAATTACGAGAATTCTTATTCCCCTCTAAAGATGGCCTAGTCAATGGAAAATAAATTCTCTATAAGGAGTGGTCAAGCAGAACAGGTTGGACTTTTCCAGTCACTGCTTATAGTAAAAAAAGCATACCTGTCACACAGCCAGCTCACAGCTATCTTCCAACAGTTAACAAAACCCAGTGGATACAACTGTGCTCCACATGATCAGCAGTATACAACCTCAGCGTGCTGGAACTAACATTTCATTCACATAACAGATCCATGCCCAGCCACAAACTGTGGGCAGAGCTATGCAGCCTTCCAAAAAATTCCAGCAGCCTATGACTTGTGCCTCCCCGCTAAGATGCAGGTGAATCTCAAACACTAGATTGGGCTGATGTGACATCAAAAACCACACAGAAATACATAGAAAAATCTTCTGATACATGATGAAATTTGTTACTTTCTAGATAGCTTTCCCCCAGTTTGTTGTTCATTAGATGTGTTATTCATTTGACACTGAACCACCCTGCTTCTCAAGGGTGCCATAGTTGCTCCTCGTTACTTTGCAAGTTGAACCTGACATTTTGTTTTGCCTTACATCTCAATTTCATTGTCACTCAGACCTTTAGAAATGGTTGATGTAATACTGTAATCTATTCTCATAGTGATATTTAAATACTGTGTACTTGATTCAGATCACTCTGATAGTTCCCTTGAAAATCCTTGTCAATATGGATTATCAGTCATACTTTGTTTCCTATTAATCAGCTCCTATTTCTCAATATCATTCTGTAATATAACTGATTGTTGGTCCTGCCTCACTGTAACAGGACATAATTTAAAAATATATCTTAAAAAAATCAGTCTGCCTCAATTCTGCACTTTTTTCTTTTGTTAAAGCAGAATTGATGTTGAGGTGGCTATTAGATTTACTTATACACAACTATTTCAGTTCAGCTTTCTTGTTTGTCTGTTACTTAATGAGGTCAAACAAAGGGTTCACTGAAGATGTTCTGTATTAACAAAAGCATCCCCCAAAAATTAATAGCACCACAATGAACAACATAAGAAACAAGGAAAATCAATAAGTTGCAAAACACTTTAAGGCAAAAAGCTTGTAAATTGCTATATGAAGAAATAATACATGAACTTGTTGCTACCAGTGGCAACTCTAATGTTTTTAAGCTGGTGGGGATCTCAACTGTACAGCTTATCCATTATCAATAGTATTGATACTACTATATTTATTTGTGCAGGAAAACAACAAAAATGCCATTAACTTGCAAGAGATTTTGTAACTTCCTCCTGCAGGCCTCATTTTATGCTCTGTCTAATTGCCAAATGCTCACCCACAACCTTGACATTAGCAGTGAAATACCTGCCAAAGGCTAGTGCACATGTAAATAAAAGCACAAGAACTCTGTAACAAGTTTTCTCTCTATAATGAAATAGGGCAGGGAGTGAAGCACACAATTATACAATCAATCCTTATAGCTCATATTAGGAATGAAATCACAAGTCAACACTCCTTAAATATTTCTTACATCTTGTCTTTTTCACTTTGCCTGGGCTGCTGCATGGTCATTCTCTGCAAGGTCGGGGACAGACTTAAAAATTGCAAAGGAGCACTACTGTGCAGATACAGTACAATTCCTGTTCCAGTACATTTCATTGCTGGGCTTGGTGCTAGCACATGCATCATCCATACTTAGCCCAAGATGAAAATTACACTTGGAAGATTTTACAAAGGATTATAAAGCACTGGAGAAGATAGACCGCATTATCCCCAAGTTAAAAGCCACCCCTAGAGGACACCAAAGTGGGAAGGGGTTGAGTGTGGAAATCAGAAGCATATTCATAAGCATGAATTATCACATGCAAGATGTTAATCTGTAGGTAACAACCTGCAACAAACATTTAGGAATACACTGATTATTAGTATTACTACTATTTACATAGAAGGTCTTAGTAAAAAGTCAGGACTGCAAGACAGAACAAGAGTATCATCAGTATGAAACTTTGGAAGTTACAGACAAGAATTTCCCTGCTTAACTTTGTTTAGAACTTATTTCTATCAGTTTTCATGGTGAAGACAGCACTGAATGTAAAATCATCTTTCCTGATAAATATTTATTACATTTCATGTGTTTAAGGAAAGTTAGAACAACAATATCTACAGTTCATACTCAGCCCAACCCTTTAAAAAGTCCTACATTCTGCACCGGTGCTCACTCCCAAAAATGAACCTGAGTGAAAAGAAAAAAATGAAACAAATGTATTATTTTGCGAAATATCTTGGTGGGTGTTTTGTTGCCACACAGTATAAAGATTATGTCGTCTCATTAGTTCCATCCCAATGACAGTATATTATGTTCAGAAATACAGTACTACTGCATTAGCACAGTGAAGCATCACAGGGCAATTGGAAAAGCTTCCACACAAAACAGAAAATATGATTTGGTCTTTTCTTTTTCTTTTTTTTTTCCTAGAAAGAGATGACCACACTATAGGCTTCTGGGATGCTTTACATATTTTTCAGACAAGTCAGAGAATTTTCTTTCCTAAAAAGAAGTTGAATACTCGGGTTAATTTGCTAATACAATGGATATGATATAACACATGGAACTCTGGTTCCCCAAATCTTAATAATTCATTCCCCAAATTTATATTCAATTTTTAAATCAAAATAGACATTTTAAACATCATAAAATGGAAGAGTGAAGAAAAAAACTGTGCATCTGTCATTTACTGTTCACAAGGAAGACTGCAAAATTGTTTCCTTAGGATTCAAAGTCTCATGGTAAATTACTGTACTGTTATTTCTAGTGCCATAGTACATAATACTGAATACATTGCAAAGCAGACAGTAGTTGATCATATACTCAAGCAAAAACACCTGACATGAAAAGAAAACACAAGGAGCTACTGATTTCCCAAGTCACCAGCATTTTTCAGTAGTGCTCCTAATATGTACAATTTTACCTTTCCAGAAACATGGTATAAACTAAAGGATTTTTCTCACACATTTTCCTTGTGCTCTGGCATCCCAAATCTAAAGGAATTTTAAGCATGCTATTGAAGGCTTTTCATCAGAAGAATACACGTCTGATAAGATACCTGGCAGTACTTTCTGTTCAGCACTACTAAAAAGAGATGGTTGAACAAGTTGAATATGGAAAAGGCAGCTGGGAAAGCAGCAGTTTTACAGGGTTATAGAGCACTTCTTCTAATATGTTATTAGACATTTTAATCTATGTAATTGTGCTTTTAAATACCATTCCTTGACATTTATAGACGAGGTTAAGAGATACAGATAGGTACGTCCAACAGGTTCAACCACCTTGTCTCTCATTTCCTTTTGGAACAGATAACCATTGGAACATGATTTATATATTCTAAATCATGCAAGATTCATGCAATGGCACCTGGATCAGGAACAAGTGGACAGACTGCCAAGAAACAAGTCTCAAGCTGGTATAAGCCACAACAGCTTTGGGGAGGGGGTGGAAGGACATCAAGATTTTGGCACTTGATCCAACAAGGTCTCTTAATAAACCAAGGGATTTTTTAGATTCTCATGATCACGGGTAAAGACAACTTTTTTTTTTTTTTTTAACCAAGCACAGGATATGCTTTATCTCTGGGTAGATATAATCCAGCTATAATTGAAAATTTTATCTGGCTATTCAGTTTGGTAATTTCAAACTTTCCCCTGTGTCAGACTCAATGCCGGAAGTATATCAGTATCTGCTAAATGAGCTTATGAAATACAGATACACACTATCAGGTTAAAAAAAAAAAAAACAGCACACACCAAAAAAACCCCAACCAACCAACCAACCAAAAAAAACCAACCAAAAACTTAATACAAAACATTTAGAACCAGATTGTTGATAACCTCGTTCAGACTGAGTGATAATTCACATGTACTCCTTTTATCTGTACTGTTTGACACAGTTTAATCAATGAGAAATTGCATTCTAATATTATGTTAGCACTTGCCAATTACTAAATGGCCACTAATGTCAGCCTCCTTCAGAGCATTGACTGAAAACTTACAAAAACATTGGCAAAGTGACAGTTCGGAAGATGACTGTTCCACAGAGCAACACAGAACAATCTGCATGGCTGGCCCAAAGCAGCTGCTTTGTAGATTGAGATAACATTGCCTCTTCTATATTGGATGAATTCTTGGCTCGTACAATATGAAGTCTACAGTACGAAACAGCTATCTAACTATTGCTGAAACAACGGCAAAACACATTTATTACCATAGACAACACTAGGATACCCGGTCTGAACAGTTACCAGCTTAAGTCAGAGAAACCAAACAGTATATTGAGCATGGCTGCAATGCACAAGAAACATTCAGTATTTGGGGCCATCTTTCTTGATTTTATCACAAGAACTTTGTGGTACGCAGTGTTCACCCCAAATTCATGGCCTCCAGAGGCATGCAATTTCATCAGGTATCTTTCCTAAGATGAAATAACCTTTAAAATATGATTCAGTTTTCATAGAGACTTTGAAACCAAAAGACAAAAAACTAAAAAAACCAAACTCTCAGAACCAGCAATAATAGCAGCATTCATGTGTGCCAGTTTGTACAGGCACTAGTCGGGGGGGCTGGGAGAAAAAGATTTCAGGTTTGATTAGTGCCTGTCTTAATAGCTGTCCATTTATGAAACTGTAATTTATTTTCAATTATTTCAGTGAAAAAGTTTTCATAAAGTGTGTTCATCCTTTAGGATATTTAATTAACTAATAATAAGAGATGTTACAAGGAAACAGAGAAATACATTTCTTCAGCAATTTATCACTTGGATTAATGCTCATCTTTGCAATATTTGCATGACTCTCCAGGCTTTGTCTTTTACTCAAATCCTGCAACAAGCTGCACCCTTTCTGAAATCTGGTATTTTCACTTCAGCTCTAAATTTTCCATCTTTCCCAGAGTAAACACACAAAGAGAGCAATACAGAGAAGAGAACAACAGTGAAACTGCTGGGTACTCTGCAACTGAAAGATGCCAATTCTCAAATTGATTTGTAAACAACCATAACCCAAAGCAGACATTAATTTATTGGTGCACTGTAAACTTCTGGGTAATTTATCAGCCCAGGCACCGTGCTGTGCAGAAAGCACTTGGAAGGAAAGAGTCAGAGAGAGGTCACTGTCTGAGCTGCAACTCATTTCCACTGCACAATCTGAGGCTCCATACAACCACTGGCTCTAACCAATGCACATCAGACACTCTGAAAAGCATTCCCCATGTCTGTCTTTCCTAGCCAAATGTGACAAACAAAGGCTTTAATACAGATTTGAAAAGCCTTATAACCAATCTATCAGTTCAACTAATTCACAGTATTTAATTAGATTGTAAATTGTGTTCTGCTGCATCTGCAGACCTGAACTATCACCATTACTGTGGTCAGGCAGGAGAAAATCCCCTCATTCAAATCTGCCTCAGCACATTTTTGGGGAGCATTTACAGGCTCCTGAGCACTTTTTGTCCATTTTGCAGGCATGGTGCTGCTTTAATTCCTTCAGTTTCTGAGAATCTTGATCAAAATACGTCCCTCAGGGACAGCAGATATTTTGCCATTTTGAACCTGACACATGAGGAGAGGAGGGCATTGTGATACAGTGCAGAGGGGATTGAGACTTCCAGTCACTCTGTTCTCCCCAGTGCTTTCTTGCAACCCTCTCCATCCATCTCTACTGCTCAAACATCAGCATCTTTGCAATATAGGCCAACCAGACTCCTTGCTGTACCTCATCTGAGAGCCTGCAAGACTTCAGTATAACTTGTTCAGAGGCCTTCAGCTACCAAAATCTGAGTAAACCTCACAACACAGCCACTGCAATTTGTAGGGGAACACATTCCCTGCGCTCCTCGGGTTCCTGCACATTCTGCGGTAAGCAGCGAGAGCCTTGTCCCCTTGCTCCCACACTGGCACACCGTGGCTGGAGCTGTTCTACTGATTAACATTTCACTTAAGCAACAAAATTCTTAATATGATGCTATTAATATAGCCTAAGGGCTCTATACGACAGTCAATTGTCTCAAAAATATTAAATCTGTACAGGCATGGGGGAAAAAGACAACGGAAAATGGACATGCTGATAAAAGAATTTTCCTGACCTGAAGATGCCAAGACCATCTGCTTCACTTCAACTTCTGCTCTCCTTGTCCTTTTTGCTACGCTACTGCAATCAAATTACTCTCTAGATTCTCTCTTCCACAAAACTACTGTAAAGGGTACATCTTTGTGATTAGAAAAGCTGCAAACCTAGCATTCTCTTAACCCAGCAAGTCTTGTTTCTGAGGACAAAGACAGGTGCCCATTTCCCAGCTTTGGGAAAAATTTGCTTCTCTCTTTTGATGAAAAGTCTTTTCCATGACCCTCAGAGGTTGCATGGCTAACAGAAGCTATTTTTACTCAATCAAGTAGCACAACAGGTTCCCATTGTGGAGAAAAGAAAACTAGGGAAGTTCAAATGGCATTTACAGCTGCCTTGAGCAAGCACACAAAGGGGATCTTTAGGAACCTCCACCTTGGCTTTATGCCTCACTTCTTCGGAAGGTTAAGTAAGGTACAGCCAAAGAGGCTGTACTGGGGTGCCATGCAGAGCATCCTCACCACAATCCCAGCCCAATGGCATCAGCTAGCATTGCTCAAATGCTTAAGCACAGAGAGGTAGAAAGATTAATATGATTTTTTCAGCTGATGAATATGATAATGATTAAGACACAAAGAGCACATTACCATTTAGGAACCCAGATGAAAAAGTTTTGGTACTCTCAAATCTATTTTTATATCAGTGTCATGGATTTAAAAAAAAAAAAGATATTAATATTTGTATATATATTCAGCTGAAGTTAATTTTCTTTTTAGAATAGCAGTGTATCTTGTATAGCTTTTAAGGTGACAAAAAAGAAATGCATACATTTTTGACCTGGGTTTTAATTTTATATATTTAAGTACAATATGTTGGCTTACAACACTAGTTGGACTAGAGCAAATATTGCATTTTAAAACTTTATGGAACTAATTTATAGTGTAGGGCAAGCACAGACTTGATCTCCTGGCAGCAAAATTTTATGTTTCCATTTCAGCAATACTGCCTAACACAATAATATCAGACCAGCAAATCTTAAATATAAGTTAAGCTAACATGATCCATTGCCTTATAAAGCAAGAGTACCCTGTGGAGTCATGCTGAATATGCCAAGTGATTTTTCAAAATTTAATCATCCTAAATGTCAGCTAAAGGTGCTTTTGCTGTCACTCTTTAAAACCAGGAAAAAAATCTGAATGTGCCTTCAAGTTATACAGAAAACTGTTCAAAAATAGCTATGTTAAAATATCAATCTGCTGTTTGCTAAATGTAAGAAAGGAAATATTGAAGTGTTTTATTGCAAAATAAAGGATTGCATATTTTTTTCAATAAAGATCACCAGTTTTCATATCGATATAGATATTGCTGTTTCCTTCCAAGATCAATTTATCTTTTGATGTTGCCTCATGTACAGTGACAGCAATGACATTCTGATAAAAAATTTTTGTAGGCTTCAAATCAAACTTTTGTTGTCTTTAACTGTTGAGTTGATCAAATAAACAAGTTGGAATGTTTCATAAGCACACTCTTTACCAACACCACTCATGGAATGGGATTGATATCAAGACTGTTCACCAGAAGGTTGCACAAGCATATATGATATCACAGGATCAAGCTCCGCATAGCTGAGTAGAAAGTAGGAATTGAATTATACTGACAAATTTGAATATTTGTAAAATAAATTATAACAGATATTTAAAATGTCTCCCCTAAAGGCCAACTTATTTTGAAGTTGGGGGTGTGGGGGTAGGGCTGTGTTTCCCAATTATTTTTTACAATTTCACCTTTAGAAAGGCTGAAAATCATTATACAAAATTAAGTGAAATAAATAGCCAGCATATCATAACCATTGACACTAGAACATCTCAAAAAGAAAAGAGAAAGAAATGTAATGGCTAGGTAAATGATTAAGTTAACAGCTTGTTTAGACTGTGACGAATAAGAACAGTTTAGGAACTGTGGATGGTGTCTATGGATTTCAATCCACCCATTCTCTTTCTTATTTATACTAACAGCAAATGTAACATACTTCTCCACATTTACAGTTTGTACACAACCACATGGATCAAACCTTTCTTTAAAGTGTCATACATCCTGTAACACATAGGATTTAATTTTAGGAGGATGTCAGGCTTGCAATAAGCTTGGAGCTATAATCTGGTCTTTTAAAATCTGTAACCTTACTTGTCAATTATCACACACAAATGAAATATTCATAATGTGACATGGTCAAATCCAGCCAGTACTCCTATAAATACGACTGTGATGGAAAACCACAGCAGACATCAAGATTGCTGTATCCTAGTTAACGCACACTACCTTGCATTCAGGAGCAGCGAAATGTTAAAAAAAAAAAACAAAAACCAACACAACAAACCAAAACCAAAAAACAACCCCACAACCAAAAAAAACCAAAAAAAACAACAACAACAAAAACAAACAAACAAAAAACCCCAAACAAACCCACACACACACACCAAAAAAACAACAAAATCTTAAGGGAATTGGGACAATGCCTAAATCTTGAAAGGTGCTCAGAGCACCTATCTGTCACTCTGCAAGTTGCAATACAAGTTGGAGGTGCCAAGAACCCTGCAAAAAGATATTCCTGGAAATTGTCAGTATAAAACACACTTAAATTAAGTTCTAGGAAGAGAGAGATACCTTTTTGTACTTTGAGAACACCAAAACCAAACCTAGCTCTGACTAATTTCACTAGTCTGAAGTCAACACACCTGTGAAACAGACTGGGCCAGTTACTGTAAAGACTTTCTTTGTTTTCATGAATAACGAATCTGACACCTATTACTAAACCTGTAGAAAACAGTAGAAGCATGATGCCCACGCCTCCTGTGAATGAATGTCCCATCTTCATTTTTCTTACCAGTTAAAAACCAAATAGGGGTTTTTTTGTCCATTTGCCAATTCTGTTTTAATTTTGTTCCTGATCTTTGCAATCCACCGATATCAAATATAGATACCATATTGCCAGGACTACTGTGACAGAGAGCATGAAAGTCTTCATTGGGTCATTAAAACGCACTTTTCTCCCTCACACAAACTCTTTTCTGTGTGTGTGCTGCAGCCATGCTTTCTAGGAATATCGTTTATCATTTTTACAGAAAATCACTGGTTATTTAAATCTTTTTTTTATACATATTTTATTCTTTGCCCCAAGTGACATAACTGATGCTTATGACAAATTCTAAAGTAGGGTTATAAACATGTGAAGACTAACATCTCTTGTCAATGAAACTCAACCACAAGACAAGATGCCTCCAGTGAGCAACTAACAAAACCACTGCCATTATTCATCATCTCTATATTCGATGACTCTGAGAAAGATGTAAAAGGCAGCTCTAGACACTTGGTCTTATACACTCTAGACACTCTTTTACTCATCTTGAAAGAAAGACTCCAAGCCATCAAATGAACAGCAGCAGGAGTAGCCATTTAATCATATTTACTATTTCCCGTAACTTCAGCTAAGTAGCAAGCGGTGCCTTTGAAGCATTCTGCTACTGCATTATTACTTCAATAGCTCAAGGCAACAGATCAGAGAAAAGGCATAGCCTGGCATAAAAAGCCAAGTAGATACACTGTTCCTACTTACATATTTCAGATACTTTGTCTATTTAATCAAACTACTTTAATAATGTGGTCTGTATACAAAAATAATATCCAAAATACGACTTCACTTTTTCTTAGTGTTATGCCGCATATATGTTTTAACTTGTTAATTCAAACTTTGTTTGACTATGACACGGTATGTACTAATTTGCAAGGTCAAACCTTCATGACACCAGTTTACAGCAACTGCTATAACTATGGAGGGAACCACCCTCTTACATGCTGGACTGGAGAGCTCAGAGCCTGGGCAGGATAAAACCACAGTGCTCAGGCAGTGCTGGTTGCTGGAACAGGAGCCCAGGGACTGTCAGCAGCCAGCACAATTTTTGAGCAGCCATACTCAAACCTCCTGTAGAAGGGCTAACAATCTTTGAAAGAAGTAAATACTACACCAACTTGAAGGTAGTACATGCTCTTATTCTACCCATTTTTCGTATTTTTCTTTTGCAAAGATGACTAGAACATTCCCCAACATGCCTAAAGCCATTCCCGTTGGTCAATACCCTTTCCTATACACATACGTTCTACATTGAAAGCACTGCAATAACATTTAGAAAATTATTTCTGCACCTTAATGAAACATAGGATAGTTATTTCTGTATTTTCTTTAGCAAAAATATGTAAAAGTATATAATTGTCACGTTGCAAAAGTCACTACCTTTTTGACAATTCAGCAAGGGAATATAGAAGTCCAGAGCACGAAAAGAAAAAAAAATAATTAAAAAAAAAAAAAAAAATCAAGCAACAGACACTGAGAGGCTTTCAATTGTCAGAATAAGCATTTTACTCTGCATGGAAAAGAGAAGAGTTCGTGCTTGACTGCATTTTCTACTAAACCAACAAATTACTTGTCAGTTCATCTTTTTGCAATTTACTTACTGCAGCTATACCACTTCTAATATGGATTTGCTTGTCTTAATCACTTGTGTCCATAGAGCTTATCATCTCCATCAATTTTATTTTTGTTTTGTTGAAATTCCTCTCATATTTTCTTGTTTAAGACAAGAGAAATTAGAAACATAAAACTGATTAAATACATGTGTATTATGTAACCATCTCAGTCATTTTGACTGAAGATATCCCGTGTCACGATCCTATTATTTAGTGTTTCATTCACATTTGGCCAGTCAGTCCATGCTACTCATTCGGTTTTGGTGACCACAAGACTCTGATCCACAAGTCTTTCATTCTTGTTTGATTATTGTAAGGTAATGCATGTATCTCACAAAGTAGCAAGCCTATGCAATTACAAATTACTATTTTTAAGAAAACACTCCTACCAGTCACAAACTGTCGTGGTTTAACCCCAGCCAGCAACTAAGCACCATGCAGCTGCTCACTCACTCTCCCACCCACCCAGTGGGACAGGGGAGAAAACTGGGAAAAAGAAGTAAAACTTGTGAGTTAAGATAAGAATGGTTTAATAGAATATAAAAAGAAGAAACTGATAATGATAATGATAACACTAATAAAGTGACAGCAGTAATGATAAAAGGATTGGAATGTACAAATGATGCGCAGTGCAATTGCTCACCACCTGCCGATCGACACCCTGTTAGTCCCCGAGCAGCGAATAACTCCCACCTCCACTCCCCCCAGTTTATGTGACATCCCATGGTATGGAATATCCCGTTGGCCACTTTGGGTCAGCTGCCCTGGCTGTGTCCTGTGCCAGCTTCTTGTGCCCCTCCAGCTTTCTCACCGG
>JAVJGG010000090.1:26135768-26147267 GCA_035590195.1 Aviceda cuculoides | reverse complement strand
GAAAACATCAGGGTGTTATCAACATTCTTGGCATACTGAACTCAAAACACAGCACAGTACCAGCTACTAGGAAGACAGTTAACTCTATCCCAGCTGAAACCAGGACACAAACAAAATTGGTTATCAGCTGACCAGCAAAAGGTTTGAAAGCATTAAAAACATAAGTGCAGTCCCAATTTAGATACAAATGATGGCATGAGCGAGCAAGATCAAATAATTTCTACAGTTAAATATTTTTTTACCAGTATATACTGGAGACAGAAAGAATAGGAAATAGTTCTGAAAAAATAGTTATATTATTAACTTGTCCTCCTAGACATTACCTGAGTTTCACCTGGCCTTTACCTTAAGTTTGGCAATACAGGTCTGTGAGCTAAGCAACGGGACACTGAATAAATAATACCAAACAAGACTACAAATGAGTGTCAGTCATTTAGACCCGACTAAGTAAAAGGAATGGTGAGAACCTCTAAAGATGGACCACAAAGAAGTGCAAGAGGAAAACACTACAAGAATGCAAGAAATAGAAAAAAAATATTCAAAACCTGGAAACAATCACATGTATTTTTTCTCTTTTGAGGGTAGAAAGGATACAGAGTATGATTACATTTCAGACCTGTTAAGAAGCACAGCACAAATTAACAGTGATGCTGGAGCCCAATTTCTACCAGAAATTCAAAGCAAGGCCAAAAGTTAGTGAAGAACTGGCTAGAACTTGTCCCACAGACAAAAAAACCCAATGTTAAATACCTCCTTTACCTTAAAACATTAAACAAACATTTTCAAAAAGCTAGTGGAAGGGTCTTAAAAACTACAAAAATTTAAAAATAAAATAAAGAAATGGGAGTGACATGTAACAGAAAGAATAAGTCATGCCTCATATTTTGATCATCTCTAATGTAAGGAAGATAGAGAACTAAGAAAAATAAAGTTAGAAAACCTGTAAAGGTTCACAAAAGCAACTAAGATTTGAGATTTTGCTTACATTAAGAACACACAGTTTTCCTTAAACCATGGTATAAAACTTAATTGCTCAAGTTTCATTGTTCTTAACTCAAAGGACCTATTCATATGACAAGTCAATCAGCTTCCTTGATTGATGCAATCTGCAGCTCAAAGCCAGGGAGAATCATTCCCTCTGGGCTAGGTGATCACATTCTCAACTACTTCATCAAGAAACTTCAGATACCACAGGGCTTTCCAGCTTATACATCATCCAGAATTCTCAGCCAGGTAACTGTCTGGGACTTCTTACTTATAGCTTAATCAGTGGAATGAAGTCTGTGATGCCAGGATGTAGCTTCACCTGGGACAAATTCCTACAATATTGCAACAAGTGCTTTAGAAAACCAACTAATGCACTTTGGGGAAAAAAAAAAAATAATAAAAAAAATTTTTTAAGCACATACTACTGTTATTGCTGCAAAGGAGAATATAAGTAAAAATTTGTATTATTTTGGGGTTTCTTCCTTAAAGCCAGATAACAAGCCAAGTTCAACAACAAACCACAAGTAATAGAGAGGTTGTAGAGTCTTCTTCCTTGCAGATATTCAAAAGGTGTGCTCTCTGTGGTCCTGCTTGATCAGGGGGGTTGAACAGGATGACCTCTGGAGGTCCCTTCCAACCTCAACCATTCTGCGATTCTGCAAAAATGTATTATGGAGGACTTTAGAAATTATGGTGTGTAGTTGCTCGGTTCTTAGTTTTATCAGGCTCCACTTCAATGACATAACATAACATGAGTATAATATTTTTTCTTTTTCTTTCATCATGGAATCCTCATACCTCTTTGTAACTGAATTTCTAACTAGTGAACTCCAAAGAAGTTAATAATCCAAGAATAAGCTTAGAGCTGCTGAGACCATATTCCGTCATTTCTTTCTGATTTGAGTTTTAAGTAAATGCAATATAATAGAATGACATTGCTTTTTTGTCTCTACCATATTGCATTTATTTGCATGACCCTTTTAGTACTGATACTGTATCATAAACTACTCCATGAAGTTTCCTGAATTTTCCCTACACTCCCTAAGACAAAGTTTTCCTCAGCCATTGGACCACAGAGACCCCCTGACCAAAGGAGACTGAACAGCAGGTTCTGAACAGCTACACTCAGCCTACAGGCCCTCCAGCTGGTACTGGCTCTTCAAAAAAGCAGGGGAGTTTGGGCCCAGATAAATACCTATTTTATTATCTCTTTCAGTGTTGTTGTTTTCTTGGGTTTATTTCTTCCTTAGGTTTGTACTATTATGCTTATTGGAACCAAGAGTCAGCCTTCCCATTAAAAAGTAACATTTTCCCAAATATTGAAGTATTCCACCCACCCCCACTTTTTCCATGTTTTTATAAAGATTCATATATGTCATCTGAAAAACAGTAGTCTTTTCAATGAACAATTACTGTAAAAGGTATCTCACAACATTTTTTGGTTGAAATGAAGAAATAAACATTTTTAGTTTTGACTACTTCCACAGTCTTTCTCCACATCGTTGGTAAATACAACAGATAACATTTGGTTTTGAAGAGCAGCTCAGGAGCTAGCGGTCAGAGAGTCAGGAGAAGACACAAAATTGAGAGTCCTTTCTTATTAGGCAATTTGTGCTGTTGAAACTCATGACCGTCTTTTCTGAAGGTTTAAAGCAAGCATCTTAACATCCTGTATTTAAATAATTTTCTAAGTAGATTTAACTTGATTGTCCCCTGCTAGCCCCAAAAGTGGGAAGTAAAGTAATAGCCTAAAACCATACAAAGAGAATTTCAAGTGTTACAGGCAACTCAAAACTCAGATGAGAACTCCAAGCCAAAGGTAGCACCCCAGGATAGCATTGTCAGTGAAAAATACCATAACGATGTCCATAATGGTCAAGAAAGGAGGTATAAACAAGGCTTTGGGTAGAGTTTAAATGTTCTCCTTTAGGCATTTTGTACTGAATGTGAGGGACATGTCAGAAAGACAGGTTCTGCAAATGTAATATGATATTAGGGAATTGCAATAGAGTTTTACCTTCATTTTTTTCTCTGCTAGAGATATGTTTCACTCACTGAACTGCTGAAAAATTACTGCTTTTGTTTTCATTATTTCAGAAAGATAGGTATTTTAGAAAAATTGTGAAATCATATTCACATTGGATGTTAGTCCCTGATAGACCAAAAATCTATCTTCCCTAGAAAACACGTTTCCATCATTATAAGGAACTATTTAGGTATGTGTGTTCATAAACTGGAAGATACGGGATTTTACATCCTATGGAAGGTACTGCAATACTCCTTTTTGGCAACATACCCATTTTCACAGGCACTTGGTTCATGGTTCAGTAAATAATCTGGGTATGGTTTTGGTATTATCATCTAGCCTATTAAGCAGATGTAATACTAAGCACTGCAGGAGGCTGCCAAACTGGCAATCATTAAGAGTAAATACCATAATGGAAATTAATTTTCTCAAAGTCTATTAATTTGTATTAAACTCCAGTATGTATACATCATAGCATACTGCAAAAGTGTATGTAACACAGAAGAAACATATATAAGCCCTTCTTCCCTCTCTCTCTCAAATCTTCCCTGGGTTAGGAAAAAAAAAAGAAAGAGAAAAAAGAAAAGAAAGCTGGAGTAGATGCTGCAGATGACATACTTTTTGTATCAGCTTTGTGTCCTTCTCTCTAGTTTTGCCATAGCAACTAAGCTAAATCTTCCTCGCTTGGCATCATTAGCTTGATGATTTGGCAGTGGAGAAAAGAAACTGTGATCTGAGAGGGTTTTGAAGGCGTGTGATTCACCTTCAGATTGGAATCTGTAGTGAAATTCTTAGCTTGGGGCCAGTATAACTGTCTCTGGCATGCAGTGGGCATACTCCTTTCAGGCACCAGACATGGGCTGGCCTACCTCCAGACTCTAAAATTCAGCACTCTGCTAGGCTCTCTGCACTTTCACAATCAGCAGTCTACCTATACAAGAAAGGAAGGATTAAGTTTGTCCTTCCACCCAGGCTAGCATGCCCGCTGCACACAGAAACAAGCTCCCGTACCTGGCCGGGATGACGGTGCTCGAAGCAGTGTGGTCCCAGCACAGGAGCAGGGGTCGGATCTCAGGGGTTGGGTTCACTGAGGTTGGACACTTGCCACAGGGCAGAGAGCAGACCAAATCTAGAAAGACCTATAAACGTGAGCTCTCACAAGCCCAAGTTATTCTCCTGCTAGGATCCTTTTTATCCCTCCAGCAGACAATATATTCTGTCAGAGCAGCTGTACAGGCTGGACAAGGATTTCTCAAGGCAGAGCAACACAAAGCCTAATACTCGGACCAGTCTGAATTTAGCCTCAGTGATTAAACTAGGTAGCGGCTGCTATCCAATTTTACTCATTTTCTGCCCTAGATTGGAATTGAAAGTCAGAGCAGCTTTGTCTTAACTTCTAGCTAAATTCCAATACTTTCAATAAATTCTGTCCACAGACAAATATTTTAAGCATAATATGCCAAACATCTTATATAGATCAAAACATAGCTGTTCTTCATTCACCCAGAAAAAAAAGAGCAAGATTATTTGTTAAAGGATGATTAAAAAGGAACATCATATTAATGGAAATAAACAGAAACCTCATATTTAACTTAAAATAGTTATGATTTCTGACAACATCAATAACATTAAGTGCAGCTTTATTCAATAAAAATTATGCTGGTTTTAGAGAGCAGTATTTGAGAGAGGAAAGCTACATACTAAACAATAAGATTACACCATTTACACAAATAACCTCTGCATTTCTGTCATCATAGAAATAATGTCATGCATCAATGCGTATAAGCCATAAAAGCAGGATGATGAAGCAGTCCTAATAACAGAAGATAAGACAAACTTGTTAGCCATCTATTGGCAATTTTATCTCAAATAGCCCATTTCACATTCTGACTTCTGTCTATATTTGCATTAATGAATATCAGATTCACTACAAGACGGAGCTGCAACTTCTTGTAAGGGCAAGAATTATCTATAAAACATGTTACTTGTTTATATGAAGCATGTAATCCACTTTCAAATGAAAAATTGTGGAAATAGCCAGCAGTTTTATACAATTCCAAGATAAAAATTCAGAACTTTCTACTTTAAAATAGCATTTTAATGTCAAATTTAACTTTACAAAAATTAAAGGGTCAAAAATAATTATTTTCAGTCAAGTATTTCCAAAATTTTTTCCCCAAGTGGTATTACTCAAAGTGCCTCTAAAGAAACCTTTTCAGATTGATTCATTTTTCTTAATTTCTCCTTACTTTCCTTTTGTTTCAGCAGTCAAGCAAAAAATCTGTTATTTGCCCAGTTCTGCTCTGCTATACTTAATGTTTTTACGGTGCTCTCAGGAACTGAATACAGGACAGAATACCAATCACTATTTGCAACACACTGAATAGTTTGCATGTTTAAGTCAGTGGGACCTCAGATTGCTCCCTGGTTCACAGGGGTCACTGACCCACAGTCAAGACCGTGTCGTATGCTAAGAATTCATAGTAGCAATCCTTCTCAAAGGTATAAACTATGTCTAATTGTGAGCATAGCTATATTCAGAATGCAGTGTAATATATACCAGATCATCAAGGATTTTCAATGAAAGTTGTTTGCATTATTCTTGGTATTCAATCTTTTTAGCAAGTTTTGCATTATTCTGTCCATGAACGTTGAGGTTCTGCAGATAGTGATGAGTACTTAAGCCCTATACACAAAATATTTTGACTTGCTCTTTGATCCACCTCTCATGCCCAGATAATATTACTGATGGACTCATGCTAAATGATTCCAATAACATTGCTAAGCACTTTTTCCCCATCTCTATACTTGAATGACTTTTTAGCTTATATATTGTACTAGATTCCTTGGTTTTGCAGAGACCTGGCTTAAACTAAAGACCTGTCATTTCATCTTGCACATTTTCAGCAGAAGACTTCCTCCTTGTCATCCAAGGGCAACAGCCGTTAGTTGTACCTCACCTTGGGGAACAGTAAGGATAGGAATTTGGAATAACAATGTAGAATATTGCTTCTATGCTTAGGATGTATTGAGACTACTTCAGGGTTGGACAATGAATCTTCATGTTGTAATCTATTGCCATCAGTTTGTAAACTAGCTCTCCTCATCCCAAATTTTATAGCAATATAAATAAACCTTTTGTTAATTAAATGTCTATAAAACCCACCCTTTAAATTTGACCCTTAATATTCAGAAAAGAGCAACACAGCAAGGTGTAATTTAAATCAACAGTATTCCACAACAAGACATTTCATTTTTAAAAAGCTGATCTCCATCATGTCAATTGCAAATGCAACACCATGAGTTCCATGAAAATCTTGGAAAGATTTGCTCACAGGAAGCGTAGTTTCATCTTTGTCTGCCTTTTCTTTGTTGTCCTTATTTTCTGTCTCACTTTATCTAATTCCTTAATCTCATCCTTGAAAATGTGTATTATTTGCATATTACATATATAATACAATAATTCACTTTTTGCTTCTCACTTCAACTCTTCCTCAGCTCAAATTATTTATTACTGTTCAGATTCAATTATGCATTAAAAAGTTAGAAGTAGAAAACCCATAACTTTCTCAGACCTGAATTCTAGCATCTAATTCAACTTTTTCTCACAAATATAGTAGCCATTAATCATCACACAAAGAACGTTTTTGCTCTCTCTAGGCAAAATGATTCTGTAGCACCATCTAGTGAGATGACACCAATTATCTGTGATGGAATTTTCAACTCCTAATCAATATTAATTCCATTAATCCAATATTAAATCCATTAACACCATTTCCAGTTTTGGACAACTTAACAGGTTTCAAGATCGGTCATTTAAATTCAAACCACCAGTTCATGATATGTAGTGATGCAAGGTGTCATGTGAATCCTTTTTTGCAAGGCCTGTCTTCTGTGCTCAGAATGACACAGGTTCACTGCCCACTACAAAGATGGAAGAGCGCCTTGACCATGTCCTTCCCCTCTCCTTGAGATGTGTGTTTGGAAGACACAGTGGTACCTGCTAATTCTTCAGTAGTCCACTGAAGCAGCAGTGCTTCATCTCACTGGATGCAGCGATGATTGGCATCATGGAAGAAGCAGAGGAGCAGCCTCTTGAACTTCTGCACAAAAGGCACTCACAGTCTTGCCTGGCATGGCCAGTCCAAAAAGGTATGCTCACAAAAGTTTTTGGAAGTCTGGCATTGCTTCCTGTGTTACCACATAATCAAAGTGCTCAGACTAAAACTCAATAAAAATTCACTGTAAGGTTGTTTATTGTAGATTTTAACTCGTGCAACTCTGTGCAGGTTTACAATAAAATTTAAAAAGCCACCTACAGGAATCTTAAATTTGCATACAGAATGAGTACATACAGTATTCAATTTCTACCTTTGTCTTGCTGCAGGTTCTTATTAAAAGCAGACTCATTAAAAGCCATAGACACATTCTGAACTTCCTTCACTACCAAAGAATGTAAAAGTACATTGAACAAAGGCCTGAAAATTCCATCCTATTACTCTGAACAAGCAAAGGACAGTAGAAAAAGGGTCCAGGATTTGGTTAATAGGACCCTTCAATTCCAGGAACTTTTACGTATTAGCAACCTAACACATGAGGTCTACAAGGAAACTGAAGAATGGTAAGTTCTTTAGTGCTTAAATCTGAAGAAAACTTTCTCCTGAACTCCTGTGGTGATTACCTTATTGCATGAAGTATGAAATCTGATTATCCTTCTCTTAGCTTGCATAACTACAAAGTTTTATCAGTAGTTTGGAAATCCTATTTTAATAGAGGTTTGTTTGTTCCAATCACTCTCCAAACTAAACCAGTGAAAAAAAAGGCATGAGTTGATTTTTAATTGCTTAGGATAGACACAATAGCGGTACACCTGTTTAGGGAAGACATTTGGAAAAAAGGGTAAACAACATAAAATACTCCAAAGATTTAAATAATTCTAATTACCCAGGAGTGAGTTCCTTGAGAGATCCACAAAATGAAAACTACTGGAACACACCAGGAGAACCCATAGAGATGTGTCCTTCTGAGGCTGCTTATCAACTAAGAGACACGTATCTGTAATGAACAGTGAAACAGGTGTCAAGGGAGGTGGTGGAATAGTCATCCTTGAAGATATTTGTAACTCAAACGTCCCTGAGCAACCTGACCTAATCTCAAACTTGCCATACTTCAAGGTGGGGGCTGGTACCTGATGAACACCAGCCTAAGAAAAATGGGTACACACTGGTATTCAGTTTCCTCCTTCTCTTTCCCAATCCCAAAACATCAAAGCAGTAGCTCTCAGGGGAAATGGACTATCCAGCATGCAAATTTAAAGAATCTGGCCCACACCTCACCTTTATATATTGTAATCAGTTCTTTAATCAAAAAACTTCTCCTGCTACTGTATTTTCTACAACTTACCACATATGCACCTTTAAATTAATTAATTTTGCTTAGAAGCTGAGCATGTGCATCTGCACCAGTCATTAAAAGCACACTGTGATCAATTCATGCTTAGATTCATATCGTTCTGGATATTTTCTGTGCTGCTTCTCATTTGAGACAATACATGCCCAGTGTAAACCTTTGCTTTCTTTTTGATGGATTTCTGATGTTCTGATCATTAGTCTATTATCTGACTGCTTATCAGTCACATTCTCAAGCTCCCTGTACTCCCACGACACAGCTGCAAAAACCACCGAACTTATTTTCAGGCCCTTCAGCTACACAAACAGCCCTCTCACCCCATCAGCACCATATCGATTCATTACTATTAAGAAGACCCAGTCAATAAAAGGCTCCACAGCATGGTACTTCATAACTATATTAAAGCCTAAACATTACATATTGGTAGGAATCTCGTCTAGGAAAATGAATAAAATACTCCTTATTCAAAAGGGAAAGAAGGAGGCAAGTTAATATTTTGGAAGCAGCTAAGCTATCTTTCTCCAATTTTATTTCCATCTGCTTAAGAATGAGCAGCTCCTAGATTTGCCCCGTATTTAATACTCCTATTTTCATTTTAAATATTTTATGTCATTCTTCCCATTTCTATTTCATTGTATAGCATCATTCTCTGTTACAGCTGTATGTGTATCTGTACATATCCAAATGTATTAAATGTTTCCAGCATGAAGGATTTGGCTACACACCAATACAGTAACAGGCTAACATTTTCATGTCTTTAAAATGCTGGTCCATCTATTTACTTGAAGTATTTGAAAAAAATGAGAGAACATTTGCAGTTCTTTTGTTCCTGTTATTAGAGAATTTTTAAGAAAATGTAATGTCCAACTACTTTATTAGTGAAGCTAGTCTCTACTAGCACCATGATGTGGAAAGTGATCTAGTAAAACACACAAACTGATAGTTAACTTGACATTAGATAACTCTGAGGCAGTGTAAATAGCCCCAGTGCTATCATCTCCTCCCTCCCTGGAAACAGGGAGCATATACACATGACAGTGAAGGACCATGAAAAGTCAAAAAAAAATGTCAGAGAAAGGAACTGGAAAGTATCTGGGAGGTGGTTTTTGGCCTTGGAAAACTGAAAATGTTGTTCAGATTTTCAGTCTTCCTGTCAAAGCCAAAGCAGTTTCCTGGCTGCTGGGGGAGTATGAGGAAAATAGCCTGCAGAAAGCATCTAAGATAACACACTAGATAACATTTCCTGATACCACTCCTGCAGACAGGACACTGGGGCACAGGAGTTTACTGGCCTGACCCAGGAACAAATTTCCTATGTTCCTAAACATCTATGATTGCATCATGGCAATTATTTCCTGTGAAACAGATAGATGAACTAAACAACTAGTGTAATTGCATCCACCTTCTGTACTTTTCATTAAACACATGGAATCCATTCAGTTAAAGTTCCAGCCCCTACTGAAGCAAAGCACATCTTTTAGTTCATGTACACAGATTGCAGTTAAATTAACATAGAATTTTATTGAAAATGTGCGGATACAGTAAATGAAAAAAAAGCATAAAAGATGTTCCTATGTTTAATGTTCTAAACGTTATTCCAACATGGAAAGCAGAAATATAATCTATTGGTCTACTCTAAATAGTGAGAGGGTCACATTTGTGTGTATATTCCTGTATATAATAGCTAGAATACTATAAAATTAATAAAGAGATGCACTAAAAGTTGGCATTATGTATGGCATGGAACTCTGATATGAAACTGCTGTGATATTGCCTCTGGGAGAATCCCCAGACTCTCTGTGTAAACTCATTTTAGACAGAAGTATGTACATCTTGCTTCATTTTCTAAAAGAAGCCTGAATTCTTTCAAAAATTGCATTTTACAATTCACACAGTAAGTTGTTTGGAAGTAACACTGGGTTGCAAGTGGTTTATTATGAGCTCTGACTTATATCAACTACTAAAATGAAATTTATGTTTTCCTAGATGGTTCATAATTTTTTAAATGGAAAGAGATGAAGCTTTGAAAGAGAGAGGCTGATAGCTGTTGATATTCTTGAGCCATACACTATACAATATAATCTAATCAGGTCAAACTTTCCCTATCTATCCCATGCTTTTATTTTAGATGGCTGTTTGCTTTCTATTTTCCTTTTTGTTTTATGAACAGGAAGAAAAGCTTAAGATATCTATTTAAAATTCAAAACTGTGTTGTTCTCAGATTTTAACTAAGTCTGGAGTGACTAAGCACAGAAAATAAATGTTTTTGCCAAGCTCTGTGCTTAGTTTCAGATAGCCTAAATTTTACCAGACTGTGATTTAGGTTATTCCTTTTTTCAGAAACGTTGTTGAACTTTTAAGTGCTGGAAATATAGAGGATGAAAATAAAATTTTAAATCAAATTTAGTACATCCAAAAAGATCAAATTCCATCAGCGCATAAACCTTCTGGATGAAGTTTTAATAATTACAATTTACAAACATGTAATTAGGTTTATAAAGCAGTCTAACAGAAAATAAACATCCCTCAACAGTGCAGTGAGCTTTGAGTAGGCAAAGTATCAAGCAAGGGCATATCGGAGTTACACATATAGTCAATCAGAGACAAGTACAGGCCATCCAATTTATGGTTCCTCATATATATTCATTACTACATGGTTGCTGAAACACAGCACTGAAGATAAGTCAGTAAGCATCATGTATCTTAACTTTGGTACATTAAGAAAAAAATGTTTTATTTACAAAACAACAAAAAAAAATTCTTTCAAGCTTTGACAGCTGTGCCTTGACCATCTACAGAAAAAGATTTTAGAGCAACAGCAGAAAAAGAAGAAGGTTAATCAGCCATGCTTACAGCTCACATTCCCATCACTGCCAAATTAGCACTACTTTTTGTCATTTTTAAGATGGTGGAATCTGTCATTCTGAGCATAAGCCGTGGTTTCAGCCCAGCTGGTAACAAAGCACCATGCAGCCCCTCGCTCACTGCCCCCACCCCCCGGCCACAGTGGGATGAGGAGAAAATACAAAGGCAGGCTGTGGGTCGAGATAAGGACTGGGAGGGATCACTCACTCACC
>JAVJGG010000090.1:26076056-26119181 GCA_035590195.1 Aviceda cuculoides | reverse complement strand
AAGGGGGGTTGTAGTGAGGTGGGTGCTGGTCTCTTCTGTTGGGTGGCTGGAGACAGGACGAGAGGAAATGGCCTCAATATGAGGCAAGGGAGATTTAGGTTAGATATTAGGAAAAATTTCTTTACTGAGAGGGTTGTCAGGTATTGCAACAGGGTGCCCAGGAAAGTGGTGAAGTCACCATCCCTGGAGGTATTAAAAAAGCACGTAGACAAGGCACTCCAGGACATGGTCTAGTGGGCATGGTTGATGGTTGGACTCGATGATGTTAAAGGTCTTTTCCAACCTAAATGACTCTATGATTCTATTATTTTTTAGTATTGCTGACTTCTCAACAATTCATGAAACGCTTATCATGAATTCTGAATGTAATACTTTTTTTCTTTTATAATGGTGGGCAAGAATCTGGTGATGTGTACACCACATACAAAGATATTACAGCTGTTTCAGGATTAGAGTCTACAAGTGGTAGGAGCTAACATGCAGGCAGAGCAGGCGTTCAAAATGGGAAAACTTTGTCCTAAAGCATTTTGTTACATGCAAGCAACAATCAAGTTCAGGTATTATCATCAGTGCTTGCAGAGCAAGCTTCCCACAGTTAGCAAGAGTCACCACTTGCTAACAGAAAAGTGAAATGGCAACAAATATTTGCCAACAAGGCTCCTGCCTACCAACTACCACATGTGAACAACTTCTGCTTCTCAAGAGGAAAATCCTATTTGCTCCATCCCATCCACCCATTATGTTCTACAACAAAGGCAGCCTATGTCTACAGTAATTGTACTTGCTCTTCCAGTAATCTCTTTCAAACTGTACTATCTATGTTGCAACTTGACCCATGTGAAAACAATCGCTAAAATATTTTCAGGTCACTTTTGCGTAAGTTTGATTCCTAGAACTTTTGCACAGTATAAAATGTGTCTCAAAATGAAAGACTGTATTTGCAATCTTATTTTTGACAACACAAAACATTTCAATTGCAATCACACACACCAAAAAAAAAAAATCTGTGATAAGAATAGCAATTCTTTCCTTGGAAAAGTAGTATTAGAAAAAAAAAAAATTCAGAACATTTATCCTTCAATTCAGTTTAGCAGCTACATTTTCACCATTGTAATCTACTCACATCATATGCATCACCATCAAATGGACAGCCAGTGGCCCACAAAGCTAGAAATAAAAATAACTCTTTCAGAACACTTATTTAAAACCATGAAATAACATGATTATATGCAACATCATATTTTTTATGCTAAAGATTGCTTTTTGATAAATACTCAAGGACAAAGCAAGAATCTGATAGAATTCTGCAGCTAGATCTAATATCTTGAACACTCCATTCTATTTTGAACTTTGCTTTTCTTCTTCAAATTAAGTCCTCTGTTTATAAACAAGATCTAAATCCTTCCTGGGGTTAATCAAATAAACACAAAATACAAACCCAAAACAGAGAAAGCACCTTCAAAGCTGATATTTGTTCAAAACCTGGAGCAGTTACCATGGAAATCATATTCTTTGATCCATAAATATCATCAAAATAGCATGATTATTTGAACCAGGTCCAGCTAGTTTGAAATCAGAAAATAAGAGGGAAATTAAAATGACAGAAGGAAAAAAAGGTGTTAAAAATCTCCCAAAAAGTTACATTTACCTCCTCTTTTCAAACTCTCTTCCTAAGTCTGTGTTTTACTAACAACTTCATTTTAATCATTGTTTAAAGAAAATTTAAAGTGATGAAGAAGGCATAAGATTTAAACAAAGAGACTAAATTAATGGCAAGATTGTTAAATATTGCATAACATAACTATACTAGCAGTGTGAATGTTGTGTAGTTATTAGTAGTACATAGTCAAGAAAATATAATTGTATTTGAACATGCCTGCATTTAAACTTGTGAATAGATAATTTAATTCAAAAGGATTACTTGTCCACATCATACTCAAGAATCATTGCCATAAAGTGAAGGTGCATCAAACTGTACCCTTACAGATTAGGCATCACGGAGCAGACTTCACCACACAACTGTATCTACTACTATACTCAACACCAGTAAGATAGTTTTTCTTACACACTTAGATTCTACCTGCAATCTGGAAACACTTCTCCCTCCACCCTGTTTTGCACTTTCACTGCCTTAATTATGACAATGATCCAGTTTAAGAATTGGCTTTTTTTTTTTTTTTTTTTTTTTAATATGAATAAGGTGACTACTGAGGAAAGGCAGTTTAAGTTTATCAATGCTACATATGGTATTATGCTACACTTCCCACGAGTAGCTACAGAACATTCCTCCAGAGCCTCAAGGCATAGCAATGTGTGCATCTGCGGCTCGGGGGGGGGGAAGCACTGTAGCAGCCCTCATGCTCTGTCTCATTCTTACCAGGAGGAATGAACCACTACACTTGCAAACTGGGAGGACAGATTGTAAGTCTAGCTCTGTTTTAGGCTCAGTTCTCCAGAGCCTTGCCCGATAAACCAAGTCCAGGTGATCTAGACTTCCCTTCATGATAACTCTCATTACTTACTGTTTTCCTTCAAGAACAGAAACAACTGAGCTTAGATTTCCTATCTATGGATAGTAGTCTATGTCAGAGATAGCTCAAAAGAGGAAAATTTTTATGGCGTAGGATTATTTGGAAATATACACACTTTTATCTCATTGTCCTCTTTCACCTCCCTGTACCCCAGCTTCCTGAACAGGAAGAGCTTGAGGACGGCTTCAGAGCTTCCTGGATGCATTCCTGGAGATCACGCTGCAGAACAGCTACAGCAGCTTCTCCTCCAAGCAAAGTCTGGAGGCAGGAGAATTTATTTTCTCTACTTTAAAATGATACTTAGAAAAATCCTGTTCTGTGAGCTGCTTCATCCTGCAGTCTCCCAAATTTGCTCAGACAGCTCATGCCAAACAACTTTGGGAATGAAAGAGTCATCTTTCATTCATTGAGCTGGCAATAGCTTCAGAGATATTCCTTTTCTAGAGAAAACTGCTGCTTACCAGTCCTTATTTTATCTTGCAAAATGGTGCTTCATTGGGGTGAAATAAGATCAGTAATTGCTGCCTTACAGCACAGCCTCCCAGAGCAAGAAGGGGGTTGTGGAAAGAAAATATTTTTCACTGTGCTACACTGGAAGAGATTTCTAAAAAGCCTTTACTTTCAGTTTTATTATTTCTTTCCTTAAAGGTATTGCTTTCAGTGTCAATGGGCTATGGTGATGAACACAGTCAAAACAAACCAGGAAATTAAAAACTTACATTGAAATATAGTTTCAAACTGCTAGACTGACCAGTCAGAGGAGTAAAACAAACAAGCGAACAAACAAAAAAACCACACAACTTGCTCACCTATAGAATGACTGCACTCAAAAATGTGATAAACCAGGAATTTATAAATATCATCATGCAATAAAATGGGGAAAAAAAACCTGAAACAAACCTGAGAATTGAACGAAAATATAATGTAACTATTGTATTGATGTTGTTGCAATGCAATGGTCAAGTTGCTTGAAACCTCCTGACCTTTGTGAAATATTTTAAATAGTGTTTTTCAAAAAAAAAAAAAACCAAAACCCCGAACAAAAGTCAGCCTTCCAAGACAGATTTGTCAGAAAATGCTGACTGGTTCTATAAGAATTATTTCACAATATCATTAACTGTTTCTCTTATATCTGAGATCAGTACAACTAGAAAGCTTCCTTATTGTTACCCCTAAAAAACCACATACGTATAAGTAAAGACAGCATCATACTTATGTTACTGTATAACACCTACGTTACAAAACAGTTCAGGTGCTCCAGTGGAGACCCAAAGTATGTTAGACACTATGAAATATTTATGAAGATGTATTCCTTTGTTGTAAAAAAGTCCTGGGCAAGACCTGAAGGAAAGAAAACTACAATCATCTGTACAACTTGCTTTCCTTTTTGTGTACCTTTGGAAACTTCTTTTCAGGCAGTCACAAAGATTCAATGGCACCTTCTGCTTCTTGAGTCATCAACAGCTACCCAACAGACTTTTAAGGCAGTGGCAGACAAGGTAAGGTGGGACAGGTTTGAAGACAATAATAGGTACTGAGCTTCTGGCTCAGGTGGGAGAACCCCACACACAGACTGACTCAAGGGCTCCTTGTGAGCAGACGACAACCACCCATCACCGCCCGTAGAACAGAGAGGGAAGGCAGGCAGTCAGGCTCCACAAGGAACCATCAGAGTGCCACAAACTGAAGAGTCAACCAATAGCAAAGAACAATACCAGTGATCAATGACTGTATCTTTATATACGGACTTCCTATTTTACAAGGCAGCTGAGATATACATGTAAGTGATACATAGTCACTGCTTTGGAGCAAAGATCTTCCAGAGGATTTCTTTGCAAACATGCTTAGGTTTCTGTTTATGCTAAAATTATATTAGAGATCAGGGAGGAAAAGAAGGAAGAAAAAAAGACAGGATTCGTATAAAATATTTCTTCAGGATTACTCAAAAGAAACATCCGAGTGCAAATTTAGTGTGATCAAGGACAGGACGTATTGCCTATGTCCATCAGAGGATGAGATGCAACAACTCCAAAACAGCTGGACAGTGACTGAAGATACAGTATATTTAAGAGGCAGATGTTTTTCCCATTAGTTAAAGGTGGCAGAATTTTTCTAAAATTCTGAAACCATTTGTCCCCAGATCAAAAAAGATATACGTACTTGCGTCACAATCCTGCAATCCAATATGTGTAAGAGCATACCTATGGGAATGCATCTTGTGTACAAATGTTTGCACATCAGGATCCTTATTTTCCATTTTTATGCCTATCCTGTGTTATTTTCACCTTCAAAACCACTAAAACTTATGTACTAGTATTCCAGGGCATTAATGATGTCTTTTTTAACTAGAGGCACTATGTGCAAATATGTCATAAATAAAATCTGTTTGGTGCATTAGTGATAACTCCCTGTTGCCTTTTCATATTTTGACACTTCTTTTCAAAAAGAAATACAGAAATAAAATATTTTCAAAGGTATGTGCCTCACAGAGTTCCCTGAGGCATGTGTTATCTTACTGCTACATATTCCTTGGCATATTTTTTTTTTTTTTTAATAAAAAGTTCCTGAACAAACACGGTATCTTTTGTTCAGCAGAGGAAAAACAAATTATTCCCATTCCATTTATGCTGTGTGACTATTATGTAGAAAATCAGACTACAGCTTTCTTTCTAAAAAGAGGTAAGCTCAAAAGCAAATCTTTAAGCAAGCTGATTTGTTGTGCTAAGAAACTTTATAGGTGGGTGTAAATTAGTCAGAAAATGGTCGCAGATGGTAAGGAAGTGCAGCTTATAAGAACTCATACACTATAACCAAAAATGATGTGTAGGAGTATACATGAAACATAGCTAGAGAAAAGGAAGTATAAGTTAAAGGTGGTCTCACTCTTTGTTTGCAGCTTTCTCAAATATACTTGCAGCTTTCCCAGCACCCACCATCACAATATGCAGCTGGAGGAGGCTTGGAGCAAGGCACTTAAGAGACACCATTCAGCTGGCCTCCACAAACTCTCCCTCCTCCAAAACCTGACAATCCTGGTACACTTCCACCCTTTAAGCCCTGATCACTTCTCTCTTCCTCTAATAGCCACACTGGGGACAGGAGGAAGAGTTCTTACTGTCCCTGGTACGAGCTGCCATGTCAAAGTTTTGGTCCGAAAAAAACACTAACCTGAGTAAAACACCCTGTTTTTCTTTTTGGGGAGGAATTGAGAACTCGATTAATTCCCTCTAACAGCATACTGCAACTTCCCAAAACTTATAGGGAGTTCCCTGAATTTCTTTTTGAATGCTTACCTGTACAGTTGTTCACTACCTTCCTCTCTACACCTTTCAGACATGGGTCACCACTATATCCTTCCTCCCATCTGCTTTACACAAAATCCTGATGCTATATCTTTCTAGTAGCTATGAAATTTACCCTTCCCTTTCTACTTGTACATCAAATTACTGGTCTACAACCACACCGTTAATTACTGAAATCTCATTCTCTACAGGTTTCTTTGGAATTAGCTGTCATCTCCTGCTAGTCCAAAACATCATCACGAGAAACATCTTTTTAGCAACTAAATTTGAGTTATTGACTTTGCTTATTTTTCTTCGAAAACCATGGTATAATTTTGCTCTTAGCGCTGCCCATACAATAGACCCTAAACATCATTGCTTGCAAAAATGTGCATGGAAGCATTTTTTTTAAAGATCTTTTGTGACAGGAACACAGCTGATCTAAATCGTTCCTGGGATGTTATCTGTAGTCCTGCTTTATTCTCACTTCACTTCGCTCTTACCCACTCAGTATTGTATTTCAGATCCTAGATGATTAACTCTCCAGGGAAAGTTACTGCTTCCCTCTGCTTTGCAAAGTGTCAAGCATCCCTTTACATTATACACAGGTAAGAACATGCAAACAGCATATACTTTGAAAGTACACAGGAAAAGCACAGGAAAAGGTGTTTGCCAGTTACATGTCCACCTTCATATTTCATTATGTAAAGTCTCGGGAACAGTTTGTTGCCATCAAGGTAAACAGGAACAGAAGTGCACCCCAAGGAGTGGTGCCAGGGGTGGCAAGTACAGCAGATTCCCTGGCTCACTCCATAGGATCACAACAGAATAACCAAGGTTGTCAGGGACCTCAGACCAGCCTCCTGCTCAAAGCAGGTCATAGTTCATACAGTCTTCCCAATGACTGAAACCTGTGCCTTGGTAACAGGAAAACCCCAACCATACTATCTCCCACAGAAGCAGACACATACAAACTTCTACACAGTTCTGAGGTTTTCTTTTATTCATTAGTTTATGAAGATGGGGAGTATTTGAAAATATTCCAGGGCAAATTCTTCTTTAATTTCTATTTCCTGCAAGCCTAATGATTTCAGAGTTGAGTTTCTGTAACTGTAACAGTGAGAATGAAATTACAGTCTTCTCCCTTTGAAAAAAAATCTGACACTTCAACTAGTATTACAAAAAGAAATTAAACCATAAAAAAATTCAACACAGCCCCAGCATACCAAAGCAATAAATGTAGGCACCCTGTGAACTGCCATCCCCCCTCTCCAAAAGTGTATTCAGATTGTGGCCCTAGAAAAATAAGGATTGTGTTAATGCCATTTGTCCTTAGAAAAGGCTTAAGATACATGCCTTTTAATCATATGAAAGGGGGCATCCTCCTGATTTAAATGCACAATTTTACAGAATTATGTTTTAAAATCTGACACAAGATCTTCAGAATTACAAATTTTGTTCTGTCAGAAGCTACTTAAGTGAACAGCAGTTTGAAACAACATCATTTTGAAACAGATCTTTCAGTTTTATAATTTGGTTCTTTGGAGTACTGCTTAGCAATATGGAAGAGAGAAAAATCTAAGTAGAAAACATTAATTTAAAAATCCAAATCAGCTCTCGGTGAATGAATCATACAATCATAAAAATGTTTGTTGGAAGGGACCCCAAAAAGTCCCACTTTAAGCTAGAGCATAACCACCACTAAATCAGATAAGTCACAGGTTTACATAGCAAAATCTTGAAAACCTCCAAGTACACAGATTCCAGAATGTTTGGGCAACCTCTTCCAGTGCTGCACTACTCTCCTAGCAATTTTTTTTCTCCCCCTAAAGTTCTGCCAACACCTCTCAAACCACAGTTTATGGTCATCACTCAACCCTGGTGAGACTGCATCTGGAATAAAGTGCCTGGTTCTGGGTGGCCTAGTTCAAAAAGAATGCTCAGAAGCTTGAGAAGGTACACTGGAGGACTACTACCACTGGAGACAGGGGCCTACAGCACATGATCTAGAAGGAAAGGTTGAAGGAGCTGGGCTTACACAGTCTGGCTGAGAAGCAGCTAAGGGGCAATTCAAAAGTGCCTCCAAGTTCTGATGGATAGCATCAAAGATGGAGCTCAAACTCTTCCAGACAATATAACAAGGTCCAGAAGTCTCTTGCAATCAATATTTCTGTGATACTACAACTCTAAGGAAAAAATTTATCTCCATATTAACTCTTAGGACACTCTGCTCATTATTGTCCACCAACACTTTGAAAACTGGCAATACAGACAGTTTTCAGCCCACCATTTATCCAGCCCATACTTCATAAGTGCCTACCTGAGAACACTACAAAAGATGTGAAAGCTGTACTAAGGTCAAACCATATTACACCTTCCCTGATCTCTCCTCATCCGCATTGCCAGGCACATTGAAGTAGAAAACAGTTAAGGCTGGCAAAACACAGCTTTCCTTTGGTAAATCCATGTTGACCACTGCTGACTGCATACTTGTTCTCTATGTGCTTGCAACTGGCGCTCCAAAGATGTTTACCATGAGCTTTCCATGTTGCTGAAGTGAGCCTGACCAAGCTATAGTTTCCCAAGTCCTCCTTTTAATGTTTATTTATTTATTAAGATGGGTATGTTAGCTTTCTTCCAGTTGTCAAGGGCCTTCCTTAGTAACTATGATCTTTCAGCCTTGCAATCACATAGGCAATCTCTTCCACCACCATTGACTGAATCCCATCTGGCCCGTGGATTTGAACACAAAAGAGCAGGAAGGCATTCTACCTTCAAAAGTGAACCTGCCCTTATTATACCCTGATTTGGAACAGGCTTAGAGAAAGATTCCACTCTCTACAAAATAACAGGGATGTGAAGCTGATTTAAGTTAACCCTCATAGTAGTAGTTTATTCCTCCAATGCATAAATACACACAAGGAGAGCCTTACTGTTTTATTCTGAAGTTGGAAAATTCTTCTGACTACTTACAAGTCCCAACAGATGAATTAGTACAATGCCTCCACCATCATGTGTGCCAACGTAATCACAAAAAACAAATAACGTAAGTAGGCATGATTTAAAAGCTATGAGCTTCTGCAGACCACATTTAAAAGAAAAAAAAAATATTCCTTGTGTTTTATCAACCTTATTATGCCTTGTTACAGAATAGTTACAACATCACTTTGCACTATGCAAATCCTAGAAAATCCCTAGAAAATCTTAAATAGGTCACTTGCATGACTTCAAAGTTGTATCATAGGGAAAAGTATCAGTCACACCAACTGCTGCTTTTTTTTTTTTTTTTTTTCTCAAAATGTGCATAGAATGTTTCAAAGGATTGTTTACTTCTGGGGGTTCCAAGAGGACTTTTGTTAAAATAAGAGATTTAAGCTTGTTTAGTAAATCTGTTTTGATTGTCTGTTAAATGATTTATCATACTGGCAATAAACGTTTGCAGCACACACTATAACGGTTCTGTGGGACTTTATAGTGGGATATGCTGAGAATACATGTGAGGAATATCACCAAAAGAAAAAAAAAATCCCATCAGCTTAACAAATTGCTAAGTCAACTAGAAACACTTTTTTTCTGTGTTGACATCATTCATTCATTTTTTCCCTAAAAACTAAGCAACTGCATCACAAACATTTCCTTTAAACAAACAAACATAACTAACAGCAAGCAAATTCAGCTATTTGGATGCAGGCCTCTGCGCATTGCATCTGTTACTCCTCAGCATGGATGCAGGTTTCAAATTTGGGGTAATATTTCATGCTGTACATGATGGAGAAGAGTGAGTCACAGATGGAGCTTCCCTGCCTGAACTCTCTATTCCCCTTTGATTTCTGGTCAGCATTTTCAGCATAAAGGGAATAGATGAACTTTGTGGGATCTGAAATTCTGCAGACTGTGCACCTTTGCATGTGAGCAAGGGAGGCAGAGGGGAATACGCTAGGAACTACAACAGTTCCTAAAACTAACTTTTTCATATGAATTATTTTTCTCTGGCACTATACACTTCATCTTTCACCTAAGCATTCCAAAGGCAATATTTAAGGGCTGGTCCTATATTCAATGTATCTTTCTTACCTAAAGTTCTTTTTCTGATATGTTTGTATGGATGGGGTTTTGTTGTTGTTGTTTATTGGCTGGGGAGTTTATGTTGTTGTTTACACAGGTGAAATCAATACACTGCTGTTCTCACTTCATTTTTTTTTTACCCCAGTGTTTTTCCTAAGTGTAGTAGGTACTTGATAGCATTAGAACTGAATAAACTTTTGAATCCATAAATGGGTTTAAGTGAAGTATAAGATTTTATTCCTTAATAGCAAAATGTGTAGAGTGCTACCAAAAGCAAAAGGAAATTCTTGAGAGTCCCTTGATAAAATTTTCTAAACAGTAGATTTCTTGTTCTGCTTATTTTGCATCTCTCCGGTACTGGGTTAATTCTTGGAACAAGTAATGCTTTTTTTGCCAGAGGAAATCCCCAGCAATAGAAAGTTATTCAGAAAGGTAGAGTAGTCTTTTGCTCCAGTGACCCTAAACATTTATTTTAAGGAAAGGATTAGAAACAATTGACAAGTAGGTGAAGCAGAAGGCTGCTGCATATTTATTGTTTATGCCATCAATTACACTGGTTCCAAAGGTTTCATGCACATTTCTCCTTCTCCCACACTGAAAAGATAAAACATATGCTAAAGCTGGTCTTATATATTGCAGGGTCACACTGGAAAGTAATTTCATCTCCACGTGGACATAAAAAAAAAAAAATTATCCTCCCACATAACAAAGTCAAAGTTCAATCAAGATTCGTCAATGAATTTTAAATACTAATAATCTGCAAGCAATTCATGGCTCAAAAGCAACAACCAGAATGAATGCAAAAGATCAATTAAAACAATAAGTACATCTGAGAAAATATATTATGCTTTCATAGAAGATTTGTTAATAGGAAAAGGAGAAATTAATCATTTTATCCATTATAAATTACTTGCTTAACCATTTATCTTCTCAGAAGCACAACAGCTTCGATTTAAACCTCAGCCAGTTACAGTTTATTAATATGCATGGACACACATTTATTTATCTTGAAAGTATCATCTTCTACTTCTTTCCTTAAGATACACATACTTCTGGCATTTCACATGTAATACTCTTGGACAGCCAAAAGGTATAGAAGAGCTGCCATTCATACACAGTAGATGAAATCCACACTATCTACATGAAGGCTGTTTGGTATCCATTCAGGAGGCTGTGAACAGCAGTTCACAAACAGATATAATCCCACAGGAACATAAAAAAACCCCAGAAAATAGAAACCAAAAAATTCTATTCTAGGGCCTATGAGATTAAAAAAAGATCTTCTCTTCAAACCGGGTGAAGATATTCTATGTCCTGTAAAACACAGCTTCCTGGAGAGAAGTCCAATGACATGTTTTAAGAAATCAAACCTATTATTTCAATAACCACTGTAAAAGCAGCCTTTGAACTAACAGACTTGTTTTAATTCTTAACTCTAGCATTGGCAAGCATTAAAACCAGCATGCAAGCATCTAGGAGTCCAGCAGCAAGAACATGCTCAGAGCCAAAATCCATCTCTTCTGATCCAAAAAAATGTACCAATAAGCATAAGAGAAGTTGCACAAAGTGTACTTTCATTGGTATGCAGATACTAGCAGTTGGTCAATCAGTGTTTGGAAAAGGGCATTTGCCATAAAACTGTATTTTGCACATTGCATACTCACCCAGTGAAGGCTCTTTTGCGTAGTTTTGGGCAAATGCAACCACTTTGCCCTTCACGTATGGAGGTGGTATACCACAGGTATACAGAAAGAAATAAGACCAATAGGAAGAAATTACTGCCTTTGTTGTCTTTACAACTGAACTCTTGTTCCCCAATAGTTGTATTTTGAAGTGCAGATGTCTAAAGTAACAAGAAGCACCACTGTTTTCTGAAGTCATTCAAATACAGTCTACGGCACAACTGACAAAAATACTGCTTACTGACATAAATTAAGAGAATTTACAAATACTTCATTTATACATTTCAGTATAACCAAACTTTGAACTTCTGGCCATCACTTTAGTGTGATTCCTCTAGCTGAAAAGTTTTGCCTGTCCTAAGGTACACTAGAGATCAAATATTCACTCCAAGCTGAATAATCTTCTAGTTAGCATATTTGCATTTTCTCATAAATAAAGTATGAATTCTTCTTCAACTGACAGGGGACTTTTAATCTCTCAGTTCTACTTGAAACCACACATTTTAGTGTCTGAAATAAAAAAAGCTCTTTCAAGCCTTAATTTAGTATAAAAAGCTATTATCTTTTTCTTTCTTCAATATATCTAAATTGCAGAAGACAAACTTCTGAACACAGTATTATTTTTTTCACAAAAAGGATACAGAATTGACATAAGCAACAAGAGTTTTGTTAAAGCATTCTAAAAACAACAGAGAACTAAGAGATCACCGCATAATTAATCCTAGCTGGGTTAAAGACACAGGTACTTACTTTAGTTTAGATTTATAACTTTAGTGCTCATACGTCTTTTAAGAACCACTTTACAGATAGAGTGGCAGCTGTGCAAGTAATTTCATGTGCCCTGCATATCTGTGTGCCAGAAAGTACATTGAAACTGAAATTGGTCCTTTAACAATACCACCATTGGGTTTTCAGATTCAAGTCCAAAACAACTTTTGTGGTAATGTGGCATTAAAAAGAAAAATAAAAAATTAAAAAATTTTAAAAAACCACGTATAGAAGTACGGGCTACTTCCAGGAGTGTCAACTTCGAAGTCAACAGCAATAAAGTCCACATCTTGGAAGCAGTGAAAATGCAGTGCCTTAAGCATTCGTCCTCATTTTTAAACACTTCACACATTTCATTTAACATCTTAAACAAATAGTTTGCATTTCTGACTCTCTCCCACTTATCTTGCAACTGATTTACATGAAGCGTCAGGACATTGCAGCTATGTCTGCTCTTTTAAAAGTTTCAAGGACACTAAGACATCTTATGGAAATCCAGAACAATTAACAGAAAACCAATTTGGACGATCAGGTTTTTATTAGAGGATGATGAATCAACTTCTGCTCCTGAACTGCTGCATTCCAGCAGAGGAGACAATGTGGGGTTTTGTCTTTTTTCCTACCAGTTTTTGAATGCTAGAAATCCTCAAATGGACTACTCTGATGCTTCTAAAGGGTTTCAAATGACCTTACTTTTGGAAGTATAAACTGATTCTCTAAAAATTGTGAGTGATAAGCCGTTTGAATTTTGAGACAATCATTTACTGCTTTTGAAACTACTACAACTTTCTGCAAAGTGCTCAAATACATTCCCATGTTTGGCCTGAAAAATAATTATTTCAACTTTCCCTATCAGTAAATTACAGGATGAAGAAGGAATCAAGTACTATCACAAAAATAAAAAATTCATAAGGCAGTTAACATTCCGTCAGAGAGAATCCAATGTAGTGATCTTTAGTTATGTTGTTGGAGATGTAATTAGCTGAATCAAAACAAAATAATCATGTCCGTTCACAAAACATAGCTAGATATTTAAGGCAATTTTGTTTCAAATTTCCCAAATTGTTGCAAGCCGTTTCGACGCACACATATTCTTCTCTTTTTTTTTATGGTTAGAGTACAAACCAAGATGCTTCAGACTTAGTATAAGAAAATTAGTTCAGCCTAAAAGACGTATCAACAAAGTTCGTTGTCTAAGGTGTCTAAGTAGGAAGCTACCCTAGGCTTGATACACAGCAAATGGAGCAAGACAAGGAACCCCCAGTGGAAGTCAAAGCACGCTCTGAATGAACCACTTACTGTGACAGCTGCTGCTGCTGCTTCATTTACCATTGCCAGCTTGTGGTGGGTTGACCCTGGCTGGATGCCAGGTGCCCACCAAAGCCGCTTTATCACTCCCCCTTCTCAGCTGGACAGGGGAGAGAAAATACAATTAAAAGCCTGTGGGTCAAAATAAGGACAGGGAGAGATCATTCACTAATTACTACCATGGGCAAAACAGATTCAACTTCGGGAAAATTAACTTGGTTTATTACCAATCAAACCAGAGCACGATAATGAGAAATACAGCCAAATCTTAAAACACCTTCCCCCCACCCCTCCTTTATTCCTGAGCTTAACTTTACTCCTAATTTTCTCTACCTCCTCCCTCACAGTGGTGCAGGGGGATGGGGAATGGGGGTTGGGGTCAGTCCACCACACATAGTCTCTGTCACTACCTTCCTCCTCAGCGGGAGGAGGACTCCTCACACTTCCCCTGCTCCGCCATGGGGTCCCTCCCACAGGAGAGAGTCCTCCACAAACTTCTCCAACATGGTTCCTTCCCATGGGCCGTAGTTCTTCACACATCCTACTCCACTGAAGTGTGCTCCAGTGTGAGTCCCCCGCAGGGTCATAGGTCCTGCCAGAGAACCTGCTCCAGCGTGGGCTTCCCACGGGGTCACAGCCTCCTTTGGGCACCCACCTGCTCCAGCCTGGGGTCCTCCATGGGCTGCAGGGGCAGAGTCTGCCTCACCATGGTCTTCCCCAGGGGCTGCAGGGGAATCTCTGCTCCAGTGCCTGAAGCATCTCCTCCCCCTCCTTTTTCACTGACCTGGGGGTCTGCAGGGCTGTTTCTCTCTCACATTCTCACTCCTCTCTCCAGCTGCAGTTTCTATTGCACAGGGGTTTTTTTTCCCCCCTGCTTAAATATGTTACCACAGAGGCATTACCACCATTGCTAATGGACTTGGCCAGCAGTGGATCTGACTTGGAGCCGTCTGGTGCTGACTCTATTGGACATAAGGGAAGCTTCTAGCAGCTTCTCACAGAAGCCACCCCTGTAGGCCTCTGGCTACCAAAACTTTGCCATGCAAACCCAATACACAACTCAAATTAACTTTAAGTTAGATGTGGCTCCAAAAAAACACAGCCTAGATAATCACCCAAAATTAGGGGGGAATAGCTAACTCTTTGCATGTGTGCTTCCGTGCATAGATACTGAATATATAGTAATTTGACTTTATTCTAACATCACTTTTTCTAAAAATTAGCTACTGTTCACTTTACCTGTTTACTTTTCAGTGCAAGCCCTCATCAGCATTCAACATGTAAACCAAGCCAGTATACAGCTTCTAGCTGCAGCTTCCACGAAGAATAAAAAGCTTATCGTGTTTGTGGCCTCAAAAATAGAACCACCGGGAACTGAATTAGCACAGAAGGCAAAAGGAAAAGTAGAAAAATTGCTTAATGTTAGCAAAGGTAAGAGAAACCTGCTCCAAAATAAACAGTTTTGCAGAAGGATTTCTTGAAGCCAAACAGAAAACTGCAGGGCCCATAGTGTTGCCATCAGAGAATACCTTCAAGAGTAACAATTTAGAATCATGTATCAAGCATGCTTTTAGGCTGCAGAAGACCAGCCTGACAAGTCACACACCATTACCTCGCCAGGTCCCGTAAAATTAAAAACAAAACCCAGGCACAAACCAGAAAGTTCAGCCTTTGCCAGAAATGTTTCTGTGCATCAGCAAAAACAGTAGGAAGTGAGGTGCACTGAATCTGGTACCTGGTAGCCTCTGCAGCTTTTGTTGCTGTACCTGCACGTTCAGTAGTGGTCGCCCTTCCCCATGCATACTGCTGCTTGTTGTGCCAGTCCTGCTTGTACTTATCCATGACATGGATCAACCTGGATCCATGACTGGACATTTTTTCCCCAAAGGTTCTTCCACTGGGAGTTGTGCTCTTCTGGACACCGTTCAGGTGCTCTGTGGAACAGCTACACTTTCCTCAAAGGGACACAGTCAACTGCAGCTCAGTTGCAAGCAGCTTTTTTATCCAGAAACAGTGCTCCCAGAGAGAATTTTGGACTGGCTCACAAAAAAGGATTCAAAGACAACAAAAATAGAGGTTTGGCAGTTTTAGCACATAAAACCTTGAGTGCTGGGTAGAGTATGTCTGAAAAACTCATTAATGGCAGCTTGTTTAATTTACCTTATCCTGTGTGTACTTCTAATGCTGTATATAGTTTAAACAGACAGTACTGAATACACTACTACAACTAATTCATCAGGTAGGCAATTTTTTCTGTCTGCAAGCCCTAACATGCAAGGAGGAAATGAAATGTACAAAAAATATGCTGCCGTGTATTTCTAATTTCACTCCCCCATCACTCAGTATTAAAAGTCCTGAAACTCTGATGTGCTTTTGTTAAGTTTCATATTAAAAAAATATTTTTTTTTTAATAATTCTGGCCTCTAAGATCTCAAGAGCTGAATTCCTTTGAAAATCTGGATGCTTTTTAAAGACAACATAAATAGGGCTTTTGGTACTTTAACTTCAGAATTTTATTCTGAAAATAGTGACCTTACATTTATAAACTAGATCAAAGAGAAGAGAGTTAAATGTTACCTGTTCTCCTGGAAGGCATTTTAGAGGCTGGCCAGAGCAAGAGCTTCTGTCCTTATCCACATAGATGGAAGAAAGTTTTGCAAAATAAATGGTAGTTGTGTCCTTTATTGAAAATGAGTTGCACTGCACTTTCTAATATTACTGAATAGTATTTGCCCCCCTCAAAAGTGGGGTTAGAGATATAACTTTAACTTGCATAGATTTTTTTTCCTAGCACCTCTACCTATAGATATTGTTGAACTGATTTAAAGGCTTAAAGTTTTAACTCAAAGATATGCAGTATTAGTTTCTGGTAGTATACAAAACATTGATCAAGCTGTAGATAATGAACAAAATCCTACCCTATATATGTTTAATTGATCAAAAAGTCTTCTTTTTTTCAAATTATAATCTAAACTCTACAGATCTTACTTGAGAATTCACCTAAAGCACAGGTCTGCAATATACAGTGCTCTGGAGTCTGTGTTCATCTTTGTTGAGACTTTTCCCAATGGTGAACTGCAGGAAAAAAGCTTGATGTACATAGATCATGGTAATATTGTTTTAATTAGACTTTCTCCATAGTCTATCTGCATACACATTTGTTAATTTTCAATATTAGTATACTGTTCTTCCCCAAAACTTAAATACAGTCTAAACAGCATAAGCAGCTACTTAAATCTTTTCGTTAGCTCATTCATAGTGAAAAATATTGCTCCATTCTGTGCAATTAAATTAGGATCAGTAACCTCCCAGGATCATAACTGGGAAAGGGCAGAAAAAATAGCTTCTGGTTAAAATAAATGTTTGTAATTGCTTCTGCTTCCAATCATGATCTGGAAACTTATATATAGTAGACTGGTTGGGGAGAATTTTGCATTCAAATGTTTTTAATCATCTGAAGGCCAAATCTTTACCAACTGCTGATTCCAATAAGATAAAAATTGTACTGGAGCTAAGAAAAAGAGAACATTTTGAACAGATAAGTATGGCCCCAGAAGACATTGAAAGAAAGTTAGAAAAAGTCTTTTATTTGGGGGTGAAAGAAGGAATAAAAACAGTCTCAGAAAGCACATTGTCAGAGTCTAAGCAGGTAACCTGTGGCCATGTGGCTGACTTTTGCAGGGCCACTGCAGCTGTATCCTGGGGATTTAGAGTCTCCCAGAACCCTAGGAAGGCTAGAAAGAAGCAGGAGGTCCTTAACAGCCACAAACCTGTTTCTCAACAGATTAATGGTGTATGGCACCATTAATGACAGAACGGTAATCCATTGTCAACAGGCAAGATATTACTCTGAGCCTCAGAAGCAAGTTTTTCTGCTCCTGAAGCAGCAGTCACAGCTACGGTTATGAAAATGGGGAATGCTAACAAATCCTTCTAGCCTCTCACAGTCCACTCAAAGTTGCCTAATGTGCATTTGAAGCTTCAAATTGTTTTCAATAATTATGCAATAAGAGCAATTAAAGCCACTTCTAATTGCAAATACATTTACAAAATCCAATTTGTACAGTTACATTTAATATCCATCTACCAAAATAAAATAAATTACTAGCAGTCTTGTATAACATCAGAAGTTGCCATTACTAAAGATGGAGTCTAACCCTGTTATGAGAATATGAATACAGAACTTCAAACATACATCTGTGAACAGCTACCATTTCATAACTCTTTTATTGCAATCAATTAAGTACCTTAAACTCCCACTGAATAAAAAAGGACACTTAAACACTTACTAAGGTGAGAAACGTGACATTCCAAAGCAGCATCTTTTTGTTTTCATATGTTCCTTCCTTAAATATTCTATAAATATAAATATCAAGAAAACCCACTTAAGACGCCAGCTGACAATGTTCAGGAGGGCTAAATATTATGATCCCTCCTCGGCTCTTACACAATCATTATTATTACAATTTTTCAATCAACTTCTTTAAAAGACTCTTATTTTATGAAATAACAGCATAATTTTTTGAATTTTAAAACTAATAAAAAAGTCTATATCCAGAAATCCAAACATATAATAAATTACAACATTTAGTCCATTATAATTTTTATTTAAATTAATGCTTACACTTATTACCCAGCTCTCAGGCACTCCTGCACTAGGTCCTTTATAACAATTTCACCAGCTCTTTACAAGCTCAGAGATGGGCATGCAACAACTCAGGCTTAGCATACAAAAGGACACGTAGTAAAAAGTTACAAATTCTTTTACATGGTAATGTTGACTTTTACTTTTCTAGTGCATTACAACAAAATATGGCCATCCTGATAACATTATCTTTAAAACAACCCATACTTGCTTTTGTCTTCATGATACCATTCTCTTAAATGTCCTTCATGTTATATGTGTCCATACAGACGTGCACACACCTACAGCAAAGCTGAGATCCTAACCACCTAAAAAAAGCATGCCACTGCCATCAGGCAACTAGACATCTGATCCTACTCCCAAATGTGCTGCCCAATTTCACTGTTCAAGCCCCAAAGCAAATGTTAAGACACCTGCACCAGAGCTACTTAAAAAAGCAGCACTCTAGCACACACACATCAGCATAGACTCAAGTTCACCAACTCAAATGGCCAGATAGACAAAGCACAAGCTTCAAGCTAGCTGTCTGTAAAATATACAGAATTCGTAAGTGCAGTATGGATGCTTTAAGACTGAGTAACAGCCGAGTTAGGGAAAGTAATGTGTATGGGAAGATCATTAGTCATTCTGATTAGCGCTCCTAGATGGGTCCTATGCAAGAAGCTTCAAAGAAAAGTGAGCTACAGGTGAGAGACACTGGGCCTCTTCAAATACTTGTACTTTGAAATGGTATTACTCTCTCTCACTTGAATTAAAAACTACTTACTGTAATTTTAGATTTATTACCCAGGCAGCCTGCTGTAGGTGGCACATAACTGAGCATACAATTGATGATTGTGGTTAGGGTGGCGACTTCACAATCAGATTTGCCCATCAGTCTTACAGTGAGTTGTATAGTTTGGGCACTTACACAAAACCTCTGATGCAATGCATTGTTTAGTCTGATTGCACAGGAACATAACAATCAATTATTAGAAAGTTATGTACTCTGGATGAATAGTATATTGGAGAACAGTCAAGCAATTACCAAAAACTGGAGAAGCAATAGATGTTGTTATTAAATTAAATTTGCAAGAGAATGTCTATATAGTTAATTAGCATTTGACAAAACTGCTTAAGCAAGGAAGTTACAGTTTTTCAAAATATCAATTAGTATTTTAGTAATAAATTGTTATTTTACCATCTTGCTTTAGTAGCTTTGTTAAACGCCATTTAAGAGATTGCCATCTTTACAACCATGATAACAGTAGCAGTGCATTTGGAGAAAGAGCAGCCTACTTCTACATCCACATTTAAGAGCCAGTCATTTCTTTAATTGTAATACACCTGCTGCTGCAACTGCAATCACAACTTACATTTTTTCAGACTGAATTCTTCAATTCATGAACCTTTCCTCTTCACACAAACTGAGGCAGGAGATACTACTTAAACAAAATCAAGTTTCAGGTACTTGGATAGTACTTGCTGCTTCTTTGATTACTAATGTTCCTTGAATTCTCAGGGTGGAAAATGATGGGACAAGGTGTATCTGAGAGCTTGGATTATGCCCTCTACCTATACTTTCTCAGAGTCTTTAACAGAGTGCTCAGTTAACTGATGGTTGTTAAACTGACTGGCCTAAATTTGAATACCTTATCGTCATTCTATTAAATATGCTTATAGCCTGAGCTTTCTTATCAGACTAGCATGTACAAACATACAAAACAAAAACAGTGAGGTAAAAGCTCAGAAGGAAAACTCTGAGAACTTGAGCCTAAATTCCTACTTCCTTAGTAATAATTTCCCTTCTAGAGCTTTCAGCATTTCTTTTTCTTTGTGAATTTCACAGTATTCCTCAATGTTTTCTAGCTTACCAGTGAACCTAGAGGTGCAGGTACAGTAACCTGAACTACTACCAAATTTGTGCAAATCGCAAGTACAGTTGAATCTTCAGCTACATTTTTCGGGAAAAAAACATGGAGGAAATGCAAGAAAATACATGCATCTTTGGACACGAATAGGTAAAACCATCCTCTGTGAGCACCAACCAATGTCAATGTGTTGATATCACGATTCCTTTGTTCCTTTAAAATGCAGCAAAAGCATAAGCAGGGAGGTGAAAATAGATAGTTTAAAACACATTTGAGGTCACTTCCACAGATCACTGCAGATATGACCATTACCTTCCCACACCCTTGAAAAAGAAATATTCACAGCACTAGTTAAGAATAAGTAGGTCTTGGGAGGAGATTTTTTTAGCTACATCACTAATTTCAGCACAAAAGGGAAATAGACCTTAAAAATTAAGAGCAGTCTAGAATAACTTAGCAGCTCCTAAACTGTGTTTGCTTTTCCTGTTATCAGCACTGTGCCTTTCTGCTCTATCTCCATGTAAGGACAGGATTGTGGAGGAGGAGGAGGTTAGTTTTGCCTGAGGTGAGGGGTGAGGAGGACTGAGAAAAGTATCAAGAACATAATTTCCTCACTAACAAAGTCACAAGTTTGATTCTCTCTTCACTGCAGTTAGACGTGCAGTCTTGCACAACGTAAGAGAGGAGGTGGTGTCATTTACACATTTGCAGAATGTTGCTTTGGAAGTGGAAAAAGCTGGCAATTCTTTGACTGAAAAACAGACCCAGACGTGAGCACTGAATACAGAATAACATCACTACATTATCTCATTTGCTTCCAACTGAGCAATTTAGTTTAGACTGAAGACATGGTTAGCAGGCATACTAATTATGAAGAGATGGAACGCAACAGCTCTACCTCACTGAAAATCCTGAACCAAGAGAAAAGTGCCTTAAGGATGGCAGTGCAGTGAATTTCTTACAGGGCCCAGCAATCAAACAGCAGTAGACAAACCTAATGGCTTGGTGAAGAAAATAAAAACAGATAAAAGATAAACATAGGGAGTGATTAAGATCCACCTGCTAATTACAGTGCTGTATTTATTTATCTGCTTTAAGTAGGTTGCCTTTTAATTTCCCTATTTAATTTTTCTCGCAGTATAGAAAAAAGAGAAAGATGGAAGAGTGCAAACTGCTGTTTCCAAACGACATGATTTATCTTCCACGCCTTCTCCTTTTTTTGCTTTTCTCCTTTGTTCCTTAAATAGGATCTATCCCTTTCATTTTCATTTTCCTGTATACCTTTAACCGCTCCACTCTGGTCTGTATGTCTTTTATATCTTCCTTATACATCCTGTAAGGATTAAGAATTACTAGGTCTGCCAGCTGTGCTTAGCAACTTCTCCACCGCCTTTGCATTTCCTTGCCTTAGGGACCAACTAGCATGCCAAGTTCTAGCCCAGCCTCAAGAGCATTCAGGTTTCCTCTAGCTTCAAAAGCTTCCGTGGGAATTTGCTAAGTTGATCAAGCTCGCTCTTGGCTTGTCATGAGCTCACTAGCAAGCACCTAGGCTCTAACTCAACTTAGTGTTGCTAGACACAATCCTAAAGGACATCTGTCTAGCACCAACAGCTATGAACTGGAACCCACTGTCAGTTTATCTGTTCCCAGCACACTGGGCTGCATCCTGAGCCTCCCTTTCCCACATCTAAAGTGTGTGATCCTTCTCCAGGAGCATACAGTTCAGTTCTTTGGGAAAAACAGCTATGAGCAATTAGCCACAGATAAGCTTCACAAAGAACTTCTACTCTTCCCTCTTAAAAAAAAAAAAAAAAAAAAAAAAAGCACACCAAAAAATAAAGCCTTTGGTGATAACAATTTCCTGAATATAAAGTCCTTTCCTCTGGTCCTCCGTGCCCTTGTCAATTCACACAGACCATTTGTATTCAGAAAGCCAGGTTTATGAAACTCCTGGAGTAGCTCACCTTGAGCTGATGGAAGTCGCCGAGAAGTGTGAGGGATTGACCTCCTGCTCTTTCATCGTCTTTGAGGCTTTCCCATCACGTGCTGCCCCATCACTCTCCTCACACTGAAGGCCCTACCAGGTGACCTTGTTGCCAAGGTAACCTCTTCCCTGACAACAAAATTTTCTTCAGTAAGAGCTGGGTTATTGTCTCAGATGTTTGTATTAAAATGGAAGACCATTTGCATTTAATGACCTTCTCTTATTAGGGCTTTGTTCTCATTTCATCTCAACACAGAATCGAACAGACGCTGAAGAAGGTAAAAGTTCACACATCCAAAATAAAGTCAGCAGTTTAGCAGGGTTGGAAGCAGTTCTTTGGGAAGAATGTATTAATTCTTCATGCAGAGACCTTCACATTGTCAGAGGACTGCTTTGCTAAATAGAAGGGAGCAACAAACCCTTTCCCGAGATATTCTGTGCTGTAAACTGATTAAGTGGCATAGAACTAATTACAGCATATTACGCTTCCCGGGTCTTTCAGAGAAGGGATATCTAAAGGAGTAACATTCACTAATTAACAATTGTTTCAGGCTACCAGTTTTAAAAGAATCTAGAGCAACAAAAAATAGGGTCTACAAATATGTTCTATGTCCATCAGCTTTAAGGTGTCCATAACAGCATCTTCCTTTCTTTCTTACTATGCCACCTCCATACACATACAGCAACATTATAGGAATTCCTCTCACATAAGTATAATCATCTCAAAAGGTCTGAGAACTAAGTTGCTCCTGGTTTAGTACACCTCTGCAGCCAATGCAGAGAGACAGGAACCCCAGAGAAATGCAACAGACTGTCTCCTGAAGGCACTCATTTCTTTCTGTTAAAGACAGGAAGGCTGGAAGACAGACTTTAACACTAGACTTCAAAATTTCAGATGCTAAACTTCAGTGGGATCACACTTTAATCATTAGAAAACAAATGCACGCAGCTCCAGGCCAGATTTCACCTGGAGGAGAGAAGACCATGGGGAAACAAGACAAAAGGTAACTGCCAAGATGAAGGTAGTAAATTGTTTTCACAGACTACTGTACGCAGAACAGGAAATATTCCAATATTGCAAGAGACTTATATTGGATATCAAGGCAAAAACATTGTGATCTTAGTAAACGGATAAGTAACCAGGCAGATTGTCTAGTGAGATTATAGCATCCACAGCCTTTGAGGTTTTTAGATATCCATTAGATATAACTGACCCTAGCTTGCTGCAGAGGGGTATCTTCAGTGATGTTTCATCTTCCATTGATTTTATGACTATCTGTTCTTTACTTTTTTTTTTTTTCCTCTGAAAACATTGCTCATTTAAATGTGTACACCAAGTGCTTTTTTCATACAGGTCGATGTACCTAACTGAAGTACAGTATTTGAATGGGCAAGAGACCTGCTGATGATTTGCTGTTCTGAAAAGTAATGCTTTGTAAACAAAAGGTGTAATTCCACTCTGCTTTCTACTAAATGAAACTCCATGCATATTGTTAAAAGTAATCCCCAAGCGTCTTTGCTACAATACCATACTTGCCATATAACAACATGCATGTCCAAGAATAAAGTAGCAATAAACCCTACAGCACTAAGGAAATGAAAATGCCTTTATTAAATTTAATAACTTCCAGGTATCAACAACTGAAAACCTAACAGAAAAACAGTGTCATTTTAACTGATTGTTGAAACACTTTTTGTACTGATATTTAAAAATATATATATAGCTTGTAGTTTATTAATCTTTGGTCAGTTGTCATCTGCTGAAATGAAGACATACAGACAGTCCTAAGCCACGCTACTTTGACCTTTTCAAAATTTTCAAATTTTAGTTGTTGGCCATTCCTTTTATTTCCTCTGTCTGTAACCTTAATATTCTGTGAGCAACAGAGAAATGGAATGGTTGCCTACTCCAAAAAAATACACTGTAAAGGTTAAAGTAGTGTAAGAGATTGCCGCTGTTCTTGTGCTGTCATTTGCAAACTATACCAAAAGCCATGACTGGAAGGTGCTGCTTGGATGAGAACAATGAGTGGAAATAAGAAGTGACAGAACTTCAATTCATTTTCATAATAATGAGCTTTACAAACATTAATTAAAGTCTGCTCTTAGCAATCTATTAATACATGTGATAACTTACAAGTAGTCCAGTTGATGCTAATGCAGTGCTTGACTACTTAGTTTAAGTCTTTTTTAACAGTGCTATATGTTTAGCTAAACACCAATTAATGCAAGTTTAATACATCTCATTATCGTAATTTCACAGAGAGAATGTTGCTGTGCAGTCTTACAAACAGGCACATCTTTTGGTGTCATACTGAATCAGGACCTAAGTATTCTCTCATTAGATTTCTTACACAGACATTCTTAACTTTTCTTGGTTCACCCTAAGTGGGAAAGGGGGATTAATTCCCACTGAAAGCTTAAAACATGGCTTGACATGTTAAAAGTTTGCAACATGACTAAACAAAACATTTGTTATTTTCAGTGTTACATATATTCCTACTGAGTAAGAAACAAGGCTGTAATCTGTTACAAATGTAAAGACTAACAATTTCTAACATTAAAGATGCTCATTGACACAAAACAACTGCTGTAAATTACAAAAAATATTGCTCAGGTTTGGGGGTTTTGGGTTTTTTTTGTTTTTTCTTTATTTACAATAAATAAAAAACAAATGGGATATCAGTGTTTGTTTTCCAATCTAAATGGAAAGGCACTATACACAAAAAGTCACTTTTTCAATTTAAAAATACACATGACAACAGGTCAGAGTGACCTTTCAAGTATGGACTAGCTATTCCACATGCCTTTGGAAATGCTGCAAAAATTAGTCACAAATACTAAGCTTCACTGAGTGCAAGTCAGGAACAACTTTTCTCAGCATGGAGTCGCATACCTCTTGTACTTCGTTATACTCAAAACCATGTAACGGGCAACTCATCATTTAAGCAGAGCCAAGAATGTACTGGTAGTTCAATAGTGTTTTATCAGTCCAACAGTCCAAACTACAGTCTCATTACAGGAATCTAGCTAACCTCATTGCTAATATGAATATTAAAAAGTCTCATTACTAAACACAGATAACTTACTCAAAAGACTTCCTAGCAACTACCTCATTCTCTGGTGCTACACTCCTCCCTTCCACATTCCCTAGGGTTAAGGGTTTGACAATCTCAGACATCCTTACGCAGACCCACTGAGGAATGTCTCTTCCTGCTCGGTCTGGGCCACATGGCAGTTTGTTTTTACGCATTTTCTTTATTGGACTCTGCTTCCTTGGAGTCTGCTCTGCCAGGACCATACAAGCCTACACTAATGGCAAAAGTCCTTTTGTTTACCCCTTTTTAGTCCTATCATCAAGTGATAATGTCAAAAGTCCTATTCAGTGGATGAAGTTGCAACTTCCCTTCACCTCCCCATGAATGCTCACTTGGTAGGTGTTTACTGACTAAGCCCCGTTTGTTATTTTTATTGTTATTTGTTATTTTTATGCAGGTATACAAACTGTAACTTTAACATAAATATTTAACGAGGCACAACATGAAGCTCTAATAATGCACTGTTTCCCTCCAAAATTTAAGTTAAAACCAACAGAAATTCTTCTAAGAAAATAAATATCCAAGTGGTATAAATTTGCTCAGGATTGGAAAATCCTTCCTTAATTGAATATATCTTAAGGGTGAATACATGGAACCAAAACTAGTAACTAGGGCGGGGACTTAAATACTTTACGTGGGGACTTAAAGTAGTAAAGATCTACTTTAGTAGAACTAAAGATACTTGCAGCTAACTTGAAACCTACCAGGCCCTGCCCCATGCAAAGTTTTAAGTAAACCATTACTGTAACTCTTCAGACCAGCTGGAAAGCTGATGAGCCTTGAAACTACTAACATATCTTCCCCTGTAGATCTTTCCATCTAAGAAATATACCTAAATTAAGAAAGGCTTGGCTGTAGTTCTTGGCAAACAGAGGATAACTGGGATGAGAACTAACATAGGGATTTCCTCATGGGTTCAAGCTCATTATAGAGTTTGGCTGCTCTCCTAAATCTCTTCTGCAATTTGTTTACAAATTTTGCCTCTTTTGCAATTTCTAGGTTCCTCTAGATTGTAAGCTGTTTCAAGTTAAACTGTCAGACAGCCCACCCTGGAATTCAAGGTGACTAGAAACACAATACACATGGTCTAGAGAAGAAGGTGCAGCTGCAGCATATATACTCTAACAGAGTCACTGTTAACCACTTCTGCCAGCTGAGCTCCTGGTAGCAGTTTAATCATGACAGCTTGAACCACAGACTAAGCATCCAAGTATTTTGTCAGGGTCTTGCATTCTGTGGAGAACCCCCAGTGCTGCAACTAACATATCAATTTAGTTAAAATAAATCTGACTTAGATTATATATATATATATAAAAATAAAAGAGCTGCAATCACACCTGAAGTCAGCAATACCCTGCATGAATTTTTTCAGCTTTTCCAGCTTAGTTGTATACATTAAGAGCATTTATTTTTGCTCACGCCTAATAAGATTTGCATTACTGCCCCTGAGGGACTTGGAATCATCGCTATCATCTAGAGGTTCAGACATGAGCAAACATATCCAACAAAGTCATATATTTGCAGTACATATAGCATTTGCTTGAAAGCTAAAATATATTATACAGTCAGACACTTAACAAGATGCACGTGCTGAGCATTAATAATGCTTACAGAAATTTACCACCAATATTCAATTTGAATGTCAAATAACATTTTATTAGAACATTTAACAAAACAGTTACCTATTTCCAGAAATTAAGTAAGGGTGGAAGCCTCTGCCTCTCACTTGTTCAACAGCCTTAATATCACAGAATCACACAATAGTTGAGGTTGGAAGGGACCTCTGGAGGTCATCTAGTCCAGCCACACTGACCAAGCAGAGTCACCTAGAGCACTTTGTCCATGAATATGTCCACACAGCTTTCAAATATTTCCAAGGATGGAGACCCTCCAAACTCTCTTGGGCAGCCTGCTCAAATGCTTAGTCACCCAACACAGTGAAGAAAGTGTTTCCTGATATTCAAATGGAACCTGCTATGTTTCAGTTCGTGCCCACTGCCTCTGGTCCTGTCACTGAGCACCACTGAAAAGAGCCTGGCTCCATCTTCTTTACACCCTCCCTTCAGGTATTTATATACATCAGTAAGATCCCCCCTTAGTCTTCTCTTCTCTAGGCTCAATAGTCCCACCTCTTATCAGCCTTTTCTTGTATGCGAGGCGTTCCGGTCCCTTAATCATCTTTGTGGCCCTTTGCTGGACTCTCCAGTATATCCATATCTGTCTTGTACTGAGAAGCCCAGAGTTGGACACATTGTTCCTGGTGTGGCCTCATCAGTGCTGAGCAGAGAGGAAGGATCACCTCTCTTGACTTGCTGGCAATGCTTTGCATAATGCAGCCCAGTATACCATTCACCTTTGCAGCAAGTGCACATTGCCAGCTCACATTCAACTTGGCATCTACCAGGACCCCTAGGTCCATTTCTGCCAAGCTGCTTTCCAGCTGCATGGCCCCAGCACATATTGGTGCATGGGATTGTTCCTTCCCAGGTAGAGGACTTTGCCCTTGTTGTTGAACTTCATGAGGTCACTTTCAGCCCATTTGTCCCGCCTGCATGTATGCATACATGAGATGTACTAATCTCATGTACTAAATCATTCAGACCTTTTTCTTAGATGCTGATAACAAACATTGGGTTTATGCTCATCTTCATTAGAGAAAGCTATGGAACTAATGAAGGAGGACTGACATGCACTGTCCAAACCAAAACCTGAAAGAAAATATAAACAGTAACATAAAATACACCAGGAGGTATACTAGTCACTTCAGAGTAGGAACACAGCCACTCTAAAGCTTTTCAAATCGAAGGAATATAGAGCATATACTGAAACACACACAGTTAATCAGAATATCCTTGTTTTCTGCTCATTTGTTTTTAGATAACAAACCCAACATAGAAGTCTTGGCTTCACAAACTGATTTGTGCGATTTACTCATACATGAAGTCAACAAGAGTTTTCCACTGCAGAAAGTCCCGCTTGGGATCATATTTTGCCACCAAGACAGAGCTCTGCCTTCCTTATTTGCAGGCCTCACAGGGGAGTTTCTAGAACACTATGCAACTACTACACAATGCTCTCACAGCATTGGTGTCAGCTCTCCTACAGTAATTTCTTAATTTAGAGCTACAGAGTAAATATAATAAGATAACATAGGGAGTAGGAGTACACAACATGGATTGTGCTGCTGTTATCCACTAAAATACAGATAAAGGATTCATAATCTGAGACAAAATGAAAACATCACTGGAGATTGCTTACAAGTAAAGCTAGACAACTAACGAAGCAGAGATTTTCAAGTAAAACCAAAAAAAAAAAAAAAAAAAAAAATCAGTGGCTTGGCAACTTTGCCGCTTGTCTACGCATGGTACCCGACTCCCCAAATAATATTTATATTTACAGGAAAATACAAAGAAAGATCAATAATGTAAAGCAGTAGCCAGGACCTACTCTGCATTGTGATTTGAGAGGGCAGAAGTAATGAAGCAGCAACCAGAGAGGGTTGTTACACAATGACTATTCATAGAAGTGGATTTTGGACATCCTTTCAGTCTATAGGTAATTCTGGCTAACAAACATCACTCCCCAACTTGCACTTTCCTTGCAAGACAGTAAATGTTGGCTACCATCAAAGCAAGTTCTCATCTGCTTTTTTCATGAGGAGTTATGAGTATGTTTTGCTGCACTGACAGTAAACAGTATGTTCAATAACAACTTCCTCCAAAATTGTATTTCTACATTGGTGTTGAACTTCTCACAAGGAATAGATGAGCAGAGCATTGAGTATTGCTGATGCTCCCATTTTACTTCTGTCCACAGGTTGATATCTAGAAACACGTACATGGGCTGCACAGATTAGGTATGAACATGGAACAAATCTCAGTTGTCAGACTTGCACATGCACGGGTAAATCAGCTTCATAGATATTTTGCAGGTCAATGCTTCCTGGAAGCGTACTTGCTTGGAGTGTGCTTTCACTAAAATGCTAGACCAATATTTCTTGAATGCAAGTGATATACTGCATGAGCAGATCACTAGAGTGGCACACTCAAGTAATGAATGCTTTCCAAAAAGCACTCTTTTCGCTGCTTTGTGCTCTGTGTAGAGCTGTTCTGCACATACACACATGTAAAGGACAACTGGGATGCCATGATGTCTACCAGCGTATCTGGACTTCCTGCTCAAAGCTAGAGGAAGGGTCCTGTTCTGCAAAGGAATCAGCCCTTTGTTTAGAAGATCCATCCATACAATGCAAAACCATGCTTCAAGACTGTGGTTTATTTTCTAATACCCTGTCACTGCAGCTCTCTCAAAACTCTTATGCCAATACTTAAAAATGCAGACACCTTTAAATGTTTCAATGGATAGGAAAAGAATAGTTTGTGGGTCTTTAAATATGCTTATTATTACACACTAGCAGTATCTGTTTCACCGCAGGATGTGTAAAGTACTTAAAAACAGACTTGGATTAAAAAGCTATAATGGCAGTTCTTTGTTATTATCCTTAGTATTTGTCACCCTGTCTTTCATCCTTTTGTATTTTGATAATCCAAATCTTTAAATCCTTCAAGAACTCATTTGGGGTTAAGGAAGATATAGTTCAACTGAAATGGTAACATTCCTCCCTCAAATCTATGCTTTCGTGATTATTCATGAAATAAAAAATATTTTTGAAATACATGTGTATAATTATTAAAAGTTTTAATGAATGGAGTTCAGCATTGTGTATACACATTTCACAATAAAGCCTGAAGAGACGATGTAGAACTGTTACTCCTCTGATAACTCTTAGGTTTCAATAAAAGCTATTTGAAAGAAAGTTAAACTACATCAAGTTTGTTTCACAAAAGAAATTAAAAAAAGGAGAAATGTGGAAGAATCACCCCTTTATTAGAAACTAGAAAATAATTAGGTGATTAATCAGGTGAAATGACACAGTTAAACTATTGGTTGTGGTGCCAAAAGACTGGATATGTGCAAAGAATGGATATTGTGAGCAGCCTGGCATTAGTTAAACAAGACAGCTCTTTCGAGTTTTAGCAGTATTTGGTTTAAGTTGCTTCAACTGCAGAATGCTGAAAAAGTAAAGAGGAGTTTCTAAAGTTAATCAAAAACTTACTATGGGTAAAAGGGACCAACATTCAAAGGGAGCTAAAAATTTATTGCTAGTCCATGTTATTAAATAAGAAAAACCTCATTGCTAATACAGGTTAATGTGCTATGCAAAGACATCCTAGTACGGTCACCATCCCAGTGTGTCCCTTGGTCTATGGCTGACCATTTCTGATTGCCTAAGGCAGAACCAGTGAGCAACATCTCTTCCTGCTCAGTCTTGGCCACATGGGGGTTGTTTTCACACATTTTCTTATCACACTCTGCTTCCTTCCCACTGGATCCCAGCCACAGCCAGGCAGGTACCCACATGCCTCCTCCAGCCCCAGCCAGCACCAGGCTATGGGTTGTCGCATACCGACCCCCGGGGCTGTGACACACCAGCCCCAAGGAGGCCACAGGCACAAGGCCATTGGACACAGAAAAGAAGCCCCAGCCAGCTCAGGCCAACACAAGCCTAGACAGCTCTCAGGGCCTTGTGGTACAGGATCGCTATGTATAGCCTTCTACTGGTAACAGGGAAAATACCTAAAAAAATCCAAACATTCAGCAGACCATACCACACACTGCCATGGCAACATATCTTCAATCTCATCTACAGAGCTATGAATCAGTTTCTCTGAACTCTTAATCCTTGGCTGCTTTTTAGACCCTATCAGCAGCAATGCCATGCATCCTCCAATTGCAAAGATGAAAAAAAATAGAAAAAATAATTATCAATGCACAATGTCTACTGCATTAAAAAAAAAACCAACAAAAAAAAACGTCCTCTGGTATCAAAAGTCTAATTTATCAATGCTTCAAAATGACAAAGCCCAAAAATTAGAAATATCTGCAGGAAATCTAAGCCAGAAAATAGAGTTAGTTTCAGCTCCTGAATAGACACTGCAGAGTAAAGGGAGTGTCTAGGAAAGCTTGTGTTCAATGATAGTGGAACAGGTTTCCAGGACACCTCCCAAAACTTAACTAGCTTCTCCAAAGCCATATTTGGCACATCAGACCACTAGTGCTACCTGGGCACTTAAATATCTTTCAGATTCACAAAAGACCCTGCATAATATTGAAAACTACAGCATCCTGGTCTCTGTGCTCATGGAACAGTTGTAACAGTGCTGTGGAGAATTTGTGTGAACCCACTTGCATATCCATGCAGCAGCAGATCTCAAAACCCAGCCTTTAATTTTGGTTTTGTAAAGAGTCAGTCTGCAAGATAAACATTTTACAAGAGATCTTCAAAGAGCCTGTGGAAATACTGCAAGGCTTCAAAATGAAATTTAGTATAGAAGATTGGGTTTGGGGGTGTTGGTTTTTTTTTTTTAAATAATAAAAAGTCAATGGCAAAATGACAACAGAGCTATCAGCATGCAGGCAATAATTCTGCTGCTGACTAAAATTGAAACAGGTCAAGAAAGAATAGAGAATGAGGGCAATGAATGAATAAGCCTGATTCATATCTGGATAAAACAAAGTATTACTTAGCACAGCTGGAAATAGACTTTGATGTAAGATTACAGTAAGTGCAAGGAGAGCTTGAAGCTTTCAAAGTTACCCTGTGGTTAGTAGTAATGGAGGGTGAAATGACAGTCACCTGCATGGGTTTCCACCCCACTGTAGAACAGGCACTACCGATGTGTTATCTCCTTCAAAAGTCATACTTAACTAAACCAATACACACTCATGTTCTTAATGATAAAGGAATCGCAGATTTCAATTCTTCCCCTTATTTTTTTAGCTAATTATAAAGCAGCACAACCCTCTGAGGCAAAACAAGAAAATCCGGCTTCTCTAGAAGATCAAGCAAAACAAAAATAATGCTACTATATAGCAAAACTCAGAGGTCATGATGATAGATCACCCTGTAATTGATAGGACACCTCCACTGTTCTAAACTCTCTGCAAAGCAACTGTATCAGCAGGGAAATGCCTCCGTTTCTTCTGACCATGACCTAGACACAGCACGATACAATTACCATTTTATTATAAGACACCTTCTGGCACAGCGTTTGGGAAGCCAACACCTCCCTAACACACAAACACCTTCAGAGCCTGCCTCTAGTTTTTCTGCAGCCATATGAGGTAAGTAAGAGCTGTGCACCTCTTCATAATCCTTCTCTTAGTCTGTTTCTGGAGCACAATAACTTAGTGTCACACCTTAAAGATGACTATTCCAAAAGTACAGTCACAACCCAGAATGAGCTGTGGGCTATAGCCAACACACCAGCCTTTTATTTGGGAGTGAAATTCAGGTGGAGCATTATTAACTGGTGAAATATCAAGTTTGATATAAGTGGCATCCTCCAACTCTTTTCCTAAGATTCACTACGTATCTTTAAATCCTGAAGATAGCAGGTGACAAATCAATGATTATGTGTCACAGAGAATATATCATAAAATAGTAAAAAAAACCCCACAAACCAAAACAAACCCCCCAAGACAAAACAAAATGAAACAAAACTCCCAAAACCAAACACATCTCACCAAGCATTGTAAATACACAAGCCCAGAGCCTTGAGCCAGATTAACCTAATGTCTCAGGTTTTGCGTAGTATCTTTAACTAGTAGCTTTCCAGAACTGAAGGTATCGTCAGTCTGTACCACTCAGGAGAGTTCAAGGTATGCACATGCTGAACAAACTAATTTCTGCAATGTGAATTCTTGTATTGGCATAACAGCAGTAATACAAGTATGTTTGCAAGAGTAAGAAGTTGCAACATGTGAGTCAATGTTCACATGTGCACCCAGCCAGCCACAGCAGATGCCAGTTAACTTGCATTAGGATTAGCCGTTTATGAAAAGTTCACCTTGTCTGTGGGATTGTCAGAAAGAGTTCACTCAAATTCTGTGACGCTGAAGCTCATAGCTCCTAATATACCAGTATCATTATAATATGACTTGGAGCAGAGCCAGGGCAAAGTATAATGTCCTATAACAGCTAATCAGCCATCCCAGACTCCCCCCTTCAAGAGGGATCTTTTTACTTTAATACCAACAGAGCAAAGTATTCTAATTCCAAAACATCATAGTGTCTCCAGATTAGCTACAGATGATCATAGGCATAACTACTGGCCTGATTTGACCAAACTACCCAATTAGACTCCCCATAATCCTGGAAATAAAAGTCACTTGCCCTATCAGCCTTATTTCCTGCAGGCTGCCTCATTTAGCCCTTTTTATTAATAACAGCGCATAGCTGCTCATGACACACTGGCTCCCAGAAAATCCAGTCCTGCTTCCTTCGTCACCATGAGTTTAGAAATGAAATTCCCAGGTCCTGCGAACTCAGTTGGTTTCCACTTACAATTCTGAAGTTCACAGCTCTGTCACAGAAAAGGCAACATATTATTCCAAAAGCACTAATAAGACATTTTTCCAGGGGATTGCCTATCAGATTTCAGAGTTTGCCACAGAAATGTATTTATTTTCTCCTGCATTATTGCTGTTACAGAATAAGCCTCTGTGGAGGATTTAAATTTAGAGACATTTCAGTAAGCAAAACACAACTGTACAAAACCTCTTATTGACATGTATTTGAAGGAAGAGATGTGGAACAGAACCCAGCTGCAGCGTAGACAACTAAATACCTCTGACAAGCAGAGACATAACCAATAAACATAAGACAAGAAAAGGATTAGCCCTGAACTCAGCTATGAAGAGGCCAGGTAGCAAAACACTTGTTGGGACTGAAGGACTGAAAGGTGCCAAAGAAGGAAAAGCCCTGCTTCTGATGGGAAACTAATAGAAGCTACAACAGAAAACTTATACAGGCTTACAAAGCATTTCAATAGGATTATCATAGGCTGCTAGCATATTATATATATACAATGGATTCCTGACTGCTTTTTCATCTCTTTGCTTCCATGAGTCTACAACATATGTCTTCAGCTCTGTCAAATGTCATGTGATACCTTTTAACTAACACCCACCGTCTGATCTTTCCTACTGCCATCTCCTTTCTGCCAGCAGAACAATATGGTTTGATCATGGCTCTTGGAACCCATTAATGCCACTTTCTCATTTCCCACGGAGTATTTCTACAGAATGACAGCAAGGTATTCCTTCCTTTCAAATGCTGTGTGTATTTGCCTATGGTCTGCTCAAAGCCACTTTCTGCACTGCAAATCAGACACCAAATTCAAGAACTGCATGCAGTATTTTAGCACAAGAGAGCAGATAAAAACAGCTAGCCTAAGCACTAACTATGTTGATTTGATTGAGTCTGAACCTTGGCAGACTTTCAGCCTAGATAAAGCTTTGATAAGAAAACCTGAAAATTTTTAAGCCAGTTTTCTTCAGTACAGTTACTCGGGACAGTTTGTATTACACAGAGAACTATGCTAGGACAGCAGGAAGACTGCTAACTAACACAAAAACTTGGCAAGGACCAGAATTAGGGCTGCCTATATACCTAGAAAATAGGAAACATACTTGAGACAACTTTAAAAAAAGCTGATCATAAGCTGTTTGGCCAGTGTCCTGGGCAAAGGCAAGGATGCAAAGTCACCCTAATTGCAAAGGCAAGCTTAGAGGTTAAAGGCAGTCTTAATTCACATTCAGGACTGGTCACGTATCTGGAGGTTAAGAAGTATAGTGCTTATAATTACAGTTATACAGACTGATAGGTCCAACAACTGTGTGCTAGTAAGCTGGACACCAACAGTATTTATACAAGGTTTTTGAAAAAAGTTGAAAAAAACAATAAGGAAAAAAGCAAGTCAGTATTACCTTGAACATACATATCTAAGGCTAGTTTCTGATCCAGTGTTGTTACCTTAAGATTCTCCTATCTGTGCTATATCACAGCATATTTAGATGGTCTCTGGTCTCCTTTGAAGGGACCAGAAAGTCCTTTAAAGATTCCACAATTAACATTGTTTATAAAGCAGAGTCTCACCACCTTTAAATTAATAGAAACATGCCAAGTTACCCTATAACATCAGTTATTTGAACATTTAATTAGGTTTCTCCTATATTACAGAATATGTTATATGGAATTTAGTATCATTGTTATTATAGTCTGTTAAGTTAAACTTTCCAAGACAACCAGGCAACACAACAGGCTAAGTAAAAAATGTAAGAGATAAAAAAACCTCTCACTGAATTTATGTGGCATTCTTGTAAGTAAAGTTAATTATGTGTGGAAGTATGTTCATTCTAGAACTTTATGGTTAAGTCTACAAGTTTATATTCTACCCCTGAACTTGTGTTTTTTTCTTTTAAGGTACAATTGCATTTCAGGATGAAGAAATCTGATTTGGCGTACAGATTCATGTAATAGAGTCTTTATAGTTATGTAGCTACATGTGTATTTTAAAACACTATATCAATGTTAAGTTATAAGAAACAACAGCAGCTATTTAACAGCCTTGAGATTTGGTCCATCTCCCATTAAAATCAGCAGAAATATTTCCCCATGGAAGCAGGCCTTTAACTATAGGCAATATTTTTGGTTGAGCCAGAAAAAAATATATTATAAAGTTCTATATGAATATTCACAAGCCTGCCTCAGTCATACTTATGCTCTGCAACTTTCACTTGTCAGCCTTTGTATCAATGAACTTAAAGGTACAATGAAAAGGCATATTTATGATATGGGCATACTCACAAAGAATGCAGTTTGCACAGTTGTATGCTCACTGAGGAAAAAGATGACATCTATTCCAGAAGCAGTTAAACGAACACTGACTGTTAGAATTATGCTCCTCCAAAGAGTAGAAATGCCATTCAAAATACATGTGCGCACAAAAAGAGCCATTCTAACCAAGATTTCATCATGCAAACTTTCATCATCTTTCTGAAACCAAGGAAAAAAAGGAATCAACATATAAAAGGTCTCCATCAGCTGCTATTACAGGGTTATTGAGGCTTTTAAACATGATGTTGTGGGAAATGCATCACACATCCAGAAAGGCAGGGGGAAGAGGAGGCAGGTAGAGAAGGGCACTGATAACTAAACCAGCTATTAGCTGGATTATCTGACAGGTGTTTGTTCTTACCCAGCTGGGTGTTATTTAGGCCTGACTCAGTGAGCCTGAAATGCTTTAGAGACACCTCAGGGAGTCAAGCTCCCTGCTGTTAAAATGACAGTGACTCAGTAAATAGGTTCCTTATGTACACGCCAGCATACTCTGTGTTTGCCTGCATGATTACACCTTAACTTTTTCAAAACAAACAAACAAACAAAATAATAAAAAAAAAAAAAAACAAAATTAAAAATTAAAAGAGATTCTGTTAGAACAGAAAAGAATCATCTGCAATTCTTACCATGAGTTCCTCTATAAATATGCAGGCCCCATCTTGAAAATATTACTTAAATCAGACCCTTTTTATTACAGGGATGTTAAGCTTAAAGCTTTTATGTTTACATCTCTACAGTAAGTGGAAGATATGAATAATCCAAGTAACCAAAACCACTTATTGCTAATCAGGTTACTGTCCTGGTTTTGGCTGGGATAGAGTTAACTTTCTTCACAGTAGCTAGTATGGGACTATGTTTTGGATTTGTGCTGAAAAGAGTGTTGATATCCCAGGGATGTTGTCGTTATTGCTGTGGAGTGTTTACACAGAGCCAAGGCCTCTTCTGCTTCTCACACCAGAAGCTGGGAGGGGACTCAGCCGGGACAGCTGACCCCAAGTGACCAAAGGGATATTCCAGACCATATCATGTCATGCTCAGCATATACAGCTGGCAGGGGAGAAGAAGGAGGCAGGAGGAGGTTTGGAGGTATGGCATTTCTTTTCCCAAGTAACCGCTATGCGTGATGGAGCTCTGCTTTGCTGGAGATGGCTGAACACCTGCCTGCCCATGGGAAGTGAGGAATGAAGTCCTTGGTTTGTTTTGCTTGCGTGTACAGCTTTCACTTTACTTAAACTGTTTTATTTCAACCCAACCCATGAGTTTTCTCACTTTTACTCTTCTGATTCTCTCCCCAACCCCTGGGTGGTGGGGGGGGTAGAGAGCAAGTGGCTCTGTGGTGCTTAGTTGCTGTCTGGGGTTAAACCATGACAGTCACCCAGTTTCAGTGGTGGCCAAAAAGCATGCTAGAATCTTCCACAGTACTGAAAAAACCCACAACCCACACCAATGAAGAACAATGACTGAATATTATGCAGAAGTCTATGTGAAAGGTAATGGAGCATAAGTCTGCTCTACGTTGTAATTTTTTTAGGTAGATTAAGGTTCTTCACATGCTGAATCCATAGGATGAAGGAAAGCTACAGAAATAATACCTGTTTATAATTTAAATTATGGAAGAAATTTACATAGTTTCAAGGAAACATGGTATTACCCTCCACAATAACAGATGGGTTCACATTTACCACTCTGCCACCAGTCCATATTGAAGTAAACCCAAACCAAGAAAACTGGGCTCCTCAGAGTTAAGGTGGACTTAAATCTAAGGCTGTTGCTGATTTCACAAGTAATTATTCCCCTTTAATATGTTTCTCATACAATTCAGAAATGTTATTTTAAGATACATACCTCCTGTATGAAACTCACGTCAGCCAATATTACCCATCACTTCCACAAAAAAAGTAGGTGGGGAGGAGTGTGATTAACAGACCTCTGATTCTTCTGATGGGTACTGAAACCCAGACACAGAAGCTAACAAAGAGGGTACCTGACAGCCTGGCCATTAGGTATGTCACCTCCCTCTGCACATTTCAAACACCTCAGCTAACCCATCAGAGGGCAAAGTTGGCAGCAGTTTTAATTTTCATAGATTTCACCTTTCAAGGGAAAAAAAAGTAGAATATAAATAATGCCTCACATATTGGCAACAAACGTACTACAGATATAAGCAAGGGTACACACCGTAGGTTTGATTTAAAGTACAAACTGGGAGAAAACACCAGACAAAGCAACACAGTTAAGTGGGTCCCCAGCATAACAGCAGACTGGGCAAGATATCAAAGCAAGTATCATTGCTTAAAGGTATGAATAACAACTATTTTAACAAAAAGGAAAAAAAATTAAATCATACTGTGGTTATAATTAGATTTTGTAAAGTTTACCCATTCGAAGTAGTCACTAAAGTTATTCTGTTTGCCTAATGATTCTTCATGTACATGTTGGTCTGTAAAGCCAGGCCAGACTCTGGAGCTCTTTCATTGCTAAACAGGGCATCTATTTTTACTTCTCTGCAAGTGACTATCAAGCAGGATATCTGGAAAAGAATTTGTTTTTCATTTTGAGAGTGAGCCTCAGCAAACACATATGTAAAACTGACAGTCAGCTGATTACTTTCTCGACTCTAGTAATTACTAGATTTGAATCCAAGTCAGACTTTGCAATGAATACGAAGAGCTGCAAGGTTTTAGCAGAGAAAAGCTTAGATAATCTACACATGTCTGCAGCAAGCTCACCGTAAGAGTCAGCTGTAAAGAGAAACAGCGTTGTATAGACTGTATTAAAACTGGTGAAACAAAGGATCCTGAAAACAGTCACTGCTTTTTAAAAAAGAAACCTATCTATTTTTGTATGCTTTAAAAGACTTTTACACACAAGTCAGGTAATGTAAAGCACTACAAAGTTTGTCCATGTAAGGAGACCAGAAAGTTTAGAGAGCTCTTTGAAACATATGGTTCTTAAAAAACAGTAGAAACAATATTCTTACAACATTTCAAGAAATATTACGTGCAAGTTTCCAGTGGATGGCTTACTTTCTCCCTGAGATATGGTATTGCAGCATCAACTCTGATTGTATACTAATTTTACAAATAAAATAATGAGCCAAATTCTCAGCTGAAGTAAACTGGTATAGTTCCACTGAAATGAATAAATTTAAATAAATGTAAACAAAGTGACTGCCTACTACTTCATAAACTTCAGAGTTGTTTTTGCAAGCAATATTTTCACTTTGTCATCTGTGAAGTTAACTGGGGCCTACTGTAGGTTAACACCCAACAGTAGTAACAAGCAACTAATCATTAAAGACTTATAGAAACAAAATATAACAGCAGGTCTTACTGTTCTGCAGCAGCAATGAATTCAATGGGGCAGCTAACTACATTTAAGTAACAGACTAGTTAACTAACCAAGAAACACGGGTCAAATTCCCCTTCATTCATGCCAGTGCAAATTAGTGGGAAATTCACTGCAGTCAGTGGTGACACACTGACATATTTGGCAGGACTATCAGTCTTTGGCCAATACCGTTGTGGAATTACAGTCTACAGCAGGATGCAGTGGCAATCTACTTGGACATTCTGATACCCATTAATAAAACACAAAATAATCCATCCCATCACAGTTAGGTAGCTTAATTCCCAAATACTACTTTCTTTACATCCTAAACAAGGATACAACCTTGAATTGTCTAATATAGTTCAATAGATTAGAACAGGGCAATGTGGTCTATAATACTTCTGTACCATTGACCTCCAGTCTGGGTAAATATTTTGCTGTGAAAAATTGACTAGCTAACCATTGACTGAGACAGAGTACCACAATCTTTGACCTAAAATAAAGAATCCTCAACAATGAAAAAATACTGATAATACAGCACAGGGGGTCTTAAAATCTCTACACACTTTTTACAGACACAACTTGTCTCTAATAACACGGCCTATGAGGATTATGTCTACAGAGTGACATTAGGTTAGTAATGCCACTGTGTTCACTGACTGCTGGTTGTCACCTAACCATAAATGATATCAATGTAATCTCTCTTAGCAGGAGTCTTTAAAGATATACTGTAGAACTTTCCAGAACAACGTGTAAGGAAATATGATAAAATAAAATTCCAAGGACATTGAAATATAATTTTAAAGTTATAACATTATACTTTTATAAACATAATATGCTTTCACAGTATACAATATGGTATTTCTTTTGTGGCCACAGACTTAAAAAGCTACAGTAATTAGTCTGGGAAGAGAGGAAAAAAAAAAAAAATCTATCCATTAGAACTTTCCTGCAATAGAACTGAACAGACCCCCTAAATGACACAGGTTTACTGTGCAGAAAAGAAAAGAACAGTTAACCTCACAGAGCAGAAAGCTTAAGATATCGATACACACACACTTTTGGCTTCGTTCCACACAAACATTTTACTTTGTGTTACTTGCCACTAATTCTTATTCAATATCCACAGCAAAGAAAATAACCACCTCTAGTGCATTCAAAAACCAATAAAAATTGTCAGTGAAAAACATTTCTTCCATTCCCAAACTAGTCCTCAGCTTAAAAAGTAAATACATTTGGCATAGACCTGTATTTTGCCAATTATCTTTTTGCACATCATGCTTAAAGTACAGGGCATGTGTTTTCAGCCAGTAGACAAGTAGGCATCTTGTCTATTGGTTTGTACCTGTGAAACATCTAAGACTTTAAGGGATATGAAGAATTGAATAATATAACAAAGTTTGAATATACTTGGAAAACTCATACTCTCTTGGTGGCAATGACATTTCTAAATAGAAATGCTGAGTAAATAGGCAAATTCTGACCATGAGCTGATGTCAATTTCTCTTATAGACATCAACTTAAGCTGTTGATTTTCCACTGTAGCACGAATTATGAAAAGCTGACCAAAAAATAATAATAACTTGTGTGATATATGGGACATGTGAGGCATTGATGAAGGGAGGTCATGAGGAAAGAAGGCTACTGTTTCCAAGACATAAAGGTTTTCTTTGCTGTTGATATGCCCATCTAATTCCAAAGACAAACAAAAAAGTAATCTACATAGCCCTGGTGGAGGATGACTGGCAATACTGCTCAGTGACCAAAGAGTAATTACTCCAAGAAGCAGTGCTGCTTCCCCTAGCAATTAAAATTTTTACATTCTTGAATAATTCTGTCTGACTTTTTCTGTCCTTGACTAGTTCCGTCACCTGTCCCTAGCCAGCCGCGTTTAGCTGTATTTCTATCCCAGAAAGTACAGAACTGCCATCAGGACCTGTATTGTCCTAGTACATGCTTCTCTCCAACCTTCCTGCATCTCTCAGCCCTGCTTCTGCCTTTTGGATGTTCTTGCTTTAGTTATGGGTTTTAATTCCTCACTCAGTCTAATTGCTTGTAACTGTGCCAAACATAGGTGCTAAAAATACTAAAATTATTGTATTAAGTGATTTTTATATCTCAAAATTATTTTCAACCTTCACATCTTAAGTCCAACAATGACCCTGTGAGAAAGTTATTTCATTCTGATGTTCTAGAGATGCCTATCAAACACAGAACAGCTAAGACTCCTTGTTTCCAATAAATGCCTATTTGCATTCATTATGTTTTGGCTTAATTTTAAATGCAACCTCACTTTCCAGTACCATTGTCTTCCTAGCAGTGATGTTTCTATTCTTCATCACATTGAACAATACTTCCTCCTATTAAAAAGCTCCACTCTGACATTTTACTATGAACTTTTTCAGCAGTAGAAAACAGAGTATGGTCACACACAGTTCACCTCTTATGACAGAAAAATCTGAGAGTCAGTGGCGAAGTCAGATAAAACTGGAAAGCCAAAGCTCAAGTGTCAGAGTGGTAGAACCAAAGATTTATTTTGGTATAAAAGACTACTGACAGCAGCAATGCTGGCATTTTTGCTTCCTTGGGCAAAGGCCATGCATCCATGGATCTTTCAACATGTCCAGTGTGGATGTTCTTGCATTAGTTATGGGTTTTAATTCCTCACTCAGTCTAATTACTTGTAACTGTGCCAAACATAGGTGCTGAAAATACTAAAATTATTGTATTAAGTGATTTTTATCTGTCTATAACTGTACATTATTTGCAGAGCCCAAAGAAAGAAGTTGAGTCAAAGCAACTTCTGAAGTCTAGCCACTGAGTATAGATCATAAGAATCTTTTGCTTGCCTTTTAACAGCAAGCATTAACCTTCCATCACAAGTATCTTGCCAAAGGAGAAGTTGATATTGTGCATGTGGTTTTTTGTTGGGGGAATGGGGGGTGGTTTTCTTTGATTGTTTTTTGTTGGCAGTAGGGGCTTTGGTTGTTTGGTTTGGTTGGTTGTGGTGTTTGGGTTTCTTTTGGGTGGGGTTTGTTTGTTTGGTTTTTTAAGAGAAGAAAAGAGTTTGCAAGTATTGTGAAGAAGAGATAGATTTCACAGGGAAAGCCACTTACCCAACATAGGAGTAGGAGAGGAATCATTTTAAGACTGTCAGCAGAGAACCTATCTGGAGGCCTAGAATAGGAAGGTGTTTAGAAGAAAGATTGTTAAAATTGTCCTCTATCAAAGGGCAAGTTCCTCACTATGCGACTTCCCTATAACCCCAATGAATTCACATTTACAGGTTATGCCTATGTACTATGTATCAGAATCTGTGGGTTTTTAGATTGAAATAATGCATAATAGTTCCTGAAACCAAAGAACCAACATAAACTTTAAAAAAACAGAATTCAGTTGCTACTGGAGAAGATAGGTCATGAACATTGATTGTCTGAATGCATAAGCTTCTATAAATTTTTCTAAATGTTTGCTAAGAAGAATGGTAAAGCCTTTGGTAAAAGTTAAATGGTTGCACCTATTAAAAAAAAGCACCTTTGCTTCATTTTCATACAGACTTCATTATAATCCATAAGAAAGTTCACCATAATTCCAAAGAAATATTGGTGTATTTAGAGCAATGGCATGCAGTTTGTAGGGCAAGAAAACTAAAATTCTTTAAGCACTAGATGAATATTTTAAACCACACTCTTCAAAAAAAAGGCATCAGCTCTTAAACCAAGAGAACAGATTTTTTTGCTAAATACCACACTAGCAGAAAGGCTTTTATTATTTTCATAAATTATGATTGTTGTGGTTTAACCCCAGCCAGCACCTAAGCACCACGCAGCTGCTCACTC
>JAVJGG010000090.1:26021372-26047357 GCA_035590195.1 Aviceda cuculoides | reverse complement strand
ATCAATTACTCTGATAGAAGTAATTAGGCTTTCAGTTCCTATGAATTAACAATGCATCATATTCTCGGTAATAAGCAGCATGCATGATTATCTCTGATTGTATCTGTCTGCTTAATTTTTAATGAATGTCATACTATGTATGCAGATTTTAATTGACAATAAAAACATGTAGATTTATTAGTTGTTTTCAACTTTATTAGTTAAACTTATTGTGCTATGTTAATGATCCTAATGCATGCTAACAGAGATTTCTTAGTGTATTATTGAATGCACTCACTGTTAGGCAGGATAAGTGAGAGCCATGACAGCTGATAGTTAAACTGTCAAATATGGAACAAACCAGCTGCATTCTGACTCTGCATTAAAGTAAATGAGAATCTAGAATAAAGTTATAACACGGCAGGTAACATACCCTGTTGCAGACAGTGCAAGTGCTAATAGCGTCCCAGAAAAGTTGTTAGAGTTACAATAAGTAGTTCACCAGCAGTTCAAATGGCTCTTTCTTCTCTCTCTCTCTCTTTTTAAAAAATAGTACAAATATAAGGTATCATTTGTTATACTTTTATGCAAAAGCTTTTAGACTTGAGTGTTATGGAGAATCTGGGTGCAAGTGGAGTTTTTACAAACCTAGCAAATGTCATAACTATAATGTCTTAAATATTACATTTAACTAATAAATTTTGGTTTTTTATTTTCAGAATTATGAGGCTGGGTACGGTAAAATAAAATTGGGTCCATTTTGTCCCAATGGGCAGACTACTTTACTCCACCAAATATTTTTTCGCAGAACTAGATAACCTTATTTTATAGAATCATAAACTAAGGAAGACACATTTTAGCAGAGATAGAGCGGATAAAAATATCAATATTAATGTTGACCTTGATATGTATGAAAACTTCATTATCCATTTTGCTTTATATATTTATTTATATTAATTTACATATTAGAAAATGTCACACAAAAGTTTGTTTTCCAAAACACTTGTATCCTTCTTTTTTTTTAATTAAAAAAGGGTATTCACACACACACACATACATTTTATTACCTACAAAATGCTGTAGTAATCATTTAATCAATATGGTGAATCAATGCAGCCCTTTTTCACAGGAACTGTTGAATGAGGACTGTGGCCTCATTGAAAATGTACTAGCAATTCAGTTATGATTGCTATTGAAGAAATGGCATTAGAGTAATATCATTAGTCATAACATATGCTTAGGGCTTTTTTATTTATTTAAACACATTTAATTAAAGCATATAGAAGAAGGGACAGATGTGTAAAGGTCTATTTCCAGGGAAAATAATGAGGAAGATATTAACATAATTTTGTTTTTATTTTGGTACTTGTATGCGTGGACTGACACTCATTTAACAGTTTCATGTTCTCTCTGATGTTTTCTTTGCCATCTTCCATTTGCAAGCCTTTTGGCACCTGAAACACCCTGGGCAATAAACAACTTTCTAACATTTGTCATCTAGAAAAACGCATTGCACTCAAACACTAAAGGACCAGAGGCCACAACCACATGAAAGTCACACTTCATTTAGCATCTATTACACCACTCTTACTCTCCCTGCTCGTTCTCCCCCTTACTTTCTTTTTCTGCAGTAGGCACAGTGGCAGTCTCCCTTGAATTTTTATGCACCCCTTCAGGTAAGTGTTTTCAGCCTCTTTTGCTATGTCATTCTGCAAATTGATATTTGAAACAACTCATTCTTTTATAATTCATTAATTTAATTAATATCACATCCTGGTCCCCATTTCACTGGACTTAGAATATTCATTTAGTGTTACTGGCCATAGCTTTTTCCCATTGATAGCAGTAACCAAAAACAAACTGGGGGGGAGGCAGTGTGGTGTGTGTGTTTTCTTTTTTTTTTTCTTCCCCTCTTATTTCACATCAAAGAAATGAGTGCAAGAAACAAATTTAACATACTGCCAGATGCATATTTTAGAATTATTTGTTACTGAATATGGGTTTTCAAGGTATACTGCAGCTGTCATCATTAAGTATTTTCTAGGTAAATTAGACCTACTACAAGGGCAAAGGAATTTTACAAAATTCTCTTTTTTTCATTGATTGCTTAATATCTTCCTGAGACATAACTCATCAGAAAAAAACCAGTTTATTTTCTCCTCTTCTATTTGATTACCCTTTTTCTCATCATATCCTCATTTTCTTTTTTTTTTTCCTAGAAGATATGGATAACTATAAGATTCTGCACACAGTTGAGCACAGAGCAAGATTTTTATCAAGTGATCCAAGAGTGGAGAGTTTCCAGAGAAGTTATCTTGTCTGGAAACATTTCCACAGTTGCATGCCCAAAGATTAGGTGCAGCTCACATGTAGGGCAGCTCAGCCACTCTAGTGCTCATGGAAATACAGCTATATGGACACATTACAGGAAAGGAGATGCCTTGGCTGGTATATGGGATCCTTTTGAAGACCTAAGGTCTTGATATGCCAAGGGAAGTGTATGCAACGGATGCACAGTCTCAGCGTATCATCCATCTGTGGGTACTATAATTCAGTACTGCTGACAGACACAGCACTGCTGAACTCTTGTTTACAGTTTGCAGTGATGATACAGGAAGGTCGTTGGGACTCAGTGTCACAGCATTCTCGATTTCTTCATAATAAAGTAAAAAATTCAGGAAGTCAAATTATAAAGCAGAATATACAGGCAAAGGTAGCCTTAATGTTATCAAAATAAGTTTTCTCTCTACAGTGATAACACAACAGAAACATTTTAGATTAAAGAAAAATGGAAATACAGCTATTACATAAAACACATGTTATTTAACTAAACAGAAAATATGAGGTAGAAGCCCAGTGGAAGATATATTGGAATTTAATCATAGATAACAAGAAAAACTTCAGAATTTCCCAGAAAAGGTTTTAGAGAGAAGATATAAACAAACCTCATCAAATTAATCTCTTCATTATTCCTAATCTCTTGTGCTGCCGTAAGATTACCAATGCTTGATCTCATATCAGATATTAAATTTCACCCCTACACAATGGCTTGCTGGAAAAAGGGGTTATTTAGTGGCAGAAAAATAGAACAAATTAGATGAGGTTTTTGGTACTTTCTAGTTTGAGATTTTCTCTCCTAGCCCATTATTAAGTAGCCACAGGAGCTTCTATGAAGGAGGAATTGATGCAAAGAGTATCACAGCTGGAAGACACAGGTCACACTAAATAATAATTCATCTTAGGAACATGAACATAAGTGTTACACTCAATGTGGAACACATCCAGGAAACAGGTGATACTTTCACAGATTTACTGTGAAGCTTTTGGATTACAAACATGATGCAAGACGGGCAGGATGCAACATGATTAACAATGATTAGCAATATTTAACATGATGCAGGAGCAGCATCTTTATGGTTGGTGTTGTTACGCCTCCCATTTGTTTGAACAAATCAGGGTAGGGAAGACCAGATCTGAAGTTCTGTGATGACCTGGAAGATTTTATGAATAACTGAAAATGATAATAGATACACACACACACACACACACCAAATCTATACTCTCATATACCCTGAAAAAGCCTGCTTTAAACATGGGATTTAGTTCTCAGTTTCTGGAAACTGTTTATGTTTACATCCATCTCTCTACTGTAACTCCTTATTCTCTTTTTTTTGTTTTAAGTCTACAGACTTTTTTGTTTAGAAGGAGCATAGTATTTCCATTTCCATTTTTGCAGCAGTGCCCTGGGAGGCTGTCTTTGTGCTTGCAGGTCCTGTGCATTCTGGGAGAATGAATCCCACTCTTCAGCAGCCAGAAAGAGGAGCAAACAGTACGCAGAAGCAAGCATGATTACCAGAAAACAAAGTAAAATGTAAAGAACAAAAATAGGCAAAGATAAGGACCATGGAGTTATATTTTTTGAAATCCATTCAACCATCTCAGGTTTGGATTAAGCATAAGTCTTCAGCCTAATGGGATAGGATGAAGGCACCACATGTAGTATCTCTGCTGCACGACTGGGCTATTCAGCTGGTACAATCACTAGCTTTTTCTCTGCTAAAATAGGCAAGGTTGGTTCATTGAGTTCAGCTTTTTTTTTCTACTTTACACTTTTTAAACACAAACTTCTAGCCTGAAATTTGCAGAACTTCAGTTTCAAAGACTGTCAATTAACCACGAATCTTCAGAAAGACTCAAGAAATCTCCTAGAAGGACCAAACAATCCTCAAGTTTCTTCTGCAGTTATGGTCTGATATTTCCCAAAAACAGGAAGCAGAGTAAGATTCTTATATACAATAATGTCCAAATTGTTAGGAGATGAAAGTGTGTCCAACAATGAACTACTAAGATTGCCTGATCATAAGCTGCATGGTGGGATACCAACACTTCGGAACTTTTTTCTTCCAGTTCTGGGCACAAATGGGCTGACCCTATATGCAGTATTTCCTTACATCATTCGACTGAAAACATGTACACAACAGAGCAACTTCATAAAGTAACCTCTTAAAGCATCACAGCATTTGATAAAGGAGTTGGGTCTGAAATAGAAGAAAATCTAGGATTCTCATCATAGACACTACTAGAGATTTGCTGTAATGAAATTCCTTAGATAAAATGGGCTCACATGAAAAGCATTAACAATTACAAAACACCAGGGTACAGACAAAAAGAAGAGAAAGCTAGTGAGGCAGCTTGAAAATTCCCCTACTGGCTAGCTGGCTGGCCTCAGGGGTATTGCTAGCATATGATTATGTTCACCAACACTTGTGCTTCCATTTCAAACCTGAACTTTCAAGTCATGGGCGAAGAAAATACTCCTCTGAAGTAATAAATAGTAAATATATTGTTAGAGGAATATTTTTAAGTGTCAATATGAAAATTATTTAAAGGTAGAGGAAATTAAGAATCACTATTTCTAGGCATAGAATGGGAAATTTTTAGAATAATATCTTAAGCAGTATGAAATACCCAGATACATGTTTTCAAGTAGATCAAGTACAAGAAAGCATCATACAATGAGGGAGAAGGAGGGAGGGAAGGATACTTGCAAGTATCTTGTATGGATCCTGAAATCAACCTGACTTTAGGCTTCTTCCAAAAACCTATCAACCTAACAGCAAATACCTATTCAGTCAACTGGAGTGAAGTTGTTTACTGATTGCACCTCTCTGTGCATTTGTTATAGAAAACTGTGGGTTTTAATCACAGGAGTACAATAGGCAGCTAGATTTAGGTGGATCTCTGAGCTAACAGTGAATACATGCCTGCAGAAAAGAACTGCAGAGCCAAGATTAGAGCAGAGACTCTACTCAGATATGTTTTCAATCCACTGACTAGAACAGACATTCACAGACTCATCACTTACTTTGAAGAGATGGTTGACTATTCTCATTGCTGCACTGCTTATTCTGAATGCGGAAGAGTGAACCAGCACAGACTATGGCTCAACATTTTGTGATATGGGATTCCCTTCTTTATAAACAACATGGTGTGGCTAAACATTTCTTTAAGTATAACATTATTAAACTTAACATAGTGAAAAACATAATCAGCATTTCAGAGAAATCAGGAACTGGCTAATATCATGAAAAGGAAATAAGGCAAGATACGGTATGATATACAAGCCCTGGATAGTAAAATAGACTAAGCCTGCTCAAATGGAAAGAGCAATACCAGTTAGTATTGGTTGAGGTTCTATCTCTAGTTGTGGGTTTTTTTCTTTTCTTTTTTCTTGCAAGAGGCTATTAAGAAACAAAATTACTGAGAGTATAGTCCAAGGAACAGGGCATAAGTGTTGTTTCCCTCTTCACCCAACTCCACACTGTGATAGTTTCTAGAGCTAAAAGTGCACTAGCAGCGAATTATTCTTTTGTGACTCAACTTCAGATAAGAATAATATTTTCTAATGAAATAAATACTGGCTAAGAGTCAGAAACCAGTACAACTGGGCTGGTTGAAGTTTGCAGATGCCAGGTAATGCATCTGCGAAGCAATAATTGCATCTGGGAAGCAATAATGTGATCCGCTTTTACACACTGCTTTGTCCTAAACTAACTGTATTGTAAGCACTTAGGATGAGTTGAATGTTGTTACGGACAGCTCATCACCATTCAACATGCAACAACAAAAAAAAATAGTAGGGTGCCAGGCAAAAAATGTGCGTAATTTTTTAGATAGTGCCTATATTATGAATGCAGGTAAGAACAGTAAGAGCCAATAAAATAAAAAGATATCAACAGTGGAAGCAAAGACATGGGAATCCTTCTAGCTGATGACATCTAGTCAACCAAATCCATAGCTTCAAGGTGTCTTCAGAAGGGCAAGTGGGCAGATGCCTAAGGTATACTTTCCTTTGCTACTGATCTCTTATTTATTTTGGTCAGTCATTAATATCTCAGGTATGATTTTGGTGATAAATCAAGAAGCACCCTCAGTAAGTGAGTAGAGTTTTCCTTACTGCAATTTAGATGGTAGCAACTAGGTAACAGGAATAATGTAATTAGGGTTAAGGATCTCAAAGAAGGGACACTCCTTGACCAATTATTTATTTATTTTTTTTAACAATGAATTTACAATACAAACAACTCTGCAAAGAGCAACAAAATATAAGAATGAGCCTCCAAAGGCAAAAAAAGAACAAAGAAACCAAAGTGCAAAGAACTTCTACAGGACTTCATTCTCTGTTGAGTAAATCTCTGTCTCCCCCGTGGCAACAAATATTTCAGCATCCTAAAAGATCGCACATTTGCTGCTGCTACTGTAAACTGGAAAGACATCTTTAATGTGAAGGGGTAATGGAGATAAGCCATGTACCCTGATAAGGAGGTTTAAATTTTCCTAAACAGAGATGCTATAATCTGAAACAATTAATATTTTATCAGACAGCTCTTGGTTACGTGTGGGCTCTTTTGTCTTGCTCTTCATCCCTTTTTCAGAATTTTTTTCTCCCATATTTTGATACATGGTTGGACCCAGATTTATTGATACAGACTCTTCAGCCTCATCATTTGTGCTTCAAAATCATAAGGAATCTAAACCCAATTATATTTTCTTTCGTATTCATGATTATTTTCACTTTCTGTGTATTAACTATATCCAAATGTAGGTCTTCGTAGTTAGTATCCGAATCATTATTTTTTAGACTTACTCCATTAGACCAAATTTTGTTCTGCTAAAAACACCCACAAATATATCAATTCAAAATAACAATGAAAGTAAAATTTGTTATTTTGCGAATGACTAGACTGAAGTAATTCTAATTCTCTTTGTTTGTTTAGAATTGAATTCCTGGGTATGCTACAAGCTTTCTTCAGTAGCAAGTTAACTAGACAGTGACCCCTGACATCAGAAAACACTTCAAATGGGATTTTTCCCTTTAAATAATCCCTCTAAATACAAGGCACTGGAGCCATGGAAACATAACAAATGTGCTTTACAGAGGTTGTTATATACTAAAGAAGACTGAAGACCCTTCTTTATGTGAAAATTGCATGATCATTCATTTTTCTTATTTTTATAGAAAATTCATACAGGAATATCAAATTTGTTTACCCTTAAAGCAAAAATATCTGATGTATCATTTTGTTCTGTTCAGCTGCATTAAAAATTTACATAAAACAAACAAAATTTTTAAACATCAAAGAAAGCTTTTACAGATGAAACAAATGTATTTTTTATATGTTCAAGTCAAACATATCTTTAGACATAGATGTTTTGCAAGAATAATAAGTAGGGATGAATCCACAACAAAGACTGTAGAACAGTGCTAGAGCTGGGCTCCTTTAAGCTGAAGTTGTCCTTTTAATGTAATATTCACCAAACACACTTTCCTTTGTATATGAAGAACATCACAAGGATAGAGCTCCATGACCCTTCCTAAAATTGTTTGAAACAGCACATCACATCCTGTAATGTCCATTTTAGTTCAGGAAGTCAAAATAATTCTAAAATTCTTAAGTATATTTGTGAAGTCATAGCTATAATTTCAGAGGATTTCTCACATGAAAAGCACCAAAAAGTGAGCAGCTTCTCATTTATTTCAGGTACTTAAAATCTAATGAATATAATTGGTTGGAATTACAAGATTTACCTTAGGAATCAACAGCAGTTTAACATGTCAGATTGATCAGATTTACAATATATTTTTCTTTTTTTTTTTTAATTTAAGAAGTTTTCAGTTTAAACAAGTAGCAGTTTAGAAACTCACTTCAGCAGTAAGGAGGAACATGGAGACTTTTGTACTTCATTTTTGAGGTTGAGAGGTCTCTAAAAAATTCAGAACTCTGAAATCCCTTATAAATATTGGTATTTCAGAAGTCCAGATACAGTGAACTGCCTAAAATTTATGGCATATTTAGAAGTCCTCTACCCTGATTTGAGTATGGCAAGGGAAAAAAATTAGTTTCTTTTTATGTCTTTTGTCTTCACTCTACATCTGTAACCTAGCAAATGAGGGTGAGCTAAACTTTCCTTTCCTCTTTACAACATTGTTAATTGAATTCATACACTAAATTAATACATTAAGTAAACAAAGCCATCTCAGTGTTCATTTTCATATCCAGATCAATACAGGGAATCTTATTTAACTATTACTGAAGTAATATCCTGCAAAGTAATAGCATGCTTTCTTCTTTAAATGTCAGACTTCTGCTGTTCAAAGATAGTCATGGGGGTGGAGGGTGCTTGGAGGTGAGGGTGTTATTTCAGTTGTTTGTCAAGGAAAAGACTTGAGATTTGTTATAGAAAATGTAGATGTTACTCTCTGGATGTCTGCAAGATATTACAACTTTGAAACCACAACCTCTCCCTACCCCTTAGAAGTAATCTTTGTGCACATAATTCTCATTTTCGACCTTTAAGAAAATGTGGATCATGGGTCAAGGTCTAAAAATGAAATCAAAAGTCTGACCCAGTTTTAGCATCTCGTTTTCCATTTTTCAGTTGTTCTTGATTCTAAACAATTGTTATTTTTAGATGGCTTCAATTGTTCAATTTAATTTTGCCTTGTTGCTGTTAAGAGGAAAGCGAGAGAAAAAACATAGATCTCCTGCCACTGAGACCACGATGAAAAAAATCTGTTCTGACTCAGATCAACCAAATCTACAGGACCCTAGGTGAAAAAAAATTGTAACAAAATGCAATTGTAGAATGAGAGGAGGGGTGGCAGCTTACCTATGCTTATGAACATCTCTGGAGCAAACCAGAAAATGATGTGGCACTGTCACTAGGTACTAGGAGGCAAAAAGCATAGGAGAGACTCTTTGTTCACCCTCTTTCTTGAGGTGTTGTTTGTCCTCTGCAGCCTAGACCTTCTCATAAGCCTTATGAAGAAAAGGGGTCTAAGTTTGAATATTTAGCCCTGAAAAACAATGTTTCTTTTATTTGGTGAAATATGAGACAAAAACCCCCCACCACAACCCACAACAAAGAAACCCAGGTCCCAGCAGTGGTAGCTGTTGGAGAGTCAGGAATGTGACTGATGTTAAATTATTAAGTAAGAAGCAATGATGAGATCACCCGCATATGATATTAGATTTAGAATACCAATGAGCCATCATATAAGAATAGTTTTTGATAACTAATAACCCCTATGTGAAAGGCTTCTTATCCAATTTCAATTCTGTTTTGCTTTCTCTCCTTTCATGTATCCTTTCCTAGTTTAGAAGCAACTTTCACAAGCACAGGAAATATTCCAGTGAGTTTCATGTATCTAATGAACGCTGATAACTTATTTTTCTGCCCTACTGGATACCTGGAACTAGGCATCAATCTCAGAGCAAAATAACAGACAAGTTCATTATATTCAAAGATATTAGCATTGAAATTCTAGTCTGCAGTTACAGAGAACTGTGCTGTAATAGTTATTTAAAATTTATGTTATTTCTGTTTCAGATATAAACTTTTCCTTTGAGAATTTCTAAAAAGGCAGAGAAGGCAGAAAAAGTTTCCAAAGCCGTGGGTCAATAAACCAAACTCTAGTGAAGTTAATTCAAAACTCCCATTGTTTTACTTGAGTAGGAGAACTTTTTTGAGCAATCAGCAGGGTAATACACACCTTCAGTACTTGTAGTGAGGAGCAGAGATAGCCACTAGCTTTCAGACTTCCATTACCTTTAGCTGAAATAATTTATTTCTCCATACTAACTGCAAAGAGCTGTGGAAGCGAATTCTGCTGCTACTAACTGAGCAGTCCACTGTTCTGCCAGCAGACCTCCTGCAGGCTGTCAGCGTCACCACAAAGGTAATCAAAATCCATGTGTTTCAGGTATCACCGGGGTGTTCTTATTCAGGAAAACCACATATATGTCTGCGTACATTCAATTTTAATGTGGAAGAGAACTTAAAAGGAAGGATATCTAAGAGTTTACTACTTTTCACATCCTTTCCCCCGCTTTCATTTAACTGAACAATAGAATACAATTTGTTAGCTGCTTTTCAAGCTAAAACTAAGTGCTTGATTGAACAGAAGTTATATGAAAATTTCACCTAACATGTTACAGACTAGCAAAAAATCTGTACCTATTTCTGAATACAGGATTTAAACAGCGGTTAAATCAAATCTCCCCATTATTCAATCAGGTTGTCAGGCATGCATATAAAGAGAAAAAAAAAAAAACAACAAGTGTGATCATGGCCATTAAATGTGGTACAATTATGAGATTTTATTGACAGAGTATACAATTCTGGGGAGATGAGGTACATTTACATTTATGTCTACTTCCATTTGTGCAATATATTTCAAATAAATATTGATTCAAAAGCAAGATTACTGAGACTTTACTCTCATAAAGGATTAAACTATCTTTTGGTGAAAATTTGTAATAAGCAAGCCACTTCTGTAGGTGATGCAAGTCAGAGCAGCACAACTGAAATCAGTGGAACTACAATGATCACACAAGAAAGTGAACCAGACAAAAACCCTTAAGAGAACTGTTGAAGAAAGACTAGTAAAGCCTTCTTTTCCTTTTCATCTCAGAAATTCCCAGGTCAACTGTTATTAGCATAAAGTGGAAAAGCTCTGTTGCCAAAGAACCAGAAGACAGTATCAGCAAGGTCCCATCAACATCAATATAATCTTGATAAAGATTATAAAAAAAAAGATTCCAAACACAATTAAAATAATAGTATAAAACTACTAAGTCATTAAAGTCAGAAGCAACACACTCAGGTACTAACATGCAATTATAGTTCAGTCTATGCATTTGTCTGTGAAAGCTTGCAAAGTACATATTTTTGCATGATTGCTGAGAGATTAAAGCAGAAATGCATCCTCTGTAATTCTGTTTAAGAGATTTGTGTTGAAAATTAGGTGACAGAATCAGTCAATATATGCAAGTAATTTATACCACTAACGCTTACAAAAATCACACTTAAATGTTTTTCTTCCATGTAAAAACAGCGGAGAGAAAGAGAAAGAACTGTGTCATTGTTTGGGTACTAAAAAAACCCTGAAACTTTTACAATCTGTGTGACAAAAACTTTCTTATAAAATGTTAGGGAAATTATTTGTGCATGCTTTCCTAGGAAATAAAGAGGCACTCCTTCATCCTGATGTTTAACAGGTGCAAATTGGCACAAGCCATCATGTGCAATAGAGTTAAGAGAGGTGATGTGAGGCATAGCTCTGGTCCCAACTGTCTTAGGAGTGAAGCTATTAAAATCTGTAGCCTAGGTCCCAGGGAGGGTATTGAACAGATATACTGCAACACATCCAGTGTCAAGGTTTTCAGGTTTCACTCCCCAGCAGTGTGTTGCCACTCCTGTGTTGAGTCAGCTGTAGGGCCAAGTTGGCACACTTGGATTTCTATGCACACCTCTCTGTAAAGAGCTTCTATTTGATTTCCCTTTCACGTCTCCCTTAATCTCCCTTTTCTTAATCTTGGCCATTTGGCTGAACCCACAAGCACATATATTGCTCTCTCCTTTCCCCTTCAGCACTGCCAGCCTCTGGCTGAAACATGTTTAAGTGCCACAGTTGTGTGCTAAGCAATATGCTAAGCAATATTGCTAAGCAATACCAGAGCCTAGACTGGAACAATGTTTCTTCTACAATGAAGCTATGCACAAGGAAAAAAAATTATATGAAGGACATGTTGGAAACTACATGTTGTACGGTAGTCCTACATCAATTTGATATAATTCTAATACCTCTTGGGGGTTTATCCTGTTACCACAATATCTGAACACTTTCACAAAAAAAACAAAACCCAGCACTACAGGAAATTTCACAGAGTTGCTAACATAGGTTCTTACCAGCATGTTTTTATTATGAAGGAAATGGACATAGGTCTAGAAGACAATATTACTGTAACAAGAACCACTTGAGGCACTACAACTTTAAAAAAGAAATATTTATATTACATACAACAGGAAATACTGCTTTCTTGGTGTTTTGAACGAGCACACAAACACAGAGTTGCTACTCTCGCAAAAACTAAACATGAGAGAAGCACTAACTCAAATATATACTGGACGTCAAGAAGAATGTACACAGGACCCCTTAAGTCCACTGTGCCACTTAGGATAAGTGTCAAAATAATAACACAAGTCAAAATAATAATAGATTTCCTTTTTTGTGGAAAGAAAAATTGAAGATGGAGGACAGAGGTGTGATTATGTTGCATCTCTGCAGGCAGAGTTGCATAGAGACATCCCCAAGTGAGGGGAAAACATTACACAGTCTGAATCCCTTGACTTCTAGTACTCCAAGTGCCTCCTCTATCCATGGCAGGTGATGCCAAGCTGAACATGGGCTGCAGCATAGCCCATAATTCTGTTTGAGGCAAGAAATTCCTTCCCCATTTGTGTCCATCTTTTATGTTCCACAATTAAGGTGATGCAATGTATAAAAAGTTCAAGCAAATTATGTATGTAGAAATATAAAATAAACCCTTGTAACAGAAACAAATACAGGAACGGTAACAAGTGGGCTCATTTATTAGTTATGTAAAAATTATCATTGCACTGTTTTTAAATTATTAGTTTTATTAATTTTAGTTAGCATTAAAAATCATTTGGCAAGTATTTTGTGTGAACTAAATTAAAACTAGGGGTTGTTCAGAAGCTAATCATCACAATTATTGACTGTTTCTGATGTGATATGCACCCTGGTCAGATGTTGTATTTTCTATTCCTCAGTAAGGTATTGATGAGGAGCCCAGAAAGACAATGTATACTTGCTACGATACAAACACCCTGCTTACCACCGTATACCAAAATACCACTGTAAGGTCTGCTATTCCCCAATAACACTTCTATTTGAAGATACTTGAGTGGTTGACAAAGTGAATAGCAAGTCATGAACAGAGCAAGCAGCTACACAAAATTCAAAACTTATTTGCAAAATCTTGGTTTTGCTTTCTAAAGAGCAGAAAATGAATCGCTATTCCTAGTGTCTCCCTAAGTTTCTTTCCTTTTTTTTTTAAGAAAAAAAAAATTTTTATTAGTGTTGTTGCTGTTGTAATTATGATTTCTGTGAGGGTAACTGCAGCTGAAATTGGAGCAGCTGAACAGATAAATGATGGACTGCCGCGATTGAGAGACGTCGAATCCTGACCTACAATGGACTAAATTATATCAATGGGGTTTTAGATGCTGTGGCCACATACTCCCTTTTTATAGCCATAGAGAATTTACAGGACTGCAAAGTTTCTTTGATTGAGTAGTCTGGGAATTTTTCACTATAGACAAATCAACTGTAATCTAAACCTGACTTCCAGCCATTTCATCTTAGCTATTTTGTCTCCAAGCCACATGTAGCTGAATCAAAAAATTCTGGTTTATGACCCTATAGCACCTCATGGAGAAACATATACCCAGAAAGTCAATTTTTTTTTAATAAACTTTTTTGCCCTCACAAAAACAAACAACATAAGCAGAGATCAAAATAGATCTGTGCATCATTTAGATACCCCTGTCTTCTGTTTCAATATGCCACACTTAGCATTTTATTGCCTGTCACTTTTCTGAGTCCTATATAGTTGTCTTTCAAAAAGCATATAAGTCACTGAAGAACTTCTCTGTAACTTCAGCTTACTTAGGAGACCTATCATCAATCATAATTAATAAGTCACTATGAGCAGTACTGTGCCTGCTGACTAGTCTTTTCAGTGCAATATGTTTCTGGATGTTGAAAGCCAACAGAGAAATTTAAGAGCAGAATGCGGTGAGGAATAGGAAGAAACAGGGAAAACAATAACAATCAGTTAACTTGAGTGATGTTGAGACATTCAGTGCTAATGAACTTTAGGAAATGTTACTCTAATTTTAGCCCTTTGAGACTGTACAATGTAAAGATACAAACTTTCTTCAGCCTTATAAACTTCAAGAACATATGTGAGCTGTCTAACAATAGTGATTATGATCCATGGATTATAAAAGGATAATTTGCCAATATTGTAATGAGTAACAGTACAGATTGCTGTTATTTATTGTCCTCCTGATTTGCATTTGTATAAGTTATCTAAAGGTTGTTACAATTTAGTGTGTTAAAAAGACTAGGAGTGTAAAGATGAAGTATATTTTATTTTCCATAATAAGAAGTCTCAGTTACCCAGGAAGGGAACTACTACATAACAGAGATGACAAGTCAAGTACTAAAATTAACAAAAGTGACCAGATTTCACATAATACATAGAGTAACACTCTTTATTTGCAGAACACTATGGTACTAAAATAAACTGAACAATGAAGGAACTCAAATCTGCTAAAAAGAAAAAAAGGGGTAAATTGTTTTGCTTCTTTTTCTTTGAAACATGTAATGTATTTTTTGAAATATGATGGCTGTATTCCAAAAGCTATAATCAACACCATACTACAAGTAAAGTTGGGCAGAAGAGATTTTTTTCCTTTGAAAATATTTTTCCCTTTGAAAAAATCTAATAGACAAATTAACAACACATTTTTTGAAAGCAACATGTTTTTCTTTAAAATAGTACAAAGTGTTTAATTCCAGCAATCTGAACTCAAGTTTTCTGCTCTAATCTCTGCTATTGTCTTAAGACCCCCCTTATAAAACCACTATAAATAATTGGCAATGGCATTTAGCAAAAAAAAGTAGAAGTTTCTGAATCTGACCTCCCTGGACGCAGGGCCCATTCTCTACCTAGATGGTGTCCTCCAGAGCCTGATGTGGGTCGTGAAGTGCAGAGGCATCGATGTGGTTTTGGATAGCAGCAGGGAGGCTCAGCCTAGCTTCTCGCTTTGTCCATATTTCCTCTCACATCAGGAAGAAGAAGGGAAAGAGCAGCCCTGGAACAGAGACGAGGGAGATCAGACACACTGAATGCTGGGGGGAGGGCAGGGGTGGTGCAAGAAGAAGGCAGCAGCAGAGATGTTTCAGTACAGAATGATTTGGGTGACCTCTGATGTTCTGTTATAAACTGAGAATCAAACCTCTTTCCTCAGAAAATAAAGCTAATAATGCACCAGTGCAACTTTAGCCTCTATCCCAAACAGTGCCGGAGCCAAACCAAAAAACTTCACCTTTCAACAGCATAAGATCAAGAACAATTTTTGAGCCTATTTTCAATTTATAGTTACTCACACTGTAAAAATAACTCATAAAGGAAACTGTAAAGAACAACCACTTGCCCTGATCTGAATTTCTCCTCAAACTGCCACAACTCCCTCATTTCTCCAAGAAGAAATTCCATTCCCAATGGGAAAAGATTTCAGGTTATGCAGCAAAGCTCCAGACTATGGTTAAAAGTCCAGAGAAGAGATCAGAAAAAACCCACCTCTCTGCATCTTCTGTACACACAGTATATTTATCAGTCAGTGGAATATTTTCACAGTCCTATCATCTTGAAACTGTACATAAAAAACAGCTTTTTTGAACTGAACTTCAGCTTTTTCCTAGTTGTCTAGGAAAAACAGCTTTCATTCACAAGAACATATTCACTTAAGGTATACTCCAGTCACAATTCATTTTGGAAAAAAAAACCAACTGGCAGGTTGCACATCCATAAATACCTTTGACCAGCAGTGTTTCTTAGAATGTTTGGCTACCACAGCTCAACTTAGTTCTTCAGACATCTTAAATTAGTAGCCTCCAGTCTATCATCATACTGTGGTGCCACCATTAAATGTCCTTTATTGCCCAGTTCATTGTTCCTTTCAGTAGAATAATCATAAGCACAGCAGACAAACAATGAACTGAAAGTACTGCTAGAAAGAACAAATAAAGCCTCTTTATGCTATTATTCACTCAAAGCTTCATGCTAACCACACATCATTGCAACATCAAAATACACAACAAATACACTGTAACTTTATCTTAGACAAAATACTACACAGCATTGTGAAATGCTATGCTTGTTAAGGTGATAGCATACAGTATATTATTTCAAAACAGTAAATTATGATATGATTAATGATTAAGTCTCCGGAAATTGAAATACACAAAATTTACCTGCTCGTTTATAGAGAATTTTCTTTCTGCACTGATCCACTGCCATCAAAATCATTGTTAACCTTTCCCTGGCTTTGTTAAGAATTGGGATCAACTCCTTATCTGTCATATTTGCCTGCTCAGCCTGAAATTGATTACCGCTACATATTATTTCCTTTATGTCTGTAGAACCAATGTTGCTGAGAGCTAGCTTGTGTGTGTGTGTGTGCATGTGTGATCTGTGTAATTATTTTTCCTAAATCCCTGCTAATTACATCTGTGCTTTTTAATTAAAGACAATAGACTGATAGGTGGTGACTGAGACCAGAAGGCAACGTAGCTCCACAGTTAAACAGACATGATGAATATTGATAATAATTAATAAAAAAAAAAAATACAGACTGATTTTTTTGTCCTAAAGTGAGTCTAAAGAACCTGGAAGCTACAAACTAAAAATATGACTTAATTGTAAATTAAGTACATTGTATATGGGAGTTACTGGTTGAGAATAGGGCAGAGTCAGTTTCCAAAGTTCAACAGCACTTTTAAAAATGTACATTCAGTCTTAATGAGACTAAAACAAATTTAAGATTAATTTATATTACCTTTCAGGTTCTGCTTAGCATGCTAGTCTTGTCTTAGGCTAAAATACAGCTTCCCAGTTATTTTTTTTTAAATGTAAATAGCTATCGATATATGCATATACACATAAGCATTACCTATATTTAAATTGATTTATCTTAAATTACTGGAAAACAAAATTAAAACCAAAACAAAACAAAAAACCACAACCATCAGTAGTGAAGTAATGGAGGCTCAAAAGATCAGCCTCTGAAATGTTCAGTCTGGAGGCCAGATCACAACAAGGGGAATAATAAAACAAACAGAAAACAGACCAAAGGTCCTCAGAACTGCATCCTCAGTTGTAGTAAACAGGCTTTGCTAAATTAGTCCATTCACTGAGTTGGTCTGTATTTTGGCATGTTGCTGTCTGTTACCAAACCACTACACTGAAATTCAATAGGACGTAATGGACAATAAGCAACAAAACAAGAAAACAATTTAAGAGCAATTATGAAGAATCTTATATAAGCTAGTTCTTCTCTCACTTTTAAAACCAGTTCACCCATCCTTAACAAGAGATCTCTCAAATGACAAAACACATAGCCAAAATCTTGCCAGGCACTAAGTCCTTGACTGCACTGTTTACAAATCTGTAACAGCATTTCTTCCGTCTGTTCTGCAGTTTCCATCTATACACTCAATTTACAAAATGAAATAAATTGCTTACGCATTTGTTCCAAAGACCTCTTCCAAAGAGGTCTTCCAGCATATTGGCTATTAAGACCATATTCTAAAATTTGGACAAAAATAATAAAGTAAAGCAAAAGGGAGAGTTTGTGTGGGGAAAAAAAGACTCTAGAAAGGAGCTGATAGGATTCTCAAGGGAAAATTTTAAAGAAATACATACAAATTAAACTCAGCCATTGACTGTCTCTTCAATATAATGTACAAATAGTTAATGAAGCTGTTTTGTTTAAAACATCAATGTAAAAAACTAGCCAGTTTTCAAAAGCAGAGTTAAGTGGAATTCCACACATTGACAATTTTGTAGTAAAATGATCAGTAGTTTCTGAAATTGGAGCAAAAAAGTTCCCTGTTACTCTAGGTAGCACACTGCAAAGCAATTGGGAAGCTGATTTCAAGAGGCCCAGATCCTCTTTCGGAGAAGATCAGAATTACCTCTGTACTCCATGTTGGTGGTGAGTCTTGTCTTGCTCAACATCCCCTAGGTGTAAGCAAACTTTCAAATGATAGCCACAAATAAAACTTTTCATATATAAAGCCTAAATAACATGTCAATAGTTTACATTACATCATAACAAATGACTATCACAGAGTTACAACTCTTTTTCTGGTGTAAAAAAGAAATGAGATAACAATCAAGTTTCTTTAGAAAAAAAGCTAACATTGGTACTGAAACAAATGGCATTCCTCAGAATGAAAAACATTTACTGTTTGCTCACTGGATGACTAGTTATGTGTTTCCCTGTTCAATTAGCCAAGCATTCGCAATGGCACCAGATTAAAATTATTTTTAAGGTAAGTCTGCTACTAAAACTCTTTTTAATGTTGTGTATGTGCTTCTCTATTTGTTTGAAACCCATGTAAAGGAGCCATAGATGAGATTTCATTTCTGTTATAATAAACTACTACCTTTGCTATTATTGTTATTATTGCTCAAGCATGGCACTTGATGCCACAGTTACATCTAAAATAGCAGTAACTTTGTTACGCATTACTACTACTAATCAAGGGCCTAAGACATCAAAGGGCTCAGTAACTGAGCAAATACTCCAGACGTTGGGGGAATTAAATAACATGGCACTTATGGATATAGCTCATGTTTCTTTCTTCATTTACAAGATGCAGTGAGTCAGAAAAGTAGCACCGGAGTATGATTAAAAAGAAATGCTTTCTGACAGCCTGCTCTACAGTGACTAGTGAACATTGAGTCACCATTACCACCCCAGCACAGCATCATTTCTACTTGATATTTGCCATTCCATAATTAGAACAAACGACATACTTGGGACACAGCAAAATGTTTTTAGTTAACTTTCTGCTTAAACCCATTTACAGAGTCTTTACTGTTCCTGCCTCAAAAGGTAAGGTACACAATCATGATCTGTGCTGCTTCCATTTTAGAGACAGACCTATTATTATAAAAGTAAATGCCACCCACTTGCTAACATTGGAGACTAATTAACTCTGCAATTGCTGCTTAGTGAAGAGGGTAAAAATCACACTGCCAGTTCTAGCAGCTATCCTAGAAAATCAAGAGGGTTAGATAATACTTTGTCTTTACAGCCCTCCTCCCCCAAATTCCTTTTTCTTTCTCTTTTTTCTTCTTTCATTTTTTGAAATTATTATTATTATTAATTTCAGTTTGTTTTGCTTATCACTATTTTTTAAGTACTGCTTTTTGTAAAAGTGTAAAAGGTCTCTGTGTTACCTCTGGTCATGAATCCATTAGCTAAAAAATGGTTTTGGAATCATTTTTGTTCATCTTCTCATTCAGTTTTTGAAGTTTTGTCTTTTAAAAGCAAGTTCTTGTAAGCAGGTCAGCTAGTAAGCTTTGATTTCAATAGCTATACTGAAAACTGACAGCTATATAGATTCATTAACCATATGGTACTGAAAAGAAACCTTTACATTCTGATTTTTTTTAGGCCAAATTTATTAAAAAAAAAAAAAGCTCAGTTTAACTTGCACTTCACCATTTATATATCTATTTAAATGCAAACATGTTCAAAATGTGAGAAAGAATTCCAAAAAGGTGTTAAATAAATATGCGAATCATCCAATGAAATAAGACCAAAAAAAGCAATGGCCAAGGCTCACAATACTGAGATATGCATACCTGGAGGGGAAACATTAGTTACAACAGCATCAATATGAATTTTGCATTTCAATTAATTAGCATCAGGATTAATAGCATAAACAAGATGCAAAAAAAATCCAACCCACTCGTAAACCAGCAGGTTTTTTGGAATTTCTTACTTTACATATATTACTTTCTGTCTCCAGCAAATACTGGGCAAATTAGCTTATCCTGATTCTGATGAACAACCAGCAGCAGGGAGGGCATGAATACAAATATTTTAGAAGCTCAGTTCTATGAGCACTTTTAAAGAGAACTCTTTCTTAGGTATCTTACTGACCACTTTTTTCATGTCTAATACTGAATGGTTTTGAAAAACAGGAATAGGTTTTATACAGGACAGAATTGCTCAGAAATGCAGCACAGTCGTTGCTGGCTTCAGTGATCTAGTGAAACACACTCCTGTTACTGACTGATCTGGTGGCTGGCTGTAAAGAAATCTTTTTTGTTGGTGGTGCTAGGGGGTTTTTTTGGTGTTCTGTCCCAGCTCTATAATCCATAAGGAAACAGAGATTTTAAGGTGTATTATATTACTGGTTTAATAGGAGTTGCGTAGTAGAGAATTGCTACAATGATTCTCTGTTGTTACTTTTACAACCTCTTGCTGTAAGGAGCAAGTGGAAATAAGGAAGGGTGCACCATCTTGCCAGCAAAATGCAGGAGGTACAGAGCAGCTTAGAGCCACTGTTGCCCAACAGATTCCCACAAAAAAACACAAAGTGGCTGCAGTGTGGAAAGAGGAATTTAACTGTGAGGTTCTATTAGGCATATGAACTGTGGTAGCTCAAGCCATGCAGGAATCACCCAGAGATGTCAAGCTCTCTAGAAGACCCTGAGATATAAACAGGAAGAACTTCACAATTGTTGACATGGTGTTTTTTAAAAATGGAAGGCATAGCCTCTGAAGGCTTCCTCTTTATTTGCATCTAGTGCAGTAGTTAGGCAGTTGAGTCACAACCTTGCAATAGGGCATACCTGCTGGAGAAAAACTGCCAAAACTGCCTCTTTGTTGCTGCTACTACCAGTCTGTCACAACTACACAGCCCTTCCGTCTGTGACGCATGACCTAGCTCAGGAGCACAGGGCTTTCCCTGTCCTCTCCCTGCACTCCCCAAGCAATCCAGTGCCTCCTCAGTGCATCCAGAGAGTCAACGCTTCCTAGTCAGAAATCACACTTCTTTGCTTCTCACACACTCGATATTAATTAATAAGCCACATCAAAGAGATCAACACACCATGCAATCCTTTGATAACAAAAATCAAAGTGGAATCATGTATTTGTTTCCCATTGTGGTAAATTGTAAATTAATTCATACAGATTATAGGTCCAGGTCTGATGTCCTCCTACGGATTATGTAAATCAGCATATACACACACAAAGAGCAACATTAACCAGAGCAGCATTAACACATTTGCATTTGAAAAACTAAAGAATTGCTGTTCTATAAGATACTAAAAAGTAAAAGTATTGTTTGCTATAGTAGTAAAGTGTCATTTTAGTCATCACCTTTTGAAAATTATTTTTTAATGTTCAGAAATTCCATCTTTACAAGATTTTGATTCCAACCTTGGAAAAAAATATTTTCAAGTTATAGAAATTCCTGATACAGAATTGTTCAGGGTCAGAATTTTATTTTGTTACATCCTGGAAAATATACTACAGATTCTCTTTACTCTTGAAATCAGTTGTGAGTTAGGCCTGCTCAGCTAGCTATTGGTTAGATGAGAAAGAAATGTTTTTTTTCTGGCAGGATAGAATTGAAAAATTGCAAGAATCAAGATGCTTATTTAACTAACAATTACAATAACTAGGTTTGTTCTGTCAGCTTTAACTCGTAATATGTAATATACACCCTTGAGCTAAGCAGTAGATGCTATTCATCTATACATGATTATCTAAGGGCGCATTAGTAATACTAATTAATAAACAGGGACAAATGTTAGTGATTAATTTATATGATCAGATCTAGCAGGGAAAAGTAGTTTATGTAATATTTCACTGAAGCTTATAAGGAATCAATAGCAAATACTTATGTAGGAGCACAATGTTCTAGACATCTTTAGGGATTGCTTGGGCTATAAATAAAATTAACACTGCAATATCTTTGGGGCAGTAATTTCATTACATATTTATACAGCATCAAACATAACAAAAACTCCATCTAAATAAGATCTATGGGGACTAAAAAATATATGAATGCATGAAAACTAAAAAATTAGAAACAAGCTACTATAATTAATTTAATATAATTTGTTTACTTAGTATAAACCCTGAGTTTCAGATTTTTTTTTTCATGGAACATCTGTAACATCTATTAATGTAAATCTTATTTATAGTTAAGGAACTTACTTTCTTTCAAGTTTTTCCCCTATAAACTGCGGTCCCATTTTCCTTTCATTGAACATGTGTAAGTTCTATTAATGCTAATGAGAGTTTAGCCTCTACATCAAGGCAAGACAAAACCCTTTTATGCTGAATATTTAATTAAAGTTCTTTAAAGAGATTCATGTGTGCTATAATGTGCTAATTATTTTCATACCTAATAACTTAAAAACTTGGAGGGGACTAACAGAAGTTGTCATTCTGACTAGAAAATAAAAACACTTAAGAGTGTGTATGTAAGTTCACAAGTAGCCCAGATTCATCTAGCTACAAAATCAGGACACAGGGTAACATAATTATAATTAATTTCTAGAGAGCTTTTTGCATTTCATTAGTGCAACACTCATTATAGGTTCTCCAAACCATCAGTTATGTCTTATTTCCATCTAATACACAAGCTGTGTTTGGGGCTTTATGCTTTCAGCCTACATCAATGACTTATAGACATTATATTTTGTGATGGGCACCTTTAATTTTTTTCTTGTAGAATGTTATATCCTGGTAAGTGTCACATACCAGAGATCTTAGCAACAGTGTGTGCACGCTCACTGAATGTTGTAGCAACCAATGATAAAAATAAAATGACAGTGGAAATAAGTATGTAGGACTGAATGACATCCAGAGGGTAATTGAGAAGGGACAGCTTGGTGATTCAGTAGAAGCTGAGTTGTGCTTTGTGTGTTGTCTTTGTGAAGCTGGAATGGCTACCGCTGAGCATGCTGAAATCAGTCTGAGAAACAATTCATCTGACTTAAATCCTACCTTCTGCTATTGCCTCATTTTTGAGCTGCAAGAGAGTTATAAGATGTTTGAGGTTTTCTGGTGTCCATGACCTACTTGCTGCTTTCATCCAAAGGGCATCAAAGGATCTTCCCAAATATCTACTCAGATGTACATCTGTGACATTATCTATGTTCAGGTGTCCCCAAACCATGTTAGAAAAGATGTCGTAGAGTATGTATTGTTAGACTGGCTGTGTAGTCCTCTATGTAGAAGAGAGACATGGATGTTCTTCAGCAATACATTAAAACTACAATGCACTTCTCATAATTCATGGGAAGCACTGCTATTTGCATAATATTATAGGCCAAAACAATCTGGCCAGACAGTTGATAGCCTAGGAATTGAGACAAAGCTGGCCTGCTAACAAAAGATCTGATACCTGCACCCACTCAGCCATAACATAAACTAGACTGAGACATTTTGAAAACTGCAATGTGTGGGAGGAAATGCAAAGTGAGGATTAACTCAATTTGCAGATATGCAACTTCATCACACAGACATGGTAAAGCCTCTTACTGGATAAAACTAATTAATTCTGCGTAACTCCTAGAAGCCTTTAAGAAGTGGCTGATGGAAGTATGAGAGCAGAGAAGAAAAGATGACCGTAGCTTAACAGCATCGAAGTACAATGGAAGGCTGCAGAAAATAACAAAAAGCAACGGGTAAGCAGTCAAAAGGATCTCCTCAGTCAGCAGGCTCTGCTGATGACCAGCCCCCACAGCAATATCTAATCAAACATTTGAGCATCATAGTCTTAAAATTTGCACAGACTGTGAAAGGCATTTGATATGTTTGTTAAATTTTTTGTATCTACGGCTGGCAATTTTTAGCTGTGGATTTACTCTAGAGAACTTGTCTCTAAAAGTCAAGTTTGGATGTTGACAATGGCAGGAACAGCACTGGTTCTAAAGCGGGAATAGTAAGGATTATATATATTATTGTTATTTGACCAAATATTGTTAGACTGAATTCCCACATGTCTGTTCCAATGGGAAGCCTTTTTCCCTCACTTGCAGTACATCACCTGTTCCCAAGTTGAATCTCCAATTATTTCTTTTCAACCCTTTTTGAATCTGTAGCTAATCTAAAAGCAAATATATCCTTTAATTTTGTTTCTGTGTGAGAGCTGGAAAGCTAAATGTTGACCAAATTTCTAACTGCCAAAACTAATAACATTTTAAACATCAACATAAGGGAATGGAATAGGAAACCATCAGGACATATCTCTTAACCACGCTGTAAAGGACAGAGGAGAAAGATAAAGTGCCTGAGTTGCAGAAAACAGATCCAAATGCACCTCCTCGTGGTGTATGAGCCCTTTCTCTTCATGCAGGAAGGGTAAATAACAGGGCTATGCGAAGATTACAAGATTTGTGACAGCATGGAAGAAGCTGCTAAAGGGATGCTCAAGCTGATCAGAATTACTAAAATATCTTTTCATATCTAAACAGTTAATGATACTTATACAATTACCTCAGCAACTACCGCATCCACAAAACCATTTGCAAAACAAGGCCTTATCGTCTACAAATTAAATTCAGCCCTGTGCTATTTTGATAAAATCTCCAGGTAGACTGAACACTGCTACACAAATAGTCTGCCCAGCCTTCACCATCTGACATAATCTCACAGTCCCTAGACCTCCAGCCTCTATATGGGACTACTGCCATATCATTCTCTGGAAGACAAGTAGAAAGCAAAACACTCTTCTTTCACCACCATGCATACCATTTCCACTAACAAGGACAGTGTCTTCTTTTGAAGTTTGATTTACAGGTGCTATAGAGCCATTGTGCTGACTACATGTCAGTCTCCAAGGAAACCAGTAGCATATATATTCTAGAAGCATTCCTAGAAGAAAAGGGGTGTTATCAAAAGTATTCTCAGCATAACCTCTGCTATGAGTAGAAGCAGAGTTCAAGGTCTTCTGTTGAATGGTTGAAGGATGCTGTGTTCAAATAAAAGACTCCTAAGGAAATAATAGCAGGTCAAGCTGGGGATCTGGCTGTTGCACAGTATCCAGTTCTGAAAGAGTCAGAAATTGAAAAATAATCTATTTAAAGATTTAGAAAGGCTTGATATTCTTTTCTAATTCAGCCTAATTTTGGATTGGCATCTCCTCTATATACGTAAGTATTAGCACTTTCTATAATACATTGCCTTTCTGATGCCATTACACTTGTAAGCCCAATCCATATCAGCTAGCACATCTGTATTTTGAAATTGATAGTCAACCTCCATCTAGATTTTTATATCTCTAATTTAAAATGTTAAACAGAAGCACAGGATATTGCATCTCAACCAGGAGGATTGCAGTCCTCTCTGCTCCCAGAGGCCAGGCAGCTGGGTTCCCTATGGCTGGGACGGGTGTTCTGCATAGTAGAAAGGCTCTATTGTAGGAAAAGATATCACATGAAAGTGTGCACTTCCATGATCATTAAAACTTGTCTGTGGCATTTTCACAGTATGTGCAATAAGAGTGATATCATACTTGAATTTTAAATGAGGAAATAATTTTCCCTTCTTCCCTAAATTCCCCTGTAAGTTCCCATCTGAATAAGATATGCTTTCCCTTTTTCTCTTAACAAGTAAGGATATTATTTATTTGATCCTAGTGGAAGCTTTATCCAGGAAGAGCTGAACCAATCCCAGTCTAAAGTTTAAGTTACTAAAGCACTTTGGGAACATGTGAAATCAAAGGTATTACACAATATATGAGATTCTCATTATCGTTGCTGTAGTACTAACTGTTAGAAATATAGCTGCTCAATACTGAAACTCATTTTCCCTTCTAGTGGCACAGTTATAGAATCATAGAATCATTTAGGTTGGAAAGGACCTACAAGATCATTGAGTCCACCCGTCATCCATGCCCACTAGACCATGGCACAGAGTACCACGTCTATGCGCTTTCTGGACACCTCCAGGGATGGTGACTCAACCACCTCCCTGGGCAGCCTATTCCAATGCCTGACAACCCTCTCAGTAAAGAAATTTTTCCTAAT
>JAVJGG010000090.1:25990989-26010726 GCA_035590195.1 Aviceda cuculoides | reverse complement strand
CTTCTTTTCTGTTCTATTAAACCATTCTTATCTCAACCCACGAGTTTTACTTCTTTTCCCGATTCTCTCCCCCATCCTACTGGGGGCGGGGGGGGGAAGTGAGTGAGCGACTGCATGGTGCTTAGTTGCTGGGTGGGGTTAAACCATGACACTGAAGTATCAAACAAATACACCAAAAGTCATATCAAACGTCCCTGCTCAGACAGAAAGCCAAAGAGCACATCAATATTACACATCCTTAAAAAAATAAGAATTTTATATTTATATTACATTATAAATGGCACACATTGTAGCAGATATAATCACTTTCCTGTTTCTTTGTCATCTCCTCCCTCCTGACACACTGTGTTTTTCCAGACGATTCAGTTTCATGAAGCAAGGAATCGTCTGCATTATACATGTGCATGCAACTACTGCCTTCTATTTTTTCAGTAGTACGTACAGAGGCTCCGGCCCACAGTCTGTATCACACACACCTAACTATGAGGCTATAGACTTCACAGGATCACTCAATGATTACAGATGAGCAGGTGTGTCAGACTGACAGAGTGCGTCTCTAGTACTACTTCTATAACACAAGACTATAGTGACTTTTTCCCATGACAAGAAGTTATCCTGTTATTTTGTCATTTAGTTTTTAACAGAGCTCTCTGAATATTTATTGGAAGGGGCTTTTTTCCAAAAAATTTTCAACCACGCACTTTTTTATAAAACACTGTGAGTTAGCATTCTTTTGTGTATTACACTTTTTTGTATTCATAACTGAACATCTGGATCTTATAACTGATTTTGTAGCATTGGTGTGAGACAGAGACAACGGCTAATGATGTCATTAGTGAATTGAATCCCTCTGGAGAAAATGGTCATTGCCTAAGTAAGGCCTTAAGCAGTCTAAGATATTTGAAGAGTCTTTTTATTCTCCTCTGATCATGAAATTTATCTGCTTCTAAACACAGACTCTAAATCTGGAAGAAACTGAATGCATACCTGAAGAATCAGAAAAAAACAGTTGCAACCAGATACGCTGCTTGTATAGGCTCACAGAGCCCCCTTGAAGTCAAGAGAGTTTAGCCCTTACATGATATGTGTCTGATATTTAGCCAAATTACTGTCTCAGCAAACCATCAAAGGAACTGTGCACAAGACTATGGCCTCTGCAGTACTTGTGGTTTGATCCTCTTTTGGCTCATCAGCCTGCCAGAATGCCAGAGCTTCAGATAAGAGATTTTGGAGACCTGAGAAGTATTTTCTCCTTTGCATAACAGCAAATGCCTGCTATTTGCAGACAGAATTCACTCATTTCCATTTCATGCTACATCATTATTCATAATTCACTTGCCACAAAGAGTATATAGTATGGTGTGTGGACAGTATTTTTCCATTCTTTCTTTCAATCGCATTGTAACAGTGACTTGTGATAAAAATAATAGAAAAAGTGATAACTGAGATGGCTCTGTTTGTAGTTCTCATGGTACTTTAAGACAAAAATTAAAAATATAGTTCTAAAGATTAAAAATGGTAAACAACTGATGATCTTATTTTACCAAAGGAGGTAAAAGTTTCAAAGCTCCTCTCCTTTTACGCCCTTGGGTAAAGTCAGTAAGTAGAAATTACATGTTCCAAGATATTTTTTTTTAATAATTTCCTTTCAACGTGTGATAGCATTATCTTTAACAAATAGTCCCACTAGAATTTTGCTGCTTTTTCCTTCTGCTTATAGCATTACTTTTTTTTTTCCAGAAGCCTTTCTTTCCTTTCATTCAGACAGTATTCTTCCTCTGTCAACTGCGTTTTCATCCAATGAAAATGTTAAAAATCAAGTTTAGATTTGAGGCCATGACAGCAGGAAAAAATTTCCATCATAGGAAACCTGGCAATGTAGAATAAGATAATAAAACTTGATTCATCCATTCTCATTCTCTCCAAAATCTGTAAGTTAGACTGAAGCATGACATGAATTAAAAAGGAACAATTAAATCCTCCTATTTAAATCCCCAAAGAACAGACACTAGATCTATTGCAGTAACATCTGCAGATTAATAGTACAATAATATTTCCTACCGAAAAAATCCCATCTCTTAGTATCGCAAGGAATATCCGTTTGCCAGCTCACTAGACCTAGACCTGTAATGCCATTTCACTATTGGTTGATGTTCAGTCATTTAGTGTAGGAAGTTGAACAGACCTATTGCAAGCCTCAAACCTGTCGTATGTCTTGTGTCTCTTCAGCTGTACAATTCTACCCATCAGCTCAAATTCAAATTCTGCAGACTGCTTTCAGTAGTCAAGAAACCAAAGACAAAATATAAAAAGCATCATCTAACACCGCTACTATTTTACAAGATCTAGTAGGGCTAAAACTCTACTTAGTAGAGATCTGTCAATTTTCAGAATACATTGTTTGGAGATGGTGGAAGAACAACAGCAAAACTGGCAATAGTACTACAAAACAGTACTATCACTCCTGCTTAGCTGCACTTCAAAGCATCCACAGAAGCCAAGACACACAGCACTCCAGCTGACCTCATGATCCCTTCTATGCACACTTAGTATGGTTTTGAAAAACACATTAAGTTTTCTAAATCACTAGATTTTAGAATTTTACCAATTTGGCTAAATGTTATGCAAACACTGTGGACTTACAGTATTATATGTTGATAGGAGGTTAATTTCTACTGAGAAGTACATATTTAGCTGTATACACACATAGACAACTACAGAATATGTAATCCAAGCACTAAATTACATTGCATAATGAATAGGGAGACTAATTGTTCCCAAACACTTGTTCTGTGCTAGAGAAAAACATAAAGGGAAAAAAACGAAGTCAAACCAGACAGTTCTACTGAAAATATTCAGTGAAAAAAATGATTCAATAAAATTGATTCCAATGTTTCAGGTGTAGTGAAATTAGCTCTAACAGAAGGCAACACTCAAGAAACATCTCAGGGAATTTTTGGTATCTTTATGACAAATAAATAAATATTTTTTTTTAAGAAAAAGGTAAAAACCGTAGAAATTGTATATTTTGGCTATGCATATCCTGTCCGCCTTTCAGTGTAGCCCTCCATAGCTACCCTAGTAGACACACATTACTTCCTAAAGAGCAGGCTGCCATCTTACTTTCACCTGCTTTATCAGAATGAAGCAAAGAGGAGGGCATGGGGAAGAGGAGTAATTTAAAAAGATTGCCCTGCAGCTCTTGAGCACAAGGATGTATCCACTACCTACCCTCTTGGAGCTGCAGGTGCCAAAGGCTTGTCCTTCTGCTCACTTTTGTCCACTGTAGGAGAGAGGACATATCTTAATCCCCATCAGAAATTCTCATCTATCCCCTTCTGCAAATGAAAGTGGGTGCTTTCATGGAGAGGCGCCCCCAACTGCAACAGCAAAGACAGGACATGTGAGACAGCAAGCAGGACAGGGGCAGATGAAAATTTGGCGTTAGGGACATAGCAAGATTTATTACTTATTGGCAACTTTCCCCTTGCAGCTAATGTTTATTTTTAGTCTATATTGAGGTAAAAAAAGGGCATTTTATATCTTGAATACTAAATATCATCTACAGGCAGAAAGATGCATCCTGACTAAAAACTAGTCATTAGGCTACTTAACTGATAGCTAGTGATTGCTCTCAGCCTGCACACCTATGGAAAGATAGGCAGACAGGTACTAAGAACTCCTCCTTGTTCCCCACCCCCACTTCTTTTTCATATTTTTCACAGGTTTTTCGTTTTCTTTCTAACCATGCTTCTTTCATGGCTCTTTGTAAGTGGAAGTTAAACTAAGTAATGTTTGAGTTAGATGTTTGAATAGACTTTGTTAAATTTACTTGTAAATTAGGCAAAACAAGTTTGACCCACTTGAGTCACTGCTGTTGAACTCTTACTTCAGAGTGGACAAGCATAGGAGCAAAGAATATTTACTTACAATGAAGTAATCACTTTACAGTTTTCTTCTCCTGGCAATAAGGGGTGTGTATAGCTGGGTAGGCCAATGACCACATAATAGAAAAATAAACATAAAAATGACTGTTCTATTCATTTCTGAGAAACAGTATCTAGCAAGCTGCCACTGAGAATACTTGTTCACCAAAAAATGTCCACCTCCTTTCTGACATGAGGATCACATTCCCTCTGCTTTCAGCTGGAGCCGGCTTTCATTCCACCCATAAGTCATTCATCCAGCTCCAGTTTAGGACTGCTCTCCCTGAGGAAAATGCTCATGCAATTGATGTGCTTTTTCCCTTGTTGTCACTTCCCAGATGCCCTGCACAGAGATGCAAGCCCTTTTGCCAGTCTGGGACAAAATTCAGCAAAGTAAAGCCACTCAGGTGAGAGTCTTAGCATTAGGGCATTTGACACCTGGCATTTGAGGAAAGAATTCAGCTACCAGCACTTTGCAGGATGCCCAAAATGTTAACAGTGAATAAGCATGCAAATGACAGTAAGCAGACAGGGGAAGCCAAGTGTGCAGCCTTGGCTGAACCCCCAAACGGTGGCGGGGAGGGGATTTAGGGCTCCTCCTCAGGTTAACTTCAGCTCCCAAACCAAACCTGGGCCCTGCTAATGCCAAACTCAGACCCCTGTGTGGGCATCGTGTACAGCCCCCTGCATCAGGCTGCTGTTCTCTGTCAGAGAAAAGATAATAAAACCACAGGTTAATAACTTGGGGTTCACTTGATGTTTCTGTAGTAGCTGGAATATATCAGGAAAACTCTTGAAGCAGCACCCTCCCTGCTCTGCCAGCTCCCAGGGTGACAGCCCAGAAGGATTATCCTCAATTACTTTAGGTCTTTGTTACCCAACAAATGGAAAGGATGGAAATTAAAGCTGCACTCCAATTAGATATAAAAGTAATTCAGATTTATTAAATTATTGCAGACCACACAGTTCTTGTGAAGCTACTTCTGAAGAGTGTGTCTTACTAAATCTCTTAAAATATATTGACTTTGCCAGCTTTAGCCCACATGGCAGCTCTTCCATTCAGTAACCAAACTGTTTCATGTAGAGATTAACCCAGTGATCCCACACTTGAAAGGGAATGCTGCAGGACTTATTCATATTCTAGCACCAGCAATCTGTTGGGAAAGGCTAATTAGTCCACGGTAATAGCAAAGTGATGAAACCTGAAGCCCATAGGAAATGCTAAAAGATGACTCTGCTAAGGTTCTTCAGCCAAAATAGTAAATTTTACATATGTGCTATAAATAAGTGTTATGTTATCCTATAGGATCAACAAAATTACAGGAAATAGATTACTAAATCATTAGCTGGGTATTATATTCATAAGTGGCTGCTAAATGTGCAGCTTTTCATATGGTGTTTGTCATATAACGTTGATCTCTGTGTAAGGTGCAACAGTCCACAACAGCTAGCAAGGATTTTTTATGAAATGAAATTGATGAAGAAATTTTTTCTTTACTTTATCCTTGAAAGTAAAAAGATTCTTCTAAAAAAACCTTCTAAATTGCAAGAGACATTTCAAGAGAATACAGTCCTCATACTTCTATTTTTGATTTACAGCTTTACAAAGAAGTATGCAAGTTGCGACTCAACATAATTGTAAATTTGCTCTTTGAACTCATATAGCAGTGAATAACTGTTGAACTATTCATTATACAGTGTTTGTGAAATACAATTTAAAATACATGCACACATTTAAAATTGCTAATATCACAATCTTGGGTCACAAACTTGGAAAGAATTACAAAGGTACTTAATTTTGCACAAATGAATAATTTCAGCAAATGAAAATTTCCACCTGAAAATTTAATTATTCTTAATTTGGGGACCTAAAGCAACACAAAATGTCTACCTTATTAATCTTAATATTTTAGAAAATTGATTCTGACTGGTTTTATTTGCCATTCTTCTGTCCTTGATAGTAATGTTAAGACTTACATAATATTTGCTAACATTATGTCAAGGCTTGAATGAGACTCTCACCGTTGAAATAAGAACTTTTAGTTTTCTGCCCTGCCAACCAGAATAGATTGCAGTTCAGATTTTCCCTATACCACATTTCCCCTTTGTTAGCATAACACAGAGAATTAGACCTGAAAGTCATATTCAGACCATCTGCTTTAGACAACCAGTTTACGTGCCATTCAGAGCATTGTCAAGGAGCCTAATTTCCCAAAATAGCACTGGAAAGAGAGATTTCTCCAGCATACGGTTTGGAGTGCCAAGGGCCAGATAATTTAAGTGATAGAGTGAGAGTACCCCTAGGTGGTAAATACCCAAGTAACTTGGACACTCACTAGCACTTGCTTATCAAACTGCATTTCTCAAAGTCAGATTTCTAACTGCCCATAGTAGCAAGAAATTTTAGGAAGCTATAGCCCACAATCGGGCACTCAAAGAGCATCTGTCCTGAATAGAGTCTCCATTCTGGGCTCGTGGACAGGTAGGAAAACAACTTCAAATGTTTTCCTGCATTGAAAAAGATCATCTGCAATTTTATTCTGCAGTGGCTAATTGAATATTTGAGTATAATTAATTAGAATTAAGCAAGACCATGTCTCTCTAAAATTGTCCACAGGAGAACCAGGAAAAACATGTTTACACCCCTTACTTCTTGTCAAGAGCTGCTGCAAATAACCGTGTCAGGACCTGTGACACAGAGCAACTTGCAGGATGCACCTTGGTAGGAAACTGGGGGTTTATATTCCCTTTAAATTATGTGTAACGTTCTGATGAGTGACAAATATTTGTCAGAGAAATAGGCTGCCTAAAACTCACTTCACCCCTCTTCCCTCTCTCTCACATTTTCTTCCCCGTTCAGAAGAGTTTCAGTTTAAGATCTAAAAGTTCAGTCTGAAAATGAAATTCAGTGTAAGACTCAGAAGACGAGAACAAATGTGACCGAAGCCAGAGAGACTATTTGCCAAATCAGTGATGTTCACACAGCTCTGAACAAGCACATGCAGCTTGTCCGGTGGCACATATTGTTGTCTTTACTTGAGCGGAAATCATTTGACTGTCTGAAATAACAGTACAAACCAGATGAAACAGCTTCCTGTGAATAATTTCAATTTAGACATTCTTCCTTTCACCAGGTCAGACTGGAAAGATTGTTCCAACTTATTCTTGCATATGAAAAACTAGTACGAATTATTAGAAGCAGCAGTTAAGTTATTGGATTGGAAGAACTGTATGGGACCCAAAAATACAAAAGGTTGATGAGGTGAGGAGCAGCAATGTGGAATGGGAATTGGTATTCCAAAAACCAAAAAAACCCACTACTTGGGAAATGACACTGTGTACTCGCTATAAACCTGACAAGATTTGACTTTACACTGGAAAATAATTAAGATTATTGCATTCTTCCAGTTTATTAAAGCAAGGCTAGGAAGCTGAAGCTGCTGACAAGGTTGTTGAAAAAGAGCTCATCAAAATCTTATCCTCTGTAGAATGCCCCAGATCAGCCTGGCCACGTTCACAAAATTAGGGAATAATAAATAAATGCCTCGATAAATAGATAATTGCCTCATTCCTGTTCTGAGACAGTGCACGTAGCCCTCAGCTACACCGTCTTTAAAACAACATTTAAATAATTCTTCTAGGACCCCTGAAAATAAACAAATACTATTTATCTCTTCTCCAAAGCAGGAAATTGAAGTAATGAGATTAAAATATTTTTCCAAAGCTACAATTCAAGCCATTTGCAAATAGGATTAGATCTCAACATCCTAGACCAGCCTTCTGCCCACTAGAATATATGAACTCTTTATTAAGCTTTGGGGAATACTTTCTTAAAATAAGAATAAAAAAATCACCTTGCTTTAACTAAATCTGTGTATCAGAATGTAAATGTAGTAGTAAAAACAATCAATACAGCTTACTGATTAGGAAAGGATTATATGTTGATAAAAAAAATCTGATTAGACGGCTGCACACACTGAGGACCAAAGAAATGTTTCATGAAAATGAGGATGCAGGGACAGATGCACAAATTATTCTGCATAGCATCAAATACAAAATTTGGTTTCACTGGCGCAGGCTGTGATTCTGTGGGTAACCTTAAAACAGCACAAAGATGTTTTTTCCTTTCCAGTTCTTCTTGATTTGTAGTTCTCGTTCAGTGTAATCCAGAAATTAATATTAGTTACAGGGAGAAAATAAGAGGAAGAGAGATGCTTATCAGGGTGTTCTGAGGCTTAATTAATATTTGCAAAGCTCTTTGAGCTTCTCTGATGGAAGAAGTCATAGAGGGCAAACTGTTATTTTTTTAAATTATTATTATTATTAATTAGTTTTCCATTTAATTCATCTTGTCAATATATGAATTGTTGAACCCACATGCTTCATCAACTGTTGTACTGTGCTCTTTACAAGTGCTCTTTACAAGCTGCATTGTGGTTATGGAGAATACAGGAAGAAATAAAACAGAGGATAAATAAGTCTACTTACAAGTTACAGACACGAGTTTGAAACCAGCATTTTATCCACTGATCTGGAAAAATGTGTTGCCATAGCAATGATTACATCCTATTGTACTGAATATTTCCTAAGATACTGATGTAACTATCCCTTTAAACACTGAGCTTCTGTATGCTTGACCATAGTTTACCCAAAAAAAAAAAAAAAAAAGTTTCTTTTCGAGGTTTACTTATGTATTACAGTTTTTACTCTCTAGCCTCACCATGAAACACACCCACGGTCAAGCATGATTAGATGCTGCTTGTTGGGTGGTCCAGCAGCACAAATTCAGGCTCTGGTCAGAGGGATGCCAAAAGTGGCACTAGAAGAGGCATGGCCCAGCATCCCTTCCCATCCCTCTGCCCATTCACAGTGCAATTGTGAATCACTTATTGTCCCTGTCTCCAAGTGAGTACCTGCCTACTTTCATAAGAGGATCTATGGAAGCAATACAAATTTTTACTACTAATTGCTATCTACAATTAATTTGGGAGAAAAAGATCCATAGCTAGAATTCATCTGCAATTCAGTTAGATTTGACTTCATAGTTAAATGCTAGCGTTACTCGTTTGGGTGCCCACATACCCCATTTTTAACACTTCTCCACACCCTCCCTCTTTTGAGACAGAAATATTAATTAAAAATATTCATTTAGAAAATGCTGCCACATTATTTCTCTTTTCCATTCAAAATATAAACCAACCTCACCACATCTAAGCTCATTTTGAAGTCTATGGGAAATAAATATTTTTAGCTCACTTATTTTATGTACTTGCTTTAACTTCAAATAGAAAATTTGAAATTACTATGATTCTTTATCATTGCAGAGGAACATCCAACCATTTTTTGACACATCTATTACTGTTTTCTAATGTTGCAGAAGTTAAAGTACTGATTGTCAGCTCATATAAATCAACATAGTTCCAGCTAAAGTCCATCTACCACCAACTAAGAATCAGGTTTGCAGATTTTTCAGCCATGTGATTCACTAGCAAGAGAAATCTTCTACCTACTGTGCATAAGGGATATTCAAAAGCTGAGTTCCCATTTAGAAAAACTGTGGTTATACATTTTAGGAAATGTGCATGGATTTATTTGCTCAGTCAAGGATACTGAAGAGCACAGACTCAAAAGAAGAAAACAGTGCTTTTCAAGGGTCACCACAGCAGCCTCTCTTCTGCTAATCATTCACTTCTATCAGTCACTACACCTGCAGTCCTTCCCTTACACAAGACATTGTCCTGTTAGACACTAAGCTTGCCTCCATTGCACAGATTTGTTTATAGCTCACACTTTTTCTCCTCGTATTCATGCCAGAAACAAGCTGCATTGTTTCTCTCTTTGTAAGGACATCATTTGTTTTCACTCAGCCTTTAACAAGGTTATACTCCCATTAAGAATAAGTATGTTTTGCCACCAACAGATTTGACTGCTGGAACACATTCACTTTTTAATTTAATGTGTTTTAAAAAAGGAAAGGAGAGCTAAAATCATTATTATGAAAATTAGACTAGTATTTGGAAGGAAAAGACAAGCGCTTTCACAGCAAACAAAGAGACTTGTAATAACATATCCCAATAGCCAGCCAAGTGCTTTGATTTTTTTTTTTAAACAGTCATTTTCTTTTATTTATAAATTTTGGAATACAGTGAAAGATAGCAATTGAGTAGGTTACATTTTTAAAAAGAGCTGGCAAGAGGAATGGCAGTGAGAGTAGTGGAAGCTACTATGTGAAATGAATAAACACTGTGGAGAATATAATAGCATATTTTATGCTTTAGAATTTTGTATAATACTTGGAAACCAAGGGCATATCTGTCATTGCAGGCTGGAGAGTTGCATGGTGATGTCCAGGCTTGTCTGTCCCCAAAGCTAATGTACAGATTCCTATAGAAATACTAGCTGATGTCCTGCACTTAACTGCTTTCTTTAGCAAAATGTGGCATCTGACTTAATGGCATCTCTTTCAGTGGGCAAGTTAGCTTAGACACAGTGATATGCTAATACACAGCTCACACATTCAAGAGCTTACTTTGCCAGTTTTACCTCAGAAATGCTTGCAATCATCTGCGTTGCATTATAGACATGTTAAGAGGCTTAATGCTGTTATATGCTCTGTTCACACTGATTTTGTAACTCACTTTGGCTTCCTTGATTTTCAAGGAAAATCCATTAGGACCAATCTCATTTGTTTTTTTCCACTGACTACCAAAGGTGCTAAATCATTCTATAAAATACTTCTCAGTTTTATTACATAGCATGTTTTATGACTGTAATAATTGCAAGATTTAGTTCTTTAATCTTCAACACATCATCTCAATGAATTCACTTTATTAGATACATTGAGGGACTAAACTGCTTTTGTATCAAAAAAAATCTGAAAGGTATCTGAATAGGCGTGAAATATCAAATCTCATTACATACTTGGAGACAACATAATAATGGCTACATCATTCAAGACATACATCCAATTAGAATGTTTTCATTCTGTAAATGAAGGATGAGAGCAAACATATATCTTAATTAACCATTTGATCATGTCTTTATAGGTCTTATTGGTTTGAAGCCCAACACCAGTATTTCTAACTATTGGAAACCTGGGCAAACAGGATTCTTGAGACTGCTGGTGCTTTTAACCCCTGAAAGCTGGATGGTATAATCTTCAAAGATCCTTATCAAATGGAAATGGAAATAGTGTACTTAGAACTTAAAGAAAAATTTTTCACCAAATTGCAGACTTATGGCTCCTGTCCAAGTAATGTTCCTTCTCTTCATCCTACTTCTCAAACCCTGTAGCTGTTCTTAGCAACGCTAATGATATCATCTGACCTTTCCCTCTATTCTCACTCTCTGAGGGTATGTTCACATTTGGAATTGAATATACTGTTGAACTGGATCTGATATTTAATTCTGAAATATTAGTCTTAAAAGAAGCAAATCTGCACTGACTGGCCCAGAACAGATGACCATGTCTTACTAAGGTGGATTATGTGTAAAAAGTACCAAAATCTGCTGAAAACACACAGACAGGAGGTCAATTATGCTAACTAAAGTAATATAATCTTGTCCTTCATGTCTTTGCTTTGTCAGAGGTATTAAGCGCATGTCTAGCTTTATGTACAGGAATAATATTTAGTGTGATGGAATTTCCTAGTGCTTAATTGTTTTGCTGAAATTATTGCCAGCTTAGAGCTTGATATTCCCAGCAATACGAGAAGCTGACATAGGAGTCACCCCTCAGGATTAGGCCAATTGCCTGCATAGTCTATCCTGTCTTGGAAGATGGTCAACGAATGACATCAGAGGAAAATTTTAAGAACAGAGCAGACCTAGAGATTACTTTCCTAGTGTGTTTCCCCAGTTTCAAAATTTACATCTCAGAGACTGCCTCAGGCAGAAGTGATAGCTCTACATTAAAGAACTAGCTGACTTTCTATATCTATTATAGCATATATATTTTGTGTCTTGTTGCTGTTTGCGATATTACTATTCAAATTACTGTAAGGTTTTCCTTCATACTGATGTCTTAGATAATGCCACTTTTGCAATTACTCACAAAATACTCAGATGGCATAAGTATAAACATTTCACTCTCCCCCACCAATTCCTGCATTTTAAATGCTTTGAAACAAATCTGAGCTTAGTAATAAAAGCAAGCACAAAAGAAAATGAAATAACTTAATTGTGCAAACTTAAAGCCCACTGATTTTTTTTTTTTTTACTTTCAAAGAAGCATTTATACCACTTCCATATTTAGACACTCAGAAATCCCAACTCACTTTCATTGCTGTGTGAATTCTGTTAGTTTTTCGTATTACACCAAATATTGGCTGGCTTGGCCAAATGGAATTTTTTTCACTGCCTTTGTTTAATTCGAGTAATTAAAATGCATATTTGGCTCTCCTCCCCCCCCTTCATCTTTCTAATGGTCTTTTTATCTAACTGAATAACAGCTTTCCTGTAGAAAAAAATAACTTCACAGACATCACATTCTCTAAAGTAGGTCTTATGTCGACAGATTTATTTCATTGGGTCTCTAAACAAATTATTCCTTTAAAGATGCTAAGCACATGGTTTCATAGGCCATTTACCTTTATAGTTATGGAGATTTTAGGACTATTGAAGTATTAAAAATACTAGATCTTAAGCTTTATGCCCTGTAAGTCTAAAGATATATAAAAAAGCTGAATGAAAGTGTGTATATACATCTACCTGTCTACATACTATATAAGGCATGTACTGCAGCATGAGGTGGCATAAAGATTTTATCAGTGCAAATTTAGAACAACCTCATTAATTCTGAGTGGTGAAGTCCAAAAATGAATTATGTCTGTCACACTATGAAGATCCATACAATGCCAGTAAAAAGTATTATAGGAAAGTTTTGCAGAACCGGATAACTTGATTAATACTGTTTTCTTGATAACCCTTTGTGCTTGAAGCTACCGCCTTACATAATAGCAATAAATTTCATACATCCAGTCTAGACGGGCACGTATCTGTCTACATTGCAAAGTCTGACTTTTTTACTTTTTTAATATCATTTTTATGCATGACTGAGATGCTAGTTTTCTAACAGTGGCATCTTACTAAAAAGCAGGTAAGTATATTTTATGTCTAGATCAGCAAAATTTCTCAGTACTGTTGCAAAGCAGATGTATGAACCTTGCATAATTCTGTCCATATATTGTGCACCAAGGAAAACCCAAAAGACTTATCAACACTGTAGTCACAGATATAACTTATCAGATACTTCAGAGCTGCTAGCTGAGACTTTCATTAAATGTTCTTGTGACAACACAACTTGCTCTAGATACACATTTTTAAAGTCAACTTTGAAATATCTACAAAAGTGCAAGGCATCACTTCAGACTTGTCACTCTCGGTTGGTAACAGAAGATGGTAACAGAAGCCAAAACTTTATAACCATCCAAAAACAGAATCATTTCTCTACCACATGATGTCTCACATGACAACAACTCCATGATGGTGATCTACATTTCTGTCTTCACCAAGACACATTATATATAGGAAATTCTACTTCCACAGAAGCTACAGGACACCTAGCTGCAAGCCTTTCTGGTAAAAATCACAGCACACCTGTATTCCATTGTCTACACTGCAGAGTAAAAAAAAAATAAAAAAAAAAATTAAAAAATCCAACTGTAAGTTTATAGTGAGGTGAGCAATTTTAAAGCCTTCAAACTGGCATGGGTCAAACTATCCCACCATTTTCTTTGTCATCCATTACGCTTTCTGGAAGTAGTTATCATCTAAAGTACTATGGTGAACATTCCCCTGAGAGGCATTCTCCAGAGCAGAGGGCAGGCTGCTCTCTATCAAAGCCCATAGCTATGAAATATACTACTATTGCAGAGCACAATGAACCAGAGTCTTCACTGACGTCCCAGGGTAAAATTAATCTTTTTAAACAGAAATTCATCCATTAAATCACAAGCCTGATAGCCCAGAAGAGTTTTCTTATAGAAACAAATTAAATTAATCCTATTTGAAGTAGCATTTTAAGATTACAAAAAAAAAGAGAGAATGAAATTTCCTTTTTTACTTATGTTATTTTCAATATAGATAGAGCTCACAGCAATATCCATAGTTAATATTACAAAGAACTTCTCAATGTAACTATCTTGCAGTTATTCTCATTATACTACACTTTAAATATTTGAAATTAAATTCTTCCTCCATATGTAATTTTAAAAATAGTTTTAGAAAAATAATTCATCCATTTTTGAGAAAGGGGAATTTTTCAAATGTAAAAAATAAATAGGTTATGAGAAGGTTTAACAACTTTATGATTTGCAACTGGATTTTGCAAAGTTCAGCAGCACCTTGATTTTTAGAAAACTGTGTTGGAGGTAGGATATGCTTTCTACCAACCAGACCTAACTGGACTGCAAGGTTCTGAGTTATTATCTCTGCATGCTCTTAAAAGGGCACATCAAAATGCCCTAAAAATATAATCTGTACTGAACAACCTCTTTCCTTTAATAAATGTTGCACTTTTCACTTATCTAGCAATACGATTTACCTCTCCAAACCCTCAAAGCTATTTTCATTATTAACAAACTAGCTCAATGTTACTGCAGATGTACAGGTGCTGTATAATTTTTTTATTTTTTTTTTTACGTTTGGCTTCAAATGCAGAGCTGATATTAAACTGTTGCTTATTTAAAAGATAGGACCAGAATACAGAAATTGAAGATGAATCTGAATTTCTCTCTATTCTCAGGTTTTATGACTACTGTTTTGATTTAAGTCAGCTACTAGTTTGTTATTAAAAAAAAAAAAATTCCCACTGTAATCATAAAATTAAACCTTTATTAATTATAGCATCTTTCCTCTTTATTTTGTAGCTGAGAGAAACTCCATCCCATGGCACAAAACACAGCTCTAGTGCCCATGGCAGGATGGATTTTAAGGGCACTTCTGAGAGTTATGAATATTTGTGTGGAGTGTAAGTCTGGGTCACCTAGTCCAGAGAAGGATTTGTGTGGTGGACAGGGCCACCATCGAGCATATCCCCAGTCATCCTTTCCCTCAAAGGGGAAGTGAGGGAATCCTGATCTATTGCAGTTCCTGGATTACTCAGTGGGGCAAGAGAGGATTCTGCTCTCCATAAGCATTTTTACTGCCCTGGGAAAAAGGTTTTCCTGTCAGAAATTGATTTAAAAGCATACCAGGAGATTTTAAAGAGAAAAAGCTGCAAAGATCTCACTGCTGTTACAAGCTTTGTTGTGAGCTATATTATAGTGCTACAATTCAATAATAGTTTGAGATACTATGCTGGTTTGAGGCATAAATTTCCTGTAGTCATCTCCTGTTCAGTGCTTAGGTCAGGATCATGAAGTCAGACATTCAATAAACAGTTATTATAAAAGTATTAGCCTTCCCGGGTCCCCAAAAGAAGAGAAAAGCAAGCCTAAACTATAAGTTATTTTCCTAGCTTAGTAAATCAAAGACAGGCTTTTGGTTTCAGTGAGCTGTAGCTCAGCAAGGTATTCCACATTTAATCTCCTCCAGTCTTGTCATTACTTGTCTTTTTGTCACTATTTCTGTAAAAGTTGCACCAGACACATTTTGCTAGCGCAGGTATATGCAAAGTTATGCCATCTATCTTTAAACACAATAGCATTGATTTACCCTGTCAACAGCAGGCAGCATAGACTATAACTGAGGGAATTACAGTCTCATTTGGGGGAAAGTTTAATATTTTTCCCACTGTCACCTTCAAACTACACCAAAGGGAAAGAAGTTTGTTGTATAAGAGAGATCTAATATCGGAGGCCCTCCTTCGGGGTGCAGGGCTGACCTGCTGGATTGGGGTACCTGGTGCTCCTGGTGTCCCACTTCCTGGTAGATGGGCAGGTCAGTCTCTGCTCTGTGGTGTATACGGAGTCTGAGCCAGCCCCCTGCTGCCACGCTCACTGGTTGACGCTGTAGCCGCTGGGCTGGTGCAGAGACATCTCCTGACACTATAAAAGACAGACGTCTGGAGCCAATGAAAGGTATGGGCCTTCCTGCACCATTTGGGAATCCAGAAGCAGGATCACAGTAGAGCTAGAAGCCATGTAACCCCGTCATTGCGATTCTGCTCCCAGGCAATTTCACATTGTCTGCCTGAGTGGCTGTTCAGTGCTTTCAATTTAAACTATGGCTGTCTGGGTCTGTGTATTAGGTGCTAGATGGGGACTAAGAAGCAATAGGTACATTTCTGGTTCAGCTGACTATGACCTTGGCAGACAACTTTACTTCCTTCCACATCTGTTTTTTCCCCTACGTGTTTGTCCATTTGGCCTCTTTAGACTATTAACTCTTTAAGCAGGGGCTGTTCCAGTAAGCTGAATGTTTTTTAACATGTGGTACTATGTATAAAGGGTTTCCTAGAGGTTTGCTGAATTAATAGATAACCAAGCAATTGATAGCATTATATCATAATTACTAAAATACTTTAAGGCAGAAAATGTTTATGTTTTATGAATCCACTCTAATCTTTCATGTTAGTTTCAAACCCTCCCACTCAATAATAAGGAAATGTCCACAGCTCTTAAATGGCACCTTTTACTGTTTCTGAACATTGACAATGGTTGTTCCGTCCTCGAATACACTGAAAATCTACACAGAAGGGTAAATATTTACTCCAGTGCATGGGGATTTAGCTGTGTGATTTCCATTTGCATTAATAAATACAAATATTTACAGTATATTGCTCCTAGAATGTTTATGCTGAGATTTGGTGGAATAAGAGAATCATGGGGAATAAAGCACCAAAAAAGTACTCTTCAATCAAGAATGTTGTCCAATATCTAACGCAAATAAATGTCCCACATGAAAGATATTAGCCTAAGAGTGCCCTACAGTGATTTACAATGAAAGCATTTCTCAGATTAAACCATTAATATCAGAGGTAATGCAAGGAGGAAAGTAGAACTTTTTGCTGCTTTGGAACCAGCACTTCTGTACCATACAAGATCCTTACTCTACTGACGTTCAGACTAGACCAAAACTTTGCAGAAACTGCAATATGAGTGTGCTGGTTTTTGGTGGGGTAGAGTTAATTTTCTTCATAATAGCTGGTATGGTGCTGGCTTGGATTTGTGTTGGAAAGTGTTGATAACACAGGATGTTTTAGTTATTGCTGAGCAGTGCTTACACAGAGTAAAGGCCTCTTCTGCTTCTCACCCCACCCCACCAGTGAGGAGGCTGGGTGGGCACAAGAAGCTGGGAGGGGACACAGCCGGGATAGCTGACCCCAACTGGCCGAAGGGATAGTCCAGACCACATGATGTCATGCTCAGCATATAAAGCTGGGGGAAAGAGGAGGAAAGGGGGGGATGTTCAGAGTGATGGTGTTTGTCTTCCCAAGTAACGGTTACACATGATGGAGCCCTGCTTTCCTGCAGATGGCTGAACACCTGCCTGCCCATGGGAAGTGGTGAATGAATTCCTTGGTTTGCTTTGCTTGCTCACACAGATTTTTCTTTACTTATTAAACTGTCTTTAGCTCAACTCAGAAGTTTTCTCACTTTTACTCTTCTGATTCTCTCCCCCATCCCACCAACTGAGTGAGTGGCATTGTGGTGCTTAGCTGCTGGCTGGGGTTAAACCACAATGACTGACATAACTAAGCTAGCTTTAAACTAGCTCACTCAGGTACCAATGGCAACGTATCCATGACAACACAGAATTCAGTAAGGATAAATTTGTCCTGTACAGCCTAATATCATACTGATAGTATCCAGTTTTCTTAGGAGTTTCTGTAGTCACATACATGACTGCACTGTAGCACAAATTAAACCTCCTTAGTGGGAAATCTCCTTAGCACATTCTAGGTGCCCATGTTTTAAGAGTTGCCTTTTTATTGGGAACGACAATAAATAGCACCAGTAGAAAAAATATGTATGACTTTTAACTAACTGCACAGTAGTGAAAAGGCTCAAATACTTCAAAGATCAGTTCAACATTTTAACACAGCCAACAGTGACAAAATTATCTGAATTCTGTATAAGTATGTTGATTGGTGGCTCTGGTGCTTCTTCACTGGTGGAGATACCTCCTGCCCCACTGTGTTGTGGTGTTAGGTTTGGTGCCAGCACATTTATATTTAATGCTCAGCCAAACAGGACTCATATTTATGTAGAGTTAGAAAGTCCTGGTGAGGATGGACCCTCTATCCCAAGATGAGAACTGCTCCTGTTTATACTAGTCAGGTGAACTTGGTTAGCTAGCACCACACTCTATATACTAATACCACAAGAATTACTATTTTGCTTCTCCAGGCCACACCCTTTGAAAAGAGTCTGTCACCCTCACCACAGTCTCTCATCAGTACTTGACAAAGTCACCCAGACCTACTTTAATCTTACATGCATTTTTCTTTTAAAGACTTCCTATGACAGAGACCCTTGGGGAATAATTTCTTCTTCCCAGTGGAATTCATCTATTCAACATACCACTATAATTTCTATCAGTTAGTTCCTTTTTCATTAAATTGTAAAGGTGGTGGGATTGTTTTCACTTGCAATCTGAACTAAAATGCTAACTGAACTAAGAATGTTTATGGTAGAATCTCAATCCAGTGTTAGAAAAATTAACAGTAAGTTAAGAAAATCGCCACATGACCCCAATTCCATCCAACAGCCAGAGTTTCAGTGTCTGCTGTATGTTGCCTCTCTTGCTTGCTGTCCAGACATCAGATGTAGTCAGTGGCCATTAGAACTCCATTTAAAATAAAATGCTCACTTTGCCAGCTGTGAACAACACTCACTGTCCAGCATCCTTCCTAATCCACCTTTCTTGACTCTCAATTCTCCACTAGGATCAAGGATCGTATAAAACCAGCTGTACAGATAACACAGTTGTAGCTAGCATGAATTCCCACAAGTCTTAAAGCTAAATTTCCATTTAACAGTTTAACAGCAAAAATCTAGAATTACAAGGATGGAGCCAATAAGCAGCTCCAAAGCACTGTTTGGAAAAGAACCAATAAAAGATTAAAACTGAGCCCAGTGATTAAATAGAAATATATATAATAAAACAAACATAGTCGAGCTATTGAACTCACAGCAGATAGGTAGAGCAGCTCTTCTCTGAACAGAAGAACAGACCTTTTTTTCATTGGTCATCTATGCACTGTTTCCCCTAAGGAGAAAACTAAAACCAAAAACTATAACCTTAAGCCAACATATAATTCCCATCTAAATGATGTTTCAAAATCAAACCCTTCAGGTGTCTACTCTACTGGGAAATGACAGACATGGGCAGACTGCAAATGGCTTAACAGTTTTTGTTTGCATCAACATAAGAATAAAAACAACTACAGTATTGATGTGGATGTCCTTGATTTTGTTCATTTGTCACCAATTTATACTTTATAGGAAATGAATTATCTCAACTTTTTCCAAACTCATATCAAAAGATCAGTTTTCATGCATACCAAGAGTAACTTTGATGCTGTACAACTTTATCACCAGCTTTTTTCTAAAAATCAGGCATCTCCCACATCATTCTGTGCCCTCTCATTTCAGGGGATGTTTGAAATGCTAAGCTGGTCTTTCTTTTTTTTTTTTTTGTGAATCCTCAAACAGTCTCAGATGTAAGACTGCAGTTAGTCTGCAGTTATTGTACAGATAGCACTTTTATTCAAAAATTCAGTAATAATTTTTCCAGAGTTCATTAGTTCACCCATACAGCCTGCTGTATAAAACAGATATTATGATGCCCTGTCGTGGTTTAACCCCAGCCAGCAACTAAGCACCACGCAGCCGCTCACTCACTCCCCCCCCCCCAGTGGGATGGG
>JAVJGG010000090.1:25964173-25990889 GCA_035590195.1 Aviceda cuculoides | reverse complement strand
CTGAACTCAAAACACAGCACTGTACCAGCTACTAGGAAGACAATTAACTCTATCCCAGCTGAAACCAGGACATGCCCATTTTACAGATTGGAAATTCAAGTACAGAGAATTATTGTCTTGCATAGCACCAAACTGAAACAACAGTATTATAAGTATTTCCAGGCCCATTCCTTTAAACTATATTACCAAAAAAGCAGGGAGAAAGACCAAGTGCAATCCAGATTGAAATCTTGGGTGTTTCTCAAATGAGAGTGGATCATGGAACCACACTTAAGAAGACCATGTAAAAATTACCTAAAGTAGGAAATGGAATGAAAATATAAATACAGATTTTTTCATTGTGCTCCTGCCTACTGCTATCTGCCAGTATCACCCTGACTTATGAGTAGGAAATAAAGGACACTTTAGCACGCATGACTTAGAGGACAATTACATCTCAGATTTTAAAGCTGACCATTAGTAATGTGAAATTCTGAAGATGGAGATGTCAGACAGAACAGTTTAATGGATGATTGGCATTTACTGTTAAATATTAAGATTTGTTGTCTTTCTTCCAGAACTGGTTATTTAAAAAGAAGAAAATCAAACATATTTCAGCCACAGAGCTTCTCTGGAATTTTCTTTTGGTAGAAGCAGTATTGCTGCCTCCAGTGCGGTTATAGATCAACCTTGGAGCTGAATACCTAGTGGGGTGTACTGTCTCTGGGGTACCCGAATTCCTCAACAAAATACTTTATCAAGAAGTTATTGTACATGCATGGGCTCAAGTCTGGGAAGGAGAATAAGGAAATGTGAAAGCATGGGAATTAAAGCCCCTAAATTAAACCTTATCCTTTTTTTCCTAGCCATTCATTTTCTTTCTTCTTAGTGGTTTGCTGCTGCATACCCTCCAATAGAGGGTACGGTCCCATCTTACTACACACATAATTATAATAAACAGCTTTTTCAACTGATGAAGTTTGCTATACTAGAGATAGGAAAGTTAATATTTTCCTCCTAGTCAAGTAAAACAGGCACAGTGAGTGTCAGCAATTTACCCACAATCAACCACTGGGAAATTCTGAAATTATTTATGCATCTTCAAGGTCCCACTTTACTACCAAGAGCAAAAGACCACCCTTTTCATTTTCCATAAACATTCGTTCCAGACGAGACTCTAATGTCTCTGATTTCAAAAGAGTAATTTCATTCAAGAAAAAAGAAATTCCTTCAAAAATAATGAAATCATTTTTATAGCATCATTTTTCCTTCTATTTGAGCAAAATGCACAACATTTCTCACATTTGTTCAATGTCTCCAATTTTTTTCAGTGTATCCAATTAAATGTGTCTACAATAAACATAAATACACTTGCCATGGTACCATACCCTTGTAGCCAACAATCTCACAGTGCACTATGTTTCCTACCACCACAAAACACCTAGAAAAGTGTGATGTTTACACAGCTGCTTCTGTACTTCAAACCTTGACTTTTTGCACCTCTGATGCATAATACACTTTTTGTGATTTTTCACGAGGTGATGACTGATCGCTCAACACTTGGCATACAGCACTGGACATAATCCTTTAACACATCATGGCACTGACATGTGGGTTAATTAACCTAGAACAACAGTAACCAAGCCAATGAAACAGAGGAGGTTTCAGTTTTGTTTCTGATACAATTCTATGAGAGAAAAAAGAATATTTTTTTCCAGAGTGTCAAGGAGTCTTGGTCCCAGTACTAAAACCTCCAAACTGCCTATCTTGAGATTTAGTGCCAAAAATGTTTGCCAGCTGGATTGATTATTCTCTTCAATAGGGTTTACTGAACATTTAGAATCCAAGTCCATGCTAATCTATACATTGTTAGCAATGAAGACTTCCTGTATTAGTATGGACTGCCTACCCGAAACATTCAACAGAGAAAAAAGAAAAGTATCATGCAGTGTACAAGGATGGACAAAAATCCTCATGTGCAATAGACCTTCCTACGCCCAATAGTGAAACTAATAGTGTCATGTAGTGATTCTTTATGAACATTTAGGTTAATTTCTAATGATGAATGAAGGTCCAAATTCTGTGCATACACCTGGTGCAACCCCATTGATTGCAGAAGTATGTACCAGAATTGCACTTCTGGTACAAAGTATATACCCAGAATTCAGTTCTAAATGTTTGTAATTATTTTTGTGTGTGTTTTGCTGATAGCCTATTACTCTAAACCAAGAGCAAGTTGCTGACAAGTGACATCCCTGAAAATCAGCAAGTATTTTGTATTTGGCAGTCAAGGCCAGAGAGGCAGATTGATGAATAGTGTAGAACACTAATAAAAGAGCCTGATTCATATCAGGAGGAGTGTATTTGATGGGAAGTGTTGTGTTTATGTCACACTAACAAGTATGTAGATTGAGTAGATAGCATTATAATCTTCATCATTCAGTCTTATCCACTCTAATAAACAATACCATTTTGTGTTCGACGGGACTCTGATTGCAGTATCTCAAATGAGTATATAAACATTTACACATATAGCCACACTGCTTTCTTTTGTAAGAGGAAATTAGGTTCAATCCCATTTTTTATTTGCCATGAACTTGCCCAAGTCACTGAAGAGACTTCTGGGAGACCCTGGAAAAGAGCCCAGGTTTATTGCACTTAAATCATCAAAACATTTAACCCTCAAAAACTGCTGAGTAGAGCAATATAAAATATAAATAACTTTAAAAGATTTTTCCCCATACAAGCTGATAAACCACAGGCTGCCTTTTGTCTTAGATTTGACGTTTTTCGGTTTTATCATTTAAACAGCTAAATCTTTCCTTCTAATAAATAATGAGTTGAGTGTTTCCTGCTGTAGTTGGGCAGTATATATTATCTATGACTAGATAAAAGATACACCAAAAAATGAGATTAGAATTATGAAAGTAGGCTAAGTGACATAGGGACTCAATTTCTTTGGAAATGCAAGAGTAGTCTGGTGCCTGACTATATTAGGCCCTACTAAAAAAATCTCAGACAAATACCAAAATAGCTTTCCTCTTCAGTTATGTATCTACTTTAAAACAAAGGTAGTGATTCTGCTGTACTTCTCTGGAGTTCCAGACAGGTTATATCTGGCAGATCTGAAAGTAGGCCTCAATTTGCATAGTTTTGGGAATCTCTTTTCTGCTTAATCCTACTGCAAATAAATCTACTGATGTCTATAAATATTGGAAATTAACGTAAAGAAATAATTTGTGTCAAAAGTAAAAATGCAGAGGTAAGCACTGCTAAAGTTTGAAATTTCATTTCACAAAGTTTGGGGACCTTCTGTCCAGACCCTTCATTTGAAGAATCTTGTCTGTAAGTTGAAGATACAAAACAAGACTGAACTCTGAAAAACTCAGCTAAAATCCATTAAACCTGTAATAGTTAAAATGGTCCTACTTATTAATTAGGAATTAAAAAAAAAAAAATCCACAAACAAACAAAATAAGCTGGAGAGAGTGGGAAATCAGCCAGAAGAGAGACTGGGAGCCAGAAGAGATGTTAATAATAGAAGGGTTAAATCAAAGTTTCAAAGGGGTTAATATTAATCGCCTTTAAAGAAACAAAAGGAAATGTTGCTGGCATCGGTAGATGTCAGCTCTCCAGTAGGATTAGTATCTCTCTGCAGGAGAAATTTTCTCTGCCTCTGTTTTATGGTGGAGAGCTGAACAGGTTAGCTGAGATCTCCAGTGGAATGGGGCAGAGAAGGGCTCACAGAGGCTTAAACTGGAGTTTTGTCAACAAAGCTAGTAATCCTGTGCCAAAGAGAGTCCCTTAAATCAAGTAAGATTTGGGCAGTAGATTAGATTAGACCAGGATATGAAAGGAGGCCTGCAGAGCTAGCACTGGCCTTGATGGCAACTGTGAACTGAGAGGTGTCTCCAGCCCCTGCTATACCCCAATTTCAAACTCTTCTTTTGTTGAAAAGGTGACACATGAGGAAACTTGCCTGGTCAAAGCCCAGATCTCAGTCTCACCTTACGCATTCAGGGAAGACAGTCTAATCTGGACAGACTCCTAAGTCACACCCTTACTGCAAATGATTATTTTTTTTATAATTTTGGATGAACAAGGAAATAATATACCAAGTTTTTCATGCAAATAATGATTCTTCTCTTATTGCACAAAGTTCCTTTTGGCACTCTTGATCTTTAGCTGCTGCCTAAAGACTATAAGAGTTGTATTTGAGTCTCAGCTGCTGTCATTCACAGGACTGCCCCACCAGACTGGGGGCTTTGTTAATTGTTTGTCTGCTCTAGAGCCTACCAGTTGGCAGACCTAAAGGCAGCACATTGCACAACTCATGCTTGACACTGTTCTATAAAATAAAACTATGGACATTCGTAGCTCCAAGCAAACTAATGTGTTGCACTCAGAATAGAAAGAAAACATTATAACTGCTTCAGAAGAGCTGAGATCTATTTCAATGACTTCTGCAAAATAAAAAATAAATATACATATAGCAAGTTTCTAGCTCATGCTGCAAAAAATTAAATACAAAATACATATAAACTACCAAAGGATCTACAAAAGCAATAATTTTGAAAACAAGTTATTTATACGCTGACTCTTCCAAATTGAAATTGGTGATGGAAAATGGTCATTACACAAATAATTTTAAGTATACCTCCTCCAAAGACACACTGGCTGGCTGCCCTGTGGCACCCAGAGCAAAATATTCCACAGGGTTAACAGGTAACGTCTCAGGACATGAACCAAGAGCAAGATGTAAGGGAGCCATTCTCCCTTCCACCTTCATTTGCTATTTAATTACAGAGAGTTTTTCCCCCACTTTATTCTTCATGTTTCTGAAATAGAGCAGGAATTTCTTTTCATCCATGTAAGAACAGGTTGCTTTTTAAAATTGAATGGTTCTTTAATAAAAATGCTAACAAAAAATAATAGAAGAGTGGCAGTTTGTAGGAAAAATGAACGGTTCAATGCAGAAAATGAGGATTGGCAGCAATATATTGAAACTCTGGGCCAATGTTTTTTCACATATAAGATTACAGAGAACAAATAAATCAATTTTCCTAAATGTATAAAGTGCTAAACTTACCCTGTCTTAAGCAGTTTGTAGCAGTCTCAGAAATCAGGAGATAAAACCTCAGAAGATCTGTAAAAAGAGTAGTACATATCAAAAACAACATTGTTGTAAAATATTTCATGGTAGGAAGAGGCAACATGATATTATAGCTGTATGATACTATAACTGTGTATACGACTAATGGAATATTTCCCATTTAGAAATGTCCTAGAGGACATACTGAGAGAGAATGAATGCTCTGCTAATAATGAGAGGTTTCAAAGATGATTCCTGGCAAAAGCAAATTTAACATGGCCCAAAGCAGTAGAATTAACAAGAGCAATGGAAACAGCGGAGAAAAAAATACCAAATCTGCTCTTAGAATGCAAATAGTCAAACTAACTCAAATAAAATTACAAGCTAGGTGGGAGGGTCTCAGCAGTTAGTTTTATTTAACTTTATACATTAAAAATGGTCCCATGATTTAAATATCTCAAGATTACATGCTTAGCAAAAAAACCCCAAAGATTAAAAGCAGTCACTAGCCTTGAAAAAGCAGTCTCCAAAAGAATAGAGGAAAGGAGAGCAACTGACTTGTTAAAGAATAAAAGCAACTATATTGCATCAAAAAATAGAAGAAAATGAGACTTTACCACAGTAAGCAACAAGAAGGCGCAATAGTATACTGGTGTGTCAGTTTCTCTTATCAACTAATGTATATATCAGCTGGAAAAAACCAAAAGTATAATATTCAAACCTTTTTCTTCCCTACTTCTAGTAATTTGTGGACTAATAAAAAATATTGGCTATAAGAACAAGTCCTCAGCTGAATTAAGCTGTAGCTAATATGAATTAGTTATGATCTTAGCTATATTTCTCAGTTAAAGTCTAGCAATTGGCAATCATTCTTGAGTACCCATCACCTTGCACTCACCCTTATTTAAAGAAAGCTTGGAGGCCTTAGAGGAGATACCAATATTTATATACAAGATAAGAAGCAGAAGTCAAATGACATATATGAGTTCTTATGCCCCAGGAGATAAGGCACAAGAAGTGGGGTCAGGTGGCAGCAGGTGAACATGGTTTCATTATTGTCAATATTTTAGGAACCCCACACACTAATGCTAAGGACGTCTGCAGGAATTGTAAGCCATGGTGGAGCAGGTCCCCAAGTTAGAAATTAACATGTGCCATGAATAGACAACATTAGGTGAGCCTTAACATGATAGTAAGCTAGACATCTTACAATGTCAGAAAAATTACATAAACAAAGAAATAAAGAACCCACCAAACTATAAAAAATGTGCTGCTACAAACATTTGCAAGGGGTCTGTATCAGTGTATTAGGTTGCCATATGGAATATGGTCTAGAGCTTTTCAAAGACACTGAAAATTTGTTAAAAGATACCCTGCATCTTGGACCTAGAATGAGCAACTGTTTTGTCATTTTGACCTATGATACTAAATATCTGTCAATGCAAAGAATACATTTTAAACCCTGGAGGCAGTAGGACTTTTTTTAAGACAAAACGCACACTTCCAATGCTACTGGAAAATAACAAAGCTGAGCTAAATGACAGCAAAAGAGGAGATTCACTCTTCAGAGTTTCCTTCTATTTAGCACTCATGAAACTGCATCTGGAGAACTGTGTTCAGTTTTGGACTCCCCACTACAAAGATGGCACTGATGTACAGCAGCAAGCCCAGCAGAGGGACATCAAGATGATTAGGGGCTGGAAAACGTGACACAAGAGGAGAGGGTGAGACAAACAGGTTTGTGCAGTCTTAAGAAGAGCCTATGGGAAGATCTCATTTCTGTTTTCAACTAACCAATGAGAGATGTAGAAAAGATGGATCCAGACTCATCACAAAAGTGCACATTGCTAGGATAAGAGACAATGGACATAAGTTACTACACAGGAAATATTCATTTATATTATAAGAAAACATTTTCACAATGAGGATGGCCAAACACTGCGAACACGTTCCTTAGAAAGGCAGTGCATCCAGTAGGTACCCAAAGCCTGGCTGGACAAAGCCTGGACCTGCTTTGAGCAAGAGGTTGGACTGGAGATGTCTAAAGGTCCTTTCTAGCCTGCATGGTTCTGTGGTAAGGGACAGACCTTTTCAGGAGTGTGAAAAGCCACTTCAGTCCACAACACCCATTTCCTCATTTTGATATAAGGAAAAATTAATAAACCATGAGAACAGTTCAGCAGGGATGTCTCCTGATTAACATGGCTGAGAATACATCCGTTCACCCATAGTTACAGGTAGGAAGACAATTACATTTGGAATAAAATTCTCTCTCTAACCTTCTAAAAGCCTTGTACCATTGTGACAGGTTACAAATCACTTACAAACCTCTTCAAAACAAAGGCACACTGACCACAGCAGATGTCTGGCTACAGTGCTGAGCCTAGTGACATGTGGATGTATAGTAGTCTATAAAGCAGGCCATTCAGCAGATGTCTCAGTCAGTTGTCCCATCTTGAATCTGCCTCTGTGGAGTGCCCAAAAGAGCTTTGAGCTACTCGTGAAAAACGTTGACCAGGTACAAAAGTACCCTTCTCAAAAAGGGCTGGAGAAAATCTTTTCCATTCCTGTATGCAGCAGCAAATATCACAAGAGCTGAAGTAAAGATTAGAAATGGTAAGCAGTTATTTTCAGAACAATCTGATCTTATCAAAACAAGTAGACCCTCTGTTAAAGATAATGGAAATTCCTTGACGGTTCAGAGTAGAGGAAAAGAAAATACAGCGTGGCAACTATTTGTTTCACTGAGGTTTCCACCAGTTTGGGTTGATGCCTCTCCTGCACATAATAATATGTGCATAGCAATCCATGGCTGTCATGAGGATCCACCTAAGTGACAGGGCTCTCTGCATGGAGCTTACCTGCTTCTGTGTGGCTTTGGGTGCCTATTTTGACCTCCTTATTTCCAGGTTCTCTTTAAAGGGAAAGAAAGGATTTCTCAGCAGTAGGTGGGACAAGATGAGATGAAAGTATAGTAACCAATAACAATTCAGTTTATCCCAGGGTCTCTGTTACCACAGACTCCAGAAAGTGGGGGACTGTCGTTCATACATACATAACAGGGTATTTTGTGAACCACTGATACTAGAAAGCCCAGGTTACAGAAGGATGAAAATGTGGTGAGAGGTAAACTTTTTAATTATACTTTAATCTGAATGGCTTAGGTTTTTGGAATGAATAAAGGCTTATTACAGTCCAGCCACATACAGCCACATCTGGGCAGCTATGCAGGTACACAGATTGAAGTTTGATTCTGAAACGCAAATTCTAAATTCTTATATTATATGTAGGTAAATGTTTTTTTCAAGTTAGTTTGTTATGACTTATCTGATTCTTAAGCTCTACCATTTATAAATTATGTATCTACATTAAGTTAATGAGATGCTTTGTAACTGTTTTCCTTATACTGACTCAGTAAAAACCGAGATGTAAAATAAGAATTCACTTGTTAAATATGATGACCTTGCTCCAGGCACTCAGAAGAGCCCCTTACACCCTATGCAGCAGCCACTAGTTGCCTTACCTAAAGTCCTCACTATTGATTTTAAATCTGTGAAAAGTAAAGTTCTTTATCAATTCTATCCCACAGTTCCTAATGCATTCCCAAAGAGATTGATGTTTTCTGAGTGTTCAAGTCCAGACATATTGGAAAAAAAAAAAAAAATCAGCATTTCATAAGCAGCCAAAATACTATTTTGATAACATTCTTTGGCTTAAATATTTTTCATTTATTCTTTTATTGTTTCTATCTATCATGCACAGCCATATGTGATAAGCAATTACAAGAGATCCTTTATGAAACTGCATTATGTTGTGTTATGCTTTGTGCTATATGTAACCCAAGACATTTCTCTCTAAAAAGTCAGATCAATTAAAATATGTGATGGTTGGAGGATAATAAGACCTAGTCATATAACTATTTGACATTTAAATTATTAGGCATGATTATCAAGGTAATATGAAATGTAATAGGTACTTTGCTTCCTTGCCTGCTTTTTCTTCTTCTTTTTTTTTTTTTTCTTTTTTTTTTTAGTTCAAAACCCTAGAAAATCAATTGTGAAAAATACAACAGTGGTGTTCATTACATTCATCTAAGTCTAGTCTAGAGGTGGCTGACTCACACACCAGTTATGCAGCAATTTTCTGAGGTTTACCTGAAGTGTGCCCCAATTAAATACATTTGATAAGTTTCCTGTTTATTATATTAACCACTGCTACTAGCACAATGTGTCATGCTGAATTTTATAACCTGACAGTGTGAAGGCAAATCAGGGAGAAGGGAGGTCAAAAAGAATTCACTTAAATAAAATTGACATTTCCATTCCCGAGATTAAAATACCACTAAATATCCCAGCATCTTGCCTGAAAAATTACATAACTTTTCACATTATTCCAGGTAGAGTCTACAGTTCTAGAATTCAAGTAAGATAAACATCAAATGGCTCTAAGGAATATTTGAATACTTTGGGATATTTTCACAAGTCTGCTAGGACTGATGCGTTTCTTCACCACTGTCCTGCCTTAGGAAGAGAGAAATCAACAGCTGGCCCATTTGCTTATATTTTTTCTAAATGATACCCTCCCTCCTCCTTAACAGATCTTTTTTTCCAGGAATGCCATAGCCTTTTACACAATGAAATACATAAAATATCTTTGCAATAGGCAAGAAACACATCTGAATATTCATTCACAAGTATTTAAGGTCCGGTCCACAAATATCACTCATAACATTCTCCCTAAGCAAACTTTTTCCTTGCTGTCATTCAGCTTGAGAGCCCTATCCTGTGAATTACGCCTCAAGAGTCTCAACAGTCCTCTACCTTCCAAATTTTTTACGCAGTTCTTTTTTTCATCCTTAAAAGTGCAAGATGTTCCTTTGCCATCCTCCCACATGGGCAGAGTAACTTCATAATTCGCTCAACATCATTACTGAACTGACACTGTTTCAGAGTACTGGGAAATAATGAATACTGTGTTCTACTTTTTAAATAATGAATACTGTGTTCTAGTTTTTAAAAACTGAGCAAATCATCCACAGAATTATGGAATTATATGTGTCATATAACATATGTCAATATGAAATATGAGAGTTTTACATATGAGCCTAGCAAACAGTTATATAGCTTATTAAGAGAAATAAAATATCTGGCATAACATGATCAAGTAGCATACAACTAGTAAAATAGTTTCCATAACCTTAAGATTTCTTGGGGCGTGAAACACAACATGAAACAAGGTGATCTTCCAGACTGAGCCTTCCAGAAAATCTGTGACAGGTTCATAGGTTTTACCAGAAAGCTAGTTTTCATTAACCAAGAAAAAAGCCTGTTCTCTTTACAGAAAGATTTAAACTGCTTGCACATGGTTTTCTACTCCAGACCCAAAACAGGCCAATGAAAACACTTCCAAATGGCACATCCTCCCACCGAGTAAGTGTACTGAGTAGTGTTGAAGACCTGCTTTTTTCAAAGGGCTAATTGTTTAGCACCTTGAAGTGGTTGGTGTCTTTTGCTTCAAAAAATCCCTTGGAAACCTGGCAGCAATTTACTGTGGAGATGGGAGAGAAAGGAGGAGTGAATTGCTGGTGTTGGAATATTGCTTGTCAGACATGCTGTAAGATGAAGTGTGTGGTGGGCACAAAGTCAGGCAGCCTAGTAGCCACTCTCCACCATATAGCAGCATAAGATGCAGGCCCATAAGGGAGCTGTCAGCTCAGCTTGCAGCTGGGACAGCCAAACTGGGCGACCTGGGAGAGCAGAACTTGCAATATCCAGTCTCCCAAAGGAAAGGTTCATAGGATCAAAACGGCCTGAAAAGTCTGGGAAGAGCTACATGGCAGCTCACTAACCTGGCACTGTCACAGCTGAAGAGGCTGGCTAGAAACTGTGCAATCTGGCCAGCTTTCCTGCCAGACCTGGTTTCCACCAAATGTTTTGATGTAATCTCTGTAATCTTGAGAAATGTTTTGATACCATAGACTCCTCATTTTCCAGGGAAAGGCCACACAATGGAAGTGAAAGCTGCAAGTCCAGAAGTGCAGAATAAGAGAGAGAAAAATTTAAATCCGCTTCACACCAATTAGAATTCTCTGGCCACAAAAATCAACACAAGAAAGGGACAAAAGTATCATTGTGGACAGCTCAGTGAAAACTTCTCTCCAATGTGTAAAGAAATGATAGAACAAAGAAATGTTAGGTTGACCAAAGAATAGATCAGAATATAATATCAAAACTTATGCATATCTTTTCATACATCAGTGATTTCTGTAGTGCCTTAAACACTGTTCCGGTCACTTTATCTAAGAAAGATTATTGCAAAACTGAAAGGGCTCAGAGAATAACCAAAGGTTTGAAAAGACATTCACATAGTCAGACATTAAGTATTTGCAATGATTTCCTATAGAAAGCAAAGGAAGCAGAAGGAACAATAACCTATGCCTGTAAAATACTGAGTTTCATAGAGAATACAGATAACTTCTGTCTTCCAGGCCTTACCTAAACCACTCATTAAATGAAATTAAACAGTGGTAAATTCTGTTAAAAGCTGGTAAGTGGCAGATGAGGAAAGAGCAGCCTAGCGAATACCACCAGAAGTTTTTTCTCTTTGTAGTTCTACCCTCTTCAGACTGAAAGTTTTGGGGCTGCTATGGGAGAAATCATTTGGATCTAGGCCTCAAATCTAAAATTAAATCTAATCTTAAACAAACAAAAAAATAAGCAAGCAAAAATCACCACCAACAGCCACCAGATAGAGGCATTTGGGAGTTAAAACTAAGTTTTCCAAAATCTCTAATGCTGCTTCGTATTTGATTTATGCCAACATTTCATCTTTACATGAGCTTCCAAAAAAGTCTGATTCAATGAAAAATCCCTAACAACTGGACAGGTAACAAAAAACTGCATGGTTTCTTGAATGCAAGGTAAAATGGAAAAATTCACATGTAATCTTAAATACTCATCCAAATCCAATAAGTTATAAAAATAGAAAAGCTGATAAGAAACTAAACTGGCATTGGCCAGCTAGAGGAAACCAAGATTGAATACTGACATTCACTACTACTGAAAATGATAGTAAAAGCAGTCTTTTAAAACTTTCAGTCAGGAAATTTCCTATTTCACAGCCTATGGATTATAGGGGGTGCTCCAAAGACCATTTAAACCATATTTTCAGAAGAACTCAGCATGTATGAAAGCAGTAAAATAAGTAGTAAGATTTGTAAAATAACTCTGTGGCAGGGGGAATTCTCTGTCTTGAAATTTGACCTTCCATTTATATACTGGAATTATGGGTCGCTGCTTCTGAAAATTTGTTCCTATTCATTTTGCTGAACATTTAAAACTTTGAATTTGAGACAGTTTGCCCTTCCTCAATTTTTTCCTTACATTACCATCAGTGCCAAATCTTCTGACGTGACTGTAGTCTGCACATTCAATATTCTATTTCATCAAAAATATTAAAAACATACTATGACCTCTCTTCCTTTTTCTATGCTTGCACACGTGGTAGTTCAAAGAGGCTAACGGGTTAGAAATAGAGAACTGAATACCTTACCTGTCCAGGCAGTGATAGTCAGCACCTGGCTGGTGTTCAGTTGGGGCTGCGGGCAGGTGACAGGGCTGCTGCCTATGCCCTGGCCTGAGGTGCACCTAACTGAGCATAATGTGAGAAGATACTGAACACAACATGAGAAATTACAAGACATGACAGATAAAAGGATGAGAAGCTGACAAAATTTAAAGACAGTGCCATGAGAATAGCAGCATTTAACTGGTAGTTTAGGTGGAGTTACATAGAAGTGGACAAATTTACAGGTAACTGAAAGGGAGTACTAGTGACCCTTTGGGCAGCAAAATCTTGCATGGCAAAAAGCACCTGCATAACTGTATCAGTAATACTGTATGAAGCCAAGATTACCTAATGACATCAGAAGCACCAAACCTGGGTACAGATGTAGCAAACTGAGACTAATGAGGAATTAGGTGCAGGTTGTTTATACGGGAAGAGATCAGGGCAGAGAAATGGTGGGACAAGGGTGGTGACAAATGTGTCCAGAAATAGGAAAAGGGATAGCAAGGTATATCAATGATATAATCAGCACTTCCCAGGAGTACCTGTTGGACCAGGATAATAATCCCAACCCATCGTTGTGACGGTACCTCATAGCCAAACCTGCTTCTGTGACCAGAAGGATCAGGAAGGCAGGCATTCTTCCCTTGTGGGTATGGGTACATGAGAGGTGGAGGGGTCAAGCATCCAGATATCAGTGCGGCAGCACCCATTCCAGACCTGATAGTATCAGGGTCTTCCTGGGCACTTCCTGACATGCTCAGCTTGCTGGAATTTTCTGTAGAGGACCAATAGTTTTCAACAAAAAGATGAAATAACTGTATAGTGAGAAATATTAAGTTATATCCAAATGTTCTGATTCAGGGGAAAAAAAAAAAAATCTACTGTTGAACCCTGTAGTCTGTCTGATTCTTATTTTCCTTAGACAGGAATTCTCTGAGGAGTGGTAACTATGGTAAATACTCCTCAGCTAGTGAACTCAATCTACAGGTGAAAACAGAGACACAAAGCCCAAATTGTCTCATGGAACACAGCAGTGACACTTCTTAGAATTTTTTCTTTCTTTTTCCTAATTGACTGGGGCGGGGGGGGGGGGGGAAGGCAAAGAGTGGGGAAAAAAACCCGTATCCAACACTGGAAATAAATCCCATTTATATGATGACCACTGAACCAGTCAGAAGTTTCAAGCAGTAAAGCAGCTGCCAGTGCTATTTGTTACCTCCTTATGCTTACACACAGATCTTGGTAAAGGATTTGAGAAAATGAAACATCTAATAGCGGCACTGGAATTAGCTGAGCCAACTGCAATGTACAGTATGGTGGGCTGACCTTTGCTGGCTGCCAAATCACCACCCAGTCACTCTCTCACTCCCCCTCCTCAACAGGACAGGGAGATGAAAAGCTCGTGGGTCAAGATAAAGACAGAGAGATCGCTTGCCAATTACTGTCATAGGCAAAACAGCCTTGACTTGGGGAAAATTAATTGAATTTATTGACAAGTAAAATAAATTTGGGTGGTGAGAATCAAAGACCAAAATTAAAACAACACCTCCCTACCCTGTTTCCCAGTCTCAGCTTCACTCCTTCATTCCTGACTCCTCTACCCACTTACCCCACTCCCCGTGTGGTGCAGGTGTATGAAGAATGGGAGCTCAAGGTCAGTTCATAACAGTTTCTCTCTTCTTCCTCAGAATTTTCCCCTGCTCCAGCATGGGTCCTCCGTGGGCCACAGTTCCTGTCAGGAGAACCTGCTCCTGTGTGGGCTCTCCACAGGCTGCAGGGGAATCTGCTCCAGCACCCAAAGTGCCTATGCCTATGCGGCATTTTGCACTTTCTTAAATACACTCTCACAGAGGCACGACCAGTTTTCACAGATGGGCTTAGCCGTGCCCCATTGTGGGGTCACCCTGGAACTGGCTGGAACCGGCTGTGCCCAGCACGGGGCAGTCTCCGGCCTCACCTCACAGAGGCTGCCCCTGCAACCCCCCACTGCCAGCACCTGGGCACCTGCGCCCAATACACATGGCTATTCTCCTTCACAAACACCGTGTCATGAATACAATAATTTATACAGGAGGAGTAAAATAGTCGGTTTTAAGGAAAGTGGGAAAGTCCTCTGGACATGTGACAGTAGGACTGGTCTGTCTGCTCTGATACCACAGAAAGACCAAGAGTGAAATGTTGTAACAGGGTTAAATGAAGCTCTATTAGCATGAAATCTCCTTACCTCATAAACTGTCACACATTAAACTGTTTGCTCTTGAACTGCTCAGTAGTTACCACCTTTAAGATGAAGAATTTCTGATTTTTGTTTCTAAGTAATGAAGTACTGACTGCTACCATCATCCTGTCAGTTTTTTACATGACCAAGACTGCCCTCCTTGACACCATTCAATTGACCCATCATCAAAGTATGCAATCAGAGCAGACATACAGCAATACACATTACAAATGGCTCTTATGTATGCTCACTCAACCGTTGTAGAAGTAATAGGCAGACCTCACGTACTAAGGGCTCACATAAGGACTCTATTTTTTATTCTTTTCTCTATGCTTAAAACCCCTTCATTATGCCCTCTCAGCTCTGGCAATTCCTCTTCAATCAAAACAAGTGACCATAAGAAAGCATATTAGAGTTTTACACAACAGACAGCAGTCACATTTGTTGCTATTGCTTTGAGGAAAACCCTGAAAATGATCCTTCACTTAACATGAATACAAATTATTTATGTGCCTCTTTCTTACTATAAAAAGAATGTTTGCTAACCACTTTCTTCATATAGCATCATGCAGTTTATACATTGATTTCCAGATATTAAGGAAATTGGATTTACCCACTGCAAGGGTACAATTTACAGTAATAAAACATTTGAACCTACTAATGATCTTGGCATTCAATATCTTTCTAACCTGCCACTGTGAAAGGAAAAACATTGTTCAGGTTAGATTTTAGGACTGTCAACCCCACCAGGTATCAAAATTATTTTTCCAGATACAGACTGTTCAAAAAAGGATAGGGACACAGTCCCAGCTGGCTTCAGGGATGTTTGTGTGTCCATCTTCCTTGCTCCATAACAGTATTATTAGAGATGATACCACTCAGGCACAATGCCCTGTGGGTATTTGGAGCTAACAAAACCATTCCTTAAGAAAGCATTAATAATCTAATTGCAGAATACATCTACATCCTGAATTTGGAGAAACACACATCTGTTTATCCTATTGAAAGGACCATATACCTTTTCTTTCACCCAAAGACAACACCTGCCCCTGTGCAACAGCAAATGTACTAGTATTTAGAAAGTTCCACTGATATCCAGGCAACACAGAAAACAGTGAATTGTATTACTGATATTTCTTGAACATATTATGAATATTTTGCCACATATAGACTAAGATAACTGTCCCTACCATAAGCCTCCTCATTTGTCTATGCTACCCACTCAAAAAAACTAAGTTCATCATGCCTTCCCTTTAGAAAGTATTTAGACAGAACAATAGGGGATCAAAAAAAAAATTGGTAATGAACTCTAGATGCATTAGTCTCAAATACCACCACAGTTTCTTATTTTGATGATGCTGATCTTTGACTCTGCAGTGCTATATTCACTACTTTCTTCTAAAGATATTCTCTACATTTAAATTTCTTAAATATCAGCATATAACAATTGCTTGTCCTTTAATAGAACACTGTTCATCTTCATTTAAGGAGTTATAGTTAGTTTTTCTTACTGATCTTCTATAAACAACTGGCTGTTCCTAATTGGATTTTACAGGAAGGGAAGTAAGGCAGAGAGGAAGAAAAAGGAGGTTCATGCAGCAGGATTGCATGGCTAATGGAAACCCTGACCAAGCATCTAATATCTCAGATGATATCATAGTCAAAACAAATTTGTACAATTGCCCTTGAAGTTGATACTCTGTGATTACGGTCCAAAACCTCCTAAAAGGTTCATAGGAGGCTTTATGGTCACAAAAGAAAGCTCTGAAAGTCACTGCCTCTCCTCATGCTTGTCCTCTTTATTTTTCATGGCTAGACACAAACAATGCTGAAAACTCTGTTCCCAAAGGGCATCATCAGTTTTGTAGAAACCTGTAGCGTGCTGAAATGATTTAGCCAAAACACTGCCACAAGAACATTCCCCAAAAGTCTTTTCACAAAGGAGTTATGCTCAACAAGAAAGTTAAGAAGTACAGCCTTCTATGCACTCAACTGAGGCTCCCCTAATTAATGCCAGTCTTCTAGAGACCTGTAGGAGCCATTGCAAACAGGGAGGAATGTGGAGCAGGGTTTCAGTAACACACCCCATCAATGTCTTCACATGTATCCCATGTCCAGACTTAAAAGCAAAGTTATCATAGACAGAAATTAGAAACCTATAATTAGAACACACACACGCCCCCCATGAGTTTAAGAGATTAAACTGATATAGTGCAACAATAAATCAAGATTCCTTTTTTCCCATCCTTCTATTTTCATGGGTATTACATCACTTAATTAGGTTAACTTCTAATACAATCCATTTCATACACATATGGCCCAGTAAGACTGGTACAATATCCATATACATTTTATATCTAGCAATTATATTCAAAAGTGAGAATGGTTGAATTATTAACACAGTAAATAATAACTTTTATTAAATAAGCTAGACTCTATTTTTAAAATATGATAAAATTCCAGGATTCTAAAGAGTTTATAATTTCTAGTTCTTCATAATGTATTGCTATGTGGAGCCCACTGTCATTTCAGCCAGTAAAATTTGTAGACTACAAATGGTGATGTATTGTTGTTTCTTCTCTGTGATAGTCAACAGATAATTGTTTCTTGCTCCTAATGGTCGACCTTAATTGTAAGACTTTTTTGCAGTAGTTCATGATTGTCAGTTCTGAGTTTGTGCAAGGTGGTTTCCGTCAGATGATTACATAAAAAGTTCTTAGATAGGAGCAGAAAAAATATAGTATGTTAAATCTCAAGGATTTTCAAGGAAATAGAGCACCTAATTTAGGCAAGAGAGATCATTCATTAGTGAATGGGGAAAAAAAACCCCACACATTGGATATTTTTTTTTTTCTTCCTCAGTCACCAAATGAAAAGAATCACCAGCAACAAAACCAAAGATACTCAAGGGCAAAGAGAAGTTTTGGACTAACAGAGCCTGACAGCTGCACATACCTATAAAGATTTTTATAATTACTGAGAGCGAGCTGTGAGTGTTAGGTCACTCTGGGGCTATCAAGAGACACAGTTTTAGTATTAATAATCACAGACATATAATGACCAGAATTAATTTGATAGTCTGATTTTTTTTAGAAAGTAAAACTTTGGTGAAATTCTAACTTGTAGTACACTTTCTACAAATGTATAATTTTCCTTTGAAATATTTTAACCCTGTCTAGTCAACACTTTCTGGCAGAGAACAGTCCCATCTATCAGAAATTCTGTATGCCTGGTTGTGTAAATGATCTCAATGCATTTATAATCACGCCTCACAAATATCCTCTACTATCTGATTAGGCTAGAACCATTCTCCCAGCTGTAGCAGAGAGGAAACACCTTCACCATATTGTTCCATTTGATGCAAAAAGGCTGGGAACAAAAGTTACCCACAGACTTTTAAAAAGTACTTCAGATCTGTTATTACTGATGACCACTAAAATATTCCAGTTTAACAGATTCATAGTTTTGACATGCTTACATAAGCTCACACAATATTAGGAAGCTGACATCGTTCAGTGTAGACTAAATCTGAGGCCCTATAAAAATCTGGTTTTGTATACCAAAAGGTTATGCAAATGCCTAAATGTATGTGGAAAACACACTAGGTTTACAGGAGAATTTTCAAGGAGAATGACAGGATGTTAGGAACATTATTAATGTGGTAAGATGGATTCAGAAGTAAAATGTTGATATCACTATGAGAAGGACATCCTGACTGAGCCTGTGGGCAAAAATGAACATGACTGCCAAAATGATCTGATACTATAGTCACAGTTGTTCAAATGAAGTTTATTTGCTAAAAAAACCATAATCGTGAATATATTAAAATTATTCACCTAATTCAGCCAATACTCAAATTCACTAATAAGCTTTATCAGAAAAAGGGAAAATTTTTAAGAAGTCTACTTTCAAAACATATAATTCTAAAAAGTCATTTTAGATAAAAATTTTGGGTTAGGTTGGTTGTGGGGGGTTTTTTTCAAGTATGAAAAAGAGAAAACTCTTCCCTGCTCCAGAAATTAAACAATTTTATTTTATTTCATGGATAAACCATGAAACCAAAACAATAATTATTCATACAGGAATTATTCTATTATTCTACTCTCTTATTTTACAGCAGAAAGAAAAAACTATGGCAAGAAAACAGGCTTGAATTCCATGCAACAAAACCAGGGAGAACCCCTAAAGTGATTCCAGACCTTTTATCTATTATTTGAGGGCAACTGAAAAGAGTAAGTCTTCTATAATAGATTGCAGATGAAACAAACTTTGTATTTGATCCATAATTTTTTGAAATTTAATTAGTATCAGAAAAACACTTGATAAAATGCATAGCAGTGCTACAGTGTTACATTTCAGATGCAGGACATTGTAAACCTGTCATTTTTACCCCGAAATCCATGAAAACTTTGCTTGTTCCTTGCAGCAAGTGACTAGCATAAGAAAATAAGGCAGAGAACTTAATGCGAATTAGCCATCTATAGTGTAGAATGATCATTAATCTCAGCTGACACTAGCCAGAAATTCACATGTTCACCAAAAGTGGAACAAGTCCCCAGGCACAGTAGGGAACCCACAGGCGTTGCTGAAATTTTTAACTTCAAATATTTTAATTAGAAAGTGGTGCCTTTACCATAAAGATATAGAAACATTGCACCAGAAATGACTTCCTGCTTAAAAATAAACAAATTTTAATTATTAGCATTTATCCTTGAAATTTAACTGACTTCAATTGACTTCCATTTCTATAATCCAAGCACTTTTTGTTTGCATCCAAATTCTCAAATATATGGGAAAAGGCAAAGTTAACTGCAGGTGAACTTATAATTTTAAATCTAATTCCATGCTGTTCCTAAGAAAAAAGCTTCCAATGGCTTGCCTTTGAACTGCATTTGGCTCCTCAGCCTCATGTACTACAACTGTACTAACTGTAGCACAGAATTTGGTCCTTTGTCTTTTCTACAGCCCGAATACATGTAGATGTAACAAAATACCACCAAATCATTGTAAAAAGAGATCAATTTATTTTTTACAGCTTCAGTGTACAAATATACTTACAGCCCATTACAGCACTAAAGATAAAAAAAAAAATATCTATATATACATAACAACCAATATCGCAAGTGCAAATTCAATCCATAAACCACATTTTTATCTTTGCATGGTATTTTATTTTCTATTCTTTAAGTATTTTCACAGTGACTGCATAGCATTGGAAAAAATGAGCATCAATTCACAGCCTCCAGGCTCCAAATGAAAGAGGGTCTCCTGCTATTTCCCTAGATGATTAATAAACTGCCCTAGGGGTCTGCCAAGGTTTAGGAAGAAACATTAAGGTGTGTATTGTTACAAGTTCGTAGACATGTAAAACTTATCTATCACAGCTGAGACATGGGATTGGCCTGCTCTGAAATTTAGGAAAGAGACATTCTTCCTTTATAAAAGTTACTAAAGGATAATGGTTGTCAGAAAGTTTCAGGCCACCAAACCTGAGCCATCAAAAAAGGTTTAAGATACGGGCTTGGACTGCAAATGATAACTTGTAAAAAGACTGAGCTGATACTGCTAAACATTTTACAAAGCATCACGAGCAACCAGAAGATTGTTCCAGAAAGCCACAACTTTGAATTTCATAAGTCCTGTAGTTTTAATGCCTAGCATCAGCTGTGATTATGACCCACTTAAGGCATAATCCTCTTCCCCCATATACACACACTAGAATACCTGGCATGTGTATCTAATCCTCTGATGAATAAAAATAAAAGATCACAATTGTTTTCATATTAGACTGACAATTTGTTGAAAAAATGGATGCATGTTATTCTCTGACATCCGTTCTAAAGTGATAACCTTGTAAATGGGATACTGGCAATACTATAGGTGACATGCCTTTCCTTTTCTTTTCTAGGCTCCTAAGTTTTAGATGGATAGAGGTAGGATTATCCTATCTTAACTTTCATGTGATACAATTTCTCTTTATTAATAACATTTCATCATCCCAGGACAGACTTAATGAAGCATATTGTTTGATCCCGTATTCAGATCAATTCTGAAATTTTAAGGTTGGGATTACCCTAATAACTGTCCTTTGAAATGGATTTCTGCGATGGCAGATTTTACCCCAAAACAACTACAAGACCTAAAAATGCCTAAAAATATTTAACAAGATGCTGCTTGAGACTGAGTTAAAACTGAATCCATCTGGAAACTGCCAAGTTCTAATGTTTGAAATATGCCAGTGCATTAAACAGCTTGCAGGAAAAATGTACTATATTTTCATTAAATATATACTTTTATTAAATATATACTTCTATTTCATATGGAAAAAAAGCCTAATAAAGATTTCAAAAGTTTTTTTTAAATGAAGTATTCTACAAAGTATTTAAGAAATACAGAGTTTGTAATATATAAGTAAATAACCAACCCAAATGCAATCATCATTTGAAATAAAAGGAAGAAGATATGGGAGTACTCCCTCTACTAAAAGCACTTAGGTACCAAGGAACTATTTCTCCTCCTCTTTCTCCTCCTCCTCATGGCTGGGAGACTGAGCATGCCTGAGGCAGAAGACCATGCTCTTTGCTTCCCTCGCCCCATGATCTAAGTGCCTGTGTACATATAACATAACCACTGGAAACAAGCTCCATTTTTGTATAACCAATGGCAATAACATTTTCTGCTCCATATCATCACAGGGATTGGGAGCATTTGTGTATGAATCTCCCTGTCTTGCAGAGAGCACAGAGGATTGTCCCTGCCACATTAAGATATGGAAGTCAAAGGCAGATTAAAAAGTGGAAGAATGAAAGAGGGTCTGAGTGCACTCTCAGCTCTTTTCAGGACCACAAGGAGTGTTTCGAAAACAGCATTTAGACTGAGGCTGAGGGAACTTGTGTAGTGGTACACAACAGCTGCAGCCACCAACGATTTTCTTCATACAACCTCAGTGTCAGGGTTATTACCATCAGGCTCACTAATACAGCTCTATATAGCTAAAAATACCTATTTTCTGCAGAGCTGGTATAATTATTTTTGGCCCTTTTCCCCAGTTTTGCTGCAGTTTATGATTTTGTGGTAGGGAATTTTGGGGGTTTTTTTTGGGGGGGGGGGGTTTGGGTTTTGTTTTTTACATGTTTCCAGTTATACCTCTAAATATCATTTACAATTTGAGATTTGTTTTCAGTCCATACCACCTGCACATATCTTTCTGTCTTACATGTAATATAGTCATGTAGTCACTAGTGAGCTAGAAGTGTTTTCAAGACTCACAAACTAATGCCATGGCGTATCAGTGTGACTCAAAAGAGCATCTGAGGATAAAAAAAAACCTTAGTGAGAGTATAATGACCATCATGTAAAACATAAAATCAACTCTTCACAAGCACAGAATCTCAGAACTACACTAACGGCCAGGTTTTAAGTCAGAATATTGGCCTTTTGCACTATGCAGGTTACAATATGAGTTTACCCAAGTCACCTGTATAAAAATTCCCTGTGTCATAACACAACTTCTTATTGCAATAGCATTTTGGGTGAACCAGGGGCCTTGCCTTTCTTCCCATCCAACAAGATTGACATGCATTGCATTCAGGGGAATATAAAGGTCATGGCAATGCTTTACCGTAGCATAGCTGATATACCTGTGTTAGATCAGCTAAACTATGGGCACAAATAAGAAACTCCAGCAAGGCTGGACACTGACTCGACAAGCAGGGAACCGAAAGCAGCTCCATAACAACTCTCGTCCTGCATCAGAGAAGGCTAAAGATTTTGGTATTTTATTGGGTTTCTCAAGGAATAGAATTGCTAAACAAGTTCCTAAGTTGCATATAAAAGTTTTCAACCTAATCAGACTGGTATGATGCAGAAGGAAACCAGTGCAGTAGGAGGAGTACACAGTGTATTACTTTAAAATGTCCCATAGGCTTCTGCTAATCATGCCAGACTACTGCTCGTAACTTAAATTATTAATTGGGGAAGAATAAAAGTTTAATCAATAAAACCAGGGTCAAGTCACCCATACTAAAGGTTCAGAAAAAGAAGATGCCTTGAAACTGAGCTGTAAAATATTATATGTTTTGAATGAAACCTTAATATCTCCTCTTGTTCCTATATTCATTAATAATAATAAACGACAGCCTCACCTGACCTTTGCCTTCACAAATTTGAAAGGCAGTTTATGAAAATCCTTAGCATTACTGGATTTCTTTACCACTACTGGAATACTTAAGTTACCTTCAAGAATACTTAGTGTGACAAAGACAGCTCTTGATCTTCCTCCAGAGCTATTTGTAAAACAGCAGTTATAAGAGAAAGGCTTCAAAAGAGAGCAAGTTATACATAAAGATGGTCACCATTGTTTACTCTTCATCTCCTGTATTGATACTTAAATGGTACAGCACCAGATTGCAATATGTATTGGTACTACATCCTTTCATAATTGACAGGGCCATAGGCATGTGTTAAGTTATTCTATGTTGCTGTAATTGTAGTGCAGACCAATCACTCTACAAGTCTGCGGGAAAAGCTGGCAGTTAAAGTCACTGCATACAGCAATCAAAACAGCACTGACAGGCTGCTGTCAAGCAGGCAGGGGCATTCTGGAGATAGATAGCAGAAATGCCAAATATAAGACAAATGCTCTTGGAATATGTAATAAATCATATTAGCTGTCTGATGCCTCTCCTTGGTGTAACGATCATGATTAAAATAAACTAATTAGAATCCTAATCATGAGATGCTGAAACAGGAAACAATGATGCAAGCTATTCAACACGAACTGGGTTTTAGCAGTTAAGTCAGACCAAGTCCTGGCTTCTCCACCTATTAACCATTTACAGGACCAGTACACTCTGCCTCAGGTTATGGAAGTGTCAGACGGAAGCATGGATATATAGCCCTCATCTGAGAAACTGTATGTAGATGCTATATTAAGATCTCCAGATGGGCTGCAGTTCCAGGGAGCTACAGCAGCCATTTTGAGGTGAAGAAAGCGGATTACACCTGCCGCCCTGCCATGGCACAGGCAGGAGACATGCACACGGTCATGGCCTCCCTGTATCCCACAGGCCAGTAGCCAGAGATAAGGATGACCTATAACCAGCCACACATGCAGAGGAGGCACAGGGGAGTCTTCTGCAGCAGGAGGAACCTGCAGGAAGTTAGAGCCTTGCAACAGAGGTTTTGCTTCGGTGAGTTGACTGGATATATATCTCTAGCCATTTTAAGCTAGCCAGGATAAAAAAGCACCAATTATGCAGCTGGATATGCAGGAGCTTGTCCTTTCTTACTTTAAAAATCTGTTAATTCATATCTTACTATATTGAGATGCATTTGCCAGTTTTGCGACTTCCTATATCCATCCCTACAACCTGAAGGATTTAACACTTCCCCATGCCATGTCGTGCACAAGACAGTAGAGCATAGTCATATTAAACCACCATGTATAGCTGGCTAAATAGATATACTTATGCATACTAGGATACGATGATAAGTTCAGACAGCCTTTCAGAACTCCTGAAATAACTCCTAAGAACTGCTAACCCTTTTGAATTTCTAGCACTCAAATATTTTCAGTCTCCTGACATGAATATTTAAGATACATAAAATACAAGAGTGTCCCAATGGTTCATTTGAACAGAACCAGAGGAATAACTTGCATCTAGAAGCAGGTAGGTACCATGCAACAGCCATGAGAATTTTTGCATTTAACAGGGTTTGTATTTTGCTCTGAACCAGTGATTCAATATTATATCTTCATCTTTTCATGCCAATTTTACACTGACTTAACTCTATTAACATACCCCTTACCTTTAAATGGCTTATTTCAGATTCATATTAAAGTAGATGAGAGAGAAATCAGTCCTTCCTGGGGTTGGTTCCTAATACATTGTTGATACTGTCACCAACAGCTTAGAATAAATATTTTATTATTTTATTTAACCTGACACTTCATTTTATCTACTAAAAGTAGAGTATGAAAAACATCTAGATTAACACGCAGATTTGCAAAAACATTTTAGAAGAGCTATAATAAATTTAATCTGTGCTAAATGTACATGCAGAGAAATGGTAGTATCGATGTTAATCTACTCATACAGTTTTAGTTATGCAATTCTACAAAAATTTCATGTATGCTAATTTCCAGCAATGATATTTGCCTGTTTTTAAAAGGTCACAGGATTTCATCTCCCATCTCTCTTAACTTAGCATCATTACACCACCAAGGAAGACAACACAACATTGGGTTTTTATATGCTTGGCCGAAACACTCTAACTCATCTACCGTCAGGAAGGAAGATTCTATCTGCCATCCATATTCAGACACCCTGAAAAGATGCCGATTAGTCAAGTGATTAATGTTAATAGTCACTTCTCTAGGTAGCTAAATTGGATCTAAGTGACTAAGTGAAGGCATTCGCATTTGAACTGATTGGACCCAAATCTAACTACAAAGTAATTGACAACAGAGTGGAAGATAGCTGCAACTAAAGAAACCTGTCTGCAGCAAAACCAAGCTAGTGGTAGCATTTCAAATAACTTGTCTTCACACTATGTGCAGATAGAATTGAACCTTAAGGGTTCGATTATGGATCCTGAGACTGCATAACACTAGGCAGGAGTACAAGTAATCCTACCCGATTAGAGGCACAGAAGGAGCCTGACAACCCTCAAGAAAGGATGCCCTTCATTGTGCTTTCGATCTGCTACTGATCACAGCCTTCCTAGAATACAGCCTGGCAGGCTCATGGCTCCATCCTCACCCTTGTCTCTCTCACCAAGTCCTTGTAGTGCAACATGTTTATGCTCCCCATGCTGAAAGGCTGGATGCCTTCATGTGTCAGAGGGAGAATAAAGGAGTTTCCTACATAAGTGTAATTTAACCCTAAGAATAATGGTACCGATGCTGATCTTTGTGGTGGTTAGTGATAGTTCAACTGACATAAGGAAAATGTGTGGCAAGGGTAATGAGGATGATTAACGCAGTGGAAAATGAGTCTATATGAGATAAACAGTTTTATCTATATTGCAGTTTGGTCATTTAGTATCAAGATCATAAAATGAGCTGTTCTGCATGTCGTAGGAACCAGCACCCTAGAAATACTCTTCATGATTTTATAATGGCATAACTAGACAAAACACAAAACACAAAAATCAGCTCAGTATGGATAACTTATTAAGATTGTGTAATTAATTTAATTAAGGTAGAGACCTTTGATTTTCATCAGTTGTATGGCAAATAAAAACTGGGAAGAAAAGAAGAAATGAGAAAATGAAATTAAATGTGTATCTGCTTATTTAGAACTTAAAAGGCATATTTTTACTAACATGCGTTCCTTTTGCAACTGCAAACTTTGTACTGGGTAACAGATTCATAGGTGGCAAAGTTGAGGTCGATGAAGCTATACTGGTTTTTGCCTACCAAATTGATCAAGATGACCACAAAGGCAGAACTACACAAAAAATTAAAATGGAACTTAAACCAATAAAAATATAGAACTTAAACCTTGAACCTTCAAGGTTTGGGGTTTCGGTTTGTTTGTTTCCCCCTTTGCCCTCTCAAACATATGAAAAACCAGCATTCAAGTAATTGATTTCAATGAACAGATAAAGTTTCCAAAATACAACAAAAAAACCCCCTTCATAAGTCCAAAAATCTTCCAATCTATTTTGGAAATAAATGAAATAAAATACAGAAGATATTTCCCTTGGTATAATTGGCATGGTTTAACCCCAGCCAGCGACTAAGCACCACGCAGCCTCTCACTCACTTCCCCCTGACCCAGTGGGATGGGGGAGAAAATCAGGAAAAAGAAGTAAAACTCGTCGGGTGAGATAAGAACAGTGTAACAGAACAG
>JAVJGG010000090.1:25923577-25941512 GCA_035590195.1 Aviceda cuculoides | reverse complement strand
AGGCATGCTTGTCATTCTTTCTTGTTCTCTCAAGGGAACACTGTAATCTTGTCAAGGTCAATATCCTCCCCAGGCCTGTCGGTCCAGCCGAGGTCCTCCACAGAAGATGACACAGGGGAGCAGGATTTAGAGGTTTTTTGGTGTTTGCTCGTGTTTGTTAGTTTGTGGAGGGTTTTGTTTGGTTTGAGGGGGGTGTTGGTTTGGTTTTGGTTTGAGTTTTGGGGGTTTTTTAAAAGGCTCTATTTGTACCACTGACTCAGAGAAAAGGCTCCCTTTTTCAGGTCAGTAATTCCTCTCCTGACACATTTAAAGACTTTATTGGATGTAAATAATCAGCTCAATAACCAAAAGCATGGGTGAAATTTTCCACCCATAAAAATACACCTTCCTTGAATGTGTTTTTAAAATCTAATTGTCTATACATATTTGACCAAAACTTGTAAAACCAAGCTTAATAGCCCTTAGTCTTTCAGCTACATTTAATGCTCAGACTGACTGAACAAGGCATAAAGCCAGCAGCCCCCAGCTTTTCACAGGCCAGGGCACTGCTGAGACAGCAAGCTTTGGGCTCAAACACCCACGTTCGGTTTCTCTCAGTACACATCTCCACTGAAACACCTTCCTCAAGCACTGCACCCTCCCCATTCCCAAAGCTGCCTGTGCAGCAGCACACTTGCCATGTCCTCCCGCTGAAGTACTCTGTCCATCTTCCCCAGTCTTCTCAGAGCCCGACCACCCCACAAGGGGCATTGCGTGAAGCCCCTTAGGAAACAAACAGCACCTGGAGAGGGGCTGGACCCCAGTCCTTGTAAAAGAAAAACTTGCATTTGTAAGTCATTCTGGTTTTAAGGTCTCAAAACTCTGGCTACAGGCTGTTCTATAGATGGGTTAAGACTAAAAACAGTTTGGCAGCCCAAGTTACCTTTGCAATGTAGACATCCTCTGTGACTCAAGGTTCACTGCACGCATCATTTCCTCATCTCATCGCTCCTATTCACTCAGAACTGATTTTTGACATGATTAACATTTTTTGAAGTGTTTTTATGTACAATTTCATTTGCACAGCATCTCATGAGAATTCTTGCCATTTAAAGAAAAGGTACTAATCATTTCTTCTGACAAGTCAGATTTTTGTGATAATGAATAAAGTGAATAATTACTATACTGTTCCCTTTAGAAATAGCTAAGGGCAAGTCAGATGGCCAGAAGGGGAAGCAGCACTTTTTTTAAGGGCGTGATTCATTCCTAGAAGGAGGTAGCAAGAGGGCATCATTTGCAACTGTAATCTTCAGAGAAATTATGGTGAAAGGACTACTAGCATAACAATACTTTTCATGGTCACTGACTACAAGAAATGGCAACAGGGAGACTGTCCTACAGCATTATGGGGACACAATAGAAAGGGCAGGAAATAATTGCAAAGGCCAAGTGAGGACATAGTTTTTCTACTTCCTCCCTGGGGGAACACTACACCAAAGTATGACATGAAGTTATAGTCATTATTTGAAGAATTGCATCACCTCAATCAAAATTCATTAAAACCAACTATTGTTGAACAGTCTGTCTCACATTTAATCTATACCCATTAAGACTAAAAAAATTACACAAGTTATTCAGTTGTTCGGAAAGTCAGTTACCCTCAGTTAAAAAGTGAAAGTTTCTGTAAATACAAAACACGTAATTCTGGAATGGCATCTCATCTTTCCTACTTTAGGATTCATGGTCTGAAAAGTAATACATCCACGGAGAAAACACAGTGTATTTTCCACATAGGTTAGGGACTGCTGACTCAGATTTAAAGACCAGTGTCCAATGTGATCATGTAGCTGTTACTTAGCTACACCAGTTTATATCTTCCAGCACAGCTAACCAAAATATCTGCTTTTCACACACAAAATGCTTTCCTTTAATATATCATTACTTTAGGTAGCAGCCTTTTCCTTGCTCTAAACTGAAATAGAGAATTGCTGCTAGAGAATAGATTTATCTCCTAAAGTGCTCCTTAATCATTACCCTCCAAATGCCCATTAGAAGCTCTTCATCAGCAGTTTATGACCTTTCCATACTGAATGGTTCAGAAAGAGTCATAGCAGGTAAGAAGAGCTGTGCCTCCCATGGGAAGTCTGGGAGAGCAAAGCTGTCCTCAGGAGACTGCAGGGCAGTGATGGAGGCTAGTCCTCTTGCACCCCAGGGCTTGGCTGGGGAACCCACACAGTGCCTGCTGTCCACCCCGCTGCAGTTCTGCCTCGTGCATCAGGATCTGCGAGAGCAGGCTTCACTGTTTTGTCAGTTTGGAGGAACTCATTGTTCCCTTGTGCCACCTCATCAGGGTCTGTCCTGGCCCTCTGTGCTGAAGGTCTTCCATCATACAGAGAATACTGGGACACACACGAGATCCAAATTTTGACTTATTTCATATATGAGGCCAATAGTTTTCATCCCACATTGTCAGGCAACTCCCCAGTATCCATACTCATAAACATGGAGCTCTTGGTATGCCCAAACCTTGATGGATGTAATAATGTAATTGATGTTTCAGCTGATGAAAAAGCCTTCCTGCTTCTGTACTCCCAGAAACATGCGGCCCTGATGAGAGAAGTGGTATCAGAGCACCAGCAACAGGAACCTCACAGGTTGCAGCAGTTGTACTATAAGTAGATGCCTCCCCAAGTAGAGTCTCAGAGCACAAGGAAGCAAGAGTGGCCCCAGTCTCCACAAGTCACTGTATTGTAAATTGGAAAACTCCTACTTCACTTGACCATTGGACTTTCCCTGCCTCAGAACATCTCTTTAAATTAGATCATCTCTTCTGTTGCTATATTCAAGATGCATATTAAATAGGAAAAAAAGCAGGAGTCATAGTGCTGTGTTTGATCTGCACTGTAATTTTTGTCACACATTAGGTGAAATGTGCTAATAGATAATTTAAATTTTGTATTAGAAGCCCTTCTTCAGTAGTTTATGACCTTTCCATGGTGAATAGCTTAGGTAAAATTCAGTTAATATAGTTCGTTATCAAGAATAAGGCTTAGGAAAAACACATTTGTTTTGTCTATCCTCAGCTGAACTTTGAATAGCACCAGCTTCCCGCTGTTTTGGAATAGGAAATTTAACACTGGGTGGGGAAGTAAAAGGCCTTCCCTTCTGCCCCGAATCCACCTCTTGCCATCTCCATAAAAGTGCATCCAACTGCAGTCACACTACAAGCTTCCAAAAACAATCCCATCTGCACAGAGCTGCTACAACTCTGCACTCCAGCAAAAGCAAGGTTCCTCCTGCCCTTTTTCTGCTCCACGCAGGCATGGGCAGCCGTGGCAGTGCCCTGCGCTCCTCCAGCCACGTTACTCATTCACAGCAAGGTAGTAAGAGAAAGCAGCAGCTAACTGCCTGGAATAAGAGGATAAAGGTAATGGAGCAGAAACAGAATAGGAAATGTGAAACATTTTAATGTTGTAACTGCCCGTTCCTAGCATTTTTTTGGCCCCATGACTGTCTCACCTAAGATTCAGACTTCTTCTAAGTTAAGAGCTGCATAACCAAGCCCCTGCACGTTTTCAGGGTGTTTGTGTTTGCTTCCCTCTAGGGAGCACTGTTCTCTTTCTGAGAAAGGCAAAGATAACCTCATGTTAGTGTGACAGAAACTTGGGAACTCAGCTGCGTTTTAGCCAAATCCCCAGATGAGATTAGAACCGAGTTTGAACCTCAAAGCAAGGGTAAATCTGAATTTGTATCCTCAGTTTATGCTGGAGCTCAATGCAGGCAGCCAAAAATCAATGCACTAAAGCTAAAAGCTTCAGTAGGCTGAGTCCCCCAACCAGCTTGCTCCTGATTTTTTCACCTCTTTTCTTTGGCTCTGAGCAGTATTTTTCAATCAGTAACATACTGGTGTCACATGAGGCTGTATATCCTCACAAATAACCCTGAGGACCCTCATTAACCCGAGGAATTCATTTTAGATCTTGTCCATTATGCAAATAAGGGGTACAATTTGTTCTTTTTTTCTGTCTAACATTATTGATTTATGCAACTGCAGGTTAGTCTCAACAACATACTTTTTAATTAGAAAAAAAAAAAGGTTGCAGAGTTTAAAAAAAAAAAAAGAAAACTGAACCATTGTTTTTAATAAATGAAAAAAGTAGGTGCAACTGCACCTAAAAGTGTGATACAGTAATTGACCATACAACTTCTATTCAATCCTAATCACTGAAGTAAGTTGAATGGAATGATGACAAAGTATTTATTGTCCTAGGATTGATTATATAAGCAAAATATACTTATACTAATATCCCAAAAATGGATTGTTCACTGGGGATTTTATTCAATGATAGAGTTTTTAAATACCTCAAACTGTACTCTTTCTAAAATCCATAGAGACAGGTCTTTCCAAACAGATTAGTTCTCACCAGCCCGTTCATACATCTCAGACCCAGCTGTGACTTGGCTGCCGCAGGGGAGAGGGAGCGAGTTTTCCAGCCACCCCCACCAAGGCAGGCTGCTGCCAGGTCTGCCGGGGTGGCTCCAGGGCTCTGCACATACCTTCATACCTGCTGCTGTACTTCTCGACACTTGTCCCATTTCCTTCAGGTAACATGGATAATAAGCTGAGGAACGTGTTAAAAAATACATATATAAAATCAGTTTTCTTTGCAGCTCATGGAAAAGCTTGCAGCAAGCCAAGAGGAAAAAAAAATAAATCAGTGAGATGCCATTGCTGCAGCAATGGTAACCCTGTGGCACAGACACTGGCGTTTGAACATGATGCTTCATGAATGGCACACATACAAGAGTTGGGACTTCTCCCTGCTGCTGCCCAAATAGCAGGATACTCAGGTAGGGACAGAAGGGAGACCAGAAAATATGGAGGAAGGAAGAATCCTTGAATATAAAAGAATTGGAGGGCCTCATCAAGGAGAGGACAGAGCTCAGTATTAGCAGGGAGCGAGATTTTCCTCCATTGAACACGAAAAATGTATTCAAGATTCCCCTTGGATTTTTACCCTCACAGAAACGCAGTTCACAAGAGTGTGCTTTGTGTAAGTGATTACAAAGATTTTACTCTCCATTCTGATAAAGTTTTTACACTCTGGCTGTTAAGTACAGAGTGCCCAGGATCACAGTTACCATGAAGTTTCCTCAGAAACTAGACAGAAAAATAAGAAAGTAAGTTAAAGCTACCAACCAAAACAGACAAAACACATATTCATCTAAGAGCCATGAAGGATTTCATATATTTACTCTAACTAATAGGAATGACTGCCCTTGAAAAAGCTGGGAGTAAGCAGAAGAGACTGATGTTTTGACAAAGAAGATAGTTAAAAAAACATAGAAATCATCTAATCATGAAAAGAGTAATTTTATACAAGTCTGGTAGCAAAGATCATATTTCAGTCTGAATTTCAAGCAACATGCGAGTGTCCATTGTCAATGTGCAGCCCTGTCTCTCCCGTCCCGCTCCAAGTAACTTTTCTTGCCTGCTTCCCTCGCACCACCGAGGCCACAGCACAGCCAGGGCTGGCATCCAGGGCAGGCTGGCAAAAGGAGAGTGATGATCATGGCTAGGGCTGCAGCTTGTCTTCAGCGCCAGAAGGGGACCATGGCAAGTCTGTGTCAGAGAGGCAGATTTGGTCACCAAAGAATGGAGTGAGCAAGGCTATGTCCTATGACAACGGGCACCATCCTGCCTGATGAACCCTTGAACCAGTAGAAACAGACATGGCGGGCACTGCTCCTGTGCTCAAACCAGCTGGTTCCTGTTTCCTTTGCTATAGGCCAGAGAACCAGTCTTTAACCCAAGCCACTGCCTGCCTTCTTTGATCGGATTTCGTTTGGAAACCTTTAATGCTACTTCAGCCTTTCAGGAAAATCATCCAGATCTCTGCAAGTCTCTGTAGATCATCCATTTAGTCCAGCAAATGGAAAGGCCTGCATGTACAGTAACTCCAGTGAGTCTGTTGCAGGGGCTAACACCATTACTTTGATGCATACTGTGTATTAATCCACCAAAATTCATAAATCCCAGGTGCATTCAATTTCAGTTTGCCAAAAAACCTTGACGTAGTCATACGAATTGTGGGCACAAAAGTTAGATGTTTGCATTCACTCCTCCAGATTCTGGTTATCTTAAAAAAAAAAAAAAAAAAAGCTGCTTGTTTTCCAGATGGGGCTTCAGACTCATTCATAACCTCCATATCTCATCACACACTTCAGTAAATGTAGGTGGCTTCCTTTTCAAGTACATTGATTGATGTTGTTACTGAGCTTACACAACTGGTTTGAAAATTATTACACACTCAACAAGAGAGAAACAGTTGTCATCAGCCAGCCCCTATTTCTGACCAGAAATGAAAACTCAGGAGAAGAGGTGTTTCTTGGTTGCCCTAAGTCAAATTTCCAGGCCTTTTAGCAACACTTAACAAGTTCAAAGGCATCACATTTTCTAGTGAGACAAATAACACCGTTCTAGGTTTTCATCCCTAGAATCAAGTCTTCCCCTCCCCAAAATCTGAATGTTCTCTGAGGACTTAAATACTTCATTTTTTACGCCTCAGCAGCAAGAATGGAAATCTTGAATTGGCTAAGATAAAGCCCTAACACTTTGCATAATTAAGCTTTTAAGAAAATCATATAGTTGTTTCTTGTAGTTAATTTATTGTAAACAATATTATTTTACTTAATCACTGCAAAAAGTGTTTGACACCTATAACCATACAGAATTGTCATGTGGGTACATCAACCATCTTACTAGGGAAAAAAAGTCTTTAATTAACCTCAAGTTAAGCTAAATAGATGAAATAAAAAAGAGCTAAAACCACATAAATCATTTAAGACCTAGTCATATTTCCTATTATTATCTCAGATATTCTGCACACTATGCTGCCTGTTCTGGAGTCGTCCTATGCTTTCTGACAAAGGCATTCCAGACCTTTAGCAAGTAAATATGGTTGGAGTGATCTTGGTCACTTAAATTCAGCTGCTGATATTGCATTGTTCTAATGGAATGTTATGCAAATAATGCTACATGTATACATGTGTAAGTTCTTCATTTTTTTTTACTGTGTTTGCCAGTAAAAACCATCGAGACCATTTTTTTTAAAATATATATAAAATCCCTAATACTTACTAAGATATTTAAAAAGTAATCACTTCAAAATCAAATTATTTTGCCTTCTAAAAAAAAATACTTTTTTTCCCCCTCCAACACGTAATAGATTTTTTTTTTTAATGGAAAATTTAGGAATTTTGATGCAACTATGAGAGATTCACTTACAGAGGCTTAAATAAGAAAATGTAAATACCTAATGTGGAGCTATATGAAATAAAAAATATCCCATACTGAAATAAGAAAGAGATACTGCATATGATCTAATATCCTCCTGAGTCCAGGTTACAGTCACATTGCAAGGCTCCTTTACTCACTGTTAGCTTTCCTGCTTAACTTCTCAGGTGACAGGGAAGGGCACTAGAATGGATAAATGTGGGAATGCTGCACTTTTGTGGTGATGCAACTGTGGTTTAACTAAATATTTCATAATAAGGTAAGCAATGGAAAAGACCTGAGGTGGTGTGAAATATCTGCCTTTGGAGATGCTCAGAATTTGACTGGAAAATGAGCCAGGTGACCTCCAGAGACCGTTCCACACTAAATTATTCTGTGAATCTACGAACTCTAGGGTTTACAATCTACTAAAACAGCTGATTCGAAGATTAGTATTTGCCTGTTGTTTTGGACAATTATGCTTTAAACCAAGCAAATCTGAATGTGATCAGCCACACTTAACTGGGAGCACCTCTCGGACATGGTCAGGCTCAAGGCACAAGATTCTTCACCTGCTAGCAAAAGGGCTCCCACCACCAACAGGAGTATTGCCAAGGCATCTAGAGCTGCTTTTCAAAGTCTGCCTGCTGCCTGCTCTCCTCCTGCATGTTCTTTCAAGTTTAAGCATCTCTTCAAGTATAATTTTTCACCACAAGAATAAAAAAATACTATATTGTCCTCCGGTGCAGCTTTCAAAATGCATAGATTGCTTTTTAACTCATTGAGGCTCTGAAATATTTTCCAAAGCATTTTCTGTATAATATCAGTGGGCGTTCACTCAACCCAACAGTTTAACAGTTCCTTTTAGGGGGGTTCACATGTTAAGTGGTTGCTGTTGGATCATTTAGCTAATGAGCATGGCAGCACAGAAGGATGATGTGCAAGACGCTGCTACCCACCCATCTGGAAATTATCTGGGCAAGTAAAACTGCTCTACATGTGTGCCTCCATCCACGCTGTGCACAGAGATGTATGTATCGCTTGGGCTGATCTCCAGCAGCGATCTCAGAAAGCACCAGCCAGAGAGGAGGAAAAGGGCCAAATGCATGAAGCGGTTCCCTTTGGCAGCATCCCCAGAAATGTTTCATGCACCAAGATGCTGGCAGGTTTCCAAATGGCAGATGCTGAAAAACACACCATTGTGATACAGTGTGATAGCAAAGAGCTGGACTAATAAGCTGACGATCTGATTACTTTGGCTATCAGAGTTATCTCCACAAGCTCTAGGAATCCAAATCTCAGCTTCTCAAAATGTACATGTCAAACTACTTTAAATAAACAAACTAAAAAAAATTATAAAAAAAAAATTAACCCACTGAAACCAAGCCTTTCCTATAATTCATGAAAGGGATGAAGATGTCTTTGCTGAAGAAGACTGCCTAGCTCTTGAGCACTTTGATTATCAATGCTTACGTATGTTGGAGGTATACTGTTCTCTAACATGTAAATATCCTATCACAAGATTCTTATGAGGGAAAGCTATTCAATCACAGCAAGAATCTGCTTGTGTTTAAAGAAGGCAGCTCAAAGTTCAAAAATAGTTGTAAGGTGCATCAAACACAGACAATGCATTAACCAGTCACTTGCCTTTCTCTCTTGATGGTTGTGAAATATTCAGTTTTACTGCAGGAAAAAGAGACTAGCAATGCAATCTTTTCATCTGCCTGTTCTTTCTGTCTGGGATTTACTCCCCCATAAAGATACACAGTATTATTCCCAAGCAAGCTATCTGTTTTGCATCACAAAATGAACCATTCCCTGTTTGAAGGGGCTGTCAGTTCTCCGTGTTTTGTTAAGCATAAAGCAATACTTGCTATTTCAAATCCCAGACTGCTGACAGTCACTTCTTAGGAATCTGAATAAAGTGACTTGAATTATTTAGAGTAACGAGTAGATTGGATTATCCCATTGTTCCACTTGTACAATTATATCAAGATAAGAAATAAGCTTTCAGCTAAGTAGATGCTAATGATTGACCCTGATTGAGACTCATGTAGACTCAACCCTTGCTTCTTTCAGGAATGAATTATGATACTCCAAAATATGGGAGGTGAAAAATAGAGTGATCTGAAAAGCATTTTAGGAACAAGAGTTGAGATACTCCAAGCAGATGGGACATGTTTAAGCAGAATATAAAACTTAGTTGAAGCAGAGTTTTATTGGTACAGGCCTGCCAGAGAATACATCTCTTGGATAAAACTGATGATGAATGCTAATAACTTCTGCTTATGTAGCCCAGAATTACTATAAGTAATTTCCAGAAAGCAATTCAGTCAGCTGAGAGATACACTGTTTCTTTTAATCAGGTGTTTACTCTTTTAATTCAGAAGTTCAGACAGAAGATATCCCTGTATTCTTCTTCAGCATAATACTTTATTTCGTGTTAAATTTCCCATTCCCCCATAATCAGTGTGGCTATTTCACAGCCCTGTGGCTACTCTATATGTGCTCCAAGTACAAGTAATCATTTATGAGCATTTTTTCTCCAGCCTTTGAATCTTATTCTTTAAAAGCACAATATATTGCGTTTTTACAGAGGAAAAAAAAAAACCTTTTCTAGAGACATGTGCCCCATCATAAATATATGATAGAATTAGTAATTCTATATAAAGAGATTAAGCAAGCTGGAATAAGACCTATGCATACCTGCCCAGAGATGCATAGTAACAAATCCTTAAGAGAAAACATCATAGCACTAGAAAATGAAACTTTAAAGCAGTCCTGAAATTCTCCATCGTAAATTGATATTCTGCTTAAAAGGAATGATACTGTGAACAAGAAAGCTGTGTACAACTTGTATTTTATGAACTGTTAATATTTGAGACACATTTATCTCTAAAGCACCCTTTTTTCTGAAAGCAAAATGCAGTTTTGCTTTATGTGTTACCATCAAAGGTGAGGAAAATATGTAACATAACTGTCTCAAAAGCTAGAATACTGATTTCAAAAAACAAACATGGCATCTGGAGTCAAATTTGATGGGCAACATTTCACTAATTGTTTTGATGCACTCAAAGCATTACACTGATAGATCTTGAGTTTGCTGAAGCCACTTCTACTAAGTAACTTAACTGACTTTTTGACTACCTTTAGACAATTACACTACTAGTCAAGATCAGTCTTTAACTTGCCATTTGCTATTGTCTATGGTCCGTTGTGCACGGTGTTCCAGCAAAGATCCGTGGAAACACCAAACTATCCAAAAGTTGTCAGACTTTGTCTTGAAAACATCCATTGGATCTGGATCTTAAAATACATTTTAAAAGAATCTCTAAAAGCACAAAACAACTGTATTCTGTAATGTCAGTAACTATGTTCAGTAATAAAGATTACTTGGGTAGCAAATGAGGTTCCTCAGAGGATGACAATAGCAGCCCTGGAATGAATTCCCAGAACAACCAAGGAAGCAAGCCAGCTCTCTTCTCAAAGCCATCTTTTCTAACACACCCATAAATAACAAACATTCACAAACATAAACAACATCTTTCCACAGGAAAGCATTGCAATGTTTATACAAATTTCCCATGGGGAGAACATGACAGAACAAACTATACGTAACAGATTAGTCACATTGTTAAGTGCTCTGCTGGGGAACACTCTGGGCCACTGGTAGATCTAGTTGGAACAGTCCAGGTTCAATGCTTATCAATAACCAAACAAAACAGAGTCCCATGATTTTTATAACATAACTTTCCTGAAAAAAAGAAATCCCTTTTAAACAAAAAAAGATTATATAGAGAGAGTGTAAGTAAACATAGTACAGTAACAACCAAGTGAAGTAGGTCTTTACCACCAGGGAGCTGAGGAGGAAGTTGAGTAGCAATGAATACCAAATTTCCCTAACTTACCCCAATTATAGACATAAAAATAAACTCCACCAGTCCAGAAGACTGCAGTGTCAGTGTGTCCTGTGCTATTACTTTTTGTACACAGGTGTGACAGTTTGGAGACTATGCCCATGTCAAATTCCCAATTCCACAATTCCATTTGATTTGGAAAATAATCTTTACTATGGATTGGAGCATTCATTCTCTAGCAGCAGCTTGATGCTTAGGCAGACACCATGTCTGGAAAACCCTGACAGAGAGATCAGTGCCCACAGTTACTGAATGGCTTAACCCCCAAGAAAGAATGGGTTTACTACCAGAAAAAGCCATTAGTTTATCAGTGAGTTTCTTCATAGAAACTTGTCTGAGTAAGAGTCTGGGACTCCTGCTGCATGTGCACAAATATAAAATCTGCAGTTTCTCTTGCTGCCAGTCCAAAACAGACACTGTAGAGTCAGTTTTACAGGTAATTCCTTCAGAATCAAAGAATTCAGCTCACTGCTAATAACAAGAAACCAGCAGGAGGCAATGTGGAGAGACCAGACCCAGGAATCAGCTTCTGGGAAACCTACAGCCCTCCTGAGAGCTCAGAGAGCAAAGCCAGTGCTCAGCACAACTTGGGGCATCACGACCAAGCAGGCAGATGGCCTCTGAAGGAGCCATCCCAGCCACAAGGAAACCCAGAGTGCCAGCAGCCATGTGCCAAGGCCAAGAAAGGGACAGCAGACATTAAAAGCTGGTCTGGCCATGCATAACACATCTTGAAGAACCAGACCTGGAAACAGTGACTGGGAGCACGTGCTTGGATACTGGATCTGTCTATTGCTGTCCAGACAGTGCCATGGCTGCTCTTGTAAAAAACATCCTGCCAGTTAGGTTTTGGAAGAAGTGCCTTATGAGGCACACACATAGGGAAGAAGTTCCCTGAAACCCATTTTCACTTAAGTTTTCACCATCTCTATACATGTATCTAGTTTCAACTAGGATGTACATTTGCCTTCATTTTCTCCATCTTCCTCAATGCAAATGGTGTCCTACTTAGTGTCTCCAAGGAACCAGGGTCTACAAAAACAATTAGCTTTTGTCTTGCTGATTAGCTACAGTAGGAGGAACTGTTTAGTATTTAACATGATCTTGTTTCTTCTTTTTTTCAGAGAAGGTTCAAAATGAAACATTTACGATCTTATGCTCTTAGTGTATTTCAAAACTCTCATTTGAAATGGTATGCAAATGAAGTTTCAGTGTCTGGAGTGCCCAGTCTAAATATCCTATTTTAACAATTTCAAAAGTTAATGCTTTGTGCTTTACCACATATTAAGTAAATCTGTCTGCTATATATCCCTTATAAAAATTTAAGCTCATGCTCTTGAAAAGTACAAGTGCTAAGAAAAGAGGGGACACCTAAAGGATAAAAAATGATTAGAGCTATAAGAGTTCAGGCAATCCTTATTCTCTCTTGGCTTTTTCAATTATGCCAGGTTTGGGAGGGAGGGATTCAACCATTCCTCCAGCGGTCTACTCTGCATATGAGGCAGACACAGCAAGCCATTAATACTGAGAAGAGATTTTATATCTGCAACACATACTCTGATACACTTGGAAAAGAACTATTTTTGCTTACTATTTAACCTCCTATGCAACTATGCATTGCTTACAAAAAAAAAAAGTCCCAACCTTGTTCTCAGTGCAGTACAAACACGAAAAGGCTTGTCAAGTCCATGTCTGGGTCCTGGATTGGATGTTTATTGTGAAAATTACAGTAATAATTATAAAAAATACATATCTAATAACCATGTTTTCCTCTTACCCTAATTTACAGAGTGTAGTTTCCCAGGCAACAGACAAGTCCAGAGAGTCTGTAAACCTCTGAAAATTTTTCACTGAAAACATGAACTATTGTAAACTGACCTTGTATCAGCTGACACAGGCTTGCTTTCCATAGCCACCTGGTGTGTAGTGCTCAGTAGTAATCTCTGTGCTTGCTGCGATGTACACTATGTTCAAACCCAGTATACTAATTAACTTTGATTTTGCAAGGCAGTAGAAAACTCTCTCCGGTTAAAAAAAAAGTATAAAAATGGGTGCACACAGGTTTGTGAGCCCCCCTCACTCCTTCCTTCCCTACTGCTTTCCTAAGCACACACAGGAAGGAAGAACCTTTCACAAACCTCAGATTTGAGGTCTCTTAAAAAACTTTTGGACTGAACTGAATCCTTTTTTCTGTCCCATAAAGTCAAAGCCTACCTATAATGCTAGTGAAAGAAAAAAGCTGACAAAATGTGTATTTCTGGCATTCAGAATCTTTGTAAGGCTTAGGCTTTCCTCAGCGTCACAAATACACAGAAGAAACAATTTAGTTACTTTAGGACTACTTTTAATTAGGACCAATAGCAACCTCAAAAAGGAAAACACACCAATTCTGTTAATCGTGCCTTAATTGCTGTAAAGCATAACTGAGGAGAAAGCAATCTGTGACCTGGAAACACGTGCACAAACATCTCTGTGCTTCCAAGTTGTTCTTTCTGGAGAGTCTGAGAGAATAAACCAGGTCTACAATAAGGAGTTTCACTGCTATATGCCCATTCCCTAGCTGAGCTAAATGCACATCATAGATAAAAATAAGCCAGTTATGTCTTCCTATTTTTGGATTTTTTTTTTTTTTTTTTTTTTTAACTCTCAGGACTGATGTAAACTATGCCCCTTGAAGCCTGACGCATGTAACAACCTGTTTTTTCTTACATTGGTCATGTATCTTCTTCACAGTCTTTCCAACAAGGCAGTGCAAGAATCAGCATGTCAGAGACTCCTCACAGCAGTGAAATTCCCATTTGGCTCCATAGGCTGCTGCCTGTCTCCACGCACTATACAGATAGAAGACAAATTTACAAATTGAAGACAATTTACCAAGATCTAACAGTTCAGCTGAACACTAAACATGGATTTCTCTTACAGATCACTCACACATGCAGTCTTTGACATAAAATTTCTCCATGGAAAATTGTCATATACGGCATGACTGAATACTCACTTTTAGGTTCTAAGTCATACATACAAACTCACTTATTTCGTGTTAGCTACTACTGCCTATTTAAAAATAGTGATTTACAATAAAACAGAAACCCAGGAAAAGACATTATGGAATAGATTAAATATCTTTTTCTGATTTGTTCAGTTTGCCATCATAAAAACAAGGGGTTTTAGCTTAACTATTATTTTTTTCTCCAGATCACTGTAAATATAAGCTAAGATCTGATACCTGGGATCATATCTGCATTCACCATCACCATCCCAGTGTAAAACTTTTAAACCTGGCCTGAAAATATATTAAGATTCTTGGAGCTGCAATCTGATAAGAAACTTTGTGCATCTCAAGATAAGTCTGTATGGTTTCACTGGGTATAAGTCAGAGCTTTTTTTTTTTATTTAACAATTCTGATTATGTTGTATGAACTGGAGCGATACCCAGCTAATGTTCTTGTTTCTTCTGGCTATAAAAGGATAACAAAAAATTAAAACTTTCCCTTCTTACCACCCTCCCCTCTAAGTCAGTCACACTGTACATACTGAAGGAGTTTTGTTTAGAAGGAAGGTATCATAGGGACATAGTCACTTTTTAAAAGTGGCTGCTGTCCAACTAAGCTGAAAATCCAGTATGAGAGAGATTTTTTTAGGGAAACACAATGTCTATTTTTTTGTGTATAAAGAGAGACTGGCAATAAAAGACAATAAAATATTCCCTTCACTCCTTTTATACTAAGCAGTGGATTTTCCCAGTGTAATAGACACCTTAAAAAAATGATTGCCAAAGATTTAAAGGCACAAGAGCAATTAACAGTTCAAATCAGAAGTGTTAGCACACCAAGGTGGAAAGAGTGTGAACTTCTGCTGTGCATCCTGAGTTTCTACTGCTGCAGAGTTTCAGTTTTCCCACTTCCTCTTTTTTCTCACTTTCAGGTTTCCACTGCTGGGAATTATAGGGAGATAATATGAAAAGTTTAGCATATGATGGCACCACACTGTTTCTAATCAGAGCACTTGTGTACATCATGTCCACCTATGTATTCCAACAGCCATTTTAATTTTAAGAACATCTATTTGGATTACCAGTAACCGAATGTATTTTAAATTCAGATTGCAATGTAGATTCAACTTTATTGTCAAGAGGGATTTTACAAAAGAGAAAAAAACCAAATGATTAAGAATTTGTGGAAGAGCTCTCAAGTCTGATAATGTACTCCACTGAATTGCCAAGTAGCCCAGGAGTATAAAGCAATATTGAAATGAAAGGGGAGGGAATTCTACCTACAGGTGCAATTGCATATAACATCTATTACTCTCTACAAAAGTAGGAACTACTGACAAATACTCTGCTTGGAGAAAATGGCAGAAAATACGTGCAAAATCAAGACTTTTGGGAACTACTACAGGAATGGCAAGAGGCAACACTGGAAGGCCACTGAGGTTAAAGAGGTAAGAAAAAGTGCAAAAAATGCAAATCAAGAAACAAACAGTTTATACAGTCAGAAGACCTCACTGTGGCCATATTGTGCTAATCCAGGAGCTGCAGGATATGGATCAACGGGAAACATGGAGCAAGTCTATGATATGGGCAGCTTGACTGCCAAGTACATAAAAGCTCTCAATAGCCACAAAATTCAAAATTCAGCAATTATTTCTCTTTCTTTCCTTCTAGCTGATGTCATCTCATGAGAAGGACATTGTGGATTTCAGCCATCCGAGGAGGAGGAGGTTAATACCCTCATTAATTATGATGGGCTCTCTTTTAAGCCCTATTCAGATCAGTGTTACCTTCTGCAGGGTGTGAGATGACACTAACTGTGGCAATCTCAATATGACACCGAGATGTTAATGCGCCATTCCCGTTTCAACATGTTCACGTTTTGTGACAAATACTAACATAGCGAATGCCATCGTGTTTGCTCAGCACTCTCAGAGCAACTTCACGGGCACCAGTGTCCTGAGAATTTGGCAGGCAGGGAGGCAATCTGGTGTTTATACCAAGTGGCACATGTATGAAACACTTCTATACTGGTGATGAAGCTAGCAAAGAAGGTCCCAGCTGTTAAGCAAACAAGTATCAGCTGTCATACTCATCAAAATCTGCATGTGTCTGCACGTCCTTGGATGAATGTACTAATGCACCTTCCCCAGGCACCCACAAACTGCAGTGGCTTGTCTGTGACACTGCTTAATGTCTTCAGACTTTCTCCCCTCATTCTGTTAAGCAGGCGACCACTCTTCTGCAGGGGAAATAATACTTGTGAACTAGGCAGAGGAACCGTAGAAAACAGTTCCATGATTTCAAGACATACATACAAATATGATAGCCAATGCATCAGGGATAGCCCTGACCTCATCACCTAGGCACTGCAACCTGTGACTCCCATACTGTTTCTGCTTCCCATGCACCCAGCACAGACTGCATGGTGTCAGTCTGCTTCCCATATGTCACGCATTTCAGCAGTACCGTGATGTAAATGGTAACAGTCATATCTGATTGTGAGAAATAAAGGTTCTATCCATAAATACTGAGGAATATTTTTGTTACTGTTCCGTGATTTTCTTAATTTATTTCTTTTGATTTAAGAGTGAAAACAAATTTTAGTAACTCCTTTGAAAATTCTCTGAAGACTTGTGTTAGTAGTTGCAATTTCTATTTAGGCTTCTAATAAAAATACTAATAGAGCACTGGGGACCCAAATTTCTCTCTGAAAAGTATCAAAATCTCAATATTTACTGGCCAAGTACACAGAAGATTTCTGATCAAAACCAGAATATTCCTCAAAATACCAAGACCTACTTTGCATGTTGGTAGCCCTGTGGCCCTCTGTATTCATGTGAGAGATGAACAATCTAGCTGATCTCTTCAACTCTCAGTCAAATTTCTATTTCATTGTCCAATATTAAGCAAAACTATTACAACAGGATAAATGAGGCAGAGCCCAATGTTGAAACAAGGTGTATAAAGCCCATCTGGGACACAGAAGAATGGTAGAGCAGAGAACTGAACTTGGCTCATCCATGTCCTAAGAAGCAGCCTTAGTCACCTAGCTGAGGTCCAAGAAGAAAGCATTGTAATTCCAAGCCTGCAAATGAGACACCCCCAGTATAGGAATGTGAATCTTAAACTCCACATCTTTCCCATTAAGTGCACTGGTTATCTGGAAATAATCCAGATTCATTTTCTCCATTTTTATGGAGGGAGGGAGGAAAGGTTCAAATTCAATTTCACAGCAAGGTAGAAAAGAAAGAATTTTTATATCTCAAAGATTTTTAGTAAGAAAACTGTTATCATCCATTTGTAATAATCAGCATTCCTAAAGCTAATTCATGATAAAGAACTAAAAATTACCAACTTTGCCAAGGCCACTTAGTGTTCTTCACATAAACAACTACCCTGAAATACAGCGTAATCTTGATTTTGTATTTGCAGTTCATTCACTCTCAATTTGTTAAACTGTTCATACCACTACTTCAATCATTTCACTGGTGATTCAAAGTGCTACTTTAAGCTGGTACCTTACCAGATGACTTAAGAGGAAGGCATCTTTCCTACCCCAGACTCCTTTTGCCCCTTCAAACATGTTCTCTACTTCTCTGGCTGCCTGGTCTTTGTCTCGCTCTTCCAAAATGTTCACTCTTCTTGGGAGTTTGCAAAGTAAAAATAACAAGCTATACAGTCCGCTAATAGCCTTGACCACTGTCCTGGTTTCAGCTGGGATAGAGTTAATTGTCTTCCTAGTAGCTGGTACAGTGCTGTGTTTTGAGTTCA
>JAVJGG010000090.1:25901693-25922722 GCA_035590195.1 Aviceda cuculoides | reverse complement strand
TCATTATCATTATTAGTTTCTTCTTTTCTGTTCTATTAAACTGTTCTTATCTCAACCCACAAGTTTTACTTCTTTTCTTGATTTCCTCCCCCATCCCACTGGGGGGGGTGGGGGGGGAGTGAGTGAGCGGCTGCGTGGTGCTTAGTCGCTGGCTGGGGTTAAACCACGACAACCACCCAGCTCCTAACAATCGCTCCTGGCTCTCCTCGCACCAGCTCTACCTGCTGCTTGTGAGATCCAGTGAGTCATCACCGGGAAACACAGCCTCTTCCTCTAACACTAGCTGCTCTCGAAATCAACAATCTGCAAACTGGTAGTAATATCATCTCTTTCATAGGATGGAACAGTATTTTCTGACCAGCCTCACTGTTTTTTTCAGATCTCAGTTTTGACTGTGTCATTCCCTCTCCCTCACCCTTGAAAACTACAAACACAATTATACTTCATTTTCAACTAACAGCAAGGAAAATTACATTTTTATAGTATCAACGTGCAAGTTCTACATTTGGAGCAAAATAAAGCAAAAAATCCCCAAAACCTCATCAGTTTCTCCTAAATCCATGTATTCTCATGGCACTACATACCTTACAAATGTAAGTTATGTTCTTAATGTTTTGGTAGAGATAATTGCCTCTCCACTGACAATTTGTCAAGTTTCAGGATGATGCAACATGAGAAGACTGAGATACAATCTTCCAGATTTATAACAGAAATACTCCTCACAGACCCTTAACTAGTGCAGTGGTACTGAGTGCCACTGCAACATACACTGATAGTTATGCTATCTGAAGTAAAAGACTTCCTCACCCCCACCCCCACCCCAATAAATTTAAAAATTATTCATAACAGAAATAACTGTTTCTCACAGTGGTCTTTCCTATTTACACATGAGTCTTTGGTTTCCTGGATCAGTTTTTTTGTAGTTTTGTTTTGTTTTGGGGGGGAGGGTTGTTTGGTTTTTTCTGTTATCTTGTCTCCCATCCCTGGGCTTCATCAGGGCTTCTCTACAAGCCTTTCATCCTTACGATATCAAGTACATAAGCAGGCCACTAAAAAGGGAAGGAATAAAAAAAATAAATAATGAGGTGGTGTGTATGCATGTATATACACACGTATCTGATAGTTCCTAAAGTGTGCTTCTAATTGTATATGTGTAAGCAGAGTATCCACCAAGTTCCCACAAGCCTTTGTAAGGAGCTGAGAGAATATAGAACTGAATATATGCAACTGATGTTTCCTACATGAAATACTCTGTTCATCTCAAAGGGATCTTGCTTGTTTTCAAGGGACAAGGAGCTGGTAAGAAAATGCCCAGATAAAAGCAAATGGAAAAAGAGACCTTCAGATCATAATTAGAGGCATGACATATTGTTTTCAGATTTGATACACACACAGAAACCCTTGAGACACTTTTCATATACTGCTCAATAATGGGAATAGCCAGAGGTCTGAGAATGAGCATCCAATGAGTAAAGAAAATAATAAACAGGGCGCTCTCCTCCAGTGTCACAGCACCAACGTGAAATAGGTTGCCAGCAAAGAAGACTGCTGTGCGCTGCCCAGCCAGACCTGTCAGCTCTCTGCCAAGTGGAGGGTGAACACGCAGCCCAATCGGACGCCGTCAGCAAGCGGCACAAGCCGCTGCTGAGTGCATCCAAGTGATTACAGTGTGCATTACTGAGCTTCCAGTGTTACACAGTACAGAAAACGTTCTGCCCGAGAAAATCACCGCTAGAGACAATGACACTGAGACAGGGACATCTTCCAGGGCACGGCACAGATCGGTCTGTGCAACAGGAGGGAGAAAGGAGGTGCTTTGCACCTCTGAAGACAGACTTCACACAGTTCAGCAAAGCCTTTTACCAGCAGTAGAAGTGATTCATATACCATGGCTAGCTAGATCAAAAATGCCACCAAAGGTTAATCCCTGTTTCCAGGAGAAGGCCAAGAGATGTGCACAAAGGGATTAGGCAGTAATCACAGCAGATTTCTAAAATAATGTAATGAAACAGACTCAGGTATTGAAGCATGCTGAGGACAAACCTAGGACCAGTGCCTAGTTTAAAAAAAACCACATGGTACAGGAGGAGATACACATTGGGGAAAATGCTGCAAACCTTAAAATCCCAGGTAAGCCTCAGAAAATACTGAATCAGAGCTGCCCATTTTTAATGCTAGAAATTATATAACAACCACCTGGTTTTACTTCAGTTACTGAGGCATAGACTATGCTCAAGAAAGTGAAAGACCATTTTTCCCAAGCCAGCCAACTTAAGAGAATAAGCACAGAGGTCTAAGGGACAGTGCAGAAGAATTCAAGTGACTGACTAATAAACAGGAATTTGAACATCTTTTCCTGTCTACCCACAAAGCAGCAGTAAGGGAGAGCTGACAGAGTGCACCAGGAAAATGTAATTAAATTCACAACTTTTTTTTTTTTTTTTTCATAAAAATACCCTTCATTAAATATCAAAACCAAAACTCTTTCTTAAACATGGTCAACTCTGAATATCTCACAGCTGAAGTAATTAAATGGATAAAAAAATTAAAAAATCTCAATCACCTATTTCATGCGTATTAACTAAATACAAAGACAACACCTTTCATTTGGGATATTTGTTGCTGGATGATGGGAGAATATTGAGGATAAATGTGTATGTCTTGTCTTTTGCTTTTTCCAAAGTGCCTGATCCTGACCTCTGCTAGAGAGAGAAAGCTTTGATCTGAGCAAGCATCGACTCAAGTTAGTTGGAGATGCCTTCGGAGGTCTTGTTGTCTCACCTCTTACTTGCAGGAAGACCACAAACACTGGACCTGGGCAGCCCTAGTGCTATCTGAACAAGTCCCAAAAAATTCCAGGGATGAAGAAATATCCCACAACCTCCCCTAGTGCTGTGCTACCCTCCTTGCAAGGAAGCTTTTCCTAAAGTCCAACTTGAACCTCCAGGTTGTCCCTTGTGTCCCTCAACCCTTGTTTTACCAGCTGTAACTAGCAAGATTAACTTGCCTTCATCATCTCCCTAACTCTCTTCATGCTTAGCCCAAACCAAGCTCCTGTTGCTGGAGCGGTGTGAGCAATGAGTATATGCTATACACTGCCTACATTAAGAGTATGGTATACTCATGTTCTTTGAACTCTCAGCCTGCAGGAAATACATCACTTGGGTATGGCAGAAAGCTAGCACCCCTGTGCAGTTCCAGGTTCAGACACAGTTCCAGTCCAGCTGACTTGGTACAAGGGCAAATGATGTACATAGGCGCTTATAAAATACTCCATGGGGAAATCCTGACAGGCAGTTTGCCCTTTGGCTTTTCTGTCACGAGTCTTCAGACGTAGCCTGGACCTAGCTTTGGGATGCTGCGTGGTTACAGTTCTAAGCTGTAGCCCAGCATACACACAGAGCACAGTGGTGACAAAGAGGGAAACACAGTCCTCTTATCTTCCCGATAAAACTGCACCTGCTAAGGGTTATACTGAACAGTAAAATAAATCTTCAGTAACTATATAGCTGTACCAGAATGTAAAAATTGTTTCTTTCAAATAATGTGCTTAGTGTCAGCCAAGAATGGGGTTACTCACATGCTTATAGTCAAACACAAAGACTTGCTAGACCAAATCCCAAGTGCCTCCTTTATTATCTCCATATCTCAAAATTATGATTACCAATTCAGACTGCTCAGTTTCTCCATGCTATTGTATTTCCTGCTACACTGAATAGAACATTTTTCCTATTACTTTTAGCAGATGTTTTAATTTATTCTTTATATTATATTTTATTAATGCCTATCACACTGGCATCTAGGCAGATGGCCAACTTCAAAACCAAACTTTTATAGAGGAATTAAAAGAACAGTCAGGCAAATGGGTTCCTCACAGCTGGGAAGCTGTTACTGTACAGTATATTTATAGTATATAAAAGATATTTGTGAACAGAACAGATGGTAGCTTAAGAATTTACCTGAATTTGGATTTTGTCCTAAATTTCAGTAGGTCCTTGCAAGTTTGACATTTAGCATTTTCATTCTTTCAATCTTCGTTTTCTCTTCTAACATCACACATTCAGGTTTTCTGAAAGGATACACATTTATAAACTCTTCCAAAAAATCTTTTAGAAAGGTTAAGCAATAACTCTAAACTGTTAATGAATCCAGCAGGTCAGCAGATTTCTTATAGTCAGTTACGAGCAGCTGCAATCTCTCCCACAGATGTGATACAACACTTTATAAACACGTGGCTTCCTAAATATACAAGTGTGACAAACATATCAGTTCATCACCTTCATAAGCTATTTGAAAGTAAACTCTTAATTTAAAACCTGTTCAAGTTTTAAAGTTCAAGTCTAGCTGGGAAACTTTGGAAAATGAGAGCAGCTTTTAGAGCAGTTTCTTTATCAACTGTACCCAAGGTACAGCTTACTCTTCCTTTCTGAGGTGACTAATAGGTTTCTACAGGAACTCAAAGCCTTTGGGGGTTTGCATCATGATTTTTGTACTTACATAGTAAGTACAAGTTCTTTACACTGAATGATGTACTTTACACTTGCAACATCCAAGTCTGTCAGCTGAATTCAAAGGACATATTTCCAATGTCCAGATGGGCACAAGACTCTCATCTCCAGTTGATCTACAAGCAAAATGATGTTTTTTTCTTACTTAAACCTGAAAATCTGCTTTTCAACAATTAAGCTGTGGCCTGGTGACCACTCGCTGGAGTGCTCCATGCTGTTAGGTCTCTTCATTTGGCACAGCACCACTTGCAGATTGCTAGATTACCTTTAACAGCATTTTAAAGGGCCACATTGTGGATATTTCAGGTTGATGTAAACAATTTATTACACGTAATGTTTAGCAAAGTGTGCTATATTACACAACACACACACAAAAAAAAAAATTAAAAAGTGTTAGGCTCAAAATCAGCTTTAAACAAAAAAGGTAAAATGCTTTTATAAAAATTATCTTGTTTACACTGAAAATTTCTAGTCTACCATCTTTGGTTGATTCAGTAGTTAAGCTTTATGGCTCAATATCCTAAATGAGCCTACCTTGGGCTTTTACATAAGCATAAATACAGGTCAGTGTACTGGAGATCACATAACATTTGTTTGTTCTGGCTTGTGTATAGTCACAATCCTTTGTATTAATAAACTAAAATACTCATCATAGATTTGCTCCAGAGGGACCCATAAGCCTGGAGCCACAGAGTCTGATTAAATGCAAGAAAGTATATTGTATTTATCTCTTGATTCTCACATAGCTACAAACCCAGCAGGTTTCCCCTGACAGGATAGCTCTGAACTCCTATGATTCAGCCCTGGCTTGTTTGGATCCACAACAGACCTATTCAACTCATTGCACACCTCAATGAGCTAACCTGCACAAGAAAGCTACCATCTATATGCAGATAATTTATACAATATAACCTTTCACTAGGCTTGGGTTTTTTGGTCATAAAAATCTGATTATATGTTAGGATTTAAGGAAAAAGCTATCAGTATTGTTATCACGTAACTACTCTAATTTACCCTTCCATAGTGGCAAATTGCATTTTTCTTGTACTGGGGAGCCAGGGATGGGTTGTCTGTCACATGCAGCAAGTTCTCCTTGAGACATCTACTTCCTCCCAAAAGCTTTACTCGGAGCCTACGTATCTTTGTGTTCATAGTCTCCCAAAGCACCACATTTTCTTTCCAGTCAAATATATGTTCTACCAGGCTTGACTATACTGTATTGCACTGAAAATATATCAAGGCAGTTGCAAGAATTTTTGTTCCCCACAAGTTTTCTTGAAGTTCATATATATTCAACAACCTAGGTACAAACACTAACAGAAATGCAGTCCTTTTCTTAATGCTTTTTGTTACAGATCATTCTAGAAACACCTTGTTTGCTCTATCCAATTATTTCAACATTGCTGCTAAGATAGCTAGTATGCGTTATTAGTCAAATTTGGTTTAAATATACAGCAGCTGAAATACAGTCTTTAATTATGAAACATCTCATATATGCAAGCATGGGAGAGAATGCAAAGCAACCAGAAAGACATAACTCACTCATTTTTCCCCAAAATTAAGTTTTATTTTACAATGAAGTTGGGATCAGAATGCAGTTGAGACCTGGAGCTGAATTCTCCCTTAAGTTTAGCATTATTTAAATTCTAAATTAATTTCAGATTTTTCCTTTATCGCATAATGATTAGCCTTCTAAATCCTGATGTTTTCAGAATTCATCAATTCTACTTTACTAAACAGGAAATTGCTATCTGGAAAAGCTGTGAAACCATCTCAACTCTTCTCCCCTCCCCTGGCTCACTTATTAAGGGGATTTTGCATTTTGTTTGGTTTTTTTAAGCATCCATGAAAAAAATTTCTTCTTAGCACTGATGCAAATGAAGGAAAAAAACCACCCAGGAAACAAAAAAGCCCATGCACCTCAAGAAAAAAAAAAAAAATACCAACACCCCCACACACCCCAAAGCAAAAAAACAACCACAAAAGCAACCAAGAACACTGAAATCACTTTGGGCCAGATTCAACAAAGGACTGAAGGACTTGAAAGGTAAGTGCTTCAGGGCTTTTCTTTTCAGCACCTGACAGTGATGTGAAGGTAGCGGGTCACATTATGGGCTGCGCAGTCCCGTGCAGAGCAGTAGGAGAGAGCAGGTGCCTCAGCAGGCGGCTGAGCGGGAAGCTGCCGAAGGCCTACCTACCTCTAATCATTGGGAAACAAAGGGGTGAGCACTTTCAACGCTTCACCTGATCTGCCCAGGACCACAACAAATGCAGCCAGCTCCTCCTCCCACACCTGGGAGAAGTGTAAGAGCTGGGGTCTTGCCTGCCAAGACCTGGGTCCAATCGCCTGCGTTCCTCTCCCCGGCCGGCACCCTGCAGCCCAGCCCTGCCCTGCCGCGGCCCGGCTTGGGCTGAGCAGGGACGCAGAGACGTGGTGTGACACCAGCCTCATCAGCCTGTGGATCGGCTGACATGGCGTGCAAAGAAGCCTCCTGGGGCTTCAGCCCTCTCAAGCTCAGCCATAACCCATAGCGCAAGCTGCAACCTCTGCCCGGGACAGGGGGTGCTCTGGGGTGAGCACAGACACATAACTACCCAATACCCTTGAGAACACCACAGCTCAACCGGCGGAGCTCAGTGAAGTCTGGGGATTTCAGAACAGGGAGCAACCAGGGCCTAAGTTCAAACTTAGAGTCCTGAAAACCACTTTTCAGTTACTCCCTCATCTCCAAATTCAGTCCCAGAAATGGTCCCAAGGACCAGAGCCTAATTGCCTTTACTCACCTTGACAATATCTTTCACACAGGGAGTTCACTAGTATTTAGACTATCTGCAGTAGAAAGTATTGCTCAAAGTGAGCAATGATGGCAGAATCTATTCCAGGGGAAGAAAAAAAAAGAAAAGAAAGAAAGGGAAAAAAAAAAAAACCAACCAAACAAAAAAACCCAGTGCAAACAGTGTGGAAAACTTAACACGGGCATTTTTTAGCATCAGAAAATTCTGGAGGCTTCCAAATAAACTCATAATTCAGAAGCATTTGAGAGACAGCAATGCATCAATAATAGATTTTTAGTAGGTTGTATCCTTGAAAGAAGGTAGGTGGTATAGCAGACAAAATAAAGTTGTTGGTGGTCTAATACATTGCAAGTGGTTTGTCACCTACAGCACTGCATTCTTTAAAGATATCTAACACACACACAAAAATCTCTCAAGTGAATTTATTGACTAAAACCAGTTCCACAGAACCAATTAGTATCTTACACAGGCTGCCCTGCAAGGCTTATGAGACCATCCATCACTTGTCCATTTAACTATTTAGCATTTGTTCCAGCAATTTGTCACACTGTCAGAATGGTAACATTTTAGAATAGGAGGTTTTGGTTGAAAGAAATCGAACTCAAATAGTGCAGATATTTCTTTTTTAATAAGAATTACACAAGACAGATGTTTCTCTTTTTTTTAACCTTAAGCATCTTGTCTGCAAGGTGAGGTTAATTCTTTGTATTTCAAAGGTTCCACACTTAAATCAATTGTTTTATATGAGAATTTAAAAATATCATGCAAAATGGAATTACTTCAAACTTCATCAACAATTCACAGCTCTGACATCATAGAATACCTTATCTTACAGCTGCAGTGCTTACATTTTTATCATTTTTCTCATCTAGTCATTTGCTTTTACATTCAATTCTGGTGACTTTCTTAATTTCACAGCACCACATGAATCACAAAAAAATTACCTTTCCATTGAATGAAAGGAGAAGTATCAACATAACATTAGCATGTCTACTCCTAAGGTATTTTAGAATTTTCAGGCTCTATACATCTAAAGGGAAAGAAAAAAAAATGCTGCAGAGCTCCAATTACCCACCTCCAGATATTTATAAATATAAATTAACATGAATGTATAAAAAATAAAATGCAAAAGAAATATTTCAAGCTCGGCTATCTCTAACAGACTATTTGATATCTATAACGCAGGTACTGGGAACAATTTCAAAAGGCTGGCACTCACTTTAAAACACATCCAGAACATTTTGCCTAAACAACATGTAGGAATGAGACTAACACAATTTCTACATTAGATGAAAACAGCTACAATGAGTATGTCAGGCAACCTGTTAACACCTTGTCAGAGAACTCTCGCAGTCCTATCGCATGCGGTTGTGTGTCCACGCACCTGCTATTCTGCCACTTCACAGATTCCACTGAAATGAACAGGAGTTATTCAATAACCTTTAGATTTGGTCATTGTTTCAAAAGCAGGACTCGGTTTTTAATGGCGAGAGCACGCAGATGAGAGGTCTGCTTTCCCGATACCCTGCAGAGTTTCCTGATTTAGATTTCTTATAAAGCAGCTGCAGCAAAGCAGCCTGGGAATCAAATGCCATCTCTGCATCTGAATGCTGTTAACCAGCTCCCATGGCATTTCTCCCCGACTCTCAGTGTGTGTCTGTCACTAAGCTCACTCCCAGAGATAAAACAGCAAATGTGAACTCCTGAGGGAAAGAGTGTTGACTAAAAACTCTTCTTGAAGGCCTAAGAACGCCACAGCTCAGTCGATCATTGGGCCTTCAATCACTGTGCCCGTCTCACCTTGTATACAGAAGGTTTTGCAGTGTATGAGTGTTTGGTAGGAATAACCAAATGTTTAATATATACAGAGCAAAATGAATATCTATGTGTAAAAGACTTAGTAAATTTCACTAGATAACACAGATTGCCACTGCTCAAAAACCGCAAAACAATCCCCCCTCTGCTTTGCTGAGTTCTCTACCCTTTTGTGTCTATAATTAAATAGCTTCAGCCAATTATATTGGTATCTGCTAAATATCACTGTTTTATTAGTCTGTCTGTGGAGGATGCACCTACCTTAGATCTAGGTTACTCTGCCTACACAAAAAATATCATTTCCAGTTACAGTCAGAATACCATAGTAATTCTTTCAATGCTATAGAAGTAAATGGGTAGAAGGAAAGAACCTGAAGGACAGGCCATCAGTTAACAAGAGCCAAGGAGTTGGTGCCGGGCAGACACAGCCAAAAGGCCCAGTTAGAAGAGGAGAAGGTACATACACACACACGAAGGGATGCTGAGCCCAGCAAGCAAGAATGTCCACCTGCAGGTCTTGGGTCTGTGTAACAGCTATTAACTTATCTTTGGAAGAGGGTTTGCTTGTTTGCTTTTTTGAATATACACCCAATATTAAAGACCATAATATAAACATGGAAAATTATTCCAGCCACAGACACCGACATGGAAAAAAATACCCTGAAAACAAAACTATGCTGGTGTTAAACACAAGCCTGTGGGGAGAACTACCCCAAACCAGCAATCCGTCAGTTTGTCTAACTTGTCTTTAGGGAGAACTTCAAAAACCTATCAGTAACAGCACTGCCAGAAGAGAGACAGCAACAAATATCATAGGCTGCCTTGGGCCTAGAGACAGTGGCAATTCCTTCTGCCAGAAACCTGAGGAAGTTAAAAGTGAATGAGAAGGCAGGATATTACAATATTCACCTTCTCCACTCTCCTCCACCCCCCACCCCCCCAAAAAGGCCACAAAAATCGTCTGCAGCTTCCAAGTTGCTTTTCATTCCCTTTTGTAAAGGAAGCTCCAGGTCAGCTCATAGAAGTTGCAGAAAAGCTTTTTGGAGTTTAATAGTCCAGAGTTGATTGCCATTCATTTGGCAGGTTTGGTACAGATTGCAGGTCAGAATTAATTTCTCGCTTAACCATGGCTGAGAAATTCACATTTAAAGTATAAAAAGTTATAGCTGCTACTGAAGTCTCATTCAGAGCGAGATGATCGCAGCAAGAACTTGTCCTGAATATAAAAAGCATCTGGGAACATGTACTGTCTCAAACAAAGATGAAAGCTGAAAGAGAAAAATAAGAAATAACCTGAATTCATCACGAAGGGCCAAACCCACCTCTGCCTGCCTGTGTATAGCTGCTGTCGGTGACAAGAGAACTGAGCTCTAAACCACAGCTTCTCCATCAGCTGGCACTCTGGGCCACTTGGTGCACAGCTGATTAGAATCATGTAATCAGGTCAAAAAGGTTTCACAATGGCCCTAAATGTGGTTGCTATCAGAAAGAGGCTCAGAGGTATAAAGATCAATTACTATTTAAGTAACATTCAGTGAGATACATTAATACTTCCATCAAGATAAGGAGAGGAAAGTAAGTCTGAGGAAGCAGAGGCAGGATTTAAAAAATGAATACAGCAGTGCTTTCCATGATGAACTTTTCTGGAGAAAGAAAACACTGGAAATAAAATAAGACAGCATCTGTAAATAATAGCATTAATTATTAAGCTTTCCTGAAAATAGAACACGTAACTATGAAAGTTTAAATGAACAACATAAAACAAAAATACTGGACACAAAAATGCCTTGTCCTAGGATGCCCTACTTCAGTGAAAATATTATTCCACACTTTCTTTTTACTGTGCCACCTGCCTGTTGCCATCTGTTTTTTCTTGTCCCACTACTACATTTTTAAGGTCACTGGGCAGAAGAGGACGCTTTTTTATTGTGTGTATCATGTCAGATTTGAGAGAGAGAGAGAGAGAGAAACAAGTGTCCAAAGTAGACTTGTTGATTAGGCACTTCCATCCTAAAAATGCAATGTAAAAAAACATCACTTTCTGTCTGAATCTAAAAGATACACGATAGACATGTTGCTTTGACTTTCAAATTCTCTAGACATTTTGCATTACCTAATCCTTGTTGGAATTAGGTATTTTGGCATTGCTTTACCTGTCTCTCCAAGAGGGCCCACTTAATAATGTTCTTGGAATGCACGTGCTACAAAGTCAGGCATATATAAATTGCCATTTTGTGAATTCAGGCAAGGGTTCATATTTTCATTCCTTTCAGGTATGGAAAAATAAGTAGAAAAGCTAGTTCTGAAGCCAACAGTGGCATATTTACCTACAGGCATCTTTCATGTAAACAGGTCCTCAAGTTTAGGCTCAGAGGAATGTCTAAAAAGGACCAACGTCCAAGAGCGATGCTGCTTGTTGTGTGCATCAAGAATAACGTTGAGAATGTTCTGCTACACCATATGGATGGGACAGATGCTCTGGTAAAGGAAATGCCAGAGGCCACATTACCATTCCTCTGTTTTCTTCCCCTACTCTCCCTCTCACACTTGCTCTCTACTCCCAAAATACGTATAGCTCACTGACTTATTGAGATATGATGGAAGGCAAAATTCTGGGTGCAACTGTAAAAGCCACAAAACTAGTATTTTAGGTAGCAACAGAAGCAGCTAACTGGAGTTCACACTATTTCCAAGGGCTTGCTAAAGCCATACAACTCTGCTTAGTTTGGAAGCAGATAAACTATGTGAAAATGTGTCTATAATAGTCATGTTCACCCAGGAAGCAAAACATACTGCTAAAGGCATTCTTAGACTGGTTTAATTGCATCCATACTCAGAACTGGATTCATAAAAATATTTCTACATAGCAGTAGAAAAAAAAAAATTTAGACAAATACTTTGTACTGGCCTCACTTCAGAACAAATCAAGACTCTGCATACATAGAGTCTATCTGCCACCTCATTGATAGGAAAAAGATTGTCCTATACTGAAAGGTCACTGGATGTCAGCAAAGATCTCAAAGCTGCAAAGTCCAGCATTACCATTTCTCCACACACTGATGTTCTCTTATTCTCAGGGCACCAGTGGCATCGTTGCTACCAAACTGATCTTTCTGACTATCTACTACTGAATTTTCCAAACTGTAATGATTGCCTTTACAACACAGGACTGGGCAGTTTGCAAAATAATGCTAGAATACATAATATATTCTAACACAAATAAAAATGTCATATACAGGTGTCCAGTAAACGCAGTCAGTTTAGAGACCACCAGAACAGTGCCAAACATGTATATATATAGAAGTCAAGCTTGTGTCTGGCCTCAAATGTTACCTTACAATTTGAATTACAATTCCAATGAAATAAATGGCATTATTCCAAAATCATCATGGTTTATCAGGTAAGCAGATGGTTACCCAACACAACATGGGATGAGGAGTTTACTGAAGATGTGTATTGGTCTCAAAGAAAAACCTAGGGGAAGTACAAAAGCCTATAAAATACTTTTTCTTTTAAAGTAGTTTTTGCTTTCTGGCAGACAAAAGTGGATGAAGGTATGTAATAGGACAGCTATATCTTTTATTATATCAGAAAAATTATTCTTCTCTATTCTGCTTTTCCCTAGAAAACTCAAGAGAGGTAGTCAAATTATAACATCCAGCACAACGTGAGATTAGCTAGAATTTCAAAATTGTGTTGAAATTGTTGAAGGTGCTTGGATTTTTATTCGACAGTTCTTTAACTGAAAATCAAACATGTTATTCAAAGAAAAAGTCTTTTTTTAAAAAAAGATTAATCATCCTTGTTTCTCATTTAAAGTCTAGGGACGTAGCCAATCTTTTCTCTGTGTTCTCAAAGGGAGATATCATATTAAAAAGAAATAACAAAATTGCTCTCATCTTCTTTATACGTTGTCATGGAAGACAAGTCATCACAAGAAAAAAAATTTAATGTTTCACATTTCCTTGGGTTACTTTTCAGCAATAACAGTAATGCTAAAATTTTTCTGGAGCCAGTACAGAGTCTGATCTCTTGATGGTTTAACCATGGAAAGTGCATCCTACAAAGGTGTTCTTGTAATGCTACTTGGGGGGAAGAAAAAATTGAAGAGAAATTGTACAGCAAATGAGAGGAAAAAAAAAGTATTTTCTTACTCCTGCATTTTCTGATTTCCTTTGCAACCTAACATCTCTAATTAAACTCATTGCAAGTTTGGAAGCCTAGTAAATCCAGGAACTTGCTTGTGAAGCGGTGTATTAAAGCTCTGAGCAGCTCCTGTTCCATAGCTCTGGATTTAATAGTTTCCTTTAATAGCCTGTGTAGCTAGAAGCATTTTTGCCAATATGACTTGTTTAGTACTAGTCTCAGAGCCTCCCTTCAAGCCTCACTCAAAGCTCGTGATTAGTTGATGCTGGTAGCAATATAAGTGGTCTCCATGGATTCTTGAAATAAAACATTTTGCGAGTCTCATCTATACATTTGATTGGTATCAAATCTTCTCTTACATAAACCACTAAAATTTATAAGGGAATTCGCCCAGTTAAGGGTTACTGGATTTGGAAAAGAAAAAACAAAAGAAAACAAAGGAAAAAAAAAACCACAACAAAAAAAGAGGCTCATTAGATATAAAGAACCCTGTGGATTAGGTGTGTATGTACCGCCCATTGCAAATGTTGCCCGACATGCTTCATTCTTTTGTAGATGGGCTGTAGAAATATGTTTGGGTTTTGAAAGCAAAACAAACTGAAACAGTGGATTCCTTATAAATCATGGGCATTATTTGTTGATGCATTTGTTAAACCTGTGGAGAGATTATAAGATTTCAAAATAGGACTGTCTTCTTGCCGTATGTTTGTACAGTGCCTAGTTCAAAGGAACGGTGATCAATGACTCGGATGACACTAATGCACAAATACTTGTATTGTTTCTGTTTCCTTGACTGCATGCATAAGAAACTCTGATAAAGAAGATGGTAGAATGATTCACTTAGTAGCTGAGTAGAGGACTTTTTTGTAAAGTAAAGAATAGTTAGATGTTTGGGATGAAGATATGTTAAAAAAAATTCCTCAGGAAATCTAACTGAATAAAATGTTCCCTACAACTTAAGTTATTTTTCTACCCATGGCAAGACCTTCTGTCTTAAATTTAGTTTTCACTAATTACATTCACATGAACTGTACATATATGCTGCAAAGTATGCCACCAAATCATTCTATTCAATAGTCTCTGTACTCGGGCTCTAAAAGGAGTTTTGCAGGCTCTTTGACAGGAAAGAGACAATAATCCAATAGCTTCATCACTTTGAACTATATAACTAGGGACTTGGGAAAAAAACCATATTAGAGCTTAAAAATAAAGTACTAAGACTGCAAATTAAGAATACATTTACTGACAGTGCTGCTCTCCAGCCAATGCCTTTCCCCAAAATATTGTAAGGTAACAGTACCTTTGTGCATCTCCCTGGCAAGTCCTGCTTGGATAAGATTCTCAAAATAATGAGGGTTTGGTCTTATGTCATAAGTCTGCTTATTCTTTTTTTGTCTTGAAGCTGTGCTTGGAAACCGAAGCTTGCACTGAGGAATAGGTAGCCATGAGGAAGGAGGGCAAACTAAGCACCAGCCCCACGTGCTCTTACAGATCATTCACACAGAGAAGCAAAGGAAAGACCTGGCCAAAGCAGCTCCATTTGTCATTCCAGCCTACCACTTCTACCAGATCATGATGACAACTTAAATGCCTCTATGCAAACACACGTAGCATGGAGAATAAACAAGAGGAGTTAGAGACATGCACATGCCTGCAGGGTTATGATCTTATTGGCACCATGGAGACATGGTGGGATGGCTCCTATGACTGGAGAGTTGGAATGGAAGGATACAGACACTTGAGGAAGGACAGGCAGGGGAGACGAGGAGGGGGTGTCACCATCTATGTCAATGTCCAGCTGGAGCGTATGGAGCTCTGACTGGCGATGGATGAGGAGCCAACCGAGAGCCTACGGGTCAGGATTAAAGGGAGGGCAGGGAGAGGTGATGCTATAGCTGGGGTCTGCTACAGACCACCCAACCAGGAACACTGAGCAGATGAGGCCCTCTATAGACAGATAGGAGCAGCCTTATGTTCACAAGCCCTCATTCTAATGGGGGACTTCAACCACCCTGATATCTGTTGGAGGGACAACACAGCAGAGCATAAGGAATCCAAAAGGTTCCTGCAGTGCGTTGATGATAATTTACTTCCCCAAGTGATAGAGGAGACAACAAGGAGGGGAATGTGAAGCTCAAGGGCAGCCTTGGCTGCAGTGACTATGAAATGGTGGAGTTCAAGATCCTTAGGGCAGTCCGGAGGGTGCACACCAAGCTTGCTACCCTGGATTTCAGGAGAACAGGCTTTGGCCTCTTCAGGGATCTACTTGGTAGAATACCATGGGATAAAGACCTGGAGGGAAGAGGGGCCCAAGAAAACTGGTTAATATCCAAGGATCACCTTCTTCAGGCTCAGGAGCAATGCATCCCAACAAAGAGAAAGTCAGGCAAAAACACCAGGAGCTCCTCCTGAACAAGCTGCTCCTGGACAAACTCAAACACAAAGAGGAAGCCTACAGAGGGTGGAAGCAAGGACAGGTAGCAGCCTGGGAGGAATACAGAGAAATTGTCCAAGCAGCCAGGGATCAAGTTTGGAAAGCCAAAGCCCTGATAGAATTAAATCTGGCCAGGGACATCAAGCACAAGAAGAAAAAGCTTCTATAGGTATGCTGGCAATAAAAGGAAGACTAGGGAAAATGTGGGCCCTCTCCAGAAGGAAATGGGAGACCTGGTTACCCAGGCAGGATATGGAGAAGGCTGAGGTACTCAATAACTTTTTTCCCCCCTCAGTCTTCACCAGCAAGTGCTCCAGCCATGCCACCCAAGTCACAGAAGGCAAAGACAGGGACTGGGAGAATGAAGAACCATCTACTGTAGGAGAAGATTAGGTTTGAGACCATCTAAGGAACCTGAAAGTGCACAAGTCCATGTGACCTGATGAGATTCATCCGTGGGTCCCAAGTGAATTGGTGGATGAAGTGGCTAAGCCACTATCCATCATATCTGACAAGTCGGGGCAGTCTGGCAAAGTTCTCACTGACTGGTAAAGGGGAAACATAACCCCCAATTTTAAAAAAGGAAGACCTAGAGAACTACAGGCCAGTCAGTCTCACCTCTGTGCCTGGTAACAGTTTTAAACTGAAAAAGGGTAGATTTAGATTAGATATTAGGAAGTTCTTCCCTGTGAGGGTGGTGAGGCACTGGAACAGGTTGCCCAGAGCGGCTGTGGACACCCCATCCCTGGAAGTGTTCAAAGCCAGGTTGGACAGTTCTTTGAGCAGCCTGGTCTAGTGGAAGGTGTCCCTGCCCATGGCAGAGGGCTGGAACTAGATGATCTTTAAGGTCCCTTCCAGCCCAAACCATTCTGTGATTGTATGACATGCTAGGCTACTTCATTAGCCTACTCTGCATACTGTAACTGGAAAGAGCTATCTGTCACAGGTCAGTTGTACTGGCCTTCCTATCAAATACTCCTGTCATTCTTCATACACTGAGCTGGGCTGTCTCTCAGCTATGTTTTGTTTGAGAGCCAGTGAGCACACACACATGGTGGGGAGGGATTATGGTGATCGGACGGCCCTCTAACTTCTAGTAGATGAGAGAGAGGAGCAGCAGAATGGAATTTCGTTTCCATCTATTCCTGTGGCATTTCCACTTCCCTGAAAGGAAAGATTGCACAGCCTGTCCACAACTTGATGCAAGGCCCATAATAAAAGGATCCAGCATGGAATTTTTTAAAAAAATCTTTTTTATAAAAGATTTTTCTCTACAGCTGAAATGTCCTTGTTTTAAGAAAGAGGTCACATGCATCAAATAAGCACCATAGCAAAAAATATGAAGCTAGATGTCTACGCAAATACATTTTTCTACTTTAAAACACATTTGCCTTCTCCACCTATTTTTAATAATTTTAGTATATATTAAATTATACATTAACTAGCAATGTTGAAGTGCAGCAACAGTTACTGAATTGCCAGCTCACTTTGGTATCTAGGGGCACAGACAGGAAATTAGCCAGGGGACACAAGACCAACCTCAGCTGACCAAGACAGCCATAATCTCTTTTAACCTCATAAAACATACCTGGTTTTGCCAACATTTTCCTCTACCTATAATATATCAGAGACATCCCTAAAGGAAGGAGAGCTGCCAGCACCCATGTGGAGACTTGAAGCTGGTTTTCTCCCACTCCTGACAAGCATGAAACCATATTCTACCAAGAAACTTCAGAGGCCTATCCCCACTAGTGCAGGGACCTGCTGCACAAATGAACTAGTAGCCATTTCATTTCTGTAGAAAACTAATGAAGTACCATACCAATATTACTTCATTTTCAAAAGCTTCTCACTACATGCTGAAACACCTTTCTTTGTGCAATATTTAAAACACACTCTAATCTTTGTGAAATGCCAATAAGCCTGCTGAGAGGCCTAAACTCTTTCATAAAGTAAGAAGTGGTTCTAACTGTTTATCTCCTTCTCCCCTCTCTTCACTCTTATTTTACCTTTTCTTTCCTTTTTCTGTTTCCCCTTCACCTCATTCTTTGCTAAAATTTTCTTTCCTCACCAAACCCACAGATGAAATTCAAAAGTAGCTTGTTGCAGTCCTTTCTATTACCAAGGTTTGACTATGAGTGCAAAACATGGTTTCTACAAATATTCATGTGAACTAAACCTTCACTTTCTATGTGTATTTATGTAAGCATGTATAGGCCACTCAAATTATTTTTTTCTTCTGCACTATCATAGTTACATTTCAAAAACTAAGGAAACCCAAGAAGAATATATGAGATCATAAAAGATATTAAAAAAAAAATAATAAGCTTAGGTAGCAATGTGGCAAGGGAAGAAAAGGGAGTACAAAAGACTCCCTTTAAGAAGGGCAAATACGATTTATGAGAAATTGTACCACGTACTTACCTAACCAAAGTGAAAAATCTTGAGCATATTTTTTTAAATGAAATAACATTTCTATAAAATGAAGACTATTTACTACAGTGGTAAATGCAGAATTGAAGTGATTCTCAAGTAACGTGATTAACCAAATGAGTACATGCTGGACTACTATATTTCTCCACCCAAACCAAATATAGGATTCTCTTCAAATATATCACCAAGCAGAAAGCTTACAGTTAATTACTGTAATAATTACTGTTAGTTAATAATTACTGTTGTGATTTCCAATGATTCCATGAATTTGCTTGCCTTGATAGAGATAAGGCTCCAGTCCTCAAAAAAACCCCCAAAAAAGCAGATACCCTTAGTGTTTAATTCTGTAAACATTTACGCGTGTCAGGAACTTTATCAATGTTAGTAGCATCTCTGAGGCAAGAAGAACTTTCAATTTGATATTACTAATACAGAGATTTTTACAGCACACAGACCTCCAAAAGCTGTTGTCTAACAGCACTTGCTAGCCACTTTAATACTTTAACTTTCAAGTTTCCCAGGCATGGAACCAGGAACACAACACTGCATACCTCGGCCTCATTCCCCTCCCCACAACTTCACAGGCTCCACATCATTTGAGGTAACAATGTTTTTCCAAGAAGCCTATGTCAGCTACCATAGCTTCCTCCTCCTCTTAAAAGCAATGCTCCACTCAAAGACAAGCAAATAAACTGTCCCCTTGAACAGAATGTCTCTTCTCCCTTTGGCCATATAAAGGATGCAATCCATCTTTGTCCGCCAAAAATCTAAAAAGCAAATCTGCTTTCCTACGTAGACCCCAGAGTTTAGGAACAAGCTGGCTGATAAAACGCAGATGGTTGGCTGCCAGCTTCCTCCTCAAGATCCCAAAAGTCTAAACATGCTTGGCACTACTCTGTTTTCTCAGGATTTGTTTAAGTATGGAAAGAAAACAAAGATTCCTTTAAAACAACCAAATAAACAAAAAACACTAGTGGCTTCCTATGCTGTTTAAAAAGGCTTTACCTAACATCACCTAATCCAAACTTCTTTGATGCACCTTCTCCTTGCCAACATCCTTTTCTTGCCATTAATTTCCTTTGACTGCATTTGAGAATCTATGCCAAGCACACATACCAATTCATGCGTGAAAGTTTTAAAACAGCTTTTCATTGATTTTTAGCCATTCTTCCTTATTACAGAAGTCTTCACACACAGCCAGGAGTCAAAGAAATAGAAGAGGGTAGAGTCATATTGAGATCTACACAAGTAAGACATCAAGTTTTCTATTAAGCAGCAGTTTAGCATCCTGGAGCAAGCAGGGATTCAGCACTATGTAATTCCAACTTGTCCCTACCTATACAGTCAAAGGAAGGCTCACGGCTAGCAGGGAGATCCAGACATAAGCACAAACAAAAAAAAATATTCCTTGACTGTAGGCAAAAGAGAAATAGTTATTGTCTTAATTAATAATTTCTCCTAGGAAGCAGGTCTCTGAATAAAAAAGAAACCATGAAAATAAAAGCCTGATGTTCACTTAGCTGGCTGATTCCTGTGCTGACTTTATTTGTCCCTTATTTCTGACACAATTCTATAGTAATTTTAAAATTCAGTTCATTGAATAATTAGAATTATTTGCTCATTGCCACCCCACCAGGACTTAATTCCCCTTTGACAGCTAGCCTTCCCGTATTACCTCTCCAGATGGCCTTCAACCAGTAACTTCAGGCTCAATGCTAAAATGCCTGGGACTTTTGAGCTTGTACCTCAGCTAGAATGAACAGAGGTCTAAAAAAAATGAACGTTCAGTCAGGAAATACTGAACAAAATAAATTCCTGAAACGCATTTCTTTTAAGAAACTTCTAAGTCCTTATAGAAAACTTGCTTGTTTTCCCAAAAGATTATACACTAAAACCTGAATTTCTGGTCTTCCAGGGTCCACAGCCTGCTGCTACATTGTAGAGGCAAGCATGGCAACTCACGTCTTCCATGGCTACCTCTGTCCTTGCTCCCCATCAGTGCTGCTGGGCATTTGGACCTCAAAGTCCAAGGCTCAGCTTCCTTAAAATTTGCAAAGGAAAAATGTAAATACTTTCAAAGATATTACTATTAACTCTCCACTTCAAAACTGCTATTTTTCCTCTTCCCACAACAGAATGGTTTTTTCCCAGCCAAAATCTTCATCTTTTTAGCAGCTTCAGGCTCAACTCAACCTGACTAGTACCTCAGAGCAATGGTTTTCATGATGTAGTCTGCAAAGCACTCAAGGTTTGTGGATATCTGTAAGGATACCTTGAAAAGAAAATATTAAAAATTCAAGCTAATTGTCAGTGGGGCTTTAACTCACTATACAGAGGTCTGTATCTTCAGTGGAAAAGCTTGAGAGGTTCACAGATCAAAAAGGGTTGAAAACTACAAGCCTATAAAGTAAAATACAAGAAGGTTGAAGTGACTTGATAATTTTAGACTCAGATCTAAATATGTCTTTCTAGCTGCAGACGCAATGAGCTTCTCTCTCATTTTCCCTCATTGAGCTGTACAAACAGCTACCCTACAGCAAAGGAATGACTGCAGCCATATACAACTAACACTGCCTGTAATGACTTGGGCTGGGGAGTGTTGTCATTTTGTCGCATCCCAAGGTTGGAGCGACTCAGGTTCATGGATTTCCTTTGCCAGAATTAAGGTGAAACAACACCAGGGCAGTTCAAACAACAATCAACATTTATTCAATCTAGCTAACCTGCCCAATTACAAGTGAACTTACCATATGAACCTTGCAACATGTTGTTAAGCCGCTGTTTGACAAGAGAAGGGAGATGTAGAACTGTGTCAGAAGAAGAGCCCTCCCATTGAGTCACGAGGTTCAGAGCAGACCCCCTTGCTTTCTGGACTCCTTCTCAAAGAGGAGCCCAGG
>JAVJGG010000090.1:25891300-25901593 GCA_035590195.1 Aviceda cuculoides | reverse complement strand
GGGGTTGTGTCACTGTGGAGTTGCCTCTCTTCCTGCTGACATGACCACTTAAGATAGAAGCAAGTCCCAACTTTCATGGGGCCTTCTTTGTCCAGGAAGACATATACTATGTTCCTTCTCCCAGTCACTTAAGGAATTGGGGCTTTGGAGAAGTGCATTCCTACCCTCCATGGGGCCCTCTCCTCCATTGCCCTGTTCACAAAACTCCAGCATTTTTACAGAGGCCTTTTTTTCCACCAAAGTTCTTTAACGAATGTTTGAGACATTGACTATAATTTGTCAGACCATCACACATTTGGACTGCTTGTCCTGACAGGGTTACCCAATCTGTCAGCATGCCTTTGTTTTTGCACTGTCTTGCTGCTTATGTCTAGAAACAAAAATAACATGAGAGAAGCTGAAATCCACTATTTTCTCTCTTTCAGGATGAACTCTTGACACCACAAGCACAGTCTCAGCAGACCATTCTCTCTAATTGCTATGCTAATCAATATATCAAGAGAGGAAGCTCACCTCACCCATTCACATACACAAATCCCCCAAGCCCCATAACCCCCAGTAAACTTCTGGCTCTGTCTGTTCTAGGAAAAAAAATACTTATAGCCCAGGTGTGCACTATTTCTCTCCAGATAACTAGATCCCAAGTGTCTATTTCCGTGTATTAAACCACGCACAGGGTAGGGGAAAAAAGTGAATTGGGGAAAAAAATTCTGTTGCACCATTAAAATGAAAGCCACCTTCCTCTCATTAACAACCCTCATTAAGGCACCTTCTGCCCATTTCACTGCTGTGTTTATCTCCTTCCCTTGATGGCAGGGATGCTGAATCATGATGAGCCATAAAGACTCAAGCCCGGTCCTGAGCTGTCATCTTAATTTAGGTGACAGATTCCTAGTATCTGGCTCCACATTTCAGACATAAATGGCACCAATAGTCAGGCAACATTTGGGGACCAGTGTGTAGCTATAGGGATTGCAATGTCAGGTATGGACTTTAATAAAGACATTAGAGACGGGAATGGTAACTTTCCCTGCCAACAGAAAATGGAAAATTTTGGAATAACTTAAAGAAAAACACAAGAAGCCTACAAAGAATCAGAATCTAAAAATTACATATATATTTGAAATAAATATTGCAGAACTTTATAGAAAGCAGTTCACAGATATTCCCCTGATAACATTATTTTTCTCTATAATTTACATGGCTTTTTTTTTTTTTTTTTTTTTTTTGATGATCCAGGACTGCGTAGCACAGAGTCTGCAGAGAAAACTTCCTGCTGGAATGAGGTTTTGCGTCACTATATTCAATAATAGAACCTTAAATTGCAATAAATATTGAAGTGAGTTTTCAGCATATAGGAAAGTGAGCCTGCATCAAAAACTGTAAGGCACTTCTCTAGCGTGAAGATGTAACAGAGATTTAACAAGATGTTTCCATTCTCCCCCTGCACATACTTACCTGGAAATAGTGAAGTATTATGGTTTTTATTACCTTTTTAAGGCTGTTTTTAGGGCTAATTATATATATATATATCTACTTTCTAAAGCATTTTGCAACCACTCACCCCTCTCTGCCTTTTAATACACCAAGGAAACAATAACAACAGCTACAAGAGAATTGTGCTATATAGATTGAGCCACACAATGATCTGGCACTGTCATCTCCCTGGGTCATCACCTTCCTTCTAGTGACTGGCATATCTGATCCAACACAGCTCTGCTCATCTCCTCAATGGCCACTTCCCTCCCTTGGGCCTCCCAAAGGCAAACCCCAGGACTCTGCGCTTTGTCCGACACTTGCGCTCCTCAGGAGCAGCTAAGCATTTTCATGAGGAGAGGACAGAGAGGTGAGAGAAAACGTCAGTCATCACAAGAAATATTGCAGTCCCAGATGCACTGGTGATGAAGGAAGAGTATCATTTATGTGACTTCTGCATAAATACTTCTATTTTCAGCTTGCAATATTCTGGGGGGAATGAAAGAAGCGCAGAAGGGTTTGGACATGTCTGACCATTATATTCATGAAGTTTACTCATTGCTCCAGTAACGCAATTTTCCAGTATTTAATTGACTGGAAAAAAAACCCAAACAAACATGATTTCTCAAAAAAAACCAAAAAAAAACCAAAACAAACAAAAACCCCCCTAACATATAGAAAAGAAACATATGCAATATATTATCAAGTAACTTAGAAAAACATACTTCACACTCTGCATATTAGCAACTCATCTTTACATTTTTAAGTGTTCAAGAAAAACTGCAAGAAATTCTCTTGACATAAAAATCTTTTTTCTCCTGAACCCAAGGTATATAGTATCCACTGTATTCCCTGGTAGCCAAACCAGACAAAGGAGCATTCCCATAACCACAGGGACCAATGGTAGAGCTTTTCTGAGAGAATATTTCAGTCAAAAAGAGAGCAGAGGAGAAATGCAGAGAAGAGATCTCTTCCCACATCCTGTCCTTTTGCATACCAGTAGACAAGAGACAAAAAATGCTCTGAGCAACTGGATGCTGCCACCAAAATGACATCTACGAAATTTGCCTCCCTCTTCTGTGACTATGCAGTTGTTCTGCCAAAAGGAGATCCTGTAAACCAGTGACAGACAGGAAAGAATTTGCCACTTAAAACCCCTGTTAGGCCTTTCAAATGTTAATTTTATCAATCAGAAAAGACCAGAAACATCTCTGCACACACGAGAAAATTTAATTCTTCCATGCTACAGCAACCAGCTCTATGAGCACCAATCTGCAACGACAATGACATTTGTTCTGCCACATGATTTTATTCATTGTCTGTTAGAAGCTGGGTGTGTTTTATTAAATGGTTTGATGCCCTAGACTAACTCTGACCATACTACAAAACATATGCTATGAAACACCTTTATTTTTTAATCAACATTATCAAAATTAGGAAGTAACAACTAAGGACAGAAAAGGAAACACATTACATTTGTTGCATATATTTCTCCATGTTGTTGCTTGTCTGTGTTATTTTGAGCATTATCTATTTAAAGAAATTGTATGATATGTACAAGACAGCAGGTAAAGCGATTGACTGAAAGAGTCAGATGTTAAATTGCCATATAGCTGTGGAAAGGATAAAAATATTTCTCTACCTCAATTCATTCCGTAAGAAAAATCCTCTTGGATCTTACATCCTGTATCATTTTTACACTTAAAGGTTTCAAACTGAAAAAAGGTATAAAGGGTAGTGTTTAAAAATAAAAGTACACATTTTCACAGCTTCGTTTTCGTCTTCTTTTTTTAAGAAGAGTATAATATTGAAGGAGAAAAAGCCTGCTTGCTCTCAGTTAGGTTTACTAAATCAGTCATGAAGGCAGCTGATCTAAAATGCATCAGCTGTCACCTGCTCAGTCTCAGTTTGACAGTTCAATACCTCCTCATCTTCTGAGAATGGCAGTGCTGAGACCTGAGTAAACCGTGTCTGTATGCAAACTGTCACAGAGTTTTTGGCATATCATTAGGCCTGACCTCCATGGCTGCAGTGACAACAGGGAATATTACAGCCAATTGTCATCAGAGTTAAAATTAATGTACGGGTCTCCAAATTCAGCTATGGGTGAGGTAAGCCCCACAAGCAGTGGCCAATTGATGAACTACATAATTACAGTGTGATAATCTTAGTCCTTTGGAGAATGCAAACGTATGTCACAAATTCAAGGCACGTCTCTCTACACATCTATAAGTATATTTTTCCCCCTCAGCACTTATCTGGACCAAATATGACATATAAATGTCAGTATATCCTAGTTATCAGCTTCAGCAACATTATCCAGGGCCATGAAAGGACAATCTAAGACACATTCCCAAGCAGTGACAGTCAGGGTCACACTCACAGTGGTTAGAAAAGTTGTACCTGATCATTTCAGTAGCCCAGGCACACAGACCAACACAGAATCTCTTCTCACTTTGAGATGCTGCTTTCTGCCCCGCCGCAGCTGGCAGCAGGAGCCTGCATGACCGTAGCTTGATGATTCCAGCAGCAAAGGAGCCCCATGAGGGCTGAAGGTAGCCAGCAATGTACCCCTACGTTCCTAGGCCTAACTTGGCTAGATAGGCTTCTTCAGAGCTGTTCAACACCTACAAAAACATGTTCTGAATAAACATAAGATGGGTTTTAAAAGATCAAAATTCATATTCAGACCCCTTCTCAATTTTTATGGTATTACTTACAACATTAACCACGTTTGTGAGCTCTAGCAAAGCTTGACTGGTTTGCATTACCCAGTGAATCTCACATCCCCTCTGTATGACTTTATTCAGATTGCAACCTCCTGATTTGTTTTAAATTGCCAAGTCTAAAAGTGCTAAAGACCCTGATTCTCCACTTCTATTGAAGTGTCTATAATCTTTCACCAACCTACCAATATTCACTTCAGGTGTCAGATATAAATAACTTGACTGAACACACTAATTTAGAGTTTCTTTGGCTAAAGCAATCATGAAAAGCAACATGATATCAAAACCCAATCAACCAGAAAAGCTACTAGACAAATTTCCATCCTGGAAGAACCTGGACTGAGGGACAGTATCTGTATTGACATCTCCCAAACACCCCAAAGCCACCAACGAGGTGTGGGATATTCAACAGGAGGACAATTACACTTATCTTTAGGCCCTAGTATTGACCCTTTTATCCAGTTATCTTTTTGCCATGATTATAAAACCAATATGACAGTGTAAAGAGTTATACAACCTTTGCCATTCTTTTGCCATTGTCTCCAGCCTTCCATGGCATTGGCGCTGCCTGGTCCAAGAGCGGTTTGATCTCTCATCTTAATAAATATTGCTGGTGCTTATCTGACTCTCTGCCTTGAGGTTTTCACCAGAGAAGTGTGCGCCTCATTAAATTATGCTAAAGAGCAAATAACTTCAAATAAAACACTGCATATTTCTAGACTAAATTTGCAAGAAGCTTTCATTGTCTTTATCAGGAGGGAAAGCTACATTTACATAACAGTTCTCCTTTACACTGCGCCACTGGGTACCTGTCTGGTAAAAATAAAATTTTGCTGTGAAAATACTGCAGTTCTTCTTCCAGTCTACATGGAGGGACTTGTAGAAGTAGTCATGTCAGAGTCCACTACAAGCTTCAAATTAAGCAAGTTTTGCTTACCTTAGGTTTCCTTTCCACAGTAGAGGTATTTTGCTATAAAAGTGACAAATTCATATTTAGCCTTTGCATTCCTGTAGCCTTTTAAAGGAGAAATTTTGAGCATGATTCAAATTGATTGGTTGTATGAGTTAATAAGAGTCACAGGTAACAAAACCTCCTTATATCAACCATGAGGAAAAGAACAGTAATAAAGGTTGGATTTTACGAAATCACCTCTTTTACGTAAGCAGTTTCAAGGTACTCATCTATTTCAGTGTAAGAACCATGCTGCAGAGACCTGACAGAACTGCAAAAAGTGCTGTACTCTCATCTCCGCAGAGCTCTCCCCAGAAGATAAAACTTCGCAAATCATCTGAGAAAAGTTCTGCCTTACTAATATTTTTTTTATATTTTATGTCCATTAGTCATGTGGCTTGTATATAACCAGTCCTTAAAGGTCTCTTTTCAGAAGGCAAACCTCAGCTAACCAATCATTTAGCTAAAAATCTTACACATTTCTTAACAGTGATTCAGGTTTGACTCCTGTTGGCTTAATCATGTCTATGAAAACGTAATTGGGGGAAAAAAAAATGAAAATCAACAGGACTAAATATAGATGTATTAAAAAACCCAAGCCTTATCTGCAAGAAATGAACATATGTTTTACAGCAGTTTATGACCTAAAGTTATAGCAAAGACAAAGTGTGAATGGTCATAAGCATTACCTGAACATTTGAATGCCATGATGGAATTCAGCCCCATTTGCCAAAAATCACTGCTATCTCATGGATAAATAAATAGAGCAATCTGTAGCTCCACCTATAAAAGCTTCCCCAATTTTTTTTTTTTCATGTAGGAAATTGCAATGTGAAATACATTTCTTCTAAGCTAATTTCTAAAATTCTGTAGTGGATAGAACTTGATCAAAACCAACTCCTACTCATTAGGATGTCCCCACATAATTCATTCATAGTCCCACTCCATACTGCCATTCATGAATTATGAGGTCATTCCTAACTGAAAAAATATTTCATCTCATGTCATCTCAGTGTCATATTTCTCTACACTAGACTTCTCCACTGGTCAATCAATAGTAAAAGCAGACACAAAGTCCAGCAGTTCAGCAGATATTTGAGCTTTTCTAAATCTCTGATTCCCTTATGAGTTTAGTCATTTTCCATTGAAGATAACATAGGTAATAGCCTTCCAGCCAACCCACTTGTGTAGTTGGCAGAGTGTAAAAATATCACACTTCCAGCAGAGGGGACTTTAAGCCCCTTCAGAAGTTACTACTCTTTTAGAAAATGAGAAAAACAGCTTCTAACCTCCCCAACCCCCACTACTTTTCATATTTCATTTTTACTGAATTTCCAACCACATTTCCCCAGGCTTGATACTGTCTTATTGACACACCACCACATAGAAGGCTATAGATGTTGGGTAGTAAACAATCAAAGAAACAGAGACTCAAGAGAGTAGAAAAATTTTTTTAAAGGAAAAGGAATATTGACATGCATATGTATAAAAAGAGTTGAGTTAAGGTAATGAAGGTTATTCTTTTAACTTTGGTTTGATTTGCAGTGAAGTAGGTTGTGAAAATTTAAACTGGTTAGAAGTGTGTATTGGTAACTGTCTGTTTTGGAAATGTTTTTATCCCATTCCTAAGAGAAATAACTGCCAAGGTGAACGCTCTCTAAGCGCTACAATATCCATTTCTGGTTGAGTTACAGCCCTTTGGCTGTTAGCGGTTTTCAATTTATGTAACCATACACTGATATGTCTTCTCTCTTTGTTTTTTCCCCAAACAAGAAACAGGTTTTCCTAGTACTATAGTAAGATGATGGATCCTACAAAGCATTAAACCTACGTATAATAACAACCACAAAAAGAGCCAAACATGCAAGACTTAACAGCTTACAATTTTCTCTGTTCTCTGGTAAAGTATCCTTCTCAACTTTTGAGAGGGGGAAAAGGAGAGAACCTCTGAAAAACTACCATAAATCTTATTTAACACCAGCATGAGGAGACTCAGACATATTTTACATTAATGCCACAAGCAGTTATTAAGAGATTAATGATTTCTTAATAGCTAGTGTACTAAAAAGCAAAGCAGTGGACTGTTTAACTGATCGCTTACAGGCACAGTAAGTCTAAATGATTTTAACACTTTTTACTGGCGCTAATGAGTGCTATTTACCACACAATACTCCTGTATGGCTGTAATGTATACACATCTGTTAATCATTTATAATCCTTTTATCAAGCAGTATCTATTAATAATGACTTAGAGTTCTTACAGAATTTTAACTTGTCTCAGACTCTACTGAAGTTTTCTTGGTTTTCTCCACATTTTATCTGCTCTTCTGGTTCCTACTATTGTTTACTTTGCTAGATCTCTGTGTTTATTCCGTCTCCTTCAAATGAACAAATACCTTTGTGATATTAAAATGTTACCATTTTCCTATCTCCTTCTTAAAGATCATTGGAAACAATAGACCTAGAACATAACTTCACCTTTTCCTTTCTGTAACAGGTACAACAATTGCAAATGCAACCACTGTATATAGAGAGAGAATATCATATAAGTTTCACCATTAGAATAAAGAGAAAAATTCACAGCCATTGACTCTTACCAGACCTAAAGTACAGTCCCTTCTCATCACTGTGCTGTTTTGGATAACTTGTGATGACTGATCACTGCATAGATAGTTTTTTATTATTGTGAATATTTATCAGAGCTAAGAAGTTTAGGTCACTGAAGGAAGACTATTCTAAGTACATCACAACTTCACTTAATTTTCAGACACAAACAGCTTTGGAAAGTATCACACACCTATAGAATGAAAAGATAATTACAGTGTAGTGAAATGAAGTTAAATGCTGTAACTTAACGGTATGCATTGAGGAATTATGGTTCTTATGCTTCATCTGATTACAAAATTACCACTTGAGGCAGCTGTACAAATGTGATTTATATCACCTCCATGGTGCTCAGACACACAGAAATCCAAAAAGTGTTCAACTCAATTTCTGATATATGCCAGTTTCTACTGCAAAGCCTGCGTAATATTTTCAGTGCTGCAAGACCTTCGGTAGAAGGAATCCCGTACTATACAAAACAGGTGTACATATAGAGGTATCAGTACTTTGCATTTACAGTGCAATGGATGTGGTTTTCTTTGTTACATCCAGCACCTTCTGAAGTCAGGATGTCACATCTCCCAGTCCTTCACACCAGCTCTTTCTGAAGGGCTGGGTGATGGAGCCGCTGTGGCAAAACCCTGGCTCACGTACTGCCCCAGACCCTCAGAGCCCAGCTGCAGCTCTGCTTGTCAGGAGTGCGAACACCATACAACATTCCCATCTTTCTTTTTTCCATATTTCAAACCAGACTTATCAAGCTACAGAATTCTACTGATGCTGATTACACCGCCTTTTTCATATCAATACCTTATTTCGTTCCTGTCTGTTTTTCCTGGGATTCATTAAGTAGCCATCCATCCACTAAACACTCTTTTCATTTTGCAGGCACTTTAGTGAATTTATTTTACTTCAGTTCAAAGATTCCACTCAAAGTTTTAGGAATAATTGGTAAATAAATTGTAGCACATGTGTTTATGTACTTATAAAGACAGTTTAAAAATACAGATTAGAAAATACGTTTGGAAGATAGCTTTCAGTTCTGTAGGAGTATCTGATACTGGAAAATATTTTAAACTAGATTTTTGTAAGGAAAAATAAAGAGAGAGAATAAACTACACAATAGCAACATAAAATTCTTCAATAGCCTGACAGGGTTTTTTAAAGCAATGCTTCTTTCATCAAGAATGCTACAGGGACATTTTTGACCCCATTGTGAATATCACTGCATGCCCTCAGCTGAATGCAAACATTTATATTGTTACTACTGCCAATAACAAAATTTCACTGTAGAACTGTTAACAAATGAATCTATTTCATTATAATGATGTGCTGTCATTTTCTGTTTTGTTTTAGATTTTTCATAAGAGAAGTAGCACGAAGCTTATCTGCAGTTCATTCTTTACAGATTTTCTCAATGAATCTAGATTTCAGCCTTCACAAAACAATTGTTTTGAATACCAATTGCCTTGGTATTCAAATAATTTTTGAACAATCGCATGTTATTTACAGACATGTATCCAATTGTAGAATTTTGATCTGAATTAGATTTTGAAAACAGCTTATTAAATAATTAATAATTACTAACAAATCAAAAGATGGTCTAAGAACTTTGTGATGGAAAATATTATAAGCCTTTCATGAAACAGAAAAGCACGTGGTGCTTGGAGCCAAGGCTCAGGTTGCTGCATGGGAGTGGACACAACTCTAGCTGAGACCCTACCAGCAATGAGTGGAGAAGACCAAGTGCTTTCATGTTTCTTATCATCTATATTTCCATTGATACATAGCAGGAGGAGACTGGGTTTTTTCACAAGAACATGACACCACTGAAGCTCACCCAGAAAACAGGAAACCCAAAGGGAGCCACTGCCAACTTGTGTGCTCCAAGCCCACGAGGAACAGCAATACAGCACAACTTCGATTTAAAGAGCTACTACAATATCAGAAGTCTTTAATGCTACCATTAATTGAAAAAATTGCAACGCTGCGATGAGTTGCATCTCTGTCCAGATCCATCTTCTCCCAAATTTCATGTAATAAATTAAGACTATGCCTCCAGTGTTTTTGTTCATCCATCACCACATCGATGATTATTACAGCATTACAAAATAAACAACAGAAAAGCTTAATTTCAAGGAAGATTTATGGCAAGAGAAACACATTCAAACTTGACTAGATGAGGAACCAAATAAATCCAATGTTTGCTCATGCAAAAATTTTTTAGAAAATACAGGTTTAAAATATCAGTGCTGAAGTAAAGGAGTATAATTGCCAGCGTAGGAAGGAATAAACACTGGTTAATAAAATCAGAATCAGATACATTACCTAGATAAAAAGACTATCATGCAGACTATCTAACTGTCATTATAGGTTAGTTCACTACAGTGTGACCTTCAGTACTGCCCAAGCTAATTATACATGCCTGCAGTGTCTTAAATATTCTGCAATTTAAAAGCAATAAGCTTAAAATAACCTGCAGTTTAAGAACAGTGGGCTGGGGCGGGGGGGGGGGGGGGGGGGGCCCACCCCCCC
>JAVJGG010000090.1:25878645-25891200 GCA_035590195.1 Aviceda cuculoides | reverse complement strand
CCCCCCCCCCCCCCCCCCCCCCCCCCCCCCCCCCCCCCCCCCCCCCCCCCCCCCCCCCCCCCCCCCCCCCCCAACAACCAACCAACCAACCAACCAACCAACAAACCCCACCACACCACAGTAAAAAATCTGAAGGCTAATGCTGAATCAGGCAGGGTCACTGTCCCTTAAAGACAGGAAAACTGCAACAACTAAAGTATTTTTTTTCTTTGAGGTTTCTGATTTAACTTTTCCTGCTTTGATACTTAACTAAAATGAACTATTTTATATAATACCAGCATGATGATGAAAGGGTGCCAAATATATAGCAATGCCTGAAACAGGAATCTGTGTTCTTACAGTGCTGAGGGCATCCACCTCACAGCCAGAGTTCAGCATCTCTATGTGTTTAAGAATACTCTCATATGAAGCTTGGTCATTCCTGCAGCCTCTCTGTGGTCCAGCAAGGACACAGACAAAGCTATGCGAGTGCTGATTTTTTTTTTTTAATTTTTTTAAAGTGGTTTTTTTGTAATTCTTCTAAGGGAAATATAGTCTCCCACAAGCAAGTAGTATGACAGGACCAGGGAGAGGTCCCGGGCACACAGGACAACCACAGCGCCACCGAGAGCTTCGCAGTGGAGGATGCACACCTGGCATGGACAACTGTGTGATTAGATCCAGCTCTCGGTCAATATGTTAGCTGTAAAGCAAATATATGCTATTAGTAGCATAATGCAATACAGACCAAGTTGTACCAGAATTAATAAATACATGTCAGCAACCATGAAAACAAGATTTCTCAAACTATAAATTGTAGTGATAGTGGTCACATCTGTGCTTCCTATAGCACAAAATGTATTTAAAGTGGCCTGATATTTAATGTTTGCTATGAAGAGATCCAACTTTGTAAAAACTAGCTCAGCTGTCTGCTTTGCCTTTCTTTCTCAAAGTGAAGTCAAAGGGATAGCAGAGCAAGACAAGCTATCTTCTACATAGTAAAAAGACACTTCTGAAAGTGAGATCATACGCTTTTTGTCACCAACATGACTGCAATAGCCTGAAGGTCGAGAAAAGACCACAAATTATTCCTCCCAGGTCCTATCTTCACTGAGTGCAGGACAGGTAAAGGTGCTAGTTGGAGAACAAAGACCCTAACTGAGAGTCATTAATCCTTATTTAAATTGTGACAAGTATACAGATTGTAAAACAGGCAAAAAAGCTTTAGGAAACTGGAAAAAAAAAAAATTTAAAAAATCAACCACTGCACAGGCTGTCCAAGTGCAGCAACCCATGCACTGCGCATTCATCTGTGTTAGAATTCATCTGCAGCCTCACTTTCATTTAATAATTTGTCAATTATTTGCCATAACTGAACAATGTCTCAGTCAGGATCCTGAATCTCTTACAGAATAAGCAATGTCAAAAATCCCTTTTCACAGGGACAAAGCCAACATTCCATCATCTCCGCAATCAGTTAACCTGCGTAGTTTACCATTCCATTGTAGGGGGGCTTAAATCTAACTGCAAATGCCCTTGAGCAAGAAACCTCCATGGGCTGAGAAACAAAGAACAAGACTTTAGCCCAACAGGGTTTTCTTTGTAAGCTCTCTGTGCCATACATTTTGCAAGTTCTCTATGCCATAAAATTAAATGCAGAAAAGATGAGTGGGAGAAGCACGTAAGAGAGCTGGAGAGCTACACTACTTATTTTTCTTCTGTACCATCCAGACACTGACTTGCATCAGGCACACAGTGCAATGGAGAAACACAGAAAAAGTTGGGTGCTGTAAGAGGTCCTGCATGGCTTCAGCAGGACTGACATTACATGGCTCTAAATACAACAAATTGTAAGCCAACATACATGAACTGTAGAAAACTCTCTTCTCTATTTTGCTGTATTGTGTGGACATATAAAAGCCAGCCTGGATCTCACTCCATTTTGAAAATTCATTACTGTTCATGGGATATTATAGGACTTGCTTTAACTCTACATACATCTTTCCTAACTGCAGTGAGGCTGAAGAAGTATAAGAGATACTCCATCTAGAATGCTGTCATTTTGAAAAAAAAATTATTCAAATTTTTCAGGACTGAATTATCTGCATTTACTTAATAGACTGTCAGAGAGCTTTGAAGAGTGATGATCCATGAACTAAAACTTTAAGACCTTAATGTATTATATTATAATGAATCCAAAGGTACAATAACAGACCATTGAGCAGATAATTACACATTCATAATGGGCAGTAATGGGGATTATGGTCTGTTACGGACTATTATGCCTATTCTGAAATTTATATAACAGATTTTAACAGAGAATACAACAGGTCCCATGCTACATCCAGCTTCCACAAGGAAGCAAGACGACACAGTGGACGCATGTGACCCCATCGCCTCACTCACAGCAGTATTCCTTTTTCCAGCACCCAAAAAAGCCCTTTCAGAGGTCGTAATCATGAGCAGATATGAACAAAAGGCAGCAGTACGTGAGACCATTACTCCCAAATCTTCCCATGATTAACTAAATGATGATGCAGCATGTAACATGTTTCACTCAAATCTGACCCTATTTTGAGAAAACATCCTGGGAATTACAACATTCACAAGTTTCCACAAAAGACACGTTACTTGTGACTTCTGTACTTGGCAACACCACAGGTAAATTTGCAGTCTCTATTTCAGGGGGTTGCAATGTTTAATAAAGCTAGACTTTCCTTTCCCTCCATAATATAGTAATAAAGCAATGTAATGTTTCAAACACATTAAATAATACTCCACCCTCATCACTGCAGGACTGACCTCAATGTTTAAATTTCAAGATTCATTTAAGCCCCGCTATTTCATTCCAAAAAGGGGAAAAATAGGCAAGCATAAGAAAATTTAGACAATTCATATTAATACAATCTGTCATTCATTGAAACTGCCTTCCTTTATTTGGTTAGGTGGCTTTCTATGAACTCAAGAAAACAATAGGAAATTCATAGAAAACATCAAACATACAGCAACACATGGTTTTTTTCAACTTTAGAAAACCAGCCACAGGAAAAACATAGTAGAGGAAAAAAAAGTCTTATTCATTAAAAATACCCATACTAAACAAGGTTAGCTGATAGGACAATCTCAAACAAGTAAACGATATGAGAGAGTTGCTGCATGTGTTCTATTCACATAATATATTCATTAGTAAGATGGTAAAGACAGCCCAATTTTAAAACCTGAATTATTTTTGCATTTCTGTTTGTGAGGGGAAGATCAACAGCAGTTTTCTACCATCTTAGAATTAATCACATTGCTATATAAATCCTCTATATTTTAAGAACTCTGAAAGTGTGATTTCAGAAAAGTTAAATAACGTATGAAATTGAAAAATGTCATTCTTTTAATATCTTTCTCCTTGGGGAAAAAAAATTGCAATTACAACTATAAAAAACAATTGTAACCTTCTTTTAAAGCATTATAGAAGTTGTCATTGTTTAGTTAACCAATTCAGATTCAGCAAACGTGACCTACCATATCCTGAGGGAGAGACCTATTATAGCAGTAAGCAATACATCTCTACACACTTGTAATTCAAAGGCACTGAGGCAAAAACTGTCAAAACATTACTAAAGTCGACAAGGATGTATGGTTCATTAGTCTAGGAAATGATGTGTTATGGACCTGTTTGCAAGCAGCCTGATAATTTAAATCAAGTTGCAAGTTTATGTAAACCTACTAGAACTCTACTACTAAATTTCAGATTGTGCCTTCAAAGGCACCCATAATTGTAGACATTTATCACAAAGCCATAACTACCTCCCTATCATGGCAACTTAATCAATAATCAATTTATAAAATATCTTTTCTTTAATTGAAAATCTCTAGCCGTTTCCCTTGTGTTGACTTTGAGGGCCAACTGCAGCATAACATCAGTAAGCCAGTCTTTGTTCATTAACACAGAATTAGACTGTAATGATTCAGTATTTACAAGTGGTTACAGGTGGAGAAAAGAGTGATCTGCAGCTGCAAATCACTCTGACCCCTTCCCCGTGCTCCCGTAAGCCTGTCCAAGCATGTCTGATGCTTGCAGTGGCACACACCTGACAGCGCTGCTCTTGAGCCCCCATTGGAGCACACCACCTAAGCATGAAGTCTCTTCATCCCCCATGGCTTTATACCCCTCAGAGTGATATTTAAAATATGCAGCCACTCCCCACACATTACTGATCTACAGCCCATGCTGTTGTTGAAGCAGGACAAAGACCCTTCTGCAATTAAAAAGAAGATGAGGGATTGCAGAGTTGGACTTGCAATCACTGTCTCAGTATTTCATTTATTGCAACAGGTTAGTGCAAAATAGATCAAGTTCAACTCCAATGACAGTGTTTGCATATGTGATTTCAAGCGTTAAAGATTTTCCCTAAGAGGCAATTTCCCTTCTTCAATGATAGTACATACCAATACCTGTTTATACAAGATGAGCTTTCTATTTAGAGAAAAAAAAAAAGGGGGGGAGGGGGGGGAGAAAGAAAAAGAAACTGGAGATGATGACATGCTGGAGGACTGTAAACAACCAATGCTACCAAACAAAGAGATAGTTGATAAGATACCCTTGATCCCCAGGATAAAGCTGCAGCTGTCCTATAGGTAATTGCTTGATTATCATTTGATATTAAGTTTTTCTGCATATCAAGAATTATTCTATTAATATTGTATCCTGTATTTTGGTCATCAAGGACTATAATTTCAAAGTTTGGTTTATCAAGTTTGAAAGAAGTTATTGCTGCCATTCTGCAGCCCCAAGAAGATAAAAAGGAGGTGCTAAGTATTGAACCTGTAAAAGTCTGCCCAATTCATGTCTTCCTTATCATGATACACTAGAGCTCATTTTATTAATCACAAGTTTCTGGTTTTATACAGCTTTTTATTCATTTATGAAAATTACTGCATGAAGATGGGAAGGCAGGTTAACCTGAAAATATGTTTACCTTTGAAAGTAATTTTTTTTTCAGGCAATTTATACTGAAGTACTGTATAAAGTCACACTAGATTTAGCTATTTTACATTTGTGTGATCTTTCCAAGTCGTCATTAATTTAAACATCTATTTCTAAAAGTGCCAGAACAAACATTTTGCAAGAACTACCATCCCACATTACTCTGTAACCTAATACTCTCTATCACAAAACCATTTTCTGCAGATCAGAGTATGCCTAATGACAGAGTGCATGGCAGGCGTCTGCTGCTTCTGCCAAAGGACTAGTTTTCTCTCCATCCCTCCAAACACGCAAGCTTCTGGGAGCCTTTTTGTCAACAATTCAGAACCTGACAACAAATAGGTTTAAATACCTCAACTAGATTTCACCATTGCTGTAAATGTGGAAGGGTGAGGAACCTGACTGCCTTTTACAGGCTGGGTGGATTCTAATCTTTGTGGGCAGGTGGAAGAGGGGGCAAAGCAGGGACACCATGCAGACAGATACTAGAAATTAAGAAATGGCAGCACACTCCAACCTTTCAAAAAAAGAACTTGCTTCAGGACACATTCTTGTCAGACTACAACTCTAAAGGGCTATCGGTGCATCAACACAAGATGTCCCAAATTCCAAAAGGCTTATTTCTACTGCATGTAATGTCAAACTATCAATAAATAAATAAAACCAAAAAACTCCCACCAAAAAAAAAAAAAAAAAACACCCCCCAAAAAAAACCACCAAGAAAAAGCAAAAACTATTTTCCTACTCAATAACAAAACACTGCACTTACGACTTAGCCATAATGTGAAAAGCTCAGGGGCCAACATTGCTTTTCCAGATGCAAGGTCCATTAGCTGTGACTCAGACACTGCTAGTATCTGAGAGGTTGCCAGATTGCTCCAAAAACGCCCTGGGAACAAATCAGATATTGTCTGGAATATCTCATTTTGCTGAGGGATGAAACCGTCTCCTAACTGCACTACTTCACAATACTATTGCACAAATTGCAAAAAGGGTGTTTCCCTGCAGGCCATGATCAGAGATCACTGATGCAGAAGGACTTCCAGAAGACTCCGGAGAAGGCAAGAAGTAAAACATCTGCTTTCTCTGAAGGGTTTCCATCTATTAACAGCACTTGCATTTCTGTCTCCTTCTACCAAATGAAATTATTATTCCTGAACAGCATTAATGCCAGCACTTTTTCTTCTTTTAGAGATGCTCCTTTGAACATCAGTTATTGTGGAAAACAGAGGCATGCATGACAGAGCAGGAGACTAAGTAGGATTTGTTTTAAGAGGTATCATCTTTTCAGAAGACAATAAAAAAAAGCTTGGTATCTTTAAAGTTGTTCTATAGTCTGTGTACCCATATTGCTCTTTGATGTCATTCCCTAGAAGTAGTGTATAAGTAAACACCAAAAATAATAATGAAAGAGTTCATGGCATGCCTAACCCCTTTCCATAACACACTGACAAGGTTACAATGATACAGGCTTAAGCAAAATGCATACCTGCACTGAAGCACAGCAGTAGAGGAAAGGTATGATTTAATAACACAGCTCCAGAAAAACAAAATATATATATTTATGAGAATTTCCATATCCTCTAATGGAAGGAAGTTTTTAACTTGGAACTTCATGAGAAAAATCTCTTGTAACATGTAGCTACAAGTTTTTATATCAGATTTTGATTTGAGCTCAGGGTTAAAATGAGATCAGCTTTCAAAGCAAAACAGCTTAGCTGCTTCTCTCTCTCTCTCAAATCCAGATGACACAATGAAGGGTAAAAGAAAGCTTGTCTTAGTTTCCCCAGAAGATTTGTGTAATTTCTTGCATACACTTCTGTTTTTCAGAAAGAGAGTCAATATCACAGTTGTGGCAATGCAGCATACTTACTGAATTTTACGTGCTTGCTGTTTTGAAGTAAAAATTTCCACATGTATCAAACTTTATCTAAATTTTAAAATGAATGCCAGTATGGAGAGACTAAAGGAGTTAAGATTATATTATTAAACATGTCACATTGCAAGGTATCTTAATAATTAAACAACATCGCTTTCTTGATGGAGAGAATTCCTGGCTGAAATTTAAATGTAGGTACTCCAAACAGAAATATACATGAGTAAACATTTACTGCAATTAACTGAAGACCACAAAATCACCAGTAAAGATTTTCTTTTAATATATTTTTCTTCTGCAGCTTGGATAAAATCTACAAATTTTCTCATTGACCAATATCAAAGCAGAATACTGGAGAAATGAAATCTTAACAACAAGCAAAGCATAACTTCGGTTTTAAACCACAGGTTTCCACTTTTTTACCCAGGTCTATTCTCCTCTTTCTGCTTCCACCCCCCCTCACAAAACATTTAAAAGATGGAGGTGATAATTTTCACAAGACTCCATTTGAAACTACACGGGATCTTTTTGCTCAAAATCCCTTTCAGGGCTCCTCTGACTTCCTGCTAATTTAATTATTTGCATTATCTCTTTTGCACGAACCTCAATATAGTGAATACGTATACACCAATTAAAATTGCCTACCTGCCTGCTGTATATAATTGTATAAACATTTAGAGGAGTCTTATTTCTCTCGCCAGCAAGCAGACTCGTGCTAGAAATAACTAACACATTCAAATTAGTATAATTTACTGACTCAATGACATCATAATTTTCATTCAAAAGGCAAGGAAAAAAAGCCCATAATAATACCAGTAAGAAAAGTATATTTCCAATTCTGTTCTCTGAGACTTGGTCTTCAGTTGGTGGGTTTAATTCCTAAAGATATCTCCAAGGCCATGAATCTTAAGGCAAGTGTAAGAAAGAAATAGTTTGTGCCCCAATACACCAGTTGGAATACTGGCATTAAGAGAGACCTTACTTAAGTCTCTCCTATGCCTAATTTATCTCAGTTGACAACTTCATTTCTAACCATCATGCTGCCTGGTTTGTCTGATAGCTGGAATAATCACTGGGCAAAGGTGTTTGTGGGAAACTGAATGATAGTGTCTAACCTCCCAGGTGAATGCTGCAATCACTGAACTATTCACAAGAAGGGGTCCTTGAAGAGCCTCACTCACTCTTTCTTTGCTTATGTAGGAACCAGTCCCACAGCAAGCAGCAGCAGAAGGAACACACTTAGTGAGCTCTCAGGTGCCCTGGTTTTACCAGCACAGAAACCACTCAGAGCTTAGGAAAGCAGAAATTCAGACTTCTAAAGAACATCAGTTTTGGAAACCGAGAAATATCCTAGTCTCGGTATAAGCCAAGCTGAGGCAAAAGGAATCCAGTTTTAGGTTTAGATACTTAAAGTGGCTGACGGGTGCCCGAGTCCTGTGAGGAATGAAGGTTTATGTCTTTACCACAGGTTTAACTTATGCTATTATTTCCATTTGATGGATACCACTAAAACCAGCATAGCTGTAGTGAGCAGTCACACAGTGAAATAGTACTTGAACTGGACAGAAGGAGCTGTGCATTTTAAGACTCTTTCCAAGGACATATTTAGCATCAGAAATTTTTATTTGCAACACTGAAACATACAACAAAATGATGCTTGTTCCAGGCTGTAGACCAATGTAACTGGCTCCCCAGAGCCCTGACATGTAGCCAGCCAGGAGGAGACTGTATTAAGAAAACATGATAACGAGTTGCAAGTGTTCACACTAAGTTCTCATGTGCAGTTTTTAAATCAAACTTGTTTCAACAGGGAAAAGGTCAGGACACCGCTTCTCACCAATGCTCCCAATACCAACAGACAACTGTAGTTCACAGCCCTGGAAAGAGCAATCACAGGAGCAATCCTTGTCCTGTTACTGAGCTGCAGGGGAACCGACCATTGCCCTGGATGCAGTAATGCCCACTGCCATATCAGGCCAGAGGATGCCCAGGGAACCCAGCAGCTTTACCTGCATATTAACCCAGTGCAGCAAAGAATACCCAAAGCTCAAAGTCTTCTTATGGGCAAAGATGAAAGCATATCTCAGGTGTAAAGCCAAGGAATTTCTATTAGAATAATTAGAATCTTCACAGCCTAGTCAAACAGCTCAGTCCCATTTAGTTGTTGCACAAAAAGAAGATGTTATTATGCAATAATATATTATCATATAACACGATATATTATACAATTAAAACTGCTATAGGCACACTTCCTAGTATCCACCCCTTTCTCTGGTGTCATGCTTACCTTTCTACTGCCCCTTGGGCTTGTAACGCCAACAGCTCCCATCTGGCAGGGGGAATGCGACCAATGCCACCCGTACCCCAATTCCTTCACTGCAAGGAGCGTGATGTTGACAATGATCTCTCTAGGATGTACTCAAGGTCATTTTTATGTGTCTTCTAATACTCTTTTAAACCTTGCTCTTTCTTTAGTGGTTCAGATTTACTGCATATAGTGGATTTTGCATACAAGCTACTTGTTCTTTACTCTCTTTGCTGCCCCAGCATTGTTTTCACACAACTTCTAAGTCTGCGTTTCTTTAACTGACCACTGGCAAGTCATTTAAAGCCGTGGGGTCTCTGGTGCCCACTTGTGTGCCACCTCTCATCATCCCATGCCTGTACTCCTCTGGGGGGCATCCTGTGTCCACACCTTCAAGGCCTGTGCTGTCCCACCATGCGGTGTTTCTCTATGCTACACCATTACGTTAGAAATACGCATACCTTGTTCTATGCAGAATTACTATTTGTCACCACTACCTTTGTGAAAACATTGTTGTTACGTGATACAGACATTAATAAAATTAAATTTACACTGTTAGAAAAGTTGCTGTTACAGCAAATGCAAGCACAAAGAAGGCTCTGGGCAGGTCTTGACAAGCTGATTCAAAGTAAATGCAACAAGCTTCAGCCCAGACACCTTGCAAACTCAGTACAAAGCCTGGGGCCTCTTGCTACACTGCATGCAAGAATGTATTTGCTGGGCTAGAGAGCTGTATACTCCCTTCCTTCCTACACAGCCCCTCTGATTCGCCCTGCACAAGCTGACCCCGTATTCCTAGTCCAACTCATTGGCACAGAACAGTACTCTGGCAGGATCCACACAGGCAAGCTCACTCACAGGCACAATCTTTCTGTACAGGTGCTTGGTATTAATCTTGATTTGAATGGAGGGCTCATTTTCTTCAAGGATCCATCACGCAACATACATACTAAATATTTGCATAACTGTTCAAATGGATGAACTTGTGTTCAGATATGAGATTTTTTCCTGTTGGTAGACACTTAACCACACATTGTCGCCAAATTATTCTTCAAACTACACCTTAGAGAAAACAGTACATAGATGAGGCCTTCATTTTTTTCCTAAGAGTTTCATATGTGTGAGATTGGACAAACATTTAAATATATTTATACATTTACAGACACTGAGGTTCTTTTATGAGCCACTTCAAAGCACAGCTCAGGTTAACATTTCCAAAAGAAAACAAAACAAAACAAAACAACAACAACAACAACCAAACCAAACCAAACAAACAAACCCACAAAAAACCACAAAAAAAACACAAACCACACTCACAAAAATCACCATCCCACTTCATTACTTAGTACTGAATGGTTTAGGATATAATTTATATTATATAGGAAAAAGCCAGAAAGGTGGGTTCACATGTAAAAGACCTCTTAGGTAACTGTATATGATAGTGTTCAGGGGAAAAACACACATTGAAAACCATTACTTCTAATATCTTCGTTTCTTGAAATGATTATTTGATATTTTAGAATTTTTGTCTCAAGAGCTGCATTTCTAAAAACCAGTTATATAAGTGCAGCTAGATACACCTCAAAGTGTTTCAGATGCATTTATTGATTTAACCTGCTTCATTAGGAAAAAAGAAAAAAGCAAAAATAATGTAATGTATCTGTAACTAACCTACGAAGGCTTATGAGGTGTTACAGTTTTCTGTGTAAATTTTAAACTGCTTGTTGCTTTTTACTGAGAACATGTGTTTACTGGTTAGGCTTGTACTGTAGTATTTGCATGGGTAATGAGCTATTCAGTGTCTATTTTGAGCTATTTGTGTCTAGTCAATGCATTTCAAATGTAATTGACAAATTTATATCTCTAACTTTTCCCATTAGCAGTATTAAATAAGGAAATTGCTCTTCCAGAATTGTAACCTTTTTATTTATTATACCAAACTTCTCTTGTAACATATTAGTTGGTCTAAGTTTTCTTCCAATAAATCAAAGTGAAAGAAAGAAAACCAACTTTTTATTTTTGTTTATGATTTTCCATTTCTGCATATTTCTTAAGCTAGACAATGAAAATTAATAAAACTAATTCCACTGTTTATACTCAGGTTCTCAATATTGCAGTGCTCAGTTTATCACTGGTAACGGTTAATTATGGTTTTTTTATAAAGTCCAAATCATTAAAAACAAAATAACACAATGTGAAACACATGTTTGTCGATTTCAATACTGACTTCCTTTATTAAAGGGCCATGCTTGAAACTTTTTTTGAACTAAAGCTTTTCCACAAAAAAACTGTAAAAGCCTCTAAACTACTAAAAATCACTATAGCACCCTGACTATCAGGCTGTTATAGGAAGGGGTCAGGTTTTCCTCCATTTTTAATACTTCAGTATTTCAACAACGAACAGTGAGCAAAGATCAGATCCTCCCTCTGACTCAAATACCTACTCCTTCAAGGACCACTGATTAGACTTTTTAGATTTCATTTGGACACACATTTGCACATGGCTGTTTCTACTGGCCAGCTGCTCAGCTCAGAGAGTGGCAAAACAAGGTTTTCAGCATCCCTTTACAGATTAGGTATTCCCAATCTTTATATGAATCAAGGCTACTTACTTTCAAGGCAGAACAGAATTACAAGACTGGCATCTTAGTGCACTACCAACAATCCTATTGGTATTTCTCTACTGCAAAGCTTGTGGTATTAGGAATACATTTAAGATTAATTCATATTTTATAGTACTGAAATAAAGCAAATCCCAGTCTGTGCTTCTAGTAGAAAAATTAACTTCAGGTTTCCCCCTGAGTAGACAACAAAGTAGATCTCACAACACTTTTAGTCCTTCCTAGGACTTCAGAGCCAAGAACTTCATTGTGTGGTGATAACATTTACACCTTTAGCTATTTACTGTCAATAGATAAATAAATAAATCAATAGTCTAGAAAATTTAGAAATCAGTTGGATAACAACAACTCTGATAAAAGTAAAGATATGACTATCGTTTTGGAAACAATCTAACTTAAACAACAAACCCAAACCAATTGTATTCATCACTTACAATTAAGATCATTTATACAAAGTATTTACAATGTGAATAATTTCATAGAGGAGGAAAAACAACGTACAGTTCACCAAAAAACAACTGCAAATTGTTTTTAAATTAAAGATTTTAATTACACACCATGCAGCTAAATTAAAATGGTTGATTTCAGAAGAATTGATATCCTCTAGAGAAATATATTGCATACACAAAAACATATCAGATTAAAGAAAAACAATGTTATGGGACATTGTCCTGATTTCAGCTGGGATAGAGTTGATTGTCTTCCTAGCAGCTGGTACGGTGCTGTGTTTTGAGTTCAGTATGCCAAGAATGTTGATAACACCCTGATGTTTTCAGTTGTTGCTAAGTAGTGTTTA
>JAVJGG010000090.1:25854426-25876192 GCA_035590195.1 Aviceda cuculoides | reverse complement strand
CAAAGTGTAAAAAAAAAAAAAAAATTATTTTACCATTAACTTTTCAGTGGGAACACTGTTAGTCCCATAATTAAAGCTCTGCAAAAAATACCACATCATCATACCACAAACACAATGGAAGTAGAGTCATAAAGCAGAAAAAGAATTAAAGTCATGCCAAACTGATAATACTAAATCTAAGGAAAAAAACAAAACAAAACAAAACAAATCACAAAAAAACCCCCAACATTTCATCAGCTACAATAGTCTTTCTCAATCTATTAATGCAATATTCAGGAAGTTTTTCAGTGGTAGGATATTGTAATGTAGAATGGAATTGCTAAACTGCTGATGCTACCAATCTTTGGATAAAGAAATGCAAATGTAAGGACACTGCTCTCTTGGGACGCTTGCTGGAAGATACAGCTTTGTTTCTATTATTTGATTATTCATCCTACTTTACAGTGGGAATGAAGGTTAATTTATCAGTGAACTTATTGCATTTTTAGTAGGAAAAATTAGTAGCAAAAAAATTAAGACTTTTCTCAGAGTGCAACAATAAAATTTAGTCTGAGAGTTAGAAAAGAGATGTAAAGACATCCAGAGATAAAAAGCTTTCCCCAAAAATACTATTAGATATCAACATGCCATCAGCCTAGATTAGATGTACCTCAGAATTACATGCAAAAGATTACATAATATATTTAATGAACCTGAAGGCTATTGGCCTTGTTCTAAATTCCTCATTATTTTCAAGCAATTGTAACAATACAAAAACATTTGCAAATTTAATTAACAGATTTAAGAAGTGATTATAGAAATAATGATGTGTAGTGATAACTTCTTTCTGTCATCATGGACAGAAATCAAACAGAAATCGAGAAATTAGAAATGTGGACAGACAATAACAAGTGGTATTCAATGAGGAAAAACATGAGCTAGAACATTTAATGGAAAACCAGTGTGAAGGAAGTTATACAGATAATTTTATTGAAAGATGTTTAGAAGCAATACTGGAGAGGAAACAGACGTGTTCACAATGAAATATGACAATAACAAAGACCTATAGAAAATTGAGTGTGATTTTTTTAAATCATGTTGAAGTATACATATCTGAAAATAGACCATTGAAGTCTACATATCTGAAAATGCCCAAAATGAGAAGAAATACTTGCATTCTTAAAGATTATTCTGCAGAATATATTTCCATTATTTTTGCAGAAAGAAAGGTAGATTAAGCATTAGGAATGACAAGCTATTAGCTACATCTATTAATCTACTCAACCTTTCAAAGAATTGGTAGGAATTTCATAGCTTGGATAATTTTAAATTAGATTAGGCAGAGCACTAGAATCTGCACATTGTTGTAAACCCCTATTTTGGAAGGAGAAGAATCAGAAAAACCTAAGCAGTCTTTATCCCTCACTGAATTTTAAATAAATTATTCAAACAACACTATCAATGCTACAAGAACAGAGAAAAAAAAAAAAGCTATTTAAACAAGTACTTCCTTTTACATACTCAGGGGTTTTTTAATTTACCTTCCACAAAAAAAAAATTAGGAAGCATTGGTATGCAGTATATAGATTAATTTTTAATACTGCTGTAGGTGTTTGAATATTTAAGGAGAACATTTTCATTAATGACTATGACAATAAAACGATTTCTTACAGATCAATCTTTGAACATCTCATCCCGTTACTTGATCCCTCAATCTGCAATTTGAATGAAAATAGATATTCCATAAATGGTTTTCTCACTAAAATTCTTTTCTGACATGCTCATATGCATTATATCAATTCCCAGAGCCAGTGGGTTATCATGGGAAAGACAGACAATGGCTTTTGTAACATGAGCAAGGTAATATTTGTTGCTGTTTCCACTTTCATGGCTCATTTTATCCATTTTCATTATCAGGGATAACAATAATCTCTGCTTTTGGGATCGATATATTTTGGTGAGCCTTGTTCACATCCACAGTTAAGTTTGTTACCAGTAGGGCAGGCACATCACAAGTCACTTCTTTGATACCAGTCAGAAAATTCCCTTTGTGACTTATATGGCCCAACATCTCATAGGATATGGAATTTGCAGGAATTAATGTGATATATATATCAATGTAAAATTTACATGGTTGATTCACCACTTATTATGCACAACAAATAAAACCCCAGCTCTTTTGCCTAAGATCTTAAAATTTTCAAAACAAGAACAACAACAAAAAGATATTTGGGAAGCATTATTGGGGGGGGGGGTAACCAGAATGACTTGAAACACTGAAAGTAATTTCAGCTGACTGCAGCTAACATTTCACTTTTTTCAGTGTTTTCCACAAAATTAGATTTTTTTTTTTTTTAATGGAAGCCACCCAGAGTTTTCTATTGACTCCAGTGCAACACTTTGAATCAGCCCTATAAGAAGCGCTTGATATTTTCAATCTGGCACACAAACTACACATTTTCTTTCTCTCTTCATTTTAACAGACATTCATGAGTAAAACCACAAACAACTCATGTAGCAATCAAAACCAAGATAATAAACATTTTAAATCCAAAGGCCATATTATAAAATATTATATTATAAATATATTTCTATTTATATAAATATATTTATATTTATAAATATATATAATATTATAAAATCCATATTATAATCCGTTAGGATTACAATATGACATGGCATTTTTCTGAACAACAAATGCAAGTTCTTCTCTGAACTAAACCAGCCTTGTACTGTAAATTAAAAGGTCCCATCCCACATTTGTTTTAAAAGTCTTGACAGCAATGGGCTTATTGGGTGTTATTAAAAACAGGAGCTCCTTTGCTGTGGTTCCTCCCCTCTTGCCTCCAGGACAGATGCTTTTTAGAAATGCTTGGACAGCAGAATTTGAATCCTCTTAGCCCCCCTCCTGAAAGCTGTTGTGCAAGGAAGGGGCAAGTCATCATGCTGCTCAGCTGACATTCAGTCTCTCTAGAAGTCTTTTGACTACATCAATATTTCACTCACCACCTGGGCATGAGCCATGTGATAATTTGGTGGTGAGCAGCTTACCACCCATTTGTTCTCCTAATGACAACTGAGCTGGTATTAGGAATGCATTTGCTACCAGAAAATGGAAGAGGGTCTGGGGAATGAGGACTTTATAAGAGAAAGAACTTTTAAACATATCATATAAAGGCATAATGAGACTTGTTAGATATTATCTATAATGCACTACCATATATAGCGTGCCAATACCCTCTAGTGGAATCACTTGCCTGTGTTTGTCACCCCGTATTAGGTAGCATACAAAGTCCTAGAGATCTATAAGCCTTCTTATAAAAGATTCTCCCAGCTCATGTGGCAAACGACAGAAGTTTTAGAGCAAGAGCCTCCTTAATTTGCATTCTGCACTCTACTGTGCATGAGGTTTAGTTAACATGGTCCCTACAACAGTTTCTCCCTCTCCCAACACATGTAACAATTAAAATCTTGGTGGAGTTTTATGAAATACTGTGTGTATTCATATGGGACAATAAATATATATAACTGAAGGCAGCTTGACACTTATGTATTTATACCTTTCTGTTCATCAGCCACAACTATGTCAAGTTCAGAATGTGGTGAAGAGGCAGCTCACGTGAGCCAGATGGGCGAGACAGAAGCTTCCATTACCAGCAGAGAGGGAGAGTTAAAATTGATTGTCATATATAGAGAGCATCCTGAATCGGTAATGTTTCTTTCAGCTGCAAGAAAAAGTCCTTGTGAATAAATGGATATCCCTACAGCCTATCTATAATCATTTGCCATCAAACAGCAGAGAGGAAAACACCACCCATCTTACTGGCTTGCAAGAGGGTACTTATTTGTCAGCTAACGTTGTAAAGTGAGGGTTCTGTGTAGCGTTTCCTGGAAGTGTTGTACATATTTCCACATTTAGCAAATGTGTCTGCATAAAGGCAAGAGACTGTACTCAGTTTAAGGAATTTATGGTCTTCAGCCCGAAATTCAAGTGCAAGGTTTTGGAAGAGCAACTAGACTACATGTATGTGTGTGTTAAGGACAAAAGGAAAGATATTTGGTGTGCAAAATTGTTTCAGCAAACTTAAAAAAATTAATTCTACACTAAAAAAATAATTTGCAAGTTATGTATTTATATGAAAATGTTACTAGAAGAAATAAATGGTGCCATTGGACTAGGTGTTTTTCAATGCATGATTAAAAAAGCAGCCATGCTCACAAATAACACACCATCTGAATGACATCCAAGCCTCTACTAGCATTTTCTTGCAAAACACACTGAGGAAAATGTTCTCTATTACACTAATAGGTCTTCATAAAGCACCTCAGTTTCTTAGGAAAATAGACCTTATGTTTACATCTTATAAAACCATTGTTGCATACATGGTGTTACAAACCGTTGTTTATACTGCATTGGCTTTTCTACAGCAAATAAAAAACAGTAGCCTTTTAGTGATTAATTTGTAGCCTAACTAGCAGAGCTCAGATAAAGGTTGGGTTATCATGGGGGGCTGGGAGTTAAAGCATTGAATGGTAAAGTTAAATACAATACTATACACTCCATATCTTGCCAGACGTAAGCGAATAAGGTGTAATTTGAAATTGCTCATATTGTTCTGCTCTAAGGGGCTAACATCCTCCACAGACAAGCAAGGATATTTCTTGGTAACACAACCCAATACAGCATCAGATAATTTTCCATTTCAGGGTTAAAGTTAAGCTAGAGAGAACCTGAGTAGGTCCTGGTGGGAGAGCCAAGGAAGAAGAACAAGGTAAGGAGTTGACTTGTGCTGTGCTTTAGAACAGGTGGGAAAACACAGCACTTGGACAGAATTTTTAATAAGTGACTTTTTACTCTGTAATCACCATTTTACTCTTAAATACATGGGGAGTCTGCAAAAAGTTCTAATTAATCATTACTACTAAGGCAAAATTAAAAACATCTATAATTTTAAAAGTAATATTATTCTGGATTGGTGTTTTATTTTCTTGATTATAATTGCTTTACCCAATCGGATATGGGGTCAAAACTGAAGCAGGGGATAGTATAAATAAAGCAGCAGCAAACAAATTTTCAAGACACAAACAGCTGCCTGTACCACAAGACAACACAAAATTTGGAGTATTAACAGAACTGACCACAATCAATGCTGAGATTTAATCTGGTGTTTCAATGATCAAAACTAACTTGTTTAAAAATTGCCCATAATTAAAAGGCCAAATTCCCAAAAGAATGTTTTCATTTTATCCCCTTGGAAACAAGCAGTGTTTGGATCTACCCTCTATAGTAAAAATCTCCTGTCAAACAAATAGCAGAATGACATTTAAGTAAGCTTCACAACATGAAAAAAAGGTAGGGACATAGATGAACAAGGATTAAATAGCATGGAATGTTTAACCAATCTATTAAACAGCACTGTTCTATTTTAGCGCTTGCTTCTCTAACAATTCAGCAGTCACGGTTATCTGTGTGTAGTTATTTAAATTTTAAAGAAAAGGCACCCTTAGCTAAGTGTTTATTATACATGCAATAGAATGAAGAAAAACATATTCCTATCAGATTCATTTTCTCTGCTAAAGGAGTGTATTAATAACAATATACCAGGAGCTAGCTCAAGTGCAGAGGAAGGATCCTATGTGATTTAAGACCAGGTCAGTCTCTGTACATCTGTCACCAGCAGACTGTAGATCACTATTTTTCACACAAGTTTTTCTCTTGCCAGAAATTTCTCTTCGCCAAGGTTCCTCTGAGGAAGTAGGGAAATAAACCCGTTGCAAACATGTTAATTGGGCACTCACAAATACATAAAAGAAACAAGTACTGGCACACCCTGTTGCAGGAGGAGGAAGAGGAGGAGCAGTGACTAAGTACTAAGCTATTCCCCTTTCAGGTTGCCACTTCATGTGAGACCCAAGAACAAGAGCTGCTATCCCAGCCTGATAGATGCTTTATGGCCCATTTTTAGCCCCTAATCAGTTTTCACTAGAACAGAAAGCACAGAAACACTACTAACAACTTTACTTGGCAGCAGCCGGATGAGAGTTTGGCCAGAAATTGAAGGAGGCTTGAATCCTTAGAGTTTCTCCCTGCACTGCCATGAGGTTTGTCCCTGGCTCCTGCCAGGACCCCCATGACACCCAGAGTGACCCTGGGGGAGAGCTGCAGCCCCCATGGCTGTGGCTGCTGCTGCTCTGGGAGCAAGCACAGGGCTGTCAATCTGGGCGACAAGTGACACTAACAAGTCACTCAAAATTAATTCAGAGAGATAAAAAAAGGAAAGCTTGCCATACATGATGGTTAAAGCCATCACCACATATGTCGGATTCTTAATTTTGCATTTTAGAATGGCCTTACAGGAGACATGAGAGGGGAGGTAAGCAAAGACAAGGCAAAAATTCTGAAGGGCAATTCAAAGGATTCATTTTGTTCCCCCAATAAAGGCAGAGTCATAACAGCACACAGCCACTCTGAACCCTACATCCCAGCTCCAGGCATACTGCTTTGCAGCCATGAATATGGACATGGCAGGGGGCGGTGGTGGGGAATAAAAAAAATCTTTTCCTTCCTACATCCTGGCAGCAGACCAAAAATCAATACCAGTTGCCTAAGTAAAATCTCACCCTGACAGGGCCTCCCTGCTGGCTACACAGCAATACTAATGGTCTTGTAGTGGTCTTTAGACAACACGAGGATGTCAATATAATTTTGTTCCACTTTTCTTGCTTGCCAGCTCCCATCTGCAACCAATTCATAACCTCGGTTACTCATGCCTTTGCACAAATGGACCAACTCTCCACCTACACATTTAGCTGTCCCTTTCCTCACTCCAGTGCTTCTCTGATCACTGTGACAGCCTTTGCAGTGTGTCCCTCCAAATCTGCTTTGCCTTTAATATTTCACTAAAATGCCAATGAAAACTGCCTTTGCCTTCTGGGAGCTCAAAAATCTTCTTTTCTTCTTCAAGCACAGTAGACAAAGCCTATTCCCATCAGACTAAACAAATAAGCAATAGAGTCAGAAAATCAGGGACATATATTGAAGACTTCTCAAATCTTAACCTCAGAATGCTTCAGAGAGATTAGTTAACTCCTTAGGGAAAATATTTTACTTTAAAGAAAAAGAAAGTTAAAGTGCTGGAAAAATACAGCACATACCTTTCGGTGAGCAACAACATAAAACATTCTAAAGCCTTGTATCTAAAATATTTACATTTTCTAAGCAGGCAACTGGCTATAGAGAAACACAAACAGAAACAGCCATGTATAAACAGACAATGTATAACTGGATGCTAAACACACCTGTGAGGAAGGATGACCACTTTCAGGCAGCACAGCAGCCCTGTCCTTCAGGAGCACTGGGGGTTTGGGAGCCACTGAGACCAAGCTGGCGTCCGCACCCCAATCTGGCCGGCCTCACACCCGGACAGAGCAGCGCCTGGTCAGCAAGCTCCCTGCGGGCGTGGCCGGCTAAGGAACTGCCAGCTGCTGTAAAGCCGCCTTAGTTAATGCAGATAAGCATACGAGAGAAATCAAGAAGTAATACATAATTCATTGGCCTCACAAGGCCACTGTGAGAGTTAAACCAGGGAGGGGGGATTTCTGTTGCTTTTGCTGGGTTTTCACATGGTGCCCAAGGCAGGTGCAGTTCCAGGCAGCTGGGGCCTGGCTCTCCCACAGGCAGCAGGCCAGGCCCCACAGGCCGCAACTGCTTACAAGCTGAGAATGACTGGAAATGGTAACAAAACTTGTGGTAGCAGAAGTATTGCATTCTGACCTCATATAAACGTTGTCTTTAAACAAAGAAAAGCCCCACAGCACAGATGACAGTTCCAGAATAGAGTCCAGCAGGTCCATCACCACCATCACTGTTAACACTCCACCAGGCCTCACTCTTCCTGCCTTAGCTTGAAAAGCAAATGCAAACTTTGTAACAGAATATTTCCTCTGGTATGATACCAACACACACCACAATACAGCGTTTGTCTTTTAAAAGAACAGTACAGTAAACAAAGCAAAGAATACGTTATCAGATAGTGCTTTCTTAGGCAAGATTCAAAGTTAAACAACCTTTTTTTTGGTAAGCAGCCATAAGGATATGCAAGATCAATGGTGGTCCATGGCAGAAAAGTCTGGGAGCAGCTGCTTTGAAGATTTGGAATAACAGGCTCAGTTCCTCATCCCCATTCCTCCAACCTTCTCTTTTCCCTCCCTACCTCTGTGCACCCACCCTGACCTCCAGCTCTGCCAGCTGCTCAGAGTAGACGTGCTCAGACTTTTGAGCCTTGACATTCAGCTACTAATGCACAGTGAATCGTCACCTCCCTGTATTCCAGAATTCATTAGCAAGAACTGTAACTGCATTGGATGGAAACCTGATGCAATGTAAGTCCACCTGCATTCAAGGGCTGTAGGAATTGGGTACTGTATTCTGCAACCATTGGTAACTATTGTCTAAAAAACCAAACCAAACCAAACCAAAACAAAACAAAAAAACAACAACCAAATCCAGATTACAGGTATTGGTTTCAAGGACATTACCCTGAATTCATAATGCAGTAAGAATCAGTCTGGTAGAAAGCGAGCAAATTGAGAAGACTCTTTCCCCCCTCACTAAAATCTCACTAAAAGTAATTTTTTTTGTACTCCTTAAATTTGAAACATCTTGAACATTTCTTACAAGAATTAATATACTGTTTGTGGAGGGTGAGGATTTGGCTGTGGTACCCAGAAATCTGCAGCAGTTGCTCATACATTCAGGCACAGTATAGAAGAGTAGTTCATATTATTTCCATAACCATGGCCACTTAAAGAGTTTTATTGCCTTTTTTGCTTCCTAAAAGGCACTCTCACAAAAAAAAGTATTAACAATTTCTGAATACCATTGCTACATAAAGATATGGATTTTTTAAAAGCATTTTAAGAAATCAAGGAAAGTGAAAATTAGCATGTAAACTTCTTATGTGAAGTAGAAGCACAGAAAAAGATTAACACCTTGCAGGAAAGAAGTGGGAGGCAAATGCACTATAAGAGATGAGAAGACTTTCAAAAAGATTGGAAAAGGAGCTAGAAATACTGGGAATCATGAACAGGAGCCAGGAAAAAAAAAATTGGGGCAGATGATAGTCTTTGAGAATCCTTATTGCATGGTTGGAAGTGACAGATACACAACACTCACAAATGAAATTCAAGATTAAAATATACATTTGTTTTGTTAGGATGCACCACCTTATTTGCTACTTTACATTATTCATGGGGAGCATATCTTTCAATTCAAAGCCTCTGCTAATAATATTCATTGCAGGCCTCCTAGCAAAACTAATGATACAGCCATTTATATACAGTACTTCTTTTAGCATGTCAGCATACAATTAAATAATTTTTAATTTTGTTTCCAGTACAAAGGTTATTTATCTTTAAAGAAGATGCTTCAGAACAATTAGTAGACATCCCATTATATTAGTGTAGGACAAGAGGATTCAAAAAATTGTTTATTCTATTTAAGCTTGATACTATAAAATACAACTAACTGTGAATTATCACCAAGATAAATGCAAAATATTTCACATTTGGCTAATTTAGAACCAACATTAGTTTTCTTCCTCATAGCCAAAATAATTGGGCCAAATCCCTGGCAAGTACAAGTTAGTCAAGTCTGTTTACTCCAGCTTACAGTTTGCAGTTCAGATCTTCGATTATGACCTGGCCCAGTACTTACACTCACAGTGAGCCCTATCCACAATTGATAGGATGAACTTCTTACCAAAAATTCTTGTGTCATCACTTAAGATTAACTGAGAGAGAGAGAGAGAGAGAGAGAGAGAGAGAGAGGAAGGCACAGGGCGGGAAACACCATCAATAAACCAGAGCTAACAGATAGGAAGAAAGAAGAAAAGGAAAAAAAAAGAAAAGAAAAAAAGGAAAAAATCATTCTACTTAGAAAAAATAAGAAACTTCCGCAGAAAACCAAAATTTTATGCTGACTTTTCACTGGTTTGCTTACAAGAGTAAAATATTTGCAAAGATTGACAACTACTATTTCACAAGATAATAAACCAAGTATGATTCACACTGAAAATAGGGACATTCCTTAGTGAAAACAGTATTAAATTCTCACTGAGACAGATTTGCTCAAAATTTGTTATTTTGCCTAGGGCAAAAATGTCACATTGAATTCACATGGTAAGTGTTAGAACTGCAACCTCTGTCAGATTTGGACAAACTCTCCTCAAACACCCATGTGTAAAAACACTTGGCAAACCAGCTTTCACAGATCTATGGATAAAATAAAACATACAATCTTCAAATATGCTGTAATTAATATGGCCAGCTTCATTACTGAAAAAGCCAGCTTTTCCAGAATGCTTATGAAAGACGAAGTGAAGAACATTATGAGCTCCTCCTTGTACTTAACCTAAGACCAACATGTGAAGCACACATTCTTCAGTTAAACTGTGGTGATCTCTCTCTCCACACACACACACAGAGATATGAAATAGGAAAGCTGAAAAAATATTTATACTGTGCATTTGCATTATAGGCAATTCTTCAGGAAAATGGTGTCATTTTTTAGAAGACCAGTTCCTGAGTTTAAAAATAATTATGAGGCTTAGGTAAAAGAAAAAAATATAAAACATGGTGATCAGCTCAGAACAATCCAAAACATAGAACTGCCAGCACAGGAAAGAGGTTTTCCTCACCAGACACATACAGGGCAGCAGGTACAAGGTCTAATTCAGTATAGTAGCACCTGGCCTATCTCAGAGGCAGAAGCATACAATACAGTCCCAACTCAAAGCCTAGAAAAATCCAGTTCCTCCACAGTAGGAACTCGGAAATCCAGGATGTACAATAACAGGTGGAGGGGATTTCATTGACAAGAATGCAGATTTCAGATCTGCATTTTTAAATTAGCTGGATATGGTATAAAAAGAAAACAACATGATTTGTATTAATTATAATTCAGGGAAAGTTATATTTAATCTTCTGCAGAGTCCATCTGCCACAAGTACAAACTCCTTAGCGAGGTATGTTCATGGTCTAAGTAAGGCCAAAAAAACCTCGACTTCCCAGTAATGAGTAGATCAAGGAGTCACGCATGCATCTACAAGCTCTGTGTTCCTAAGTATGTTACTAAGGTGTCCCTACTTAATGTCTCAACATCCATTACACAGCTTTGAACTGCTGCTGGTATAATGCATGAAACAGGAATCTAGGAACAGATGGAATTTCCCCAGTTTAATATTTAGTCATATTTTAATTCACTTATTTTTTTAACTCCTATAATGAACCAAGCCGGATTATCAAATGCAATGACACTTACACATTCCTACTACCTTTATAGTAAAATCGGTATTCAGAACTTAATAGCCCTGATGTATAGTAGTAGCCATTAGTATTATGATACAATTTCTTAGTGTACTGTATTCTTAAATTGTTTTAATTTTAGGAGACTGAAAGTTTGAAAATTTCCCATTATTATTTATATTATGCCCTTATAATTCTTCACAAAAAAAATATTTTCTAGAATAATCACATATAGAAGGCTTTATTGTCTAGTATGTTAATTTAGTTTTAAGTTAGTGCAGTTCCAGTTATAATGTCCTGGAGTATGAGGCTTTCAGTCTTCCCACTAAATAAGTCACTAGCTTCAATTCAGTGGTTTTAATCAAAACAGAAAAGAACAAGAACTTATTACAACTTGATCCTTGTCAATTTTTTTTATTGTTTCAAATTTATTCCATTGAAAAGACAGACTACTGTGATTTTTAAGTCTTAAAAACAGTCCAAAATGAAAAGCAAATGCAGGGATTTCTCCTTCAGCTTTGCTCCATATACAAACACACAGACTCATACAATAAAAACAGGATAAGATGTACGGAAGAAGAAAGCAAAGCAGAAGAACAGCCAAAAGGAAGCAAAACTTTAACTTCAAAAGCTTCAAGGAAATGTTTTCTTCTCAACTGAATTTCAACTGGGGGATGGGGGACACGGAGGGGCAGGAAACAAAACATCAGTTATCCAGCCCACAACCAAGATGATGCTTTCAGCAGGATTAAATGGTACATTTGCCCCAGAAGCAGTTAGGATCTGGTTCTGGTGGGATTACGGATCATGCTTAGAGAGCTCACCCACAAGTCTGTCTCAACGAAGGGAGAAAAGCAGCCTGTGTGCCTCACAGAAGGTCCCAGTGCAGCTTTTGCCCCAACAGCTAGCACAGCAGAGCAGCCACGTGAGAGTTAAAAAAAAGACATGAAAATGTGGACTTGCCTACACAAAGTAAGCAGAATATCAACTCACCATAATCCTGAGTGAGGGATCACAGAGAAAGCAGCACTCCTGGGCAGAACCTAGTTTTATCTGCCTCCGAAGGAAATTATCCAATACTCCTTATTTTAACATTGTAAGGAAGATTCACATTTTCTATTAGAAAGCACTGTCTTGCTCTTTTACTGGTTGTTGGCCACCACTGAGACTTAAATCAGCCATTGCAGAGGTAGAAATATCATCTTGCAAAGAATCATTAGAGGCTATTTCCTCAGTTTTCCTATTAAAAGATACATTACTACCTCAGGAGTGACTATGTGGTGCCTAGCCATCAGAAAAGAAAGCATTACATATGACCATCCCATGACAGAGAATCTGAAGCTGAACCGAAAAAAAAAAAAAAAGGAAAAAATAAAAGTCAGTGAAATGTGAAAAATCGAGAGTTTTCACTTTCTAGTGTATTTGGAGATATGTTTCTATTTTACTTGAACAAAGATCATTAAGGTCATCAGCCTATCTCTGGGTATGTGGGTACCCAGGAATAACTGTCCTATTAAGTCAGCACCTGCACAAGCAGCTCAACTGCTTGCTTTTTAGCCCAGTCTTTTGAAGAAAAGAGAGTAGTTTTTCTATCTCCTCCTTCCTCCATACCTAATCTTTAACAATGTAAAGCTAGGAAAAAGAGAATGAGTTCAAACTACATGGACTGGCTCTTTTGGAGGCCCTGGGCAATGAGGTGGCTTGCAGTAATGGTGGGAAATCACCAAGGGAATCTTGCTGCCTCCCTGCAGGAGGACAGCTGATGTGCCTGGGGCAGCTGCAAGGACTACTAAACACAATACTTATTAACCTCAGTCAGACAGTCTTGTGAGAGTTAAGGCAAAATAAACAAACAAAATCAGCCAAATTTGTTTTCCTAAGTGTGGTACAACAACAACCACCAAAAGAAATCACCTGCCTGCCCTGGCTCCCTCTCTCCAACAATAAAAAAACCAAGAAGAATTAGAAATCAGCTCAAACCCTGCAGTACTTCCAACTCTCATGACTTCTGGTCCAATCTCCTTCTTTTTGGTCATCCAGCTGACAATTTTTTGCACACTTTTGAACAATTCCAACTCTGCTGACTTTAAATCAGTTGCATCAATGTATACAGGTGTGAACAGGGCCCTGAAACTCTACAACTTCATATATTCAGGTGAAGGGCTGAGAAAAACACCAGGACAGTCTGAGAAGCTACACGGCCATACCACATCCTGGCCCCAGAGGCTCAAGCACCATCCCCATGCTGCCAGGCACGTTGCTACCTTGGCCGCAGTGGCTGTGTCCCACAACAGAGTGGAACGCATCTGCCCCACGCCCTGCTCTGCTGCCTGCAGCACTGCCAGGCACCATCCCACAGCTGGGCAGTGGCAAAAGGCTTCAACAGACAATAATTTTTTCCTGGATTTGACTCAGAAACTCTTTCACATCAAAGAAACTGCTGATGTGTGAATCTCTAAAGGTTCACAGTTTGCTCAATTTGGACAAGTCCTGAAGTATTCACAATTTTATTCAAGTCACCCTGCTCAGGATCTCATGGCAGGAAGAGACTTCCTTGAGAGATTTTTGGTATCGCAACTTTCTGTTCTGGTTGGGAGCATTGGGATATACTCCTATCCTTACAAATATCCTTACTTCATTGAACATTTCAGTGCCTTTAAAAAAAAAAGTCTGTGTGGCCAATTGTCAGAATTTGTGCTATGTAAGAGGCAGCCCTAGTTTTGGATTTCTTCAATCACTTTTAGTTATTGAAGTTTCAAGGATATATTTTTCCTGTATTTTGTTAACAGCCGTTTTTCCTCCAGAATTAGAATTTCCTGAATTTATCTTGTTCCATCAGAAACAAGGATCGTAATTTTTTTTTTTCCCCCAGAGTAACAAATATAAGCCAAAAAGCTCACTGTTTCAAGAAAAGCCTGATTAAAGTCACTAAAGTCTTAAGGCTTCACTTAATATTTCACTGTGATGCCCCCAAAACAAAAAAAACTATTATAAGAATTTTGAGTCTCCCTCTTCCATTCTCTCTACATCTTCAATCTTTCATTTAAAGGCCATGTTACTTTCATTTCCCTGAGAGATGAGCCTTCATTATACACAAATATACAAAAAATATTTTGCATGACCACAGACAGCAGCATCCTACACAGGTCTCCCAGACTACACTTCATTTTACGGGGTCTCCCAAGTTGCTTGTAAGTAACAAGAAGTAAATTCAGACTGATTCTCATTTTCACAAGTGTGTGATCACTTGCATTTCCTCAGGCGCACATTCTTTTTATTATTATTTGTGTGTTAGTTCTGCATGTCTTTAAGTATAATCTGGAATACCTATATACTTACAAAATCATGCTGTCCATGCTTACTGCATTAAATACACAATTTACCAAAAAAAACTCCTAAAACAAAACAAAAAAATCATGACCCAAATCAGAATTTTTGTTCCCCTTGAAATTCCAATATCACCACTTGTTTAAATTCCATATATAAATTCCATAACTGTATTTCCCTGTTTCACAGATTATAAAGTTTCTGTAGATTTGTAATAAACACAACATATCAAAACCAAACATTTCAAGAGGCCAGGATTAAAAACATTTAATTCCTGGTCAGAGTACAATTCAGGTACAGTCACCTGAATTGCTGTTCTTACTCTTAAGCTCTTTATTCATCAGCTCCTGCAGATTCCCAGTTTATATCACTCTCATGATAGACCACAACTCCAAAATACAGTGCAGCAAATTTGTGCAGAAGAGAAAAACCACAGACTATTTGAGGAAATACAGGCTGTACTGTCTTTGTGGACTACAAGAAAAAAATAAGAACCCAGAAGCATAGGAACTTTGTTTTCCTTAAAAAGTGACTTTTTTTATTTAAGATATTTTGACAGATGATTCTTAAAAATATTTATGGCGCAGCTTGAAGGAAACAATATAGATATCATCTCATCTCACACACATTGTAAAAAACAGTCTTTTACTAGTAAGAGTTCACAAACCAAAACAATGGGATGGATAAGAGGAGAGAAGAAGGGCTATTATCCCTACAGGTACAAGCAGTTGCAAGATCCCTACAGAGATACACAGAGACTAAGTGACAAGCTATAAGGCCCGAAAAGTATTTGACAGAGATAAGAATGAAGCCTTTATTTCCTCCCTCTGCTCTCCTCCCACCAGTCTTAGCCACAAGAACATCCGTCTTTTCAAAACAACAAGGCTGGGCATCATTTTATGACTTCCCGATTCCAGACGCATAGACAGACTTGGAGAAGTTGAAAAATTAAATTTGAATAGCCTTGTTACACCAACAAGTGTTTTACAACCACAGCAAGATCTGAAAACACTCAGGTATTTGCAAGGTGAGACCCAGTTAGTATTATTAGGCAGATCCATACCATAGCATTATATTGCTGTGAGAAGCCTTGTGAAAATTTAGATATGCAAGGAAACCAAAAATCCACAGACAGGTAAGGGAGAGAAGAAACCGTGTTAGTAGTCAGAACCTCAGAGAAGAAAGGTAAGGGTAAATACACATAGAGGGGGCTATTGCTGTTTTCCTCAAAAGGGAGGGAAAAAGAAAAAAGAAAAGTTTTTTCCTCTTCCCTGAGATCAGCTTTTCCAAGGTCACTTATACATAGATAACTTCAGTCAATTAAGAAATCCCAGACTGTTTGCCTGATATTCACAATGTCTCTGCTGTTCGCAGGTGCAGGTCTAACTCAACCCAGAGCCGATTTCAAGTTCCTTTGTAGTTTAAGTCTACCAAGCTGCACAGCTGTAGCAATGGCCTCATTATGTATATTACCTACTGGTTTCACACTTGAATCCATTTTAAAGTCCTCCATGCGCCTCTCTCTCAGCTTAATAATGAAGAGAGTATCAAAGAGTATGTTGCTAAGTTGACTGAAAAATTCAAAGCACTCCCAGCAAGACAGAGCTGCTGAAACCATGAAATAACAGAGGTCATTGAATTCTGCTCTCATTGTGATATTGCTAGTTATTATATTTCATAACCAAAACCTGAACATCTGATACAGGCAGAAAAGGATGAGGTTTTCCATCTTTGTTGATGACAGATTTGCCATTGAACGTAAGAATCAAAAAGTTAATCTAGGCAATTAGCTGGCTGAACATCATTTGTCTCAGCTGTTTTGTACTCCATCCTAAAATCTGATAAGTGCTTATTGTACATTACTTTAAACAAGTTGCCTATGAGTAAGGGAGAGGAGTATCCAGTGATTAGAGCACAGTCCCATGGCTATTACTGCTGTAGCTCCAAAGCAAAATTTAATTATAGCACATGCTTGGCATGTAAATAATCTCTATTTCATTACCATCTGTAACAATAGCTGTGAATTTATTTTTTTTTAAATTTAATAAAAAAAGCAGTAGTCCAGACTTCCATCAAATGAAAAAAGAAAAATTGAGTCAGTATCTGGAGAAAAGTTAAAATTTCTATACCAAAGTGCAAACATGGGTAGTTTCTGACTAGAGTTCTGGCTGCTGCTTATCTTCAGTACTGCTCTTATCCCTGTTAGCTAGATGAAGCTGGTATCAAAGATTGATTTTTCTAGTGTACATCTGCCCTCATATTCTAGTTTCATTTCTCTTATAGCGATACTTGTTTTATAAGAAATGTAGCAAGTTAGAAATCAGGGAACATGCGAGAGCAATAAGATAGCACTGCACAAAGGAGATGAGGCAGTCTAAATAATTTCTACAAACTATTTGTATAAATGGTCAAAGAACTGCACTAGAAAAGAAAGCAACAGACTGATTTAGTTTTAGAATTTACATTTCCATTGCTAATTGGCTCTGAAAAAAATCAAAGACAGCACAGGTTCAGAGTAGATGTATAACCAGAGTTGGAAGTATACAGTAGGAAACTGTTGTTCTGTGATAGGCCTCACATGCCAGGGTGAGCATGCCAAGACTGAAATAAAAATTGCTGAACGATGACACTTCAGAGAAGCACATGGTTCAAGAGATGAAATAAACCTGCAGGAGTTTGGATGAGTTGTCACTGAGCGGGATAGAATAGAAGCTAGTAGACCCATGAGAAGGCTATTTCAGTGTCATGGTTCCTCTGAGCTACTCTCAATGAAGATACACAAATGACACTAAAAAGGACCTAACTGAGGTTGTGCAAAACTAAAAAAAAAAAAAACAAAAAAACCAAACCCCAGTCTGCCTTTCTAGCTACCTCAAGTTTTGTCATGCTGATGGGGTTTGTAGGCCTCTGTGCTTAAGATTCAAAAGTCTATTAATTAGCCAACAGACAAATACCTAATCAAATGGTCTTCCACCTTCCATTCTTCCGCTTGCTATCCTTGGACCAGCCTCAGCTGAGTCTGTCCTCTTGCACACAAAGAGAAATGTAAGTAAAGGTCCTCATTATGGTTGTTGCCTTGAGAGAGGTATGGCTCAACATGAATAGTGACGTTATTTTTAAAGAACTACTGCGCACAGCATAGAGTCAACACAATTGGGTATGGCTAAAGAGAATCCTAATGTAACAAAAAAGCACAGATAATACAGTATCTCATTTGAAAGAATTTATATCATCAGTTAAGTAAGATTTTTAAGCAGGAGATGGAAATATCTTACTGCCAGCATCCTAACAATACAAACTGAAGTGTAATCATTGGGACCACCCATACTTGTTACTTGTCATTCATAAACTTTGCACCAGACAATTTAATTGATGGTATCTATACAACCTGTAAGTTCCCATACAATGTGCAGGCACAGAAAGAATTTTGTTTTAGTGTCTCATGACTTGGATTTTTTATTTTTTTTAATGTCTGCACCAACTTACGAGAACCACTGAGCTGCATACAGATGAAATTTTTTGTGTAGCATATGGAGATGGTTGGCACCTGTTTGTCATGGAAACTCAGACTCCCCAGGTTTGAGAAGAGAACATAAAATAAGTAGAAAAAAATTACAGATATAGTGGTAAGCAAGCTACTGACACGCTGTATTGGCTTGATGTGGCAAGGTTTTGGTAGGAGGGGGGCGGGTTACAGGGGTGGCTTCTGTAAGAAGCTGCTAGAAGCTTCCCCTATGTCCAACAGAGCCAATACCAGCTGGCTCTAAGTTGGACCCGCCACCGGCCAAGGCCGAGCCAATCAGCGATAGTGATAATGCCTCTGTGATAACATTTTTAAGAAGGAAAAAAAGTTGTTGGGACAGACAGAAACGGCAGAAACTGCAGCTGGAGAGAGAGTGAGAACATGTGAGAGAAACAACCCTTCAGAAGCCAAGGTCAGTGAAGAAGGAGGGGGAGGAGATGTTCCAGGTGCCGGAGCAGAGATTCCCCTGCAGCCCCTGGAGAAGACCATGGTGAGGCAGGTTGTCCCCCTGCAGCCCAGGGAGGTCCACGGTGGAGCAGATCTCCACCTGCAGCCCATGGAGGTCCCCACGCCGGAGCAGGTGGATGCCCAAAGGAGGCTGTGACCCCGTGGGAAGCCCGTGCTGGAGCAGACTCCTGGCAGGACCTGTGGATCCATGTAGAGAGGAGCCTACGCTGGAGCATGTTTGCTGGGAGGACTTGTGACCCCCATGGGAGAACCACGCTGGAGCAGTGTGCTCCTGAAGGACTGCACACCGTGGAAAGGACCCATGCTGGAGCAGTTCATGAAGAACTGCAGCCTGTGGGAAGGACCCATGTTGGAGAAGTTCGTGGAGGACTGTCTCCCGTGGGACGGACCCCACACTGGAGCAGGGGAAGAGTGTGAGGAGTCCTCCCCTGAGGAGGATGAAGCGGCAGAAATAATGTGTGATGAACTGACCATAAAACCCATTCCCTGTCCCCCTGCTCCACTGGGGGGGTAGGTAGAGAATCTGGGAGTAAAGTTGTGCCCGGGAAGAAGGGAGGGGTGGAGGGAAGGTGTTCTAAGATTTGGTTTTATTTCTCATTACCCTACTCTGATTGATTTGTGATAAATCAAGTTAATTTTCCCTGTACTGCTAATGACATGTTATTTTATTTGTTAACTTTAAACACTTGAGTTCTTATGTTGTATGGCTGTGGAGAGAACCTTTACTGAAGTGCGCTCCAAAGATTTAAAACCCAGAAGATGACAAAATAATCATAACTAAAAATATTTAAGGCCTTATTCCCTCCACCCTCTTAATTTGCACATTTTAATTGGTGATGTTGCTGGTTCCAGCTGCCCTAAAATGCTGAATACCTCCAGTATCCACACAGAACCCAAACCTTCATAACAGGAACGGGTGATCAGACATACAATATTTGCACATATAATAAGCAAGGGGAAAATATTAACATTGGCATAATTATTGTGCCAAAGACTGAATTTCGGTGACAGTGTTTCCCAAGAAGAGATGAAGGGTTAGGATAAAAGAATCCTATCATAGTCTAGGTACATGAACATGAACTTTGGATCTGATAATAAAAGAAGGATCCCATTTCTACATCGTATATTATTGGTTGGGGAAATACAAATGGGAAAGCTTTTGTGGATAAGACCAACACACATAACTTCAGATTCTAAGGACATGAAAATATATTTAAGTACACACACACACATAAGTTCCTGGTAACGTTGCCCATAAGTAGTTAATAGATTCATATTTCCCTTTCCAATATAGTAACAGTAAAAATATAAATTCCATGATCTCCTTAAGAACAGCAACATTTAATGCCCAATTCCTATAGTCAAGAGGAGGCTTGTAAATATTTTTATATACTTTAATAACATCCGATTATAATTTTGTGCTAATTGCTTTAATCAGCCCAACCTGAAGTGTTATAGTATTTTTCCATAATTAAGCAATACCACATGACAAGCAGCGCTTTTCTGAGCTAATATAGTACTTTCTAATGCTATAATAAAAAAATATCATGCATCTTAATTATAACCAATAAAAATTCCATACACATTTAATTATATGCTACAGTGAAATTCCCATAACTTTAAAAAAAACTCTGTCAGGATTATTATGTTGTTAATATGAACTCACACTAATGGGCTGTGCCTACTATTAATGTCATTGCATATAGTTTACATCAGGAATCTGTATCTCCAATTTAAATGTTAATGGACTGAGTCTTCTTCATTTATAGTGCAAGAAAAGGATAAAGCCACTGAAGTTAATGAGATTATGTAAAACTGCTAACTAGAATATCAGTGGCTCAATATCCAAATGCATAGTATGGAGCACAACAAATTCTCACATACTTTTACCCCTAGGTGCTGTCAATACAAAGAAAAAAAAAATCAAAATACCACCTAATACCACAATGCATTTGAATCAGAGTAAAAATATAGGTCTTTCGCATGAATGAAGCTGATAAAGACCATTAGGTATCTTAACTTCTGTAAATCATGGATTACCTTTAGGCAAAAAGTTAACAAGGCAGCTTCAGTTTAGCATGTGAAAGATGACAAGACCCCGAGATGGTAGTGCCATATTCCTCATCTCTGCTGGAGTTTCCAAAGCAGTAGCTCTTTCTCCGAGGTGTCTCTATGGAGGAAGAGGAGTGATGTGCAAGCACGGAGCCAGAGTTCAGTCTGGAGATCACCTCCACCACCACAAAGCTAAAACTTTGACCAGATAATCACTCTTGCTTTTAAAAGATGAGTTTAAATGTTATTGCATGAACAAACCCCGTTTCTGAAGTTTGCTTTCCCCTCCTTGTGTGTATATGACATGATACCTACTAGATCAATGCCCTGAAGTCCTTGGTTTACAAAAGTTACACATCAACTCTACCACAGTGATGAGTAGTGTTCCTCAGGGGTCAGTATCGGGACTGGCGCTGTTTAACATCTTTCTTGGTGACATAGGATTGAGTGCACCCTCAGCAAGTTTGCTGATATGACACCAAGCTGTGTGATGCGGTCAACATGCTGGAGGGAAGGGATGCCATACAGAGGGACCTTGACAGGCTTGAGAGGTTGGCCTGTGTGAACCTCATGAAGTTCAACAAGGCCGAGTACAAGGTCCTGCACATGGGTTGGAGCAATCCCAAGCACAAATATAGGCTGTGTATTGAGTGGATTGAGAGCAGCCCTGCAGAGAAGGATTTGGGGGTGTGGGTTGACGAGAAGCTCAACATAATCCAGCAATGTGTGCTTGCAGCCCAGAAAGTCAACCGTATCCTGGGCTGCATGAAAAAAACTGTGACCAACAGGTCAATGGAAGCAATTCTCCCTGTCTATTCTCCTCTTGTGAGACCCCACCCGGAGTACTACATCTACCTCTGGGGCCCCCAACATAAGAAAGACATGGACCTGTTGGAGCCAGTCCAGAGGGGGGCCACAAAGATGATGAGAGGGCTGGAGCACCTCTCTTATGAAAACAGGCTGAGAGAGTTGCGGTTGTTCAGCCTGGAGACAGACCTTATAGCAGCCTTCCAGTACCTAAAGGGGGCCTACAAGAAAGCTGGAGAGGGACTTTTTACAAGGGCATGTCGTGAGAGCATGAGGGGTAATGGCTTTAACCTGAAAGTGTCGATT
>JAVJGG010000090.1:25820513-25843819 GCA_035590195.1 Aviceda cuculoides | reverse complement strand
TTATTAGTTTCTTCTTTTCTGTTCCATTAAACCATTCTTATCTCAACCCACGAGTTTTACTTCTTTTCCTGATTTTCCTCCCCCATCCCACTGGGTGGGTGGGAGTGAGCAAGCGGCTGTGGAGTGCTTAGTTGCTGGCTGGGGTTAAACCACGACAGATTTGCGACAGCACCTTCTGAGCCAGGGAGTGGTTTTTTTCCCTACAGGAGTAAGAAAATGTGTAAACATGTTTTCAAAGAGCCTTGATTTTATTGTCAAGTTAAGCCAATAATGACATTTTTTATTACACAACAAAAAAAACTTTGTATTCACATATGTTCTCTAGAATTTGCCTCATCTTTGTATAGTATCATAAATTACTTTTGTAGGACCATAAATAAAGATCAGAATCATATCCACTAGAAGATGGTCCAAACTTCCCAGCCACAATTTCATGGGAGTGTTACATAACAATTTGCTGCAAATTTTTTTTTTTTTTTTTGGTAAGCATTTTGTATGTAATGCACAAATTCAGATTCTTTCTGAAAGCTGCAGTTTGGTTATAGGCATCTACTTAGAAACACTTCACAATAAGTAGAATTACTACAGCAAAATCTGTTCAAATAACTTAATGCGTTGTTATTTAGACAAGAGAATTCATCATGACTGCTGTTGACACAATGAACGCCAAAATGTTATAAACCAGTATCTTCAGTTTTAGTGAGCAATAGGGTTTTGGGTCATTAGGCAGTTAACGAAAAAGATTTCTTTGCAACATTCCTCTTTTCTTGCTCTCAACACTTCAGCCTTTGGTGACAAACAGACCATATTGGACCAACCTTACTCTATGTTCTCTTTTCATCATTCAGCAAATTATGGCTCTACATGCTTCCAGGCTTCTGCAAAGTCTGTATTTGTGCCACTTACTCATACAAACAGTAACACTTTTCAGTGTGAATGGCAGTGCCAGGAACCCATAAGATGAGACGGTTAAACACGGAAAGACGAATAGAAGTTACTCTCAGAGTATTTTATGTGACCTAGAAACTGGAAATTGAAACAGTTGCTGACAGTGGGAACTCAAGATTTTGCAATCAGAGGGTTTGTAATAGGCTCCGAACATGAGGCAAGGAGTGACTGGTTATTTTGTAGCCTAGAAGTGGTTACAAGAAAATTTTGCAGAGAAAAACGTTGAAAACACAAGGGAAGAAGCATTTTAGTGAGCTTTGGGCCAAGCTTTTTTAGATGGGTTTCATGATCAGAAAATATTTCAAAAAGAATCCACTAGGGTTTGGCAACAAGAGCTTATTCTGTACTAAGGAAGAAGTAGCACAGCTTATTTGAACATACTTCAACATGTTTAACACTGGCATTTCTTCACTGTACATAAAATATAGCTGAGCTCTATCACGTAGTATCTACATATACCGATATACAAATAGATACTCACTGCTTTTGATTTTGGAAGAAACTTACTGGCTTAAGAATGGTCTCTCTCAGTTTTAAACTCTGCATCTTCCCCTTGTCTTAAACATATAAAAGTTTAAAAGTATTTTAAAGGTTGTGTATTTTTTTTTTTTTTAAATCGGTAGGACCAAGACTTTATTTTCAAGTCATCAAAAAAGAATTGGAACACAGAACTCAAATGTCCACAGCTTGATAAATTTAATAATCAAAATGAAAATGAAGCTCTTCAGTTCCTTTGCCATTCCTGAAAACACTGATATCCCAAATTCTGCCAGAGGAAAAAAACAAACTGAAAAACTCCACAACAACACTGTCCCACTAATTCACCTTAAACAGCTCTCACAGCACCACAGTGAGGTAAGCCATAGATAATCAACTTCTGATGCCTCTTCCCTGCCCAACCAATATCAGCTAAAGGGATTTCAGGTTCATTCTTCTTCTTCTGTAGAAGTTATCAGACGTGCAATACATGATAGACACACAATATTCATGTTTTAAGAGACTGTCTCAGATACTTGCAATGAAATTGCTACGTAAACCAAGAATGGACTTTAAATCTGTTCATTGCTGTTATGAAGCGTTTTTGCAGGCCAATTACAAATGACTGTAGTCTCTGTATAGGAGGTCAATAACTTAGTGAACGCTTCAGATCAAAATTTCTTCTTCTTAGCATATTATTGCATCATTCAAGAGCTGACTTCAACTCGTTCAATGTATTCATTATTCAGTTTTCCTAAATGAGTCTGTATGTATGGATTGATCAAGAATTTAGTGCCGATAGCTAAACATTGCCTGTATTTGCTTTCCAGGGAGAGTGTTGAAACTATATTTGTTAGAATTAATTTCTGGCTAAAGCTATATCCAACCCAAACTCCTACTTCTGTGTTATAGTCAAACAGACTAGTCTAAGCTATTAGCAATAAGTTTAAGTAGTGATGTTTCCCTAAACTGTGACATGTTCACACACTTTTTCTTTTTTTTTCCTGCAGTTGTCTTAATTTGCATTCAGAGTATTTTCGGTTATTAAGAGAGTTCTCATTTCAGAAACTCATAAGTTGGATATTTTCTGGATAAGTCATCTCTTGTGTTCAAGAGACTATTTTCTTTTCAGTCTAATAGCATCTTGCACTATATTGCTTTACTTCGGAATTATATTTAAAAAAACAAAGGGAAAAAAAAGCCAGCAGCACAAGAAACTTACTTCTCACTTGGTTTTGTCTCCCTATCAATCACCACTAGTTGAAGAACTAGGGTCAGTTGTTTTCTATCACTGTGGAAGAGTTCAATTTCATAGTACTAAAACTCACCACTTCACAGCAACAGTTTTGATGACACACTGTGTAATATAAAGCAGAGGGTACCAGGAACAAATACTCTTCTGAGGTCAAGGGAATTGAATTACATAGAAAAATAAGACCTCAAAACCAGTATAATAGAGGTATTCAAGATGATGGAAGTGCTCAATAAAATAGAGCTTTAGATATTTTTAAACTGATGAAATAAAAAATTTAAAGGATCACAACTTAAGAAAGGAGTAATAGCAAAACTAAAAAGCAGAACTATTAGGCTAGGTAGTTAAAATATAATATGGTACTTGTTTCATTTATTTTCACAAGAAATAAGTGCGTATGCTACAACTATCTAGGAGAGACTACAGAAGATGACTTCCTGAATGGTTCAGATAGCCAATATTACTGTTCCTCGAGGTAGAATTTTATGTGTTTAACAAAAAAGGCAGTAACAATTCACTGAAGTCACTGCAGCTACAGAGATCCATCAGGGTGGCTGTGACCCTCCTATAGCAACAGCTACCCCACCTCCATCAGGCAGCATATCACTTTGGCATGCTGAAGTCTATCATTTTTTTCTGATTAATATCAGAATTGCTGCTTGCTTATCACTTTAGTAAAGTGTGTTGTGCAAAGGGGTGAGAAAGATGTGATGTTAAGGCACAACGAAATAGAGACAAACATAGAGAGTTCCATTTTTGAGAGAATACCCTTTCAAGACATTTTCCCCCGGGGCCGCTGTAACAGAGTGCTGTATTTAAATCAGCAGGTCGTGCACAAGGAGATGGTTTAACTGCTAGTTAACACTAGATGATATACTGAAAATTACATGCTAATTAATTCTCCGTAGATCTAAGTGCCCTTCCTTCTATGTCATTTTCAATGAACATATTAACATGAGGAGTAGGATGGCATTAATTACTAATTCATATGACAAACATGTTAAGCTATATTAAATAGTTGATGGAGGTTAACTGAAAAGGAAGGTGTGGGTCAAAGTTGTCAACCACAGGCCATGGTATCATAAAGATACCACACATTAAAAAGAGAGCATATATTACCCATCCAATCTTCCTGTCAGATTGACATTCTCTTACATTAGATTTTCTTGCAAGATTATCATTATTCAGAAAATAAGATTTGTCTGTTCAGAATACAACAGTAAAAATCCCACAAAATGAAAGCAAGTAAATTGAACGGAAATAATATTGTTCTCTTAGAAAATGACAATGATTACATTTTTTTTATAAATGAACTCTTAACTATCCACACATCAAAACAGTTTGCAAATGGCAAAGAAACTGGGCAAGCATGAGTTACAGAAGTAGCTAAAGAATCAATATTCCAAATATTGTTTCTGCACCATTCTCAGCTGTAGAATAACAGAATCCTTTTAACTCACACATGTACAACTTCGGTACCCAAAACTACTGGTTTAGTATCTTTTAATTTTGAGTTCTGGAACTACCTCAAATAAAGTAAAATCCCATCACTGAAAACAAAGATCAAGCAACTAAATGCCAGATGTTGCCCATGCTTCTAAAGGATCTCTAATTCCAAGTAGTGACTACACGTCACCCAATGGGGGGTTTCAAAAAACATACAGAAGTAGTGCTTATAATGCTAAAATTATATTTTGTGTTTGTCACACAAAATACAATGATACACCTACATGCACAGCTATTTCCATAGTTTTAAAAAGTCGTTTCTCCCTTCCAGCACCCTCCAACAAAAGTACTGGTAATTTGTCATTAGAGGAATATTTAGCTGCTAAAGCCTATCCAGCATTTTTTTTTTTCTACACAGACTTCATCTGTGCTCATGGTCCCTACAATCTGATGTACACACACATATAAATTTAAATGTTTTTATAAGAGGGCTCATGGAAGGATTTTGAAAAGCTACATACCAACTTTGTTTCTGATGTCAGAGCTACAGTAGCCTTCTAGTGCCAGGGAAGCAGCTGACTGTACTAGATTGCAGGGCCAGAAGGGGAAAGGAGTTGTGCTGAAAAAAGCGACCACGGCTTTCCTAAAAGACACATAAAATAGAGGGTAAGATAGTTCACAGATGATGGTGCTAGAGAAACACGAGGATCATTCCCAGCTGTCTCATAATACCTTTTCCTATTTAGCAAGGAAAGAGTTTTATTTTTCTGTGCCTCCAGTTAACATTGCCTCTCTCTGCAAATGTGTTCATTACCTCCCCTATGAGAGTAAGATGTAGCTAGTCTTTCCTTCAGTATTTTGCTTAGTATTTGCACCACCACTGACAGTTTCCTACTGCAAGCCAAGTAGCCAATTCCCCAACATAACTTGAGAAAGTATTTTCCTTTTTTTTTTAATAATCAGCTGATCTTTGTTGTAAAAGTTCCATTATCCATCTATTTATTATTTCTATGCATTATTCTATTTGGTCTCCCACATTTAAATTCAAAATATTTAACAATCCTTTAAGTCAACAGAATATCTTTGAAAGCATTTATGAAAAGGAGCTTCTAGAAGAATATCCTTTCTTTGATTTGGTGCCATTAGATATATGCAAATAGTATCTTTTTCAATAAAAAGTCATCTTTCCATTCAACATGATGTCTGAATTAAAAGAGACCAGTGTGCAAATCATCTTAAAAATGAAAATCATACCTCCATAATACATATTTTTCTACTTGAATTGAGAACTCCTGCTTTATACATTCACAGTAATAAAGTCATTTGGGGCATCTGCATTAGAAATAATGCTCATTTGTAGGTACAAGATACAGGAAAGAAAAATGTTAAGGGATTTTTGGTTTATTTTAATAGTACAATAAATATCATAGAATCAGTGAATTTGGTGCAGGGAGGCCAGTGACCAAGCTCTGTGCCTTAGAGAACTAAAGATAAACTCTTATTTGTTCATGGTCTCCAGGGAAAATAGTTGACTTTGAGACATCTTACACAATCCACACTAAGAAACAGAACTTGCCCATGTGCGTAGATCGCTATTCAAAATGACCAGAATGATCACGAGAGATGCAAACACAGAACTTGGAATATACCTTTTCTGCCTAGCACAGAGTAGTACCAAGACTTTAGAATACATTCAAAGTTTTTCTTGATGTAGACTTCTAAGTAGCTGAACAACACACTTCAGCTCTGCAATATGACACAGGATACAAAAGCTAAAAAAACCAATACAGCCAGAACTTTTTACCATGCTAGACACAACTCCACAATGCATGCTAGACAATTTAAGGCAGATCCAGAATAAGCAGGAAGGAGAAGACTTACCACATCTTCTCAAAGTTTTGTAGTTCTGTAACCGAAGTAAACATCCATTATTGGAAAACTTTTTCCAAAGACATTAGTACATGCCTGCCACATTTAGGATTGATTAGCCCTTACATAGCTGGAAGAAAAACATTAGAAAATCTAGTAAGTTACTGAATACATAGAGGATGACAGAGGAAATGGGTGGTGGGGTGGGATAGAAAGCAGAAGATAATTCAGATTCAGCTGGATCCAATGTAGGCTGATCATCCACCTCTAGCTCAGCTCTAAACACCGCACCTGATCTCACTTGAGAAGTGCTTGTTACATTAACTTTATTTTACATTTTCTGTCCAAGATACTCAGATTAAAAATGAAAAATATGTTGTAGGTAGTATCTAGTTGGCCATAAGCCCCTGTGGTTAGAAATTTTGTAGAAATTGCTTATCTTGGCAGGGTAGTCCTCTAAAGCACTGATGGATTTTGAATAGAGCTTTTAAGTTTGCAATGACAACTTCTGCACAGCTGGGTGAGTTGGCAGGTAGGCTGAGGAAGTCAAAAAGTTTTGTAAAGTAGTTAAGGAACTACAGACAGGTGGAACTTGCCATTAGCAGAGCGAGGTTCCACTGTCTCACCTGTTTGTCTCAAATACATTGCGGCTTCTGCTGATGAAATAGGGATTAAATTTACTAAGGATTTGAGCATATTCTTAGAATAGGTAAGTGAAAGCAATTGTTCCCAGGTGCGTCTTTTACATGCCTCCCCTTCTTCCATCACAACTTTTGCCTTAGGGGTCCTCATGTCACAAAGTCACAAAGACTTTCATGTAAACTCTGTAGACACAAAAGGCGTTTGAACTCTTCTTCTCACACACTGAAGCTTGCATCACATCTGCTGCTGAGGGGGACTTAGGTATTGCCTAACCATCCACCCCATGTAAGACAGAAAAAGAGAACATTTAGCATAAACTGATGAGGCTCACTCATTGACTCCTTCACTACTATTGGATACTGAAGCCTGCACAATTTACCTTCTAATGAGGACACAGCACAAGACATCCGATATCCCCTCCCCAGGAGTGCTAAGGTGGGGTCACCATTTTTACCCTTAGGCCTTTTTAGCTAACAATCAGGCTGCACTATTTTTCAGGTATGAATAACTCTAGTAGGATCTACTGTTTCTTGAACAGACTTTATTCTCTAAGAAGGATCTACTGAGATACTCAAGTGGGATTTCTATGTCATTTTTAGCAATTAAAATAATTCTTCATTTCAGTGAGGCTCTTTTAATCACAAGTAAGCCAGTTTATAATCCAGAATCCAAGAAAGTCAGGAGGGTTTAATTCTGATAAAGATTTTTAATAGATCTTATGTGAATGCACATTTGGCACTGCAAAACAAAAAAGATGTGGCTTTAGTTCTGTTAAGAAAGATTTTACTAAGGGATGGAGGGAGAAGTCCAGCACACACACTTAAAACAAGGATTTAAGACAGGAATCATTAACACGAACATAATACATCATGACCAAGCACACAGAGGAACCATCTGAGCCTCTTTTGGCCCCAACTGCCCTGAGAGGAGGACTGCAGACCATCATACATGATATTTGTTACATCATTTGTACCAGTTAAGGAGAGGGGGGTTCACCTTGAATAGGTAACATTACTCCATTAAGGGGGTTTTTATGCAGTTTCATCTGTATGAGATCTAATCTTAATGACCTTTTCACCCTAACCTTTTTCTTTTCTTTTTTTTAAAGTAATGCAATTTGTGAGAACACATCTATATGGAAATTAGTTCTAAAGACTGTTGTATGTAATACCTGCCAAGTATAGAGTATTGGTAGAATTTGTATTTCTTAAATAGGAAGAATAGGATTAAGATATGGAAACTCAAAAATTATTTCACATCTTGCACTTTTACACTACTAAGCAGAGTTCCAGCATGCTTGCTTTCTTTAATGAAAATTATTATCTAAACATCAAGTAAGCAAGATGCTTCAGCCACAGCACACAAAGTGATTAATATATCAGGTACCTTTTTAATATTAATTACTGTTTACCACAAAACAAGTACCAGTGACGCTAGGACTCCCATGAGATGCTTATGCATGTATTTTTTTATTTAAACAGGTATTTTACATTGATTGTTTCTCCAATACTTATGGTTATCTTCTTAGAGCAAATTAGAGAAGCACTCAAGTTTCTGTTAGCACCTTATCCTGTCAACACTATAGCAGGCTGTAGCATTTTTTCAGATCACGGAATTTTCTTGAGAAGTTCTGTAAATGAGGTAGCTAAGAATAAAAGAAGGGATTAGTTTCTCAACTTGAAAACTGACAAAAAGACTGTGTTTAGATATATGAATGAATATTGTCTAAAACATGTGAACATACATTGACTGCTGAGTTAGATATTAAAAATTGAAGTTACTCAGTCTACTCTGACTAGGATAACATTAGTACATAAAATGAAGTTGAACCAGCACAGTTACGTCCTATCCAATGGCTTTATTTCACCAAACTCAGAGCCAACAGCTAAGAAATCCAGTGTCTCTTCTAAGCAAGGAAAACAGATTTCCTAGCAAAATCAGTGCAGTTCACATTTCTTTCTGAACTTTAAGATGTAGGAAAAACTTCTAAGCACTCACAGAAGCAGCACCTCAGGATACACTTAGCTCTGAGGCCAGGTAGCAATTCTCTAGGTATAACCTACATGGCCAGGGCTTATGCATCCATCCTGCTACCACAGTCAGTGTGCAGTGCACGGGTTGATTCTCCTTCCCACAAGTTCAAGGATGTCCAGAGCCCTTCCCAGACCATGTTTGTAGCCCTGCTGCTTCCCAGGCCAAACTGGGGTCAGGGAGGAACTACGCACTCCAGTGTTCCTTTCTGGCAAGGAAAGGCTTTTACAAAACCCGCTGCTCCTCAGAATTATCTCCTGCAACTGTTAATATCAACATGACCCTTTTCTCTCCCCCGTCACCTCCCTGCTCTTGCCCCAGTCCCCGCTGGGCTGTTGCCAGCAGCCGACGTCCGACCCAGAGGTGAGGAGCAGCGGGGGCCCGTGCCCCTGGCGGGCACTGCCGTGGGGCAGGGTTCACTCTGCTTCCTTTCCAGGGGCTCGGTGAGACAGACAGCGGTTTGTGACTCCTCAACTCACAGAAAAATCTGAAAAACTGCAGAAATACCAAAGCTAGCAGTGGAGCACAGGATGAAGCTTTTGTGCTCTTTGACTGAGCAGACCTCTCACCATGGAGTTTTGCTCATCCAAGGGCCAAAGGATTTGGCTTGCAATGTTTAAAACTTAAAGTCCCTCATGAAAAAAACCCATGAATTTATGCTATGGTGACCAGTTAGAGAGTTCTTAAATACTAGCAGTTATTTTAGGGTATTTCGCTGCTGCTTCTCCTTTCATTTTTGCCCTGAAGCGTGAAGACATATTTTCCAGCGCGGAATAACATGGAAAAAAGCACCATAAGCTCACTGGTCTCTATTTTTTGCATAAAAACCAGGAGCATAGCTGTCACTAAGCTGCTTATTCAGGCCAAATCCCCAGGGGCCCTGCAGCAGCCCCCCTTCAGGTGGTTTCTCTGAGCACAGTCGCACCCTGGCAGAGACTGTCTCCCCTGTGCAGCATTTGATCTCCTCTGTTGAGTTTCTCTCCATTTCTACTATAACTTCTTAAACTTTGATTCCAGCAGGAATCAAATTTAATCTGTTTTAGTATATTCGATGCCCCACTGATTTATTCAAAGCTGAATAAAAGTATTGCAGTACCTATGTTTCCTATTTTATTTTGGGAACTATATTATTAGTAGCCCCATTCAGGAACTAGATTAACTCGAGTCAAGCAGATTAAAAACCCAGGCTACACCTGTGGTATTCAACTTGCACTTTAATCTTATCCACTAAATCGAAAAAGGTCTGGATAAAAATGAGACAGATTAACCTATCATTTGTCTCATAGAAGGGTCTTCACTGTAAAAGAAGATTTGGTTCTCCTCCAATTCTAGTAAATTTTCCCCTTCTTTGCTGGAGAACACCACCGCTGTACCAAACTATTCCATTTCATCAAACAAAATAAAACAGCCCTTTTGAAACATACAAGCAAAAACCTGGTTTTAATATCTACCCAAATGAAAGGAAAAACACTATATTTCTTATGTTTGATTGATATACTACAAGAAAAATTAAAATGCTTTCTCTTTTTACTTAATTTTTATTCTATAATTGATAGATATATTATTTGATAGTGCTTTTTTAAATGAGATTCCTTTATTTCTTTTTCTAGTCACACTCAGATATCACGTGAGTGAGCTTTCTGGTTTTAATATAAACTAAAATTAAGTAAAAGATGAAAATAATAAATATATTTGTAAGAATGGTTTTAATATAATGCGTATTTGTATATATACATGAGATGATCAGCTACTAAATATTTTATTTTGCTCTGTATAGGGTAGAATATATCTACATGAGCTCAGACAGATTGAACAATAAAATGAACCTGACAAAATGTGTTTTAAGTCAGGAAACAGAACAGTAAAGCAATTTCCTGAGTTATTTAAATGCTTTCATTGGAGAAATGTCATTACCTACTTGAATTACACTGGAATATAATTATATAAACACCACAAATAACAATGTTTTACCAAGAAAAACAGAAGTTAAGAGAGGGGATTTATTTCCTGCCATATTTCTTCATTTTAACATCAAGTTCTGGTTGTTATAAGAAATAAATCAAAAGACAGGTTCTAAATTTATTTTAGGAGTCCATGTCCTTTACATGCACATACTTAAAGTATCTGATATGCAAATAGCTCCACATATTTGGTCCCCTGCACGTTTAAGATTACTTACTCCCCCTACTCAAAAGCTCTCTCTTTGAACTGTTTTGGTTACCTTAATCGGAATTTTAACCTCAAAATTTAGCATCACTGAGGATGCTTATAAAAAGACTGCTTATGAGCAATTACTTCTAATATTTTATTTTCATAGGCAAATTCAGAGGAGGTTTTTTTCTTCTCATGTTCTTAATTTTGGTATTATATGTGTTACAAATTCATCACAAATATCTGTCTGGTGTGTCTAGCTGAAATGAAAGATTGCAGAACAATATTATCCAAAAATAGAGACTGAATGAACAATCTGAGAAGTTGTGTTTACTTAAGAATTTGGAATTTAAGTGAATTTTAATAGCCTGAGGGTGGTCAGATGAGAAAATAATTGTAAAATGTGTATTGTGGAATGTTTGTTGTCACTCAGAAATTTTAATATCAAAGTTGTAATTGAGCACAAACTTACACATATTACTATTCTTATAATCCCACTGATTTTAGGGATTCCCACAAAAATGCCTATAAGTAGAATTTGAGCCTTATCCAGCCACAAAATATTTGTTAAAATATGAAAGCCAAATGTGGCTCTTCCCACTTGCTTTCTCAACAACCCAAACAACTCTGATTCAAAACAGGTGTACACATTAGAGGTAAAGGTTTACTCCTACTCATAGTGACAGTATATCTCTAGAAAGACTTTAAGCTGTATGCTATCCCATTGTGAATTAAAAAGGAGGCCTGTATGGAGATAATTTTTGTTTAAATACATGTACTTCATTAATTGTTCCGTAAAACAAGCAGCTTACCTTCTCAAAATAATTTTTGTCTTAGACTTAGGTTTTGGGAAAGATTACTTGCAAGTAAATGACAAAGAACCTTCTCCCCAAACGAATATGGCACGAAACTAAAACTGATGCACTCCTCCTCTCCCTCCTTCGATAGTCTTTACTGATAACATTTATAACCAGAGAATGAGCTGGAAACAAGAAGGACTAAATCACAGTGGATTCCTTTTTCACTCCAGCCTCTGTTACAAATTCCCACATAAGTCAGTCATTTAGGCTTTTTTCCAGAGGCGGCAAACATTGTTTCCCACAGTGTTCAGCTAGACCAATAAACAGTCAGCTGCTTTACAAACAGACATTCTTGCCTTCCTCTGTGCCTCAGTTTCCCCATTTGCAAAAAGTGGTAATAATAACACCCGCCTGTTTTAAAGTGATATTATCTTTGAACAATGTTTGAATGATAATTCCTTTTTATGAAAAGATAACTATTCTAAATGGACAACTCATTAAAGCTAATGCAACAGAATAATGTTAGTAAAATGCAATGGATAAGTTATCTGTGTCATTGTAAGACAGGTCGTAAGGGAACTAACTCTTACCTGTAATATTCAGACTGAGAACAGACAGCAGCTGTAAGACTTAAAATATTTAAAATATTTGTGAAGCTTTATCCAAAATTTAACAGTATAATATTTTTAAACCATCAACAATGGTTTAGGGAACTGGTCTTGTTTTATTCATTATACACAAATTTACTGGTCAGCAAAAAGTAGTGCTTTTCCATAAGCAAGCTGAAATTTCTACATTTTAGGAATTCCTTACTGTTTATTGGACATATTGTTCTTACATTTAGGAGCTCTTTCAGTGCCACAGTACCATGTCCAATACCTTTGTGTCATATTCCAATGTCTATCTGAATCTGATGCTTATCTTGTTTCTGAGACCTTTTTTTGTAAACATATTGGAAGGTGATAGTGGCATTCTATGCATGAAATGTTTGGTGTTTGGAAAATAAAATAGGAAAAAAATGTCTAGTTGTGTTTCAAATTTTTGTTATAAAAAATGAAGTGTTTTTAAAAAGTTACCTTGAGTATTTAAAATGCTGTTAATCTAGCAGAAGTCTTCAAGATCTTTATTCCTCCTTATACAGGGATGAAACACTGACATTAAAGTGAAAAGAAAGTCAAGTTAGGCTACCATAATCCCTCAGGATAGGGAGAGTTGCTGTCGAAGATAAATAAACCAAGTACAAGGGGAAGTGAAGTGAAGTATACTATTTGGGGAAAAAAATTAAGGCAATAGTATTCTTTCCCAAGCAATGTCATATACTCTTGACCATCAATAGAAAGAGTGCTTTCTTCATAGTACATTTATCTATATCCAGTTCAAAAGCTATGCATGCACAGGCAGGGAACAGAAAAATTTGATGTGTTTCTATTATGAAGAGAATCTATATGTACTATTTTTTCAGATTAAGATTGTGCCTGTTTTAAAATACAGCCTGTCCTTAAATAAACCAGTCCACTCAATCAAATCAATAAATGTTAAATCAACTAAAGACAGAATGTTTGGAAATTCAGAACATGGACTCTGGAGGTAATGTGTTCAGCACCAACAACATAGTTGTCAGTGTAGCATGTCCCAGCTACAATCTGACTTGTGTAAGAGACAACAAGGCCACGTAGGGTCCCTGCGCACTTGCTAAGAAAACTGCTCAGTTGAACCAGTGTGCAGAAGGAGAACCTAAATGATACAGAAAAACTTGGAAGAAAGAACTTACACACATAATGCACTTTTTATTAACTCTGTGTCCTGTTTGTGTCAAGAAATATCCTGTCAGAAGGGGTGAGGACCTGGCATACAAAAACAGTAGAACATTCCAGGCACAGAGGACAAAATTCAAAGAAGTCATAGGAGTACAAAGAAACTAAAGTAATTTTTGTGTTTGACTATACTAGAGAATCAAGATCTGGATACAAAAGAAAAATATTTCTTCTTCTTGAACAGTCTGTTAAAGTAATATGCCATGTTTCCATAGTAATAGTATTGGAAAGTACACAATTCTTTATGTGTAGGAACTGTCTTCAGTAAATGGCAGTGGAACGCTATAGGATTTTATTATTTAAATTGGTTAATGAGTGTTTCTCATTTCTAATTCTTACATGGCCTTGATTTAGTACAGTCTGTCCATAAGTTCTTCAGAGGTTTTTATGTTAACCACATTGAGACAATTGCAAGTGGAACTAGATGACAATGGGGTAGGAAGCGGGAGTGGCAAAGCCATATAAAGATAGAAAAGAGGTGGTGGAAAAATCACATCACACTCAAGGAGTTAAGGACAAGTCTCCTGAGAGAATTTGTTCAACTTGCAAGGGCCACAGAGACTCATGTGAGCATTGCAGAGATCATCATAGTACAGCATATTCACAATTCCAGCTTTTGGTCAAATTGAAGTTAAGGCTGTAAAGATCCAGGTTTCCTCAGGATCTTTTGCAGGAGGAAAGGAGAAGACAGCTAAAGTCACCCCAGCAGTGTGTCTGCATGTGGCTCCATAAGTATATTTCAACCACTTAGTGAAAAGTCTCCCTAATCTGCTATTCTTATAAATTCACCCCCACCTACCCTCAAAGTATGAAGTAGGTTTATTTATTTGTTCACCATTTAAGGCTATAATGTAATCTCCCTCCTCTAGAGGAACAAACTCAAGGCTAACAGTGCCTTGTATTTCAGACAGAACAAATGACTCTATATTTCACTTATCAAAATAAGAGGGACTTTTTTCCTCAAAAAAAAATCAATTTTTTTGTCTTCCTGCTTTCTTTAGTTCACAGAATGATATATGAGAAAGCCAATTAGATGAGACATAAAGAAAAAGAGAAGAATGAAGAGCAAGATTTTTTTTATTACTTTTGTACACATTCTGATTTTTCTTAACAGATTCTGATGACCAGAGATACAATCACATTATTAAAAAATGGCAGACACATCATATAGTGAATTAATACGCTGGCAGATTTGCAGAACTTCCATTTCAAGCAGAGAACCTAAAGAAGAATCTTTTTGTAAGTGCCTATACTACATCTTCTTTGTAAACTTCCTCCTCTCAGCTAGGAATTGCAAAAAGATAGCAAACAGTGTCACGCAAAAATGCCTGTACACTTCAGAGATATGGCATGTAACACGTACAAAAAAACGATCATCCATAGCTGACAATACATATTGCTCATGCTGTTAATAGAAAATAAAGCATTCTCACAAGAGCTAACTACAGAAGAATATGCTCACTTCTCTTTCAACCATGGTAATAGCATTAACGTTACCCATGCCTTTTTCAAAAGCTCTTGGCTTCAAGGGATGTCCCTCTCTAATTGTGGGTACCCAGGTAGAGGTTGCAGTCTTGTATCGCTTTTAACATGCAGCTTAGGCAAGATGGTAAAATAAGTGCTTCTCTTAAGCCCCTTTCAGTCACTCCTTACTCTAAATATCAAGTAGAATATTTTCGGTCAACAGGAATGGCTTACACTGTTAGGCGCTATATAGTTTAAATGGCTCACACTGTTGTCAGGCACTATATAGTTTAAAGCACATGTAGTTCAGGATTACAGGGTTGTAATTAGCTGTGGATATAAGGCGTAGAGTTCTCTGTATGACACAGTTGTTGGAGACAGCACCTTGTAGCGATCCAGTGTTTGGAGGCAGGTTACATCCATGTTACTAAGGAAAAGATGGTGAGGGACCCTACAAGTAGAAGTTCCCGTGGTCATAAACAAACAATGGAATGGATAGAAAAGCACATAAGAGATTTTTTCGTAGCAATTCAGCACTCTTTTTGAACCTTTCACTCATTCTAAACATGGCGGTAATTTCATTATGTTTGAAGGCAGTCAAACTACCTGACTCCACACCTGTACCACTTCCAGAGAAGCACTGGCTTTTCATGATATCTCGAGCAAACATAAATACCAGTAAGAGTGTACCTATGGCATCAGAGGCTGGCCTGATACCATGCCCTTTGAGTATATATAATAACCCACTAAAGGCTTTCCCTGCTAGCTTCATTTCTCCTTTAACTCGGCTCTGCTTCCTTCATGAAATTCTCAAGCTTGAGCTGGCTGGGCTAGTCTAGTGCACTGTTGGAGTCTCATGCTCATCCATTAACAAGGATGAAACAGTTTTAACTCCTTCCCAATGCTAAACCAAAATTTCATTTTTTAAGAGTAGATTCCATCATACTAGCAAGTTTGAATGGAGAAAGTCAATATACTGATTCCAAATACATGGTTTTCTAAAGATGGTCTTGTACTATGGCTGTCTTTTCTCCTCCTAGCTGCAAAGTTCCTTCTGACCTTCTCTATCCCTATTTGTCTCTATCTCCAGAACTACTCCTTCACTGTTCAACTGCCTGTTGTTGTGTTTATCCTTCCCTCAGGAAAGAGTTAAAGGAGAAAGGAGGAAAACATCTACAATTAAATTGCTCTAAGTTGTTCCTGCCTCTTGGCAACTGCAGGTTGTGATTCACAGGTTTAAAACTCTCTTTGTCACTTTAGAAAGGATAAATAATGCAGGGTCTTACATTCATATGTGCAGTAGAACAGGAATGCTGGGAGTTACATATTGGTACTGAAAAGACAGCCACATTCAAGGGGGTAAAAGCTGGAATGTTAATTCTCTCAAAGGGGTCTCTAAGACAAGAAACACTAAAGAAAATTATCAAATCTCTAATGGCTTGAAGAAACTTAATTGTAGTATGGTGGGTTTAGAAGCAGTTTGTGTGTTCGTCTAAAGGTGTAAGTAGAAAGCAAACTTATCTTGCAGAATTCCTATAAGGAATTGCTCTCCAGCAAACTTCTTGCAAAACTGCCAGCTTGTGATATGCACAAAGGACTATTTTTGTTACCTCTTTATTAGCCCAACAATTTTGTTAGCAATTATGTTCAGCAAACAATTGCCCATTAGTGTATTCTGCATGTCTTATTCCATTGAGAGCCAAACAAAACTAAAGCAACTCAGCAAACAAAGTTGAAAGCACAACTGTCTTCAGGTCTAGTGACTCAGGAGCCTGATGGCTGAGCTTTGGAATCACAGACTTTCAGACTGGCTGAGGTGGGAAGGCACCACTGGAGATTGCCTAGTCCAACCACATGGTCAGAGCAGGGCCAGCTAGAGCAGGTTGCTCAGGGCCATGTACAGTCAGGTTTTCAATATTTCTAAGGACAGAGACTTCACAATCTCTCCAGAGAACCTGTTCCTGTGTTTCACATCCTTACCGATGTTTCACCATTTTACCATAAAAAAGTTTTGCCCTGTATTTAAATTGAATTTCCCGTATTTCAGTTGTGCCTATTTCGTCTTGGTGTTGTCACTGAACACCACTGAAAAGAGCCTAGATCCATCTTCTTTACTCTCTCCCTTCAGTGCTTATACACACTGATAAGATCCTTCCTGAGCCTTCTCTTCTCCAGACTAAACAATCCCAGCTGCCTCAGCCTCTCCTCATACAACAGACACTGGAGTTTCTTGACCTTGATGGCCCTTCACTGGACTCGCTCCAGTAGGTCCATGTATTTCTTGTCCTGGGGAGCCCAGAACTGGACACAGCAACCAGGTGTGTTTCACCAGTGCTGAGCTGAGGGGAGGATCTTGTCCCTGGACATGCTGGCAATATTCTTGTCCACCAGGACCCCAAGGTTCTCCACTTCAGGGCTGCTTTCCACATGTTTGACCCCCAGCATGTACTGCCTCATAGCATTACACCTCCACAGGTGCAGCACTTTGCCTATGTTGATCTTCACGAGACTTCTGTCAGCCAGTTTCTCTCAAGATCCCTTTGAATGACAGCACAACCCAACACTCCACCTAGTCTTGTATCAACTACGAAGCTGGACAGGAAGCACTCTCCCCCATTGTCCATGTCATTAAGGAAGATGTTAAACAGTAGTGGACTCAGTATTCCTGAAGATCACTCTTATCAGTAAAGACTGAGGCCAAAAAAGGAATTGAGTATCTTGGCCTTTCCCACATCCTTCATGAGATCCTTCCCCTGCCCCCTTCAGCAGCCCTCTTCAAGCATTTAGCTGTTTTGATTTAAAATATTCTCTCCACCCAGCACCATAAAATGGGATGCATGTTCACAGCTTGGGAGTTCTACCTTCACCAGGAGTTTAAGCTACACCACTGGACTTCGAGCTACATGATGCATCCAGTCTGTTTCCTCTACTCTTCAGGTAGTTACTTCCAGCTGAGACGCAAGGTGTAAAGGGTTAGCATTCTATCACCGCATCTAAATCTGCCAGAGCTAATCTGTCAGAGCCTTAATTTACATTTACAAAATGCCCAGCTGGCTACTACTTCCAATATGCAGTAGCTTCTCTCCAAAGGACAAAGGGTGGAATATTGTACCAAACAGGTGCACAACATGTGCTTGCTGGACAAGAATTAACTGGTAACAGAAAGCAACCAATAAGTGGGAGTCTTTTCTCTTTTTTCCTTTAATACAGTTTTCTCCCTATTCTTTCACCATTCACTGTGCAAACACGGAGCAAACTTGAATTTTTCATCCAGTGCCCGAGAAGGTTTCGGTACTACAGGACATAATCTGTACATGACAGTGAGGTGAGTGACAGCATGTCACTTACCGTGCTGCTTAGGATGTAGCATATTATAAAGTGGCAGTAACATATAACAAAGAAGATAAGTGACAGGACAGTCACTTCAGTGATAGGCATGAAGGTTACTCCAAAAATCTGCAGTCTTTTCTTGCTTGCTCTCAGTTCCTTGTCACTTTGAACAAATGCTCATGCCAAATGCAAAATGTTTCAAAAACACTGCTTGGAATATATAATTACACAGTAACCTTTCAGGATAATTTATCTAGCTTAATTTTTTTTGCACAATTACAAGTACTGTCCAGAAAACACAATCTCCATCTACAATGATACTGTTGGTGGACTCAAAGATCACTACTCAGAGTATAGACTATACTCTCTTGCACAGCTCATCCTGCTGAAATAAATACAGAAGAAAGGAGGAATTCATGGTCCCCCTACCACCTTGACAGAATCTAACATGTAGAGGAGATTTCAGAAAAAAGAGCATAGACTGGTAATTTTCCACCAAAGTCAGCAGTAACTGAGAATGCACATTACCACAGGTTCCCATGTTTTCTCACAAGTGTCTTCTCCTTCCCAGCACAGGAAAGGTGTTGCGGAATGGGAAGACCCCTTTCTTGCAGGTAAGAGGGCTTGAAGATGGCCTCTGGTAGCGGAAGAATTTTACTGAAAAAGGTGAAGGCTTTTTTTGGCATGGTCATATACCTGCTTAAGTCTGGGAATTTAAACACAATATCAGTAGGGAGAAACAGCATTGATCTAAAATCCCTTCCTATGTTTAGAGGAAGCAAGATGCCTATTGTAGACAAACAATAGTTCAGAATTATTTCTCTAGCTCTAATGCAAAGAACCAGAGCCAATGAGCTTTCACAGCTGACTGCTGATTTTTCAACTCAATTTTCAAAGAAAGATTATGATATAGTTTTTCTATTTAAAAAAAGTGGAGGAATGTTTTTAGAGCACGCAATAACAGAGTTGAAATAAGTAATTAAAGAACAAATACAACCATTTGCACCTCCTATAAATCGATGCTTGATTAGATGCTGACAGAAGGTGAAAAAAAAAGTATCTCTCGTCAATGAGTTTGGACAGTGAAAACTAAATAAACAGTGCAAATAATGACAAATATACAAGATTAAATTTTTTTTATTTCTAAATCCCATAAGATGTTATTAGAAACAAAAGTGAAACAAAGAAGACTGAAATAAATGCAGCTTGGTTTCCTGAGGATTTGTATCTCATGATTTAAGCTCTGATTTGAGCTTTTCCTCTGGCACAGGAATTTATAACCTTTCCTGCAAAATATGAGCTATTTCTGCCCTCTTTCCCTCAGAAAAAATGCTTATGGGGTCTTATTTTTACAATAATACAGATAATTCAATTATCTTTGATACGTCTGCCCTTCTGTCAAATTTGATTGACACCGGTCAGTGTGTTCAAAAGTTATTTGACAAGATATTTAGACAGTCACACACAGACCAAACAAATGAAAAAATATTATTTCTTTTAAGAAACAGGCTAAAAATATTTTTAGAATAATCTTTTATCCTTTTATGTTCAGCTTCATGCAGAGGGAAATATGCGACACTGGAATCCTTTATAATAAGGAAATCCTAATGAACAAGTCAGATTGCTCTTTAAGGCTTTAAGAATTTCAGAGGAAAGAATAGCAATACAACATTTCCTGGCAGCTGAAATTGTTTTGCAAACATTGACCCTTGAAATCTTTACAAAATAACACCAAATGAGACTCATGCTAATGAAAATCGACTTCTTAATAAAATAAATGGGAAGTGAAGGTAGCAGGCTGAGCTCACAAGATCAAATAAGGACTACAGGACCAGCAACATCTAAACTGATCTCCACTTTCAAGACACTGGTAATCTGTAATTTTTTTCCAGCTATTTAGGTCAGATAGAATAACACGTAATTTTGGATTAAATGTAAAAGTGCAGATAAGCTGCCGTATTTTTATTTATCCTTCTACACTTTTTACATCAAAACAACCTAGAAGTACCCAGAGTTTATATTTGCTAAATGAAGCACTTGAAGTTAATATTTTTGTAATGAGTGTCATGGTTTTTAATGCATATTTTAGTCTCTTATTAGAAAAATAGACTACCATGACATTTAAATACACAAAGATTACTTTTGTAATACATGCAATGTCTTCCTATGTAATCATTTATGGGAAAAAAATCACAAAAAAAGATTAACCTGCACACTGAGGACACATTTAACATAATCTAACCTTAGGCTCATCATTACCTGTATGGCACTGCTGACCTTGAAAAGTTTTCATGTTAACCAGGAAACGTGGTATAGCCCTAGGACGCAGAACTCAAAAAAATGCCATGCAGACTGTGCTCCTCACTTTGTGGTGTAATAATTATCACATTTCTGCCTTAAAATGACAGTTTGGGTATGCTCTCAATAATTAATTTATTCAGTAGCCTTAATAAGACCAAATAAACAGAGCACTTATATAAATTCCAGGAGTACTTCTATAAGAAGTGCAGCTGAGATAAAAATATCACAGTACCTGACCTCTTTTGAGAGACACAGTCGAAGACAGAAGGGCACCTTCCAGCGCCTGTTTTTGAAGAGAAGCTAGTGCAGCAGAAACAGACCGCAAAAGGAGGCCCAGCGGAATGATGACGAAGGGCCAGGTTGAGGCTCTCATCGTGAGCAGGCAGGGTGGTGGCTTTTTCAGCATGGGGCACCCGCGATGCCACAGTGCCAAATTTATGCGGTGCCAGAGCTGGTCATTTGACAAATCAGCGCCTGCAAGATGGAAGCGGCCTTCTGACAGGAAAGTTTCCGTGCTTCTGAAAACTCTTACAGCTGACTTCTTTCACAAACTTCTGGGTACAGGTCAAGGTCTCACTTTCTGTTAAGCTGCCTAAGTAAGTACTAAGGAATTTTTAGCAGCAGAATGAATACATTGTATAAGTCTCTTTAATATCACAGACACAGAAGCCTGATGGTTTTGATTTTTTTGTCGATTAAAAGTGGTTTCAATGCTGTGACAGTGACTACCATTAAAAATAAGTCAATCGGTCAATACAATTCTTACCGTAACGTCTGTAAAATTTTATGAACTTGGGATTAGGCTCCGCTTGCATTGAATCACTGGAGCGTACTGTGCCTCTGTGGTTTGTACCTCTGAAAACTTACCTTACAGAAAACAAAACCATTAGCAAGATAAATAGGAAATGCCAAAAAAAATAAATATAGATTGCACAGGATGACATAATTTTAATCAGATGTATAAGCAAACTCAGCAAATTCAGGCATAACTTGTCAGTAGCTAGCATTTTTCTGTGATCTTCATGGTTCATTTTTCTTGTACAACAACAATCATAAGACATCTCAATTTTTTATCTAAAGGTCATTATTCATGTGCCTTCATTTATAATATGTTGCTTGAATTTATTTCACTCTGGTTAAAATGGAACTGTATGCTTTCGAAAGACCAGCAAGATTTGCACTTTGTCTTTAAAACGCTCCGTTTAGCAGTGTCCACAGCAGTTTGAGATGGCTCAGATTTGAGGCTGCAGTTAATTCTGCAATTCAGGAAGTGAAAGCAGAAACAATTGAGAATTCTTTCTCTAACCTCATTATGACAAGAGAATCAAAATATATTCTCCCTGGAGATGGGGGGAGGGGGGGAATGATCACATTAATGACTTTTTTTTTAATCAGTCTTTAAGCTGTGAAGTACACAAAAAAAAGTTAGAGCACCAAATGACAGAAAAGGCAAAAATGGCAGCACATGTAGCATTGTCCCAGGGTGCTTTTATCACAGAGCTGCCTGAGCTAGGCTCTTTTCAGCAGCCAGCAGTTACCCTCAGTTCATGCTGGTCAGGTCTTTTACCGAGAGTTTTTCTTTCAGTATTTATGTAGTGCAGCAGGCAACTGTTTACCTCAGAGGCATAAAAGTAAATCCAGATGTGTTTGATCCATAGTGCCACAGTGGCTCTGTTGCCAATGGAAACAAAGGGTCCTTTTCAGGGAGTTCACACAACAGGCCCTGCGATGGTAGAGAGAGCCATCCGTTTCAGCCACTGTACTATTTGTGGGTATTTTACAGATATACACATGCATGTATAACAAAATACTGTCTCTTTAACATTCCACTAAGGATCAAATGAGACAGTTCCTGCGTTTCATATTAATTACATGTTACCTTATTTAAACAACATAACCGTTTTGAACCCCTTTTAAACAAATTCATAGTTGAAATCTAATAAATGTTCAAGCTATAACCATCTGTTTTGTTCCTCCACGTTTCACCGTGTAGGTTGTTAAGTACTTTGTGGACAGCAGCTTGACAAATCTCTTTCATGCTTACTCACAAATTTGGCTTTTGAAGATGACCCTGAGCATGGGGGTTTAAGATGCTGCAGAGACTGGATGACATAACAGAAGCGCTCTTCTTAAAGGTTTCTTTTGAAAAATCACTTATTTATGAATATGCTTTAACTTCCTAAGTGTAGACCATGTGTAGACCTCTGTACATTTTACAGATAACTGATCGCGTATGACACGTTTCGGCAGATATCAGTGCAGCATTTTTTACAGCCCTTTTCCCAAAGAGAATCTGAGGTAATACAGAAGGAACATGGTCGGATCAAGGACTTGAATGCAAAGTGCATGATATCTTAAGAGCTCCACGTGTATTGTGGTTTAACCCCAGCCAGCAGCTAAGCACCATGCAGCCACTCACTCACTTCCACCCCCATCCAGTGGGATGAGGGAGAAAATCGGGAAAAGAAGTAAAACTTGTGGGTTGAGACAAGAACAGTTTTATAGAATATAAAGAAGAAACAAATAATGATAATGATAACACTAATAAAATTACAACAGTAATAATAAAAGGTCTGCAATATACAAAACAAGTGATGCACAGTGCGATTGCTCGCCACCCACCAACTGACACCCAGTCAGTTTCAGAGGGGCGATCCCCTGCCCCTGCCCCTCCCCCAGTTTCTATACTGGATGTGACATCCCGTGGTATGGAATACCCCGTTGGCCAGTTTGGGTCAGCTGCCCTGGCTGTGTCCTGTGCCAACTTCTTGTGCCCCTCCA
>JAVJGG010000090.1:25804342-25820438 GCA_035590195.1 Aviceda cuculoides | reverse complement strand
CGCATACTGAACTCAAAACACAGCACTGTACCAGCTACTAGGAAGACAATTAACTCTATCCCAGCTGAAACCAGGACCACATACAATGCAATGATGGGGTAAATCTTCAACTGTAGACATCGGCAGCTCCAGTGTTGTAAAGAATATAGCTCAACCTCCTCCCTCTTTACTGACATCATTAAAGAATATCCTCACAAAATTTATACCTTACGTGACTTTGCTTAAAGACATGTTGCATGACTCTTCAGATTTCAATTCGAGACGGCAACTAGCAGATAAGAGCACGTTATTAAATCTGCTTTTATTTACAATTCATCAATGTTTATAACTTGCTTATAATTTTTGCATTTTGGCATATGATTACATAGCTGTCAAACCAAATCAACAATTCTCAACATCTTCAGCTAAAATGATCGTCCTCAGTTTTACCTTTCTGTACAAGTATTAGTTTATACACAGTGATAAAGTTTCATGCTAAATTAAAAGAAAATAATTGTAACTCATTTAAGCTGTAATATTATTCTCCATTAAGAATCTAGGGCAAAGAAGCCTTGAAAATGTCATCTGTATAAATATTCCTGTACCTGTGAACAGATAACTTTAGAAGCAAATTTGACAGTGGAGACAAAGAATAGCTTCTTCACATTGCTGTAGATGACTGAGATCATTTGAATGATTTGTTGATAAGCCAACATACAAAGTAAATACAAAGAGGACAGGTTGGACTTGTTATTACCAAAAGAAAATTGATTACAAGAATGCCTAGCATATGAATTCAAAAACATAAGAGTACTGACTAGGTTTGCTTTGTCCCACATAATAAGAGAACTATATCAATGATCTGAAATTTCAGTGACTTTTCTACTTTTTTTGTTTGGGGATTTTATGTGCTTGGGCTTTTGGTTTAGTTTTTTTACAACTGGAAGGATGTTGGAATTCAAACAAGAGAAATTTTTTTTCTTTTTTAAATCTTTCTATCAAGCCTGAATTATGCCACAATTTGGAACAACATAGTTGTATGTAAATCCAAGACAGTAAAAGTTAATGTCATAACAACCAGGTTGTGGGCAACTGAGATTCCAATTCTGTCAACTTTCCTATATAAAGTGGTACTCACATGAGTAATACCATTGAAAACAGAAGGATGACTTGTCCACTAAGTGCTGTTAGTGGAAGGGTAGCAGGTTAGAAGTAGATAAATCAAGACTATTAGTTGATAAACCGTTGCTTCCTGGGGAAGAGTAAGGGGAACTTCTGGGTAGCATCTAACCTCATTTCCCAGAGGTACCAACAATTTCCAACTGTAAAAGTCTAAATACTGCAGAAGTTATATGAACAGTCAAAAGCTACACAGGATCATCAGCACCTGCTCAAGATGTCATAGGATCAGCTTTAAAAAATACATGTCAAATCTTATTCTCCATCTTTTCTGAGACATTTTGAGGCCTTTTTCTTTCGGGGCTTTCTCTGTAGCTATGTCATCTTTTGACCTGCCCTGTAGCTGGGTTGCTGGTCAGTGTACAACACGCAGAGACATCCTGCAGTGAAGAGGAGTAAACATAGAATGGTGCATCAAGGAGAGACAGTTTTTCCTAAAGCCTTGTGCACAGGAGTTTGCTGATTTCTTTTCTTAGCTTAGTATAATTTGGTATACCTTTTCTGCTCCATGACCAAGCAAGACCCTGGTTCAGCACCAGAAAATTATTGATCTCCGTAGTTGGATGTACTTATAAAAAGCTCCTTTAATCCTTTTCCATCTGGCATACACAATAAACCAAAACATAATCTGGCTGCCAAGTATTCATGCTGATTAACAGCTGGCAAGATTTGGGCCTTCTAACAGATATAGTTAGCAAAGCAAGGAAGACTAAAATTCTGGAGTAAACCCTAGCTTATTTTCTCAAAAAGTATACTCCTAGACTGTTAGTCTACTTAAACTCTTGAAATTTTTCTTACTATGTAGACAACAGAGCAAAAGACAGAACGTTGCTTTCTAAAGGAGTGAACTACATCCTATACTTCATTGCAACAACCACAGCTCTTCTTAACGTTATTCAAATTATGTTCAGGATACCTGACACAGTAATAATTGTGTAATAAATGCATCATCCTATAGAAATGGGAAAAAGCAGCCATAAATAAAGGATAAACGTTAACTGAACACTTTCAAATAGATGGAAGCACTAAACTTCTGGATTACAAAGTTAAAAGAGTTAGAATAAGAGAAGAATTATAAAACAAAGTCCATCATTAGCTTCAGAGCTAAATATTATTCTATGTCATGTTCTTTTTTTAATTTCAGCCTTTAACAAGATGTGGTTGAAGAAGAGCAAAAATTCAGGTGCAAAATCAGGCCACTTGACAAGTTTGGTAATACATGAATAGAACTTAAAGTATTATATGCAGCTTAAAAGATTAAAAGATTAAAAAATAAAAGTGTTCTTCTTAATTAGAGAAGGCATATGCTCTATGAAATAAATCCTGGTAGTAGGATAGCTTGTAACTGCAACCTTATTTCTAACAGATCCTGTTAATTCTGTTATATTCTGTATTTCTGATTTATCTACTAAAACAAAACATTAAGATTACAGGATTATGACAAAAAAGTGCACTTCACAGTTAAAAGAATATCACAGAAATAATTTTGCTACTTCTCCTCCTACAAACAGGAGATAATAAACATGGCTTTAGATGTTAAAGATTATTTTCTTCTCTACAGTGAAAACTAAGGAAATAAAACTAAAGGGGAAAAAAAATGAACTGCCATAGTGTGTTTGTCTTGCTTAGTATACTGCCTGTATGGATACAATATTCTAACAGTGTTCAATTGAAAATAAGCCTGCAGTACTGCCTACATATTCTAAAACCAGAAGTGTCATAGGGGGCATCTAAGCTCACCTTAGTCTTAGGTGACTGCCCTGAATTATTTTTTCAAATCGGAATGGACCTCTTTTTTTTTGTAACTGTGGTTATCTCAATGGTATAAAGTTTTAGCTTATGTTTTTTTAGAATAAATTTCGATTCAGCAAAATTTACCCATAGTTCTCCCTTTTAAATGGCAATATCTTTAATATAACATTCATCTAGACACTCCAAAAGATCACTGCCATCCTTATTACTTCTATTAGGTAAACTCAGAATAAGGTGGTTTCATATAAGGAGCTATTAATCAGTTTCTCAGAGATGCAGATATGTTGTTATAACTATATAACAGGTATTATTTAAGGGCAAAAATCAAAGTTTTTTTCTAGTTGCCAGACTTCCAACACTATCGAGATCAGTCTGCCTATATAAAAATATGAATCAACCCATACATGTCAAAAAACACAATTAACCTGAGAACAAAACTTCTTCCAAAGAAATTTAATGTAACATAGTTAAATTCAGGATAGCAATTTGACTGTATTTTCCATCCTGCGAGGCCCAGGTCCCCTTCTGTACTAACCTCTCAGGTTAGGATTCTAAATTGCTGTGGTTCATTGGTGCTGGTACTTACCTGTATTCACTGCCACCATCCTACAGGCACGAATACTGTGCAGCTCACTTTCTTTCAAGCATTAACATCAAGCAGCTGAAACAGGTTTACGCCAGTTCTGCTGTTGTGATTGCAGAGCAAAAAGGACAGGAAATCATTATAGTCAAAAAATTTCTAAAAAAGGTCAGTTTAATTCAAAATTACATCAATCACCTTGAGGAAAAAAGTACATTTCAATTGATGTCATTCGTTCATGGGCTATTATCAGCTTTAGTTTTTAAAAGTTAGGCTGGTCCTGGAGAAAAATCATTAAAAATTAACTATGTCTTTCAAGAAAGATTTGTCTTGTGTGAGAAGATAAAATAATATGACTTGTTTCGTATGATAATCCGAATGGTTTGTTGACATGAAAGTATTTTTAATGCAAAAGAATCAGCTAGAGAAGACAACTATGGATAAAGCATTTCTCAGTATTTACCCTGGTGTGGTTACACACACCATAGAATCCAGGCCTTTAGCTCACATATGTAGCGTTATACAAGTGAAACAAGCCAGAATTATTATAAATATGATTCATAATACATACACATATTCTGAACTATTAGACACACTAGATGAGGTATCTGACTTTGTATAAAGCTTTGGGAGTTGATTTTGACATGGCCACATTTTAACATCATATTTTAGAATTACAGATAAAGCTTTTTATATCTAAATCTTTTAGATTGTGGGGAAAGGCTAACTGAATTTGAAGGTATAAATGAGGTCCCAGCTTTCAACCATTAATACTCATTGACTGCTAAAGTCAATAATTAAACTTCAGTGATAGAGCATCATGCCCATATATCTTAATTCAGACTATAAACCACTTTTGTCTATATCAGAGTACATAAACATATGCATTTAAATGGAACTGAAGGACTTAACCACACGTTAAGTGGTTTGCTGAAGAAGGATGGAGGGACATTTTGGAGACAGTGATATTGTCTGTAGTGGTATTGTGTAATGGGATTCTACATGCACACAAATTTCCTATTTAAGTGTTACCTATTTAATCTTTACATGCATATAACTCGCAGACATACAAAAACATGAACAACATAATTGTACATATTTTTACAATACAGGAAAAACATCCAATCTCAGCAATTTTGTCCTATGTATCATAAAAAGGTCCATATTCTGCAACATTAAAAATCCTATAGTATCTGCAGGGTATCTGCTAGTGGGATTAGTCAACTGCAACTTTAATTTCAGTGAAGGTTTTTTTCAAGGCTAGGGGCTATCCTTGTAAATTCATATGCATGCTGCAATTTTTAAAAAAATTCCTCAAATGTTTTAATTTTATTTATCTGTAACATCTGTGTATGGATTTGTAGATAGTATATTCAAGCTGCTTAATTTCAAATCAGCTGGAACACTCCGTTTTGAAAAGATTGGTACAAAACTGAATGTCATTTGATTGTTATTCTGCTTAGGAGAGACTACAAACGAACGATCAGTGAGGGAGCAGAGAGAAACTCCAATGAGAAATAGGATGAAAATGGAGCCAAGAATGTGAAGAATGAACAGCTGAGTGTGAAAAAGAGAAGCACACAGAGAGAATAAAAAATTCTCATACATTGCCATTTAAGGGACAAGAAGCTTACACAGGCCACTGGGCTGTGCCATCGGCATTTTTTAAGGGCTCATATACTCACACAGTGATACTGGCATAGCACTTGCTTCAGGAGAAGGTTCACTGAAAAAAAGTTTACTACATCAAAACAATAGTTCACAGGCTGTAACTAATATCTAAAATACAATCTTGCAGGTTCTGCAACCCCACCCTCCCCACTCCATCCTTCTGTATCCTCTTGTCAAGTGCATGCAATTTGGTATGCATGAATAAAAGGGAGACTTCAGTCCCTTTTAAGTGCAACCAGTTCTTTCTAACTTGCCCCCCTCACAAGAAGAAGCACATGAGATGGTAAGCTTGCTGATTTGGTGAGCTGAGGATCGTGAGCTCATGGTAAAGGTTTCTGTCATACTGTGCTGGGATCATTCTCTTTGAAGATGTGGAGCCGTCCTGAAGAGCTGCAGACATGCTGCTGCTCCCTGGCCCTAGAGAAGTCATGGCAGGACCTGAACTGTTCTCGTTCCAGTTTTCCAAGCCATGGTTTCTGAAGGCGGCAGCAGTAATCCGTCCTAAAATGCTTCATGTGCCATACAGAAATACTGCAGAAAATGTCCAGCAGGCAACATTTTTGAAAAGTCTCTGCCAACACTTTGATCACAGTATGAATTGCCTGGAATACTGTGAACTCTTTACTTATTAAAAATGAAGCTGGGGTGTTGTATCATCGAAGTATATTTTATTTTGTTCTGTCAATGAGACATATGCCATTATATTATCAAGGTACAAATCAGACTATAAAAATAGCTTTCCATTTCTCTTAATGAGAGACTGTACCAAAAGTAAATTACATGACTTTTCATCACTGTATTCTTAATAAGAATAGGACATTTTGATTCTTTTTGTTAGAGAAAGCTAATATAGTATTTTTAAAATCTGTGTACTGACCAGTTAAGGACTAATACTGACTATCAAAAATGCTACAGGATCTTTAGTCAAAAGGGAACATGACTGCATAAAACACAAAGCATTTTGTCAAGAAAATAAAAAGTAATAGAAAAAGAGGAGTGTTTAATATTGGAAGAAAAAAAGGGTATAGCTGGGGAAACAAAACTTGCATTTCCAGAAATTAAAATAGGGTGCATTTTTTAAAAAAAGAAGATGCCTTCTAGACTTCAGTTTTGTTTTCAGGAGATGAAAGAAACAAACTTGTAATTGTCCAAAGAGACAGCAAATGTAGACACTGAAAAATCACCACAGCATTTGAAAAGAAATGGGTTCTTATTTTATAACCACAAAATTAGGGACTGCATCTTTTATTATTTAAGGGGTCTTGCTTTTCTGTTCTATCAAGAAGACTTCAAGGTCAAAATGTCTGTGTGCTTAATGCCGCTTTAGATGCCAATGAAAGGAGATTACAAGAAAAATGAAAACCCTCGGGCTTGCCAGGCCTTTCTGGGATGAATGCACCTGTTAAAGGCAAGGTTATATAAATGAAGAGAATCCATCATCTGATATTGTTGTGAGGGATTTATTTACATTTAAAGAAAAAAAAGGAAATTAATAATATAAAAAAGCAAAATGTTTAATGATAGTCTGTGTGGGAAAAGACAATTTAACAGTATAATTCGTGTAATAATAAGTCACAAATTCTTCTTTCATTTCATCAAGTGAGGGGGAAGAAATTGTTAGGGGAACAGAAAAAGGCATAGTTTGAAAAAGAACTTTAAATGAGGCTTTTCAAATGGCATAGTCTGTTCCCTGGAAACATAACGACCTGCTGAAGGTAAACCAGGACTGAAGGGAACTTGGTCGGAGTCCAAGAATGTGGGAGAAACTTGCCCACATCTCAAAAACATAAAGTTTAAGTCTATTAACATCAGAAAAAATGTACTAAATTGTACAACCGAAAGAGTTGTTTTGAGGGCAGTATTTCAAATGCTTATACCACGAAGGCAGACACAGATGTGGAAAGAAGTTTCCCTGCCATGGAGTTTGAGCATTTTGTAATAGCCGTGATCTGAAATCTTGTCCTGAAAGACACAGTAACAGTTGCTTGTCTTGCCTCACTGCAGAATGTCTAAATGGATTTTCAAGGTCTCCACAAGGCCCATTTTCCTCAAGGACAGAGGAGGGTTTTTTTTTTTCCCCCACCTCAGTTTTTGGAGTTGTGGCTTCATGTCTTACTAGTCCTATATATTAAAATCAGAAATGCAACATGCTGCACAGCCGACGTATTCTGTTAGGCATAAATGCTTAAGTGAGGAAACAGTCTGAGACAAAAGAAAAGAGAAGCAGTGGAAAGAAACGGGCTGGGCAGAATGTTAAGGGTCCAGAGTTTGACTGCTGGTTCAGGGGGAAAAATGGCTTTAGTTACAAATCTTTCTCTGCCAGGAGACACACACACACTAGTGGAAACGAGGTCTCTGCAAGAACATGCACAAAGAAAGGAAACTGCAGATTTCACATATGCTACTGTGGCAACCATCTTCCACTACAGGAATATAGCAACTCTCTTGTCCACAAAACTCCCTTAAAATCTTTCGACCTTTGTGCATCTTTCATGGAGGAAATAGTGCAGGCAGAGTAGTTCCTGGCAGAGTATTATCCTCTGGTGTTTGCTGTCTTAACCATGGGACATTAGAAAAGCAGAATCCTCAGCAGCAGGTGTTAAAATACGTATTTTAGGAACAGAATGCTACATACAGGAACGGAAACACCCTTCAATTCCAAAAGGCACGGCATCATTAGGCAGGGACTCTAGCACAGTACTGCACTTACTTTGAACCAAGTCTCATTTCTTTCCATTCTGCAGCTTGTAGATCACCCTGTTCTTTACTAATCTCTTAGAGTAAGCACTTCACCAATGACGAAAGACAAGAGAGAGGCTCAGCAGTGCCAACAGGAGCTAATATTTGCCCTTGCTTGCAGAAGCAGCATAAGGCCTATTACCAACTTCAGTTGCACATAAACTCTGCAAGATTCCCAGCTACGAACTTATTTGTTGAAGTTTAATATGTGCTTTTTGTAAAAGTTCTGGAGGATCGAGCTGGTATTTTAATTTCCAAGTGCTCCAGAAATGAGGACCTCCCAAAGCATAATAGTAGCCAGAGAAGTAAATACCAGTGACATGCTGAGATTGAGCCCACCAAAGTCAATGAAAAGATTTTTTTTAAAACCACAGGATTTTGGATCAAACTTAAAATCAAGTTTTCTGATTTAGCCCTGGGGATGCGTGATGTGATTCATTATACACAGGCAGATATGAAACATGATTGTTGCACAAGTTCCCAGGATAAGGAGGAAGGTACTCACAGCTGAAAGCTGCCGTCTCACTAGCAGCTCTAGGGATACTAATCAGCAGAGCCAATGTTTCCCCACCCTGTCTATGGCTTGTTTCTTGCTATAGCTTGATTTATATCAATACTCTTGAAGCATTATTAATGTCACAAGAGGCACACCTGTCAGCTGGAATAAGCCTCTTGGCAAATTCGCTCCCACCTACTTTCACTTTCAGGTTCATCAGACACAGCATTTGTTTCGATCATTGCCCAACCGTACATATGAAACATGAGGAAAAAACATTGTCATTAATTACAAAGGCAAAATAATATTATTTAAACTGAAGGAGGTTGGGTAAAAGCAACAATATTTTATACAAGCCCACTCTACTCATGTTTTAACTCCAATCACCGCTGAAAGCAAATTGCAATGCTTTTGTATTACATTGAAAAGGCAAAATAATTAGCAAAATATAATCTGTATCCCAACATTATTCCCCCTGCAAAATCAATACTGCCATATATGGTTTCAGATAGTATCCAAGGGAGATGCAGGAAGTCCTACGGGGAAGGCTTGGCACATGCAGTAATGTTTGCAAGGTCAAGACCCTGTTCTTTTAACATATTCCACCAAGGTTAATTTGCTCTTGTACAAGATCCAGGACAAGGCCTACGAATCACTGGAGTCCTTCTCAAACTCCAGCTGCACAGAAAAGAACATTTAAGGCCACAGATGCACAAACTGGTTATGACAATATATCTTCTAGCACAGGAAATATAAACGGTTGCATTGTGGGTTTTTTATAGTGAAAGCTCAAACCCATATACAAACATCCAAATAATCTGCAAGTACTACATTTGGGGAAAAGCTAGAAGATCCACACTGAATATTAGTGATATCTGAGATGTTTTTAGAGACAAATACACTTGCTGGAATGTCGATTTCTCTGCCACATTGAGCTTCTGTAAACCTGTTTTGCTGGGCGTGTTTTATCATAGCAGAGATGGTGCTTTCTGTTGCAGTTGGCTCCCTGTGAAAAATCTTAAAGACAAATTAGTCAATTGATTTTAACAGCACTGCAATTAGATATTGATTTATAGACACTCAAGGGTTGTTACAAACCTGATATTTAGAAAATGTCCTTCCATGCAACTAAATTGAAGCAGGGAGAATGAGCTAGAAATAATCCAGATCCCATGACATGGAAACCTATGCTCTAACTCTTTAGGTTTAGACAGCAACAAGATAGAGGTTCTATATCTTTATTTTGGTATTATTATTTTGATATAGAGATACCTTGGATACAGTTTCCTCCATGAGAAAAAACATAAGAGAGGAAAAGTAAATGAGCCATGAGGGCATGATTTAGTTTGGAAGAGGTTATGTAAGATTAGTACCCCGCGTTGCCTAAAGCTAAAATTTAACTATCATAACTGTGAGCATCAGATTTGAAAAGGATGAATAGGTGAGAAAGCTCAGGAGGGGGTTCTTTCATTTTTCTCTGCTTTTTGGGAAGAGGGATATGTGAGAAGAATACAAATCTACTGATTCACACCTATCTATTAGTCATACCTCTGTTGTGCTGGTTGCTTATTCTGTAGACATTCTCTGCTGTATAAATAAGGTGCGCTGCCTCAGGGCTTAATATAGTATGTCTTTATACCTTTGTTTTCTAGTTTTCTTTCTAACTCCTGATCTTTCTGTACTTTCACATATTTTGTAATTCAGCTAAAGAATTTTTGTAACACAAAAAGTTTGTACTATTCACTAGTAGAACTGCTGTATTTTTAATTAATTTAATTAATTTCATAAAGAAAAACAGCTGGGTTTTTATTGTTTTTTAGAGAAAAAATATTTTCACTGACTGTAACAATAGTAGAAAAACAGACATACTGCTAGCTTTTAAAAAATATATTATGAGGACAGAGGTTTATTTCAAAACTACTTCACAAAAAGGTCATTTGAAATTTCTCACTTTAAATGTTCTGGGTTGGTTTTCTTTTTTAAAAAAGATAAAGGCAATAAGAAAGAAAAAAAGTAGTGTTGCACCTTGACTAACATGAATCAGTATGGTTTTAAACAACAAATTTTAACATTTTTCTCCCTTTGAACAACCAGTTTAAGAAAAAGCATTGGCTTGGCTACAGTTTTTGATGTAAAAAAAATCCATTTTGAATTTGACTAAAAGATATGTCATGCTATAAATTTGAGCAAGCTTCAAAGAAAATATTGGGGAGTGGCATATAGGCCAAATTTCAAAATTTGCTTGCCAGGGATTTCTAATCTCTCTGCATATATTATTTAAGGCTTTGCAAAAGACTAGTCTGCAGTGCTGAATAATTATTTTGCATGTACTTGTTCAAATATTCCATCTTCCATTTTCTTCTGTTTGCTTGTGTTTTCTTTTTTTATTTACTAGCAGTGATTTTTAATAAAAAGGAAAATTATATGCATTTATTTAACCTAAGGTGCAGAAGTTACCATAACATTTGTTTTTTTACCCCAATACCTGTTCTTACTGTATGAATGCAGAAGAAATTTGACAATTTACATAACCAAAATTGCAGTCAAAAAGACATTAGCGATATGTGATTTGACAAGCATGACTTTTAACAGTATTAAGTGATTGTTTCTGCATTAACCTTTGCATTAAGGTTTACAACAAGTCAAGGGTAAAATAACCTTAGGTGATATGTTTTTGAACTTATTAGTTGTGATTGGTGCAGAAATGTTATTCTGGTGTACTTTACCTCATGCCGACACTGAGGTTTCCTAACTCCAGAATGTTCTACTCTTTTAACCTTGACATTACAATAGGTAAACAAAAAACTTAACATGATAATTTGCTTCTGGAAATTATTTTTTTCTAGTAAAAACATCAGGGACAGGCATTGCTTTTTTCCCCAATTTTCATGAAACCTCAAAATAGCCCTTGTATAAATATTGCCAAATCAGTATTTCTTCAAAGCAAAACAGAAAAAATTCAGAAGTGGTTATTCAAGGGAAATATGCCTTAGCTGCATTTGGAGATTTGTCCAAGTACGACTCAACAAGCATTGTTTAGGATTTAGCTCAGTGAACATTCACCCACGCAAGAGCTTCCCGATGAACAGGCAGACCAGTTTTGTGCATAAGGTTTATGGAACACATTTACAACCATGCTGATAGCAGTATCATCATGTTCTTGGTTCTACCTAGTTAAAAGGAAAAATAAATACAATGCTAACTTGTAAGTGAGTTCCCCGGCTGGGAGACACATACGTAAATCCTCCTTTGTCCTATGAATACTGCACAGTTGCACTCTCCTGGATCTGGAAGCAAGCGTAACATTCTAAAAACATCAGTGATATTCAAAACAGACCCTTACAGTGACTAACTGAAACCAGCAAATCTTCCAAGATTATCTCTTAGAGAAGGGATGCCACAAATTTGGCCAGACATTATTCCATCAGCAGCATTCAACTCAATGTAAGCTTTTTCACTTCAATAGACACTGGATCAATTATATAGAAAGACACTGAGTGGAAGCGAAAATCTTAAAGAACTTTCTCTCTTCATCTGGTCACTTTTTCCTTTGACCCTTTGCCATGCACTGAGCTGCTGTTTCCATATTCTCATTATGAAAAAAGACACACCTCTGTTGTGTTTGACTGGCTTCTTTGATGTCTTTAATTATTACTACAGAAATTGGTTATTCATTCATCCATCATGGCTCTGTCTGGTTATGTCCATTGTACGTAAACCTAGTCATCTTTCACTGCAGTTCCCATTCTTGTGGGAGAGGGGAAAGTGTCATTTTTAGTTTAGTTTTCCTGGCTTTATTTATATTTTTTTCCAAATAAATTCCTCATGGCAAGAGCACCTGACCTTTGGATCTAGCTTAAGGAACACTCTTTGATATAGTAATTGTCTTGGCTAAAGGTATTCAGCTCACTGACTGTTTTGCGTCCCAAGTTTAAAGAGAAAAGGTTTGCCTATTCTTTTAATTCTCTTAACATTAATTCAAGTCAGTGTCAGACAGGAATCATTGACAGATTAAAGTAAATCTGTCACAGTGAGATTACCATGAGCATAAAAAGTTGCTCAGCATGTGCCATTTTTCCTTTGCTGTGGGCTCACATGAAAGTATAGAAATCATAAAGATAGGTTTGGCTTGATACAAGATACAGGGCCTTTTTTATTTATCTAATGCAAACCAGGCATTAAAGAGTAGGGAAATTCTAATTTTGAGTCTCTGAGCAGAAAAGTTATGAAATAAATCTTGAACCAAGAAAAGTGTACAATGATAAAATATCTTACCATAATTTTTGTTTATAAATATTGAGGTTTCCTTTTAAGGAAAGGAAAACAATCTTTTCAAACAATGTTTTTATTCCTTTGTGCAGGTTTTGGTGTTGTTTGGTTGTTTTTTTTAATACTTCTTTGTGAAATTATTGAATTCAGGAGAAATACTCCCAATAATTACAATGAGTTTGGAATTAATTTGATCAGCTGGGATTTCAAAGTAATCAAACTAATCAAGAAAGTTCTAAAACTCGTACTCTAGTGCACTGGAACAGCCACATCTCCTTCTACATCCCATTAAACATCTATACTCAAACTGTTTGCCTCTGACAAAATCACTTTCATTCAAAGGAATTATTAATATAGTTAAAGCAAGAAACCTCGTAGACAAGCAGTAATCTTCATTAATAGCTGATCATATTTCAAACTGCCAGCAACATGTCAGGTCATTTTGACATTAACTGTAAACTACTAGTCCAGGGATAATAGCTATTAACACTGGATCTATGAGTCAGGATGAAAAGGCTTTTGGTGTCACTCATTTGCATCTGCAATTCAGTCTGTGGTACCTTCTTTCCACAGAGAAAATATTATATTGGATACATTTGACCTTCCTTCATTTCTAATGCACGGAAGAGAAATCAGAGAGACATTATAATTCAATTACAACCTGAATTTGCAGGTTATAATATGATAAAAAACAATTCCTATCATCATCAACCCATGCACTGATAAGAAATGTGCCATAAGACAGAGGATTACCTGTGACTCTGAACTGTGTCATTTACATGATTAAGTTGCCTTGCAGCTTAATACGTTAGCAAAATGCCTAAACCTTTGAAAGTAAGCATATTAGAACAAAAAAGCCCACATGAGAAGTAAGATGAAAGTTTGCATGTGCCAAAACTTTTCATGGAAAGGAGACACTGAATAATGCCATACTGTGATTGGCAGGTTGATGGGAGGAATTTGGTATATATCCCCAAGCCATCTGTGGAAAACAACAGAAAAGCATGATTATAAGAATTCATTGTATATCATCCCATATCGGATCAAGTTCTCCCTCAATATAACTTCTTTATGAAACATCTATATTGCCTACATGAGAGGCTTTAGGTAGTTTCTGGACATTACATGATGTTGTTCCAAACTGCAGAGAAGCAGCTAATGAAAAATGACCAGTCATGCTCCAATCTTTGTGCCTCACTTTTATCCTTTTAAGGTTTTCTTAATTGACTTCAGTACAGAACAGGATGGATCTTAGGAAGGAATGACCTCGTATCACAAGAGACTGTGACTGCTCATTAACTGCTCAGGTCATTATGGAGGATTCCCCATGCTGCCAAAAGAGAAAGCTACATAGACTAATCTGTTTTTTTCAGCTAACTATAGGAAAGAGGAAATTCAATTTAACTACTAAAATTGAAAAATTACTTTATTTTAAAAATGTATTTCCCCTATTTTATTTGTACTTAGGAACAAAGAACACTTTTAATTTAAATTTATTAGAAAAGGTATAGAAAAGGCAGTTACTTTTTAGAGCTTCGTAATGCATATGGGATGATAATACGTTGCATTACTAATACCACTTAAGACTAAGGGGATTGAAAGAACTAAGAACACCAAAAGATAAACCATAATCATTGGCTATAAATAAAGGCATTTTTCTCTCATGCCCTTAAAGACTATTCTAGTTGGTGGTTTTTCTTTTTTTTCATTCTCTCACATGTTTATAATTTTTTTACTTCTGTAAGCATATATACATTTTCAAAGATGTCAAGTCTCACAATGGCACCTTTCAAAATACAGAAGTTTTGTGGAAAGTATCAGGCAGGAAGCAAAGTTCCTATTTTTTTCTGATCAAACTCAGTGGCAGACCTCTCACTGACTTCGAATGATCATCTCCTTAATATACTTATTTCACTTAATATACTCTGAATTATTCCCTTGTTGCAACACTGAAATATCTAGAAACTTTCAGAGAGTAAAAACAACATACTACATAAATGTATGTATGTGAGTATCAATGTATGTATCAAACAGTGATGTTTGCAAGCTTGATTTGTATTAGTAACATTTTCTTCCCCAAGTATGGGGAAAAGCTGGAGCTTCATGTGAGACAATTACCATAAAAGAGAATATGTTTCCATAAGGCAGCAGGGCAAGGGTAGATATCCTTTGGATATCATCATTTGATGAAATCTATAATTTAGTGACCCAGATAGGGCTCTATATAAATGTGAAAGTCTGTCACCTAGTTGGACCAGAGATGTACTGCCCATAGTGAAAGCTGTCACAGTCAAAGAAACTCAAAAAAGCTGGGAAATTCCACATTAATCTGGTTTTATTTTAGACTACCGTGAAAAAAATTCATACAAAGGAACATTCTTCTAGCCAATTTCAAATCCGTGCTGCTCAATAACATAGAAGACACAGAAGGTCAAAGAATAGTGACAAAGTGTGTGTATGTATTTATTACAAAATCCTTTGCTTGATTAGTCTTATATAAGATCAAATATTGAATACTACTTTTAAATAAACATGAAATATTGCAGGTGACAACAAATACAGAAGCATTATCATGTAGCCCAGTAATATTTATTATTTTAACTATACGAGTAGTTCATTTAAAGTCTGGAGGTAGTCAAAACACAATCTTTACCTAAGGTGAGCATAAGAGCCCTGGCCCTCTGTTAATTCACAAGAATGAAGCCTTATTCCTGGATGATTGCTTTGTTTACGATAATAAGTTATAGCTGACCTGGGGTCCACTGGGGTTGTACAACGTTAGAAGGGGACTGGTTAGCAAAGAGTAACCAGACCACACTGCTTCCTTAGCTGGAGGAAGAGCACTGCAAGTCTGACTGCCAGAACCCCCACACCAACAAAAATAAATTCTTTCATAGTGAAAAGTTATGAAGAAAAGTAGAGGATAACAAATTTATAGGAATTAATAATTTAAAACCTAGGATGCTGTGAATTCTCTTCTTCAGCTGCTGAATGTTACAGCTTTCTGTATACTCAGAGCAATTCTTTTTAAATTCAGATTATATATTTCTACTAGGGTCCAGACTGTGAAGTGTTTATTCAAAAATTGGTTTAGGTAAAAGTCCTACTAAAGCTGCTGGGAATTTTATTTCAATTGAGACTGCATAAATATTGAGTGCAGATTTCTGGATCTCACCCTCTAGAGTAATAGACTATGTAAACTAAAATGAATGATTGGAGGGTCAGTAACCAGGCTCTTTTAAGTAATTAATATTATTCTTATGAAAACCCATCATTGTGCTTCCTATGACAATTATTGTCAGAAAAAAATAGAAGATACTATCTTTTTCATGTCTAAATACCTTAAAATTGAAACCTTACTGTCCTGGTTTCAGCTGGGATAGAGTTAATTGTCTTCCTAGTAGCTGGTACAGTGCTGTGTTTTGAGTTCA
>JAVJGG010000090.1:25768938-25797261 GCA_035590195.1 Aviceda cuculoides | reverse complement strand
TCTTCGCATACTGAACTCAAAACACAGCACCGTACCAGCTACTAGGAAGACAATTAACTCTATCCCAGCTGAAACCAAGACACTGTAGAAATGGCAGAATCTTGCAGAAGTCAAGCAAGTGTGCAGAAATATTTTATAAACAGAAAATATTTTCCATTTTCTCTAATTTAACAGAAACATATAATCAACAAATACTTTTTGGATTTAGAATTAACATCTTGACTGACAGTTCAGTAATATCGTATATCACTGTTGTGTTTTAACCCCAGCCAGTAACTAAGCACCATGCAACTTCTCGCTCACTTCCCCCCAGTCAGTGGGATGGGGGAGAGAATTGGGGAAAAAGAAGTAAGACTTGTGGGTTGAGATAAAGACAGTTTAATAGGACAGGAAGGAAGAAGCTAATAATGATAATAATACTACTAATAAAATGACAATAGTAATAGTAATAGTAATAGTAATAGTAATAGTAATAGTAATAATAAAAGAATTGGAGTATACAAAACAAGTGATGCAGAATGCAATTGATCACCACTCACCAACCAATGTCCAGTTAGTTCCTGAGCAGCAATCCACACCCCCAGGCCAACTCCCTCCATTTTATACACTGGGCATGACATCCCATGTTATGGAATACCCCGTTGGCCACTTTGGGTCAGCTGCCCTGGCTGTGTCCCCTCCCAACTTCTTGTGCCCCTCCAACCTTCTCGCTGGCTGGGCATGAGGAGCTGAAAAATCCTTGACTTTAGACTAAACATTACTGAGCAACAACTGAAAACATTAGTGTGTTACCTACATTACTCTCATACTGAATCAAAGACAGAACACTATACCAGCTACTAGAAAGCAAATTAACTCTGTCCCAGCTAAAACCAGGACAATCATCCAAACCTAAATTGCAGTGACTCTGTAGTCCTGATTCAGTTTATGGTATGAATTATCAATTCAACCCTAAACTAAAATGCTGGTAGAATAACGCAGTGGTAATTATATATTTGACAGCATCAAAAAAAACCCATGAAATTGAGTTAACGTCTTTGCATTTTGAAGAGCAGAACTGAATTTACTTTTTTGTAAATTCTCTGAATTTAAGTTTCTCAAACTGTGTAGTATGTACAGCTTAGGCTGAAAGTTAACTCAGCAACAAAATCACTTTTGTATTTTATATTTTGACTGGGTGAATGGTGCATTTCCAAATTGTACAACTAGTACAAGGGATTAGCTAAAGCCAATTTGGAAACAGGGTAGAAGGAAAAAAACATACATTGAAAAAGGATATGAAAACATACAAAATGCTAGCAAATGTGTTAATGGATGCTAGCAGGCAGCAGATCGCGAAGGTATACCTAACATTGATCAGCAGTTTTGCGCTGGTCTGACATCCAAAAACGCTTTTGCATTCTAAGAGGCTTTGGTGAGCAGCTCACATTTACTCTTTGCAAGAGTGGGAAGAAACATCGTTTGTTTGGAATTTTTCCCTCTGCCGATAGCAATGATCATTTAGGCCAGCATTTGGAAAACAATTTTTTTTTTTCAGCTTTTATAATCTAGCTGTAGTGGTAATTGCCTATAAACAGTAAGCACTTTCCAGTTCAGTAATGTGTCTACTGTGGCTCCTCCTGTTGGCCTGTCTGGTACCAGATATCAACTTTCATGATAGACATCTCTCTGGGGAGGTGAATGACTTCCTTTCGTTCCTAGTGATAGCATTTCAACTCAAAGTTGAATGTGGACTTGAATGCCTGCTCCTGGATTTCTTCTTCAGACAGGAAGTTCTTGTCCCTCACAAGCAACAAGGAGTCCCAATACTTATGGTTTTGTGGATTTTATCTTAAGTCACTAACTTACAGAATTCAGAAATGCTTAAGAACTACATACCGTATTTTTCTCTTTCTGAACATGAGTTTAAATTCTTGCTGCTTCAGACTGAAAGGGGTGTGCTTACAGACTAGTCACACAGAATTATCAATATGATGTATTACATCTTTTAAGATTCAGATTCTTATTACTTTTAGAATATTTTGGTTTAAACATATGCAAACCACAATGAAAGATTGTTATCATCAGGAAACAACTAATTTATCTACAAAATGTACCTAAATTCCCTAACTCAGCACACCAGCTGCTTAAACCATGGACTTTAAAAAATAACTAGGGTTAGTCTGTCTACATGAATAGACTGTTTGGCAAACGTGTTTTGTTCCAAGCTATCTTGCTGTTGGATGCTTTTGTTTATTTTTGGGAAAAGAAAATGTTGTCAAACTTTGACATACATGTTTCTCCACCACTTGATAAGTGATCTTGTTCTAGAACAGCAGCTGCTGTTATCAGTAAAATATAATGCAAATCTGTAAAAAAAGACAGAGAGTTGACATCACAAAGACTTTGGAGAGGGAGATTTTACCAAATGTATACAAGAAATCACATGCCTAAGCAACAAAATAATAGTAATCTGGCCATGCCCAGCACGCAGCTCTGCCTATCACATATTATTAATAAAAATGAACTCAAAATCCTGACCTGTCTACATACAAATGTCGCTTGCACATCCACCAACAAATACACAGCTCCGTCCTAAGATATGTGATTTTAGTCCACAAGGTCTGAAGGCTGCTCAGACCCTGCACACTCAGCTATTGCAGTAGTGAACAGCAAGGTACATCAGTAGCTATTATGTGCCTCACTATCCAGTCTTCAAACAAACTCACAGCTGCATAAGCAAACTCAAGTGCATATCTACCTTGCTTTTGATGATAAGCACTATTGATAAAAAATAGTAGCTCAAAATGCAAGCACAAAGATTTAATGTGTGCGTCATAGTACTTTTTGTTGTAATTAAGAATACCTCATGTGTCATAGTTGACATACTAATTTACAAGGAGTCAGCGTCCTGACAAGGAGAACTTACTATACAAGAGCAAAAGTAGAAACTGTCACTTATAGCGACAGTTTGATACAGCAAGATTATGTGAGTTGAGTAACATTACATAGGAATGTCACCCAAGCTGTGTCCCTAACCCATATTTTCTGATACCAACTCTTTTTTTTTTCCCTTCTATGTAGTACTTACTGCAATGTGTCTTTCCCTTTATAAAGATTAATCATAGGTGGTTTTGTTATACCTAAAAAGGAGGAATTCTAAAACTGATAAAAACCAATTTATCAGTACAATATAATAAATAAATACCCATAAATAAAAAAAAAATTGCAAATACTATTGCTTTAAAATTAGGCCCCAAATAATATCTTGCAAAATCCTAAATGGTGACTCTAATTTAAATTATTTATTTGATATAAATCAAATACTTGAAGTGAAGCTAGAACCAATTGATGTGATCTGCATAATTTTTACATTACTTTTATCAAAAGTAACTGTTTCACGTACCTTTATTTACTGTATTCAAAGTCAGTACATGCCAAATATGAAGACTGGTATAATCATCCGTACTTGCACCTATATTAATTGATAAATTCTATACATGATATCAAAATGACCCAAATAAACATTTGTCTATTAATGAACTTCAAATTCATTCCTCTGACTCAAAGTTATGGGATCCTTTCCAATGTAGATAACTCCTAGACTAAATCCTTAATGTATTCATATTTTTTTCAATGTAGAAAAAGAAGTAGAAACCTTACCAGTTTATTATCAGTTAAAAAAAAATCATTAAATTATTAAAATCAGTTTTGCCTTTAGGTTGACAACGGTATATATCTTATCACATCTTGGGCTGAAGGTACCAATTCAGAGAGGGCACTGTATTGCTTAAATAATCTTGCACTTTCTATAACAAGACAAAACTCCAGTACAGACATGTCCAAGTTTCCTTTAAGCCTACAAGCTGAGGTATAAACAACCATGCTAGCTGCAGCAATAGGGAACTCAGTGGGGACTAATTTACCATCCTAAAGAGCAGAATCATTCTGTGCTGAGTTCAGTGTACCTACAAGAAGCCTGAGTCATTTTGGTAATTAAGCTAAGGCAGAAAGCTAAAACTGGACAGGGAGGGATGTGGGGAGCTTCAGTCTGTGGCTGCAGGACTCCTTTCCACTCCTGTACCTGAACGTGTCCCTGCACAGAGCACTTCTGGGCAGCATCCCCTGGCCTCCAAATCAATGAAACCCTTGACTCTACATCCACCTACTCTTTCTCTTTTCTGTAGTAGTTTAGCTCCATATCCCATTTCCCTCCATCTTATCTAAGAATACTTTTCCCTCCTTGATATTCCTGGGTCCCACAGCAAGCACCACCCTTTGAAATTGGGGCTGGCCTTTAGGAGAAAGAGAGAAGCTTTAGCTGTAAATCTCTTTTCTGGAAGGGACGCAAAGCCGGCAGAGAGGTGGTCAATGACAGGAGGTGGATTCCTCTGTCTGGGCTGAGATCTGGGAGGATGCAAAAGCTGGAGTTCCGGGCACCATTCTGAGTCTAGCATCACCCCTGACTGAAAAGTCACAGTTAGCACCCACACACCCAGACTCCTGAGAACTGGCAACACCACAGCCTTGACATGGAAAAAGGCATGTGTTAGAGCTGCCAGTATTTATGGGCACTGTGCCCAGTGTTCAGAAAGAGAAATGACTGGGATGTGCTGGGGAAGCACTTTGTCATGTTTCTTACCTAAATGTCCCATCAGAATGTGGCCCTTTTTAGACCCTGTATTGTCCTAATAGGGATTTCTGTGGGCCAGCTCAAAAGCATGTAATTTTCACACTCTGGAGTAGCTGAGATATTCACCCTACTTGGGCATGCCCAGCATGTCTGTGCAACCACCAGCTCAGTTTTACACAGAGAAAACAGAAACTAATGTGCCTGTGTGCTGGTGCTGTTATAGAAGCATTTAAGTTTTATCAGTTTCTCAGCTGGTATGAATTAATACAGCTTCAATGTTCACACTGGCTGTGGGTTCAGCCCTTAAAAATGAATGTAGATGCCAAAAGTGGCAATGTGGCACCTGGAGCACACTGTTCATCTACACAGTAGCAATAGCGATGAGCCATGCAAGCAGCCCTATACATCACAGCAATGCGTTGCTGGTGATCATAAGGTCTTTTCGCTTCATCAGAGTGGGTAATAAGAAACATGGCATGACACTTATCTTGCTGTCTATTCAGCTGCCTTATCTCTTCTCCCATTCAAAACAACAACAACAACAACAAAAGAGATACCAATTATGATAAACTGGGGTGATGGGTTTATGACATAGACACCTGCATGTTAGGAACTGAACTGAAATAACATCTTTCTGCCATGGAACAGACATCATATGTAATGACTTTCAGTCACTTTTGTCTCACTGTGGACTTAAACCAACAATTTAGAGATGAAAAGGTTTGGATGTCCTCTGCAATTCCCTAAACCTGAGCAGAGGAAGACGCTACTAATCCACTGAGTTCCAAAAGTTATTCTGCTGAAAGATGCCAGAGCATTCATAACTTCCCAGCAAAGGAAATATCACAAATTGTTACCTAACTGAAAACAAACAAACAAACAAACAGACAAAACACTGTGAGAATGAAAGCAGAAGTCGGTAACTATCTTGTATTTTCTTACAAGTTATACGTTGCACTTTAACCAATGAAAGCAAAACATAGATTTTTTTTCTAGGAATCTAAAACATTGGAGATGTTAAAATCCTCATTTAGTTCTCATTTTATGTCCTTATTTATGTAAAAAATATATATTTAGTTCAGGATTATGTTTGTTATTGTATGAAGTTGTAACTTAAATCCAAAAAAGCCTATGTAACAACAGCTCTTCTGTTAACTTCTGTGCCCCATAGAAAGTGTTCCTGTCAATATTTTAATTTCAGTGAGGCCGAATAAGAGAAAAAAAAAACAGGAAACCCCATGTCATTATAAGCAGATGGTTGCCACAGACAGTGTACCACAACTAAGAGTTAATACACAAGTTTGTGCATCTTGATACACTATAAACAATTCCTGCATATAAATGCTGAATGAAATAAGCCTTGGGTAACACTTCAGCAAAATAATTAATTTTTATTATTTCCCTGTTTCTCAAAGTGTTTTTTGACATTGCTAGGTATATAACAAATAGACTACCTATGCCCACTCTCAGATGTAAAGCCTCTGCAATGCTGTGGCTCCTGCAGCAAGTTCCCTGTGTCTCTACCTTTTCACTAAGTGTGAAAAACAAGCAGCCCCGCGCCACAGCAGGACTACTGCAGGCACTCCTTCAGGTTTGACAATAGATATTATAGTGTTGGAAATAAAATTATAAAGAAATGCAAAAAGCACCAAATGGCTTTCTGAAATGTAACCCAAATATAAGCCATTGTCACTTTGCTTCCCCATTTGCTTTCTGAATACCAGGAATTATTACAGAAACAGTTCCATTAAGGTAGCAGTGGTCACATCTATGGCTATATGTGGTGGGTTGACCCTGGCTGGATGCCAGGTGCCCACCAAAGCCATTCTATCACTCCCCCTCCTCAACTGGACAGGGGAGAGAAAATATAACAAGGGGCTTGTGGGTCAAGATAAGGACAGGGGAAATCACTCACCAATTACCGTCATGGGCAAAACAGACTCAATTTGGGAAAATGAACTTGATTTATTACAACTCAACCAGAGTAGGGTAATAAGAATTAAAAGCAGATCTCAGAACACCTTCCCTTCACCCCTCCCTTCTTCCCAGGCACAACTTCAACTTCACTCCCAGATTCTCTACCTACCCCCCACAGCAGCACAAAGGAACAGGGAATGGGGTTTACGGTCAGTTCATCACACGTTGTTTCTGCTGCTTCATCTTCCTCAGGGGGAGGACTCATCACACTTCCCCTGCTCCAGCGTGGGGTCCCACCCACAGGAGACAGTTCTCCACGAACCTCTCCAACATGGGCCTTTCCCAAGGGCTGCAGTTCTTCACAAACTGCTGCAGCATGGGTCCCTTCCATGCAGTGCAGTCCTTCAGGCACAGACTGATCCTGCGTGGGTCCCCCACAGGGTCACAAGTCCTGCCAGAAAACCTGCTCCAGTGTGGGCTCCTCTCTCCACAGATCCGCAGGTCCTGCCAGGAGCCTGCTCCAGTGTGGGCTTCCTACAGGGTCACAGCCTCCTTCAGCCACCCACCTGCTCTGGTGTGGGGTCCTCCACAGGCTGTAGGTGGAGATCTGCTCCACCATGGACCTCCACGGACTGCAAGGGGACAGCCTGCCTCACCATGGTCTTCCCCACGGGCTGCAGGGGAATCTCTGCTCCGGCGCCTGGAGCACCTCCTGCCCCTCCTTCTGCACTGACCTGGGGGTCTGCAGGGCTGGTTTTCTCAAATATTCTCACTCCTCTCTCACAGCTGCAGTTGTGCAGCAGTTTTTTCCCCCTTCTTAAATATGTTATCACAGAGGCACTGCCAATGTCGCTGATGGGCCTGGCCTTGGCCAGCGACAGGTCCGTCTGGGAACTGGCTGGCATTGACTCTATTGGACATCGGGGAAGCTTCTGGTGTCTTGTCACAGAAGCCACCTCTGCAGCCCTGCCTTCCCCTGCTACCAAAACCTTGCCATGTAAACCCAATACAATGTGATATAAGGATAAATGTGTAGTCTGTTATTTATTTATTATTGTGTCCACTGTTTCATGTAGCATGGGAACAGGGCCTGTCCTTAGCCCTGTCCTTAAGCACTGACAGAAACAAAGTGGGCAGGAACATAAAAAAAAGAGACAAAACCACTGCAGAGGTGAGGAAGACTAGATCTTTGGAGTGTTACCTCCATTTTATGCAGTCTGGAAGTTACTATTCTTTTTTGTTGTTGTTGTTATAATCAAATTTAGGCCTAGCAGAGAAATTGGAACAAATGGCATCAGCTTTGGAAGACTGAAGAGCTGTTGATATGTGGATTTGAGTCTGTGAATCCTAATTCATGGAAAGCCAGTTGAAAAAATAGATACAGTGCATCATAGCTTATTCTTCTTTTCTGGTTATGGAGTATATCTTTATACTCTAACTTTAAACTGAGAAACACCAGGTATTTCAGATTATCTGTATGTCAGTTATCAAGGACAACAGTATATAGCAACCATTTTTAATATTGTTGATGAAAGTATTTTAAAATCTCTTTTTTTGTTGATGGAACGAGACTCTTGGAAAATGCAGGATTAGAAAGGTAAACAATGGGAAGTACACTTAACTGGGAAGAAATATGAAGAGTTGGGAAGAAAGAAAAGTACTGGGAAGAAATCAGCTGGCACTGAGTTATTTGGCTTTGTTAGTCCTTTCAAAATTGGCAGTAATTCAGGCACTGAATACTAGTTCAAAATCCAATTTGTACCTGGAAGAATGAAGGACAGTATAACATAGTTTGCAACTTTTCTTATTTCCTTCCTCTCAGAGGCTCTCTGCTTTTAAAAATATGCCAATCCAAATATGCATCCTGTTGACCTAGCTGCTTGCTTTTTATGAATTGTTAGATAATGGCTGGGAAAAGAGGACTAGAATAATTTACAGCTAAATCCCAGTAATAGAGACTGCAAAGCAGTTTGCATTTTTCAGCCATGTGAAGTTTGACTAAAGTAGATCGTTTACAATAGTTCTATAAAGAAGGCTGCGACTTCTTACAGTCCCCCCTGCTTTCAGAGGGAAATGACATCACATATACAAAACATGCTCCTTACTGTATGTACTGTAAAATGTAACTTCTCATTCATTGACACTGTAGGTTTTGTCACTCAGAATTAAAAGTTACATGTACTACTGCTAGGTTTTTATATGGAAATGAAAGACTTGTAAAGGACAGCTGGGCATTCCTCATTTTGTCCCAATCATTCACTGCACTTCATTTGATGATTCATACTTCAGAAATGCTAAACTGACTTTCTAGATCATGTTCTCATTGAATTTCACTATTATCAGGAAAATAGCTGCTTGAGAGGTTTTGCAAACGTTCAGAACTTAACTGTTTGTAATCTCAAATGCAAAGAATAAAATTAAAGGAAATCAAGGGAGAAGGCTCTCCCTGCTTACAACTCATGATTCTCCACCTTTTTCGTACTTTCACCTTGAATCTATGGGCTGTCTTGGTTTACTGTCAGGTACCTCTAAATTTTGGAGAAGATTTAAGCAGATTGCAGGAAACTTAAGTTTGTGACTCTTTTTGTTGAAATGTTGTGTGGTTATTTTGCTGAGATGAAGTTCCCAATGTATTGACATTGACTCCTTTTTCTACCCCCATGCAAAAAGGGCAAGAGTTTCCATTAGGAGTTGTCCCAATCCAATGTCGGGGAAGGTTTCGATATGATCCCAAGAGGGAGATTAAGACGCAAACGAGGTCACATGCCCTATACCCCAAACAGCTTTTTATTATCAAAAGTGTCAAAAGTAGAACGTGGTGGCGATAGGATAGAATGGAAGAAAAGGCAGAAATCAAGCAGGCAGTTGGGATAGAGTTGCCAGGATAGTCACCACAACGGGTCCAGCGGCGTCCCGTTGGTCCTTGGTCTTCAATACTTCAGTGGTGGAAAAGGAAGCAGAAGCCGAAGGCCGCAGCCAGGAGCCCCATGGCAGGTTTTTATAGGGCATATTCCGATGATGTCATGTGCTGCAGGTTTGTCTATCACACGATCTTCCCGTGATCGATACCAGAAACCAGTATCAGCTCCAGCCCTGTTTCCTCCATGGCCTGGTAATTGCCCTTATGGACAGGAGTGTCCTGCTTAAACGGGCCATCCCAGAGACAAAGGGCTCGAGATAAGCAGTTCACAGCCCTCACACCTAACAGTCTTTGAGGCAGAATGGTTCAAGATAAGAATTCAGTCTCTTACACATGCCTTTGGCATAAATGCAACAGGAACAATCATGATGTTTCTGAATCATCTTTAAAATCTGTCAGAAATTAAGAAGATTGAACTTTAATATTTTCATTCTTACTAAGACTTCAATTTTACTTCTGGAAATATATTCTGGCAGTGACTTTTATGAAAAAAGGTTTTGGCGATGGATTTTATCATATCAAGGAAATTCAGACATTACCACAGTAATTAATGAGTAGTAATTAATTTTGAATACTTTAAGGTTCTTTGGTAAAGAGATAGTGTTATACAATATGTTTCCTCCTTCTGATGCAATGGATTTTAATTCTCTTTGTCTTATTAAAATGCATATTTCTAGAATTATTTTTTAAAAATCAAGATTCTTTTTCTTTAAAAGCAAAAAATGCACACGATCATTCTGATTGCCAGAATTTGAGTCAGCTACAATATGCTGTATGTTATACCTTGATAAAGTCCATGAGCCGGGAACTGCAACAAATAGAATCACAAGTTGAGTCATGAGAGAGGGCTGAAGTAAATGGTTTCAGAATTTTTTACTTTCAAAAAAATTAAGCCTGCTTCTAATTTCCTGACTAAAGTCATTGTGATTTGTAGATGGATGGTAGACCTGGCTTGTAAAGCCAAGGTGATTTGTAGAAGGATGGCAGATCTTGCTTGATATTAAGTACAGCAGGGAGGAAATTAGGTTAGAAAAATCAATGGCTGCTTATGGATACTAAAATAAAAAGAAAACTTTTGGGGAATAGAGACATGAGGCAAGCTTCCAAAACTGCCCTATTAAGAACTTCTGGACCTAGAGTTGCTTTTATTTAAACAGCTAGAGAAATATGCCTGCTTCTGTCTTTGGCAGAGGCAACAGCAACATCCACTGGTCATTTAAATTAATCCCAAATGTGCAATTCCTTTAAAATATAAATTTACTTTTAAAAATAAATAAACAAATTGGATCTGATTGTCTCTCTACTTATAGCAATGTAAAATAGGATGGTTTTGTCAAGTGCAGGTAGATTATAGCAGATGAAAGCCTGGCACAGTCAGATTTACTATCTGATCAGTAACACTGGAAAAAAATATGAAAAAAAACAGATCCCCAAAAGACACACCAAACAACTTCATGTGCACAAAAGCAAAGTGTTATTGCAGTATGTTGAGACTGAAAGAAATACCTCTGCAAACCTAGAAATGTTTTTGTAATATTTGCTCTAATCTAAATTTGGCTATCAGCACTTTCATTTTTAAAGTGCTATCTGTGGTCAGCAACTGTTAGAGCTGCACTCACGTGATCCTAAAAGACACACAGAGTAAACCAGACTTTGCACTCCATGAGCTAAAACTGTGACTGGCTCCAGGAGGGTAGGTCCAAGCTTTATTCCAATTTGTCCTTGCCTGCTTTAGAAAATGAAGTAAAATCATCCTAATTGCTGGTAATGAATACCTGAGATACGAGGGTGTGCATAAGCTTCCAGCAGCAAACTAGACTCAGGATTAGTGGGGAAAAACCCTCCTTTTTTTCCCATCTCCATTTTTTTTTTCCACAGAAACTGAAGCTTTTCTGTCTTTTAAACTCTGTCTGTCTGGACATGTATTCCCTCCTCCTAATTTTATCGTTCACCCTGCTCAAGATGTACTGAAGAGAGAGAACCCTAAATTTAATCAACTTCTAATTACTTCCAGATTTAAACATCAAGAAATCAACTCTCAATTCTGTGTTAACTTCTCTAAATGCAGAAGCACATTGCAGAAACTGTATGGTCCATGACAAGAATTCAGAATTACTGAGAGCTCAGCCACACATGACAACTCACAAAAATAATGTTAGCAACTGAGAACAGAAAATGTAATCTGTCATATTTGAAATATTGTGTCTATATTCAGCATTTGCATTTCATTTCAGTTGCAAAACTATGTTTTGCAAATTTGTTATTAAATTACTCTATACTGTGGATATTTCCATTAAAATATGCTCAAAACTCTGTATCATTTATGATCAATGCATTTCTGCCTCCATGAGAACAGAAAAGCATGACTTTTGTGAATGAATAAAAATATTAAACAGTATTTAGCAAATTCAAATTAAATGTTGATTTGAAAAGCATGGAGGAATAGAATGTCATAAAGATCAAGACCTGCTGCTTTTATGAAATAATCATTCCATAAAAATGTGGATTTACTGTTCTGCAAGACATAGATTTTGTCAGTGCCTCCATACTAGATAACACCTGCATATTTAACATCACTTGTTTGTATAAAAAAGATTTTGTCATGCTTTTGAATTAATTTGACAGACTTATTGTCCAATGATGTATTCTTAAACTGAAATTGATTAGCAAATATATCAGATTCATAGAATCATTTAATCAGCTCAAATGACCAGTCTTTTCCTCAGCCTCCTATCACAATGCTCAACAAAAAACTGTTGCTACGCTAGACCTGGACCAGAGATGGGAGAATATAAGTGATTTTTAGAAACTCCAAATCTTAAAAACCCTAAACAGATACATAAAAATCCCAGACACTTAAGCTGCACAATGGTTAATATCCCAAATTGGATGTGGCAAGTTCTGCTTATCCTATTCCTGAAACTATGTGTAAAGGAAACATAGAAACACTGTAAAGTAAATTCAAAGTTTCTGATTCCAAGATTCTTTGTGTAAAGAAAAGTAGTCATTGTAGGGAAGCTGACTCTTGGGTCAAATGTGAATGAAAAAAATTCATGAGCTTCCATTTCCATGAAGCTACAGCACCAACTCAGTAAAATCAGCCTACCAGGTAAGTTAGCATCTAGCAGACTAGAACACCAGGAAGCAATGAAACACGGTAGCTTGGGCCTTGCAAAACCTCTTCATTTTGATTTTTTGTGCTTTCTTTCATAGAATCATAAAAACATTTTAAAAAAAGATGCCTGGAAGACATGTCAAGCAGTCGTCTACTGTAATGCTGGGCCCCACCATCAGGCCTGACAGGTTTCTGTTCTGAAAGTCTCGATCACTGAAATTCTACAAGCTACAAAGGCAATCATTTCCCATATCAAAACTGCCTAGTTTTGACACTAACAGGATTAGTCCCCATGCCTAATGTCAGTCTCTCTTGCTAAGATGATTATTTCCTGTGCTATTCACTGTGGACATGGAGAATGGATCCTTCCCTTCTGCTTTGCAGCAGCACTTTATATCTTTCAAGATATGTCCCTCTTCGGTCTTCTCTTCCCCAATTCATTCATTTTAATTTGTAAAGCTGTATTTCCATATACTCAATAGTTCTCTCTTCTCTTCTGTAGTAGCTCCCTTTTTGTCTGTCTGTATCTTGAATTGCAGCGTGCAAACAACAGCACTGGAGCTGAGGCTTGCTTAGTAACTCGGAAAGATTACTTCATACATCTGGCAGGGTGCATTTCTGCTTATACCAGTTTCACAGCCTTATCTGGATCATGTCTCCGTAGATTCCTTACGACAATTCTTTCCAGCCAAGAAAAGTATCGAGTTTTCCTTTTTAGACAAATTAGAGCCATGTTCAGCTCATGATCCACTGGAAACCTCTGATCGCTTCCTGCAGAACTTAGTAGCCAGTTGTTCCTGCTCCAGCTTTCACTCCCACAGAGCATAACCATCAGACTTCATCCACCTTCTTCACAGTATTTCTCCAATTTTTCAAGATAATTTTTGGATTGTATTTCCATCCTCCAACATATTCAAATTCTCTCCCAGATGTGCTCCAAATTTAAAAAGCTGGCACACTATTCTATCCACTAGCTCATTCATTAAAAACTAATAAATGCACACAGAAAAAGAATCAGACCCAAGACAAGTAACTGAACAGCCCTGTTCAACATTGCCTTCCATTCTGACTCTGGACGACCAAGTGAAACTCTGGATATGGATTTCAACCAGTTTTGCACCTGTATGTACTAACTTCATTGCTCTTACCTAGATTATCCTGAAATTATTTTCCTTAAAAGATCAGCTACATCATTGCAACTGCTTTTTCAATTGGACCGGCCTTTAAGAAAAAGTCATTTAGGAGTTCTCTGTGGCCATTGAAAACTATCTTTGTTAAATGCTTTCGTTCCTTTAGTGCAGTTTTGGGAGTTTTTTATTTGCTTGGGAGGACCAGATTGTTTCTGCTCTTAAAGGTAAGAACCTTTCCAGAGATCACAGACTCCATAATTTCTTGGCTGTCCTTACTCAAACTACCTCCAACAGTTATATTAATCAGCCAGAACCTGTCTAGCAGCTATGATCAAGTCTACAAAAGTATTTCTCTCTAAATGTTTCTTCTCTATTACAAAGTAAAAGAAGAGACACCATCTGATTTAAGGAATCTGATTGGTTTGTACTCTACTATACTCCTTTCCCAGCTCAGTCAGTTAAACCTCCCCCTTATCACACACTTTGGGCTACACTGTCCATTGGTCACCAAGAGCTTCAACCCTGATCTTTCTGGTTTGGAAGTTCAAAGCGAACAACTACCACCCCAATAGTGCTCACATTGTTCTTCTCTTTACTTCTCTTTATGTTGTCAACCAAAGACCACTTTCACAGTTTTTTTTGTCCTCCTTGAGATCTACCTTAGAACAGACATACACATATTGGATAGACAAAGCAATGCCTCTTTCCGTGCAGGCTTCTTTTTTTCTTCAAGGTTTGTCTTTGTTGAATAGGCTTGTCAGGTATTAGTATACCTGTAACATAAATTACTCCATAAAACCAAATATTCTCTACTTTCTATAGGTCTTAACAAAAACATCAAAGGTGATCTGAACACTGGCCCCACTATCATTCTCTGTCTCTTCTTTGAGCATGTCATAAAAAAAAATAAAACTTCTCATTTTTAATCCTGGTACAGGAGCAATCCCACTTACCTGCAGATTATTATCATCCTCCCCCCATAGACCCTAATTCAAACCCCTGCACTGAGGTGAGGAAGCTCACGAACACTGCTGTAATTTCCAGGCTGAACGAAGGGATGGTGCTCCAGCAGAAGAGCAAACAAAAATAAGGTTTCAAGATGAAGCACTATCACTTTACCTGGTTATTCACCATCTGCTACTTCTTTCTGCTTTATCACACCTGAGATATGAATGAAAGAAAAATGCAGTAACACACAGAAATGAGAGAAAATTAGGAGAAAATTAGAAGGAACTCAGTTGTCACAATCCCATGCATTATAGGATTCCATTAAAAGTTACACCAGCACGATATTATTTACACCACTTCTGCATTTAGTTAATCACTGTAGGAACATGAGGTTTATAGTACTCATTTTCAAACTAATGAAATTCCTTTGTTGTTAAAGACAGAGGAAGAAAAAGAAATTTTATATTCAGGAAACATTTTGCAAAATGCACGTATAGATATTTACTAGATATTGGTTTATTGACTAAAAAAAATGAGGTTTTCATATGTAAGGCACATGAAAAGATTTATTGACACTAAGTAGTTAGGACAAAAATATTGTTTCTGTACACTGCAAGCAAGTTTAACCTCCTACTACATTATACTTCCACAATGCCTGTGAAGGCATATGTGATAAGCTTTGTGCCCAAATTCTTTTCCCATTACTTTTGCTGGGTTTTTTTTAGAGAAAGATCATAATGGAATAATTATGTTATTGGTTGAAACAACACTTTCACCTAGTTCAGAGACTCCACAGATGGAGCCAAGACTGAAGTCAGACTTTTAATAGAAACTCATGGACAGAAAAACCCATTTTAAAAGATTGCAAGCAGAAACTCCTCTTCTTTTCAGAAATTGTGAAGATCAAGACAGGAGTACCACCCCCACACATATTTTCAGATCTCAAAAGCATCAGAAAAAGCTTATGCATCAGCCTTCAAATCTTGCAACAGAAAAACTTTAAATTCTTGCCTTTCATTGATTTGAATCAAAGAAAATTTTGAGGAGCCACAGCTTATTTAAATTTAGCTTCTGCCACACAAAATTCTCTACTATATTTCTAACTCCATTAATGCTGTAGGAGAGAATCCACAGTATATACAAAAATATAGCAAAACAAACAGCATATAAAATGAAGGAGTAGATGCAAAAAAGAACAATAATTTTATAGTAATATAACCCTGAAAGTCTGCACACAGGCAGGGCAAATGGAAAAGCAGACAGAACTTACTCTTTATCTCTATTTTCATTCAAGTCAGACATTTTTTTTATAGGATCAGCATTACCTTATATATTGCTTTTCCCTCACATAGGAAACTAGCCTGGGGCTGATAGAGACATTATTTATGCATGAGGTTGAAGAGTGAAGACACCAGCCCCCCCATGAACCTCCCTGGACAGGGTCTCCCGGGCCTCGGCTACTGGAGTGGTCTGACAGGAATGCCTCCCATGCCCCCGAAAGCCCAGCCACGGCTCAGAGCCCTCATTCTCACATCAGGGTCTTTGTGCTGCACAAAATCAACTTGAGAAGTTTTAAAATTGTGTTTCTTATGGAATTACACTTGCTTGGCAAGCAGGAGAGAACAAGACCACCATCATCCTTTTACGTGATTTTTTTTTTTTAGGTAATCATATTATAAACAAGCAAATGGGTTATTTAATAAACAAACAAAACAACCCTTATTACAGTGACTGTTCCACAGCTACAGAGCACAAAAAGTCCACATCAGTTTTCTGCTTCTTGTCCTGCTTTGATTAAAAGTTACAACCACTAAATCTGATCATGAAAATCAGAGTAAACCAACACTGCTTACGTAAGCCAATTAAGCCAACCTAATTTTCACCAGCAGAAGATATAGCCTCAATAATTTTTATTCCTTTAAATTATCAGAGAAGTAACTCATTTATATCCACATATTTATCACCCACTTTGTCTGTATTCTATGACCTCAGGCTGTTTTATGAAACCCACTTTTTTGTATTATTCTGGTACCACCACTAACAATGAAAAGTATGATCACTGTTTCTTTGTCTGCTTAAAAGCCCATTTAGACAGGTAGTCGTCCTGAGTAGAAAAATCATTTATCTGGTAAAACTATTGATTTATTTTCATCTTGCTTTACCTGTGAAAGACAATGTGTGAATCATATGTACAAACAGTGATAATTTTTCAGCACCATGACAGCTGGTATTGTGCCATTTTAACCACACCGCTCATGGTGGGGTAGAGTTGTTTCCCAGTGTGCCATTATAAAGCAAAATGAGATTATGTTACTGAATAAATTTCTGTAAAACAGAAAACATTTTGCATTTCAGTGATCTGAAGGACATGGCAGTTTATGAATACTACAGCCTGCTGTAGCTTGCTCTATCAGTTCTTCAAAATTACAATTACTGCCCATCAAAATAGAAATCTACAGGAGCCTAGGATCTCTACAATGTCTTAATTTGAAGTACTTTACACTACACTTTGCAGTGCTTTGCATTTGATGTTTTCCAAGTCAGGTGTTCGTGTCTGTAGTTTTGCCTTTTAATTACTCATTACCCTTTCCTGGGTAGGTCACAGGGGACTAGTGGCTTTATCTGACCTTACTGCAGGGCCAGATAAAGATTCTGAAACTGAGGCAGGATGATCTTTACAAGAAACCTTGGTATTTCACAAGAAGTAGATTTCTCCAGTTTATAGGCACACAGCAGCGTCTAGAAGAAGAATAGAAGAAAACTGGGAAGCTGTCATTCTTTTGAAGTTTCACAGACAACCTACTTCCTTGATTTCTTGCTACAACAACGCAGCAGGGTGACTTGTCTTCCTGTCACCAGCCTGTTCCACTATTTCACCTCTTCTATCTTAAAAACACAGCATGTCCCCAATGCTTCCAAGGGTAGCTCTGGTGTCCCCAACAGTCATCTTTTGGTACATGATGTACTCTCATACAAGCGCCAAGATTTGCAAGAAAAGGACACTGCAAAGGAAGGAGGTGAGGGCTCTTCTCAAAGACAGGGAGAACTAAAGAGCCCACATGCAGAGAGTCACACTGCGACTGAGAAAAGAAACACCTGAAAGCTCTGCAAATCACTAAATGGAGGACCCTGGGAAAGTAAATTGAAGCAGTGCTTAAACAGAAGCTTACATGCAGGAAAAATTTTGTGCTTGTTCTTAGGTACGAGATATCTGTTCCTTGTGGCCAACAACATATCTGAGGTAAGCTATTAGATAGGGCAAATTACACCTTTCATCTCCGAATTTGTCACTTTCTTTTCCCCTTACTTCAGTTCCCTCTTTCTACTTTGGCTTATTTGCCTTTAATTCCTACGGATTTCCAGCTAATAGTGCCCAGTCTCTCAGTTTTACAACATTGACTATTTCATAACTCGGAGCAAAGTTTTATGTGTTAGAATGTGGTGATTTTGTGAGGTCAACTTTTAGTTTACAGGAAAAATCCTCATTACTACAGAGAGAAGCTGACAATACATCCCCTAAAAAGCTCAAAAACACCGTTACAAAGAACAGGAAGTTTCTTAAACATCCTACAAATTATGGGCTAAATTTTGAAGTCCTTATTATTTTCTCAATGTTTGTCAGTAGCTACATTTTCCCTGCACAGTTTTCTGTCTCATTTCTAGCTCACCCAGCTGCATTCCAAAAAGCAGATTAAAAGCAGTAAAAACACAAGTTGTTTGCAGTTTCTTTCCTGTCCTACCCTCTTCTCTATTATTCAGGTTTGACTGCTTCAAACATAAGCCCATGTGATACTTTTGCACGCTCTCCCTAGTACTATGAAAAGAATGTGTTGTAATGTAAGTCACAAATAACTGTTACTTTGATCAGAAACAAACATCCAGACATCCAGTCATGTCCCCATTTTCTTCCAAGGGGGGGGAGGACCTTGCAATCATAATAAATGTTATGATTTTTTTGTGATAAGAACACATATTTGCAGGGATGCTCATTTCACTGGAGAGTAGAGGATAATTCTTGCCCAGGACTGCAGCACCTGCTGGACTGCCTCTGCCAGCTTTCATTTTATGACCTTTACAGTATATAGTTACCATAACATGCAGAAACTTAAGTTTCTGCTACTAAAACTATGGAACTTTTTTTGCATTCCCCTAGATACAAGGATAAACCAATGATACTGCTTGTTAAAGCCACTGGAATCCTCTCTTTATATGAGAAATATTAATTCTTCTCAAAATTATACTTTATATGCAGAAGAATTTTCACAGCAGAGTTCATTAATGAAGATGCTTTTTTTTTAGCAGTTACTGTCAATTGCAAAGCTTCTGAAATTACAGTTGACAACAATTTTGCATTTTTACTCCTAATATTTTATATTGGCTGTATGCTATTTTGGCAGTCATAAAGCATGGGTTCAGGTTTCATAATCTCCTTGTAATCACTTGTAATTCAAGTCATGATACTTGTGTTCAAAACAAGTCTATTCATACATGCACCGAGTGCATGATTCTGCAAATTCTCTCCTTTAATACATTTGGAGAGAGGGGTGTTAGTCCACCTTCAGGTAGATTAACTACTCCTTCCAGAAGAGACATGCTCAGTTTGCAGAAATGTCTTCACCTCTGTAATGATTCAGAAGGTCAGCCTTGTAACGTCATCCTGCACCCTGGTACATCACAGCACTAATGGGTTCCACATAATAATTGCTGAGTCTTCAGGCTAAAAAAACTACTTATCGCTTTTCTTTCAGCTCATTCCCTTCTTATACCTGAATCCACTTTTGTGCAGAACAGGATCATTTATGTTTGGAGCTCATTCCCCTTTGCTTTATTACCTACCTTGATAGCACCTGGGTCATTCTTGGTGCCATACAAACAAGAGATAATAATGCATCATATTAATTTTCTTTGGTAGAAGGCATGATTCATCCCCCTCATCCCAGATGCAATGATGTGTCCCTGAAGAGATGAAATCATGTGGTTTTGGTTAGGTAAATTCTATCAAAGAAAGCCAATTAGTTTGAGATATATTTGTGGGAAGAATGCTTTTAATCACAGCTTTTAGAAACCTAAACTATGGCGTTAAATAATAGTCAGAGACAAAGCAATATTGATTGCGTGGGCTGATGTAAAAAAAAAGTTAATCCATTTGAGAATCTGAAGGTGATTTTACATTGTTACATATTATACTCCTATACTCATGTTGTTTTGCATGTTCAAAATTTCCTTTTCCAGAATCTGCCAATAGCTATTCTTCCTTCAGTCAGTGGGATAGTATATGTTAAAGTATAACTCAGATTGTCTACACTATGGATGGAATTTACACACATTTTTCTTCCATAATCTGATAAAGTCTTAGTTTGATACATGAGTTTTCAGTAACACCAAAACAGAGGATGAGAAAAAGAAAACAAGAAAGCACATGCAAACACTTTCACGTGGTGAAAATTAGCAGTAACTCTGATTCAGTGGAGTTCAGCAGGGCTGCTATAGAGCTGCAGTAAGAAAGATCAGACCATGAGTCGAGTCATCTGTGATCCAAATTTAGCTCTTATGAAAATACATATATTTTACTTGCCAATCTTTACAAATTCTGTCACAAATAGATGCAACCTTAACTGAACTTTTTTCCAAATCCTAACTAGGCTTAGTCAAAAATAATTTTCTATTCTATAGTGCATTCTGAGATTTGGGTCTGTAATCAACCAATGCATGGAAATATCAGAGCTATGTCATTTTATCTTTTTCAAAACATTTAATTTAGATGTGACCACATTGATATTTATTACAAAAATAATAAAAGAGCTGAAAGGAACCTTAAGAAGTCATCCTATTTATGCCTTGAAACTTGATATAAGGTCAAGTATAACTATGCTGTCCGTGCAAGATATTTGTCTAACTTATAATTAAAATTCTGCAGTAAAGGGCATTTCACAGCCTCCACATGTAGCCTTTTTTAGTTCTTAAATATCCGTATAATTAACACATTTTTACTTACCCTAAATCAGCTTTCCTTAAAATTAAGGTAATTACCCCCTTTTTCATAGCCTTTTAATTCTTAGAAACTGCTGAAACTTCTCCCTCCAGCCTCTCTTTTCTGGGCTAAACAAATACAGTATCTTAACTCTTACTTTTCAAGCATTTTATAAATCTTGCATATATTGTGTGGTGCGTTATATAATGTACATATATTTAGTATCAACCCTGAAATTATAATAGTGCAATAAAGTGTTTTGAACTTGCTGAAACAAAACAACTTTATAATATTCCATGAAAATTTTTATTACTTAGGTATGTTCCTGCAAAAATCTGCAAATAGTTGGCATTTCTGAGTCAGCATTTTCCAATGAAAAACAAAGCACCAGAAGAAAATAAAATCCATAGGACTTGTTCTTTATTGGCAACAATTAAAAGGCCCAAGCATATCCTCAAATATAGATTATTTACTAAAACTAGGTATTATTTGTTGCAAACATTAAAAGTTTGGCCTTGCATCAGGCAATAATCTATTCAGATTCATATGTTACTAAAAATGTTTGTAATAACAGTCCTTAAATCGTGGTTCCACTAGTGATAAATCAACTAAACTCTTTCTAAAGGAAATTACCTTTTCTTCCTAACCAGACTCTTACTAAAGACAGTATTGCTGAAAAAAAACTTTGTAGGAATGCCCCCAGACTCACATTATTTAGTCATATCTTTCACCAAAATCAAAGGGGTTTGAGTAAAACAAAACCCTGCCTCTGAACAGTTTTCTTTCACAAACCTGAACTCTGGCTAGTAGAATTTTACCAAGATGAAAGCCATGACTACTCCAAACTTCTGGTCTGTTATGCCACACAGCCTACATTTATATAGCGACCCTCTTTCTTTGTGGGTTCAAAGAGGAAAAGAGAGGAACTGGATAATTTTAGATAATTGGCTTAACGTTGATATACAGAAAAAATCTGGAAATTCTATTAAAAAGTATTTGTAAGCACTTGGACGGTAACAAGGAGGTTCACAGCAGCCAGTGGGTTTGTCAAGAACAAATGTCAAACCAGTCTGCTTTCCTTTCAAGACAGACTGCATGAACAGGAAGGAAGGAGTAGGTGTCACATACCTTGTTTTTAGTAAAGCTTTTGACACAGTTTTGCATGGCATTCTCATAGGGAAGCTTTAGAAATATGATGCAAGCGAAATTACGAGTAGAAAGATGCAAAATTAAGTAGATAACTGACACAGAGTCGAGAGGGACTGCAGGTAACATTGACAAGTGGGATTTAAGTTTGGAATAATCCTGACAGAGGAAATAATCTTAAAAAGACAACAAAATTCTGAAGTGACAAATACAACTTGCTGCACGTTGGCAAGAAAGATGAGCTGCGAGAGTCGAAGCACCTGCCCAGGAACCGTATTGCAGGGAAGGGTCTGGGAGCTGGCGCAAGTTCATAAACCAAAGGGGAGCCAATAACACCCCAAATGCTGTTTCAGGATAAACAGAGCCTGCAAAACACACAACATGGGATTCGTCCCACCTAACCTGATACAATTAATAGTTGGTTGTCTACACTATTCACACAGATTCTCATCAGCATATAAAAAAAATGACAAGGCCTTTCTTTTTTTACCAGCAGCTGGCAGTTCCAATGGGGCAATCCTCTCTTCAAAGTCAAGGAAGAGAAACAGTCCTGCAAGTGGCTTGGAAATGTATCAGTTATATGAGTAACTGAAACCCTTTCAATATTTATTCATGTGCCCTCATTTTTATCATCATTATCAAGTCCAGTGTAATAAAAAATTGATCACAGAGCTAACACAATAAAATTACTCTGTGTTGTTTGTCTAAGTTGGTCATAAAATCTGACCAAGGGAATTGGGCCCCAGATGTGGGGTAATTAAGTAAAAAATGGATATCCTGCTTGGCATCAGAATTAAGTGAGCAAGGTATGAAGGGAAGCTCGTGGCTCACATCAGGTTAGGAGAAAAAGGTTAAAATTCAAGCTTTTCCTGGAAAGATTATGTAGCTCCTTTGACCTATTGTGTAAACTGAACTGACTTAAGTGAAAAAGAACTGAAAAATTTAGTATAGGTCAGACTCTTAGCTCATTTTTTTCCTCTCATTTGCCATATTTCAGTCATCTTCCTTTTAAATCTGATCTTTTCAAGTGGGTCAGATAAAGTGTATCTGTTGCACTCAAGTTCTTGTTGGCTGATACAACCTGACCCTAAATCAACAAGTCTGAGTCACTGCCTATGCAATCCTTTAAAATCTATATTACAGGGCCAGCTGCAAGAAACTGGGGCTGTGAACTCTGCAGGTTGTGTTTCTACTCTTGCCTTCACCAGGGAGGCTTCTTCTGGGGCAGAAAGGGGTGTCCATTCTTCAGTGTGCTCAGAAGGGAATGCACATGGGTGTGATGATGTTTGCCTGCAGCCACCAAAATCTGCTGGTGAGCTGTACTGTGTGTCTCCTGCAAGAGAAAAGCTCTGACTCAGCTTCCCTGTTTATTCTTTTCTAGGTACTTGATTTATTGTTGCATGACTTGAACTTGGCTGTCCGCCGAGGCAGAGAAGAGGAACAGTTTTAGAGGTGGGACTCAAATACATGTGGTCCTTAAAGAAAAATAAAATGACATCTGAAGAGAGGGTTTCAGCAGAACAATCTTTTATTTCATACCCACTGAGCTGGAGCTACCAGAGTTTCACTATGTGCCAACACACACAAACACACCCTTGCCCCAGGCACCATGCATGGGCTGTTGGAGTAAGACACCTGAACAGTGTGAGTTTGCCCCTGTCCAGCCATCTTAACAGACATTTGCAGCTTGCTTGGGTTTTTGAATACATTGCTAAGGATGATTTGGCTCCTTTGCTGAATATTCCCAACACAGAAAAAAATTTAAGATATGCTTTTTTCTTTTATTTTTAATGACGTTCTGATTTTACCTGATATGCAGATGAAATTAGCTCATATTGTATAGTATGACTCTACCATCTTTTTTCACACTACTGTCTTATTCTTTAAGCAAACACTGTTGAACTCATGTTATCAGTATTCTTTAACATTGATAATACAGCAGAATTTAGCTCTTAGTCAAGATAATTTCAAAAAACTCCAGACCAAAAATCAATCCCAGCATAGACAGTGGTTAAGTACTATCCTGTTCACAGCTGTTCTGCTCCTTGGAAGTCACATAAATTGTCAGGTCATATAATTTGGCTAAATAATTATCTTAGAGTGATTTGGTCTAAAATACAAATGATACTCATCAGTTCCACAGTTATTTCCAGCTGCTGAAAAAGCTGACTGTCAATGGCAGTTGTCTTACTCTACCTTATTGAAATGAAAACCTTGGACAGTAAAAAACAAAACAAAACAAAACAAAACAAAACAACTATACTGCATTATTTCCTCTGGAAAGTTCCGCAGTTTCAAGGTTTGCTGGTGCTATACATTTAATTGAATAGAATTTGGTGATAGAAAAGATGAAATATTTTGTAAATTGTGTTGACATTTTGCAGTTGGTGGGGAGGATGCTTCAATAAAACAGGATTCGAGCACTAGAAATCAATAAAGAATGTGAGCAGAATGAAAATTCTCCATTGCAGAGAAGTACCTCTGATTTCTATTGAAACTGGAATAGGGATCATTATTCTGAGCATGATACTGTTATACTGCAACTTCATCCACCATGATGACCAAAGTCAAGTGGCCTTTGACTTGCTTTGAGTTTGTGCAGGTAAAAGATTCCCCTGCAAGGACCAAATGAATGTCATAAAAGACCTCGCAAATGCAAAGCGGAAACATTTTGTAGGTAAGAACAGAATACTGAAAGAAAGTAAAAGAACTTTCAAAAAAAAGTTCCAGTACTTAACACGAAACCTCAGAATACATTTCTCAAAGCAAAAAAGATTTTCACGCTGTGACAATTTTGTTGTCTCAATAGGGCAGCTGGACGTAGTCACAATACCAGGGCAAAAGTACCACCTCAAGCCTTCCGCACCCTGGGAGAATAACGAGTTGTCGTATCTGGGATAGGATCATTTATACTTGGTTACAATGGAGGAAGCATGACAACTTTATAGCTCCTAACATACTTCCTGATACACAATCTGCACACAGCACCAAGAGCAAGACCTTCTGCTCTCTTTGCTGAAGGAGGGCAGGGTACCACTGGGGCAACAGCTGTTACTACTGGAATAAAACTAGAAGAGTGCAAAAAAAGAAATATAAAAAGATACAAATATTTACATCAAACAAAAATGAGGCAGAAAAAAAGACCTTCTACTACTTTACGAGGACCCAGGCTGTCAAAGTGGATAGCTCTCCGTGCCACAAGAGAATGTAAAGGCAGCAAAAGCCAGCTTGCAAATATGAACAATCACAACTAATAATAGTTTTATTAGTAATAAAATTAGTAATAGTAATAAAATAAAATTGGCAGGAAGGATTCATTTAATCCTTTTAGTATTTCACATGGAACAAACAAAGTTAATAAAAGAATCAGAAAAATTTAATCTTTTTTATTCTATAAAATAGGCTAAAGCCAGCATTATTTTGCAGCACTCTAATCCTCTGCTCCCCCTTCTTTAAAAGGTATATTTTAGTGAAATAATAATTGAAATAGAAATAATAGTAATATCTCTCCTGATGAACTATGCAAGAAGGAACAGTATTCCTTGGGACTTTAATATTTCTGATATGGTATATGTGAGGTTTGTAAAAGGATCTTTGTCATTTTGCACTCCTTTCAAAACTGGGCTATGTTTGAGGTGCCATAGCTGGTTCCAGTGAGCTAAATAAATGTCTAATAACACAACAAAGTTTCAGCTACTCAGAATAAATAAATCAAATTCTCCACAATCCATCAAATATAGAGTTTGTAAGTATGGGTAAACTAAAACGTGGACACAAAGACTGGTGAGCTCTTTCTTTATTTCAAGTATGCAAGAACTTGAATGTGAACCATGATATTTCACTCTAAAAGAAAGGCTTCTCAGTGATATTCAATTGCCATTTAATCCACAGGAATGATCAAAGACCAAACAGTGCCATCATGCATTCAAATATGAAAAATAAGAGGAACACATACAATAAAAGAGCAAAACCCCATCTGCCGTAAGGTATCATTTTTTCCCACAAAGCTTCTGAAGAGCCTTTTTGTTTTTAAATGGCTTCCACCAGTGAAATGGTGACCTTTGACCTTTATGTGTATGCTGCCTATTTTTCAAGGCACAAAATAGCATTAAAAACATTGATAGCATCAAACTCATTTTTAGCAAAGTACACACATGTTTCTATGAGCAAGTTTAAGCACAGCTACTAAATTCTACAAGTTAAGCATGTCAGCATGTTTTGCTAAAGTGTATGCACCTGTGTGCATACTAAAATTCATATGCTTAAAGCTCTGATTCAACCCACATAATACCAATTTAATCTGGATCTAGTTGAAGTGGATCAACACCAAAGCAAGACTACTTGTAATTATATGGGACCAGAAATTATTTCCTTAGACTTTCCATTTCCAGACTGAGATTACAGGGATAACCATGAGGGAAAATCTCTTCTTATTTTATAATGTGAGATGGCCTAATAAGAAAAGGGGGGGACGCTAACAAATGTGGAAATTCAGGCTACATTTTTTAACCAAGCAATTTGCACTGAACTTTTCATTTTTCAAATACTCTATATCTTAGTATACTTCCCACTTTTCAGCTCCACAGTACTTTAGGTATTCACATCCAGTTCCCTTCATGTGCTTTAACACATGCAGAAAGGGGACTCGCTTTTCCTCCACCATGTTGTGGCTTGCCACCTACCCTCTGGGCTTGTCCAGAACTGTCTCACCTTCTCTGCAGACCACTAATGACTATTTCCATATTCCACTAAACTCTTAAGACTTTATTAACTCATTGGGAGGTTTAATGCCTCTTTGTACAAAGGAAATACTCAAAACTGCCTGTTATATGAATTCCTATTTTTCATGTGAAATTCAAAGTGGCATCATACTTATTCAGCGATAGAACACATGTACATGTGATCAGTTCTGACAGAGATCATGCCAGTGACTTTGTGGTGGCAATGGTCTCAAGAAAATGAGCCTAACAATCCTGGATTCACATACCAAATAGCAATTAAATGGTGTTCATTGTTAATATAGTAGCGTACAATACCCTTCCTATGACTAACAAGGGTTTTAAAACATAAGAAGGGTTACATAGTTTTCATTTCACTATAATCCAGCTAGTATGAAAATAACAGTATTAAACCTTCCTTGTTGAAACTGCACTCTCTTTAAAACAGTCTCATCTAAGAACCTCTGAAAACGATCCATTGAAGCATGAGCCATGCTCCAGCACCACGGGCTTTCCTCCGCTTCTATTATCTTTCCATCAATGAGGAAAGTGTAAGTTTGATACCAGTCCTTTATAAAATACAGACCACTTGGTAATACTTGACTGAGTCAGGTTCTTCTGCCAGTAATTTTTGTGCAAGTCCATGTAGACTTCACTGACTGAAGCAGCTATTCTGGATTTCCAGCAGTTCAGCTGAGAGCTAAATTTGAACAAACTCTCAGCAGGAATCTGAGCAGAATTGGACCCTTTTTGCTAGATATAGGATCAAGAACAAATGTCTTGGAACATAACCCTATAGGTTGAAAAGCTTTCTCTCTTTCCCATCAAAATTAAGCAAATACTATAATATTTGCCCTATATTGCTATAAATCATGGATACTTCAGGTCTTTAAGAAAGATTGGATAGATTCGAATCTGCTAACAGTGTATCAGATACCATTCTTCCACATCCTTGTTCTCAAAGGACCTGTCAAATGATTCTTAGAGAATATTTTCTGAAGCCAGTTTTACCTCAGGGATTATAGTTTTCTGTCAACACATTATATAATTTATTTTCAGAACTGTCCTATTCAAGGGCAGAACCAGAGCATATGCTGTAGCATACCTCCCCCATGCACTGCTTCTACTGCTCCTTCCAGTTGGTGGCTTTCACAGAGATTAATTTAGCAAGTGTATAGTAAAAATCTGGCTAAAATAAGATTTTACTGGATTTGGGCCAAATAACAAGATATAGCACTGCTTCATCCTTATTCAGTAACTAACATACAATTGACAATCAATCTGCCAAGGGCCTTCATACTCCTCCTTCCTTGAAAGCTTGCTCATTGCCTTCCATCACTCTTATACACTTCTTCCCAGGAATTTAATTTTGCACAAAGGTATGTCATTACAACCAGACACAATGCACAATTAAGCTATGAACTGCAGAAACCACTTATGGCATTTCCAGTAATACTTTGGATCTCTCAAATGATCATTACTGAAGTTTTTACCTGCCTATGCCACTGCTTATAAGCTTATTTTGTGAGCTTATTGTTAAGACAATATCACCAGTTTCTTAGTATAACCTATGCAACGAGTTTATTATCTCTCTATAAATTTCTACAGCTGTTTTCACAGCCAATGTTTCTGTCGGAAGACACTGACAACAGACGGAGTTTCTTAGTTAAAAACAAATTTTTGTTCAGTATTTCTTCCAAATGAGATCACTTTCTATGCTATTCATTCTGGCTCCTCACTGAGGAAGCCTTGTGAAAGTACTTGTAAACAATACTGTCCTGGTTTCAGCTGGGATAGAGTTAATTGTCTTCCTAGTAGCTGGTACAGTGCTGTGTTTTGAGTTCAG
>JAVJGG010000090.1:25755868-25768838 GCA_035590195.1 Aviceda cuculoides | reverse complement strand
CAACCCACGAGTTTTACTTCTTTTCCTGATTTCCTCCCCCATCCCACTGGGGGGGGGGGAAGTGAGTGAGCGGCTGCATGGTGCTTACTTGCTGGCTGGGGTTAAACCACGACATCTACTCACATAGGGAAACTTTGGTATCTGTTTGGGGGATTTTTGGTTTGTTTTCGAGAGAGGGGGTTGGGGAGGGTGTTTTGGAGGGTGTTTTGTTCGGTTTTTGCTTTTCAGGCTAATACTCTTCGACACTGCATTTAATACTTAAATGTTTCATTTGATGATAGTAATAGGAAAACATGGCCAGCCACAGCTGAATGAGTTCAACTTGAACTTTCCCTTTTTAAGTGCCTGTCACAAATGTTAGTTTGTAACGCGGCAGTGAGCACAAGGACTGCTTTCCATCCCTAAACTGAAATTTGTTTTGAGCATGCCTTAGTCCTACTATAAGAACTTGTTTATAAACCATTGAGCATTTGTAATTATTGGGATTTTATTTGGGTTTTTCTGTGAAGCAGTCCTTCCTTTGAGATAACAGGATGCTCAAAACGGATTTAATTCTCTGTAGCTCAATAGGTGCAGCAGAGGGATCTTCTCTCTCTGTTTTGCTTTAGCTTTGCATTTTGAACCACACAGTGTGAAGCAGACTTAATTACCAGCTTACATGCCCTCTTCTTGGATTTCTTTTACAGAAGGAGAAAGGTTGGAGGACAGTTGTCCTTGCAATCCCATGAGGAAAAAAAAAAACAAAACAAACCAAAACCAAAGCAATCTCTTTGCTCGCTTTTTGGAAACTAAAGCTTAGTTACTCTTAACTTTTTAGTTTTCTCTTTTCCCCTTCCCAAGATATGAACTTTAGTTGGCATAATATGAAAAGATACGTCCAAACATGCCATGTATTTTATTTACATCTTTGGTTAAAGAAAAAAAAAAACAGTCATGCTTTAAATTTTAGGAATTTAAAAAAAAAACCAAAAGAGATATATTCCTTCTTTTATTAACTGGGCAATTTAAAATAATTTAATTTCCACCAAGCTCTCATCTCCTTTCTTAATAAATCTAGGACAGTTTTTAAAATCTTAAGTTATATTCATAAAGACCATTACCACACTCTCCTTCAGACCCTTAATCCATTAAAGCTTCTGTTGCTTCAGCACACTCATAGCTTGATTCCCTCATTTATGTACCCACAGTATTATTTCTTACTAACCCTTTACTCTCAACCCCATTTGGTGTCTGTCATGGTTAGATGCTGTTAATGAAACCTGAATCTGAGTGGGTATAAGGCACTATTTCCTTCTTTTAGATCCCCTTAGAGGTAATTCTGGTCAGAGTGAATTAATGAATAATGATTTGTATTATCACAACATTTATGCATCAGAAGGGAAGAACAGAATACAATAAAAACATGCCAACTCTTATCTAATGTCAAATTCTAACACAGAAATACTTTGCACTGACCTGTTACTCTGCGTTTTTTGATTTTTTTTTTATTGTGACCACTAATAGTAGAGTTACAGTCATACTGCTAGCTTGCCTTAGTATCACATTATTACTATCCTTTTATTTCTAGGATAAGTTTTAGTGTTTGATGTGGAGGGTGTTTCTTTTTTGGATTTATACACAACAGCAAAAATCCTTTACAGAGCTGTCCCTTTTTAGTTTTTCACCTTCTGACTTACAGAGACTGTAGGTCTGAGTCTCATTTTGTAGTTTGGCATTGAAAGGAGTCAATTTATTTCTTGCTTTTTAAATGTAATAATTAAAGCCATTTACACTACAAGTGTTCCATCATTTGAGGCTTTGAAAATTCCCTTTATTTTTTGCCAGTTTTCTCACTTCTCTTACTCTGCTTATCTTTGCATATTTAAATCTGCAGAGTCATATATTGGCTATTGCCATGCCCATCAATCTCAGAATTCCCAGGGCACCTGAGAATGTTAGTTATTTATTCCACACAAGTTTGTTTTCAGGTCTTACTGAGAATTATAAGCAATAGTGCTAGGAGATTCAAGACAATTCCATGAAAGCAGCATAAACATGGTATCCCAAAGATGGGGTTGGCTGTATAAATATTCTGAGACTGACTTGTGGACATTTCACAGACTGAAAATTTTGTAATTTTCAATGTTGGGATTATGATAGGACCTTTGAAAAAAGAAAAAGTGGTGGACCGTTTACTTTTGGAGTAATCCAAAACATCCAAAAACAGCAAAAGAAGTGTGAGAAGTAGTAGTGTCAAAGAGTCATATAGGTGAAAAATAGCAGAAAAGTAGTAGAACTACATCTTTTATGGGATGTGGTATATACTGTGTGCAGCTTTGGGTTCCACAACAAGGATATAAAAAGATTAGAATGTGTCCAAAGGAGGGCAACAAAAATTATGAAAGGACTAGAGGGCATGACTGATGCAGAGAAGCTGAGGATACTCAGTTTCTCCAGCTTCAAGAAGAGGAGAGTGAGGGGTGACCTCATTGCTGTGCATGACTTTCTCATGAGGGAGAACAGAGAAGGAGCTGCTCAACTCTTCTCTCTGGCATCAAGTGATAGGATACAAGGGAATGGATTAAACCTGTGTCGGGGTGTATAGGATTTGCATGGCAAGGTTTTGGTAGCGAGGGGGTCGCAGGGGTGGCTTCTGTGAGAAGCTGCTAGAAGATTCCCCTGTGTCTGACAGAGCCAATACCAGCCGGCTCTAAGTCAGACCTGCCACTGGCCAAGGTTGAGCCAACTGGTGATGGTGGCAGCACTTCTGTGGTAACATATTTAAGAAGGGGAAAATAAAAACTGTGCAATGGAAACTGCAGCTGGAGAAATGAGAATTTGTGAGAGAAATAACTCTGCAGACCCCCAGGTCAGTGAAGAAGGAGGGGGAGGAGATGCTCCAGGCGCCGGAACAGAGATTCTCCTGCAGCCCCTGGAGAAGACCATGGTGAGGCAGGCTGTCCCCCTGCAGCCCCTGGAGGTCCAAGGTGGAGCAGATCTCCACCTGCAGCCCATGGAGGACCCCAGGCTGGAGCAGGTGGATGCCCGAAGGAGGCTGTGACCCCGTGGGAAGCCTGTGCTGGAGCAGGCTCCTGGCAGGACCTGCGGATCTGTGGAGAGAGGAGTCCACGCTGGAGCAGGTTTTCTGGCAGGACTTGTGACACCATGGCGGACCCATGCTGGAGCAGTGTGCTCCTGAAGGACCGCATGCCGTGGAACGGACCCCACGCTGGAGCAGGGGAAGAGTGTGAGGCGTCCTCCCCCTGAGGAGGAAGGAGCGCAGAGACGACGTGTGATGAACTGACCGTGAAACCCATTCCCTGTCCCCCTGAGCTGCTGCAGGGAGGAGGCAGAGAAAATTGGGAGTTAAGTTGTGCCCAGGAAGAACGAGGGGTGGGGGGAGGCTGTTTTTAAGATTTAGTTTTTATTCCTCATTATCCTACTCTGACTTGATTGGTAATAAATTAAATCTTTTTTTTTCCCACATTGAGTCTGTTTTGCCCATGATGGGAATTGGGAAGTGACCTCTCCCTGTCCTTATCTCTACCCACGAGCCTTTTGTTACATTTTCTTTCCCCTGTCCAGTTGAGGAGAGGAGTGATAGAACAGTTTTGGTGGGCACCTGGCATCCAGCCAGAGTTAACCCACCACATAGGGGAAGTTCAGAGTGGATATTAGGAAAAAGTTCTTCACTGAGTGGGTGGTCGAGCACTGGAACAAGCTCCTCTGGGAAGTGGTCATGGCCCCAAGCCTATCAGTGCTCAAGAGGCATTTAGACACTGCTTTTAGATATATGGTTTAACATGTTGTCCTGTGTAGAGTCAGGAGTTAGACTCAATGATCCTCAGGAGTCCCTTACGGCTCAGGATGTTCTATGATTCTATGAAGAGACCACTGCTAGTTTGGGCTTTATATGCAATTAAAAGTACCATAAGCACAGAGTTGACAGTCCATTTCTTGACGACTATTCAGACTACACAAATCGAACAAGGTCAGAAAGCAAAAATACCAAACACCAGCACAGAAAGTGTTAAAAAAAATAATCCCCAAACTACACTAAACTGTAAATTACTAGTTGGGAGATTTTCTTAAGTGATTAAATAGCAAATCTCTAAATAGCCTAGTTAAGCACTGTTCATGGCAGAAGTACCTCAGCATGTTCAAAGATGTAATCCTAAGTGGCTATCAACATATGGTGGTGGTGTTTTTGTTGGGGCTTTTGTTTGGGTTTTTCTAATCCTTTAAGCATTTTGTTTCCTGTTTCAAACCCAGCTCATTATTTTGAAATTCAGTTTACAGATAGGAGCCCAATGACGAGGCTCAGCTAGGATATTTTTTGTCATATGTCTAAACAAACGCAAGACTAGAGAAAAAAATGCAATGACATGAATGTGACATATGACACAAGTTCAAGTTGGATCAAACTAAGAATATGATAAAAATAACTGAATACCTGGCAAAATGTCCTGAGATAGAAGGAAATAGGTCATCTAGATCCCCTGCATAAAACTAAACAGGCTCAAGAGAAACCTAGAGATAGCAGGGAAGAGATAAACTGATTGATTTCTTACACCCTCTCTTTTCATCTCTAACATTTTTAATTCAGTATTTTCCACAGAAACAAATTCTGAAAATGGGTATCCTGTTTCCAATCAGTTATAGTTATTTGACTGTACTGTATTTCTATTTAAATTAACTAATTGGAGTGAAGCTGGTGAAAAGCCAGTCAGAATCAGGATGGTATTCCTTGAGTTGTGAATTTGTAATGTTGTATTTCTCCCCTCATGGCAAATTTCAAGATCCATGACTTTGGAGAAAAAAAAAAAAAAACAAAAAACAAACCATCTCAGAATTAATAATTTGGAGGCAAATGAAAGCATTCCCATTACATTTAACAAACTTCTTAAGCTACTCCAGATTTCTTTTATTAAGTTCTCTTAAGGTTAGAGCTACAGAGAGAAGACAAATAATGCACTGTAGCATGGGAGAAATGGATTAGTGAGGAATTACTTGAAATAGTTCAAATTCTGTTCATTGAAGGAAGATTCAGAGAAGGAATGCACAAATATAAACACATTTGGTGGAGAACTACTTAAGAGGGGTACTTGCTTATAAGTGTATACAGATGAAGAACCTTGGAAAAAGTTCCCAAAAACTTTTTTTGCAATAGTTCAGAAAAAAAAAAAAAAAAAAAGAAGAGCATTCTGCAATTGCATAGGCATACCTCAAAGTCTTTTTGAATGCAATTGATCATCATCCTTCCAAGACATGGTTTTCAGTAAAAGATAAGCAATCAGTAATAGTAACTACCAGCAACTTTCTGGAAGCCCCAGCTTAAAGATTCTCTGGGAGTTATGTGATAGTGCCAGATATTCTAACAGTCTGGCAAGAAAACCTAATTAGTAGAGCAGTATTGCAGTAGTTCATAGTGCTATCGTTTGATTTGGCCAACAACAGAGTGCATAAGGGAAGAATTCAAAATGGATCTGGGTAGGAGTAAGCAGTAACTTTTTGTATTACATTGGATTTCAAAAGGGTAGGTATAAAAATGTATATCTTGTGGTAAGTATTCTTGAGTGGCAATACCATATAGAGAAATATATATTTTAATGCTATAACTTGAAAATACCCATATTTTATGAGTAAATATTTTTAAACATAAACATTTCTGATTTTTCAGTCCTTAAACGTTACAAACATACTTTCATATTTTTAGAATTTTTACTTTGACAAAACAACTCTGATTATTACTAGCATGGTGCACATCTAATATTCACCAAACTCTACATTCATTGCTTTAGAGAGAATTTTATATACAGATTATGTGGTCTCTGCCTTGTAATAATTTCTGCATAATGCCCTTGTACTGCAGGGAATTTCATTAGCATGTGCCCTGATCTTGCGCTCCAAACCCTCATTGCTTTAGACAAGCATGGATTTAATTGTGAGAAAACCAAGCTGTGACTGTGGCTCAGGTGCGAAGGCTGTTTCCCTCAGCAAATTAATTCCAATGTAATGATTGAGCTTTCTTTTCCTTACTGTCCGCTTATGAAAGATTTAATGCAGCATATTAATTATTATGTTGGGCTCTCTTACTATGATGTTGTTTTTCCCATCCTTTTGTGGGAGATTCATGCACAGATAAAATTGACTGGTTTATGTACTGTGAGGATGGATCACAACATTATTATAAGTCATCAATTCTTATATGACTTTTACTTTAAACCATGAAACTCGGATGGTAGCCCCTGCTGATACCGTGTTGTACTTGGTTGAGCCCTGTAGCCCTTGCACCAGAGGTTTTTGCAGAAAGGCCTGACAATCTCCTGTCCTCCTTACTTGTGAGGAGCTCTCAAAGTACCATGAACTCCTACATTCATATTCAACAACTAATCCCTATTTGTCAGCAGTACCGATCCGAATACTCAGGCGTAATACCCTCAATTTATGGTACCTCTAACCCCAGAATAAACTATACAGGTATGAACCAGCTGTCCACCTTTGAAAAACTGCAAAAGGATGCAGCCCACTGGATATATTGCCCCAGCAGAATGGATATGAGAAGTCTAAAACACAGGGGGTGCTTTCTGCATGGGAAGCATTTCAGTAGCATGAATCTGAACTGCCAGGGCTGACCCACGCAAGATATGCATTACAGTCACTAAATGTGAATGAAAGAGCTAAACATCTCTAATATACCATATGATGAGTATATTCCACACATGCATACGTGTACAGACACACGCACACCAAATTCATGAATCTAAAACGTGGAACACTATTTCTCACTTCCAATCATCTGGAGTGAAGCAATATAATCTTTCTGCTGGGAATGTAAGCAGAAGCTATACCTGCATGCAAATCCTGTTTATCACTATTGCCATCAAGTTTACGAGCACATAAATTTCTTTTCATGATACTTTTTCATCAGAGATCTGTAGGCAGCCAGTAGCAAATCACAAAAAAAAAAAAAAAAAAAAAAAAAAAATTATATAATTGACTTGCTGTATTACATTCAGGAAATCATTCTGAAGAGTTTCCTATACAGCATGCAAAGTCTCAATTCTAAGGAATTTAGTAAATGACAGGAATTTAAGGAAGATCAGCTGTAGTAAATCTACTGAGCCTTTTATCTCTAATCCCAAACACATTATTTATCTTACACTGTAAGATCTTCGGTCCGTGGACCATATCATTAAGCATGTTAGAGTCAAGCAGATAGAGCCAGCTATTGATAAGATTATTATAAATTAAATGGATTTATAATCAGATAAATTATACCTAAGTACAGACAACTGTACTTAATTGGTGAGAAAAAGGAAGTTCATTAGCTAGCGTAACCCCACGGAGTCACAGTGTTTAGACAACATGGCATTTTTGCCACCCACTGGGTCAGAAACTTACAGTCTAAGGGACATAGCATTTACTGTTGGCTGGAAAGAGAGGCTCCTGTTCTGTCCTCTGTGCCCACTTAGCATCAACCAATAATAAGCAGTCAGAAGTGTTAACAATACTACAACATGTTTAATGCCTTTTGTGAAGAAAAGTGGTGGGATTATGTATAAAAAGAGGTGGGATTAAAAGTACAGGGATCTAGAGAGAATGGGACTGGCAACTTGGAAAAGCCCTAGGTTGACGTGCTCCAAGCCAGGACCTCATAAAACTGCTTGTGCTTTGACCTCAGCTGCTCAGAGAATAACCTGCACTGGGCAAAGATGTGCTGTTACAAATGGAAGCTTAGATGTACCCAACCAGTTTTAATGAAAGTCTTCAAGTTCTTTGTTTTGTAGGGTCAATTTAAACTGAAACTTAAATTTAACAGGTTACATATTTCTGCTCCAGAAACCTGTATTAAAATAGAAGTCTTCCAATGGCAATAGAAAGAAAGCTGAGAATGAAGTGAATGGCTCTAGAACACCAAATAAAATACTGTATCTTCTCTCCTGAACCCAACAGTAAGAAGTAAATATAAACTGTATACTCTTAAGAGCCTGAATTGATAACAAATCTGATCATAAACAATCTGTTATAAATTCGACTGCATTCCTTCCCCATTCCTCTCTTCCAAACTTCTCCAACGCTCCTCTCCATTTCTTTTTTCCATGTGTATTCTCTGCTTGCTATTTTGTAACTCAGTCCTTCAGAAAAAGTAAGTATTGATCACATGGTTCAGAAAAAAAGTCTCAGCATTTGATTTGCCTCATTTTTCTTGATTCCAATAAAAGTGTTTGTACACATCAAATGACACTTTCCTAAAAATCTTAGCAAGAGCTACAGCTCTGACTGACCTCATTGAATAAAATCTTCAATGAATAGAACTGTTCTAAAAAAACAAACAACAAAAAAAAAAAACCCAAAAACCCCCAAACACCCCCTCCCCTCAAACAAAAAAACCCACCTCAACTAAGACTCCTTTGGCCACAGGGCAGCAGCAGCCCTATTAATCTGGTATTTCTTCATAAAAGTTGACTTGGATTACTCAGCCAACGCAAGTGGCATAGCCCATTGCTTTCAAAAGGAAAGAGACCAATTTACCTTAGCTGAAAAATCTAGCTTTATGCTTTAGGCAAACTTGCTATGAATTCTTTATAAACCAACAGTATTCTTGCACATTACAGTACAAGTGCTCTTCCTCTCAGGTTAATCCCCTAAAATACGCAAAAGGCTATTTGTAGTCCTACTAACAAGAACAGCACAGAGGTTGGCTGAAGTGACCTTAACCACGCACCTCCATTATTCAGAATTCTCTGGTTTCATTGACATTCAGCCTTCATAGTGTTTTTGACAGCATTTTAAACTTTGTAAGAATATTGCACCTCTGTATGTATATATAAATACACAAAATCACACACTATATATACACAATAAGTATACAATACTCTTTTAATGCTCTTCATCCTTAAATTACTCCTGTGTTCTCAAACTTCTTGGCACTTTAACAAGGTATTCTGGCTGGCAACAATAGAAATTGCAAAGCAAGAGATCAGGTACTTCCTCTCTGAGATTTCCTGAAAAGCCCCACATGACTGAACTGAAGGACAACAGAGGAAACTAACAACAAGGAAAGCAAGAAAGCCTGTTGAATCAATAATGGACTATTTCACTCAGAAGTACTCTGAAGAGAGTGCTTTTGGGTCATGAGCCTGGGGAGGTTTTTGAACACCCTCCTTTTCGGAGGATTTAGCCTTTTGGCTTTCCCTGTTCAGTGTAAAAGACATCTAGCTGCCAAGACTGTAAGATGGTATCTCAATCAATATCTGCTTTAAATATTTCTGGCAGGCACTCTGCTCTGGTTGACAACAATCTAATATCTTTTTTTTTTTTGTGCTGAGTTCAGCCAGAATTTTCTTGCTATTGAATGTTTCATAGGGAAAAAAATATTTATGGAAAGTTAGTATTCTGGCATGAGGCTTATTTTTAAGAACTTTTTCAAAACATTTTTCATAACATCTAGAAATGAGTTAAGAAGAATTTACTTTTTCTTTCACTACTGTGAGTAAGAATTAATAGCTTTTCAAACATAAGTTTTATTTATATATAAAATGTAGTAACCATAGTAAAAAAATTATATATAAACTGTAATAAGAGCATCTTTTTGATAAACAGAAGAATTATTTATTATTAACAGCCCAGGACAGATATCAGTCCTTGTTCAGGCTGGCAAAATGTAAAATTTAGGCTGGTCTTAAATAGCTAAGTATCCAACCTGTTGTTTCTCAGAGTGGAAAAACTCCTCTGTGTTTATAAAAGGCAAAGGGAGGTATGTAACAAGTCCACATGCCTTTAAGCAGCACAGGTTTACTCTTCACCTGGAAAAGGTGGGTGACAACCAAAGTTCATGGAATTCCTCTTTGATTAATGACTGGATGGGCAAAGCCAGTGGCCTTTCACTAATCCCAGGAACATACCCAGCATCAACATCTTATTGTTGTTTTTATTCTTTTAAAATATTTATCTTATTAAAGGCACTTCTTATTTTTACTCTTATCTCCAGGTAGCTGGAGAGCTTTAGGTCATAGTTTAGTAAAGCATTTATATGGGTGAGTCCTAAGATATTCAGTGAGAATGCTTAAACATGCTTAAAACTAAATATATACTTTACTATACCAGAATATTTTCCTGCATTTATTCTTCAGTGCTCTTTACATATTGAGTCGCTGCTTTGCAATTTTTTCAAGTAGTTGTATAGCAGTAATCAATGCAGACTAGTTTAATTGGCATGTTCTATGGTAATAGCTAATATGGGATGCATAAACGTTTACATCTATATATGTTTTCAATCTATTCTCCTCTTTTTTGTCAATATTATTTCTGTGCACGATTTTCATGGCAGAGAATTGATGAGCTACAGGAAAATAATGGGAACAAATAATGACTACAGGAAAACTGCAGGTAAGTGGCTGAAATGGGGCTCCTGTAAGCATTTGCAGTTTTAGTATAGCTAGTAGCTCTTCGAAAACATTTGTCAGTATTTGAAGCTTAGCGTGCTGCTGTCCTGCACTGTCCAAGGAAAGCAAGCTGCTCTGGGGAGTCTGGGACCAGCCATTTATTTTAGGCCACACTCAACCACCTTCCCCCAAAACACCCTTTCTGCAGAATTATAGCCTCGGTTTAAAACTTCAGTCACAAAAGTATCTGAGTACAAGTCATGTTTACATCTTTAAGGAACTAAAGCAGGACAGTTGCAGACACCACCACCAAACATGAAGCCACATAGGACCTACGTTTTGCTGGCTTACTGCACTTAATTACCACTGAGAACTGAATATAAGCTACTTCATCTTTTGGGGGGAGCTGTAGGAACAACCTAGACTCCCAGGCAGGTGGGATTTCTCCTCCTTTATTATTATAAGCCTGACTTATTTCACTGTTTAACTGTTGCTCCTAACACACTGCTTATTGCTCAAATTCATAAATTTATACAACATCAGGAATGCTGGTTAAAAAAAGTTGTTTCACAAAAGTTTAGATATCATCCCAGTGGCTTCAGAATCATCATCTCATTTGAGCTGGTTAGTGAAAGGAGTGACAACTTCACTGTGCTAACAGAAAAATTTAAGTTACTTAGAATACTGGATTAGATTCACTGCCCAGTCATTGATCCCTCTTCTTAGGTCCAGAATCACAATTATCCTGCAGCCCCCCCGTCACACAGGAGAGGCCAACATCTCCACCAGGAAAGGACAGCACTGGTACAGGAGCAGATGGCTCCTGTTTGACCAAGAGAGACATGACTCAGCACCTGTCCCTGGGCAGAAGAAACTCATTTGGCAGAGTGCTGCAGCAGAGCCTTGAACAGGCTTGTAAAGCCACCCTCTCATCAGAGAGCAGTTCCTCTGCAATGCAGCTGCTCTCCAAGGGTGCAAACCAGTGCCAAATTGCCTAAGGCCAGATTCATAGCTAAGATTCAGTTTGCGTTTGTTTGATTTATTTTATTTTCCATTGCACTCTTGCTGCTTTTTTTCCAGACAGCAACCTATGACTTTAATAGAAGATGCCTTGTTAAATGCTGTTTAACACTATGAGTGCACCCATAGGATCTATTTTGCTTGTTTTAAAGTGGTGCTACAAAGTTTCTAAATCTCTGTCTTGACTATTTAAAAAAAACATAAAAAATAACACTTTCTTTACTTAATAGATTACAGGTGAACTAGTCAGTCCAGACTCCGGAAATAACTATAGGGAAACAGCAAATACACATTTATAAACATTTTTTACAAATGAGTTGTTATATCTATACAGTCTATATCCATACAGTCTCCAAAATGAAAGTCCCTAAATGAAAGATAGAAGTTCAAGAGCCTTCATGATACTGGAGCACTTCAGGAACCAGTTTGAGAGAGACCATTTGACAAGCTACTCGGTACTCATTAGCATGCTGCACAGAACCACGCATGTAGATGTGACAAGGATTCATATCTATAAACTATGTATGTTGCACAGTAAATCACTTGTGGAGATTCACCCTATCTATCATTATTGGAGGATGTCTATAGTTCTTGTCTAGTTCGCTGGAGGACATGTCTGCTGTGCAAAAGGACTTTGTGTGGCTGCTAACTTTGAGTATACGAGAAATACCAAGTGTTGCTGCAGATGTTCATAGAACTCCTCATTCCTCAAGCCTGCTCCCCAGCAAGGGAATAACTGCAGATAGCATTTTTTTTCCTCTCCTTTTTTGCCAACAGTGAAAGCATATCAGGACACGCTTGCCCCAAGCATTTGTCATTGTTATCCGAAATTATTAAGTTGAAAATTTGTTGCAAGATTTTTATGTAGTAACAGCAATGGCTATTTTATTTTTAGGCAACTAAAATAATATAATAATGCTATAAGTCAAACAAAACATGCTCTAAAATTCATAGCAGATGTCTTCCAAGCTAATTGTAACCACTTAGAAAAAAAGATTGGAAATGCTATAGAATGCAAGAGTAGAAAAAGAAGTTTCCATGATGGTATCCTTTGGAAAGATACCCACGATTACCACACAAAGAATGATAAAGTATTATAGTAACATTTTGACAGCAGATGTCAAAATCAAATGTAAAGGCAGTGTCAGAGAAAACTTATGTTGTGCATTTGAAATCAAACACCGTAACAAGCAAGGCAGGCCTGGGGATGACATCCTTGCATTTACAGGGCTGATTATGAATTAAATCATGGGTCTGTTTCTCGCCTGTCAGAAATACTTCTGTTTCCGTTTTTATTGGTATTTTGGTTTCCTTCACTTCTTGTTTTCTCTTTTTTAAATGACACCAAATGGACTTATTACTTATTCTGTGCTGGGTCAGTAAAAGCCTGAACCTACACGGCACTCCAGGAGTTTCACTGCCTTCTACAAGTGCCCCTGTTGCCCCTGTCAACATTAAACCCACACTATCATGTGAATCCCTGGTTTCAGCTGGGATAGAGTTAATTGTCTTCCTAGTAGCTGGTTCAGTGCTGTGTTTTGAGTTCAGTATGCAAAGAATGTTGATAACACCCTGATGTTTTT
>JAVJGG010000090.1:25740456-25755768 GCA_035590195.1 Aviceda cuculoides | reverse complement strand
ATTATCATTATTAGTTTCTTCTTTTCTGTTCTATTAAACCATTCTTATCTCAACCCACGAGTTTTACTTCTTTTCTCCCGATTTTCTCCCCATCCCACTGTGGGGGGGAAGTGAGTGAGCGGCTGCATAGTGCTTAGTTGCTGGCTGGGGTTAAACCATGACAATCTGTTATATTTGTGAAACACTAAATCCAAACTATCATTTTTATTTTTTGTTCTTCATATTTTACTGCCTGAAAACTAAGATGAAGTCTCTCCCTATCCTATGAAAACCACAAGAATGAGATTTTTGCAAGTACTACCCAGTAATAATAGCCTATTAAAATAACCTTTCAAATAGTGAAATAATTAGAAAGATTAGTCCAAGACCTAGAAATGCAGAAGATGCAGGCAAGAGCACAAAACCCTGTGGAATTTCCTGGAAGACGTCATTTTTCAATCACTTACAGTAAGACTGAGGCATCCAAACATCAGGAATTACTTTTAAAAAAAGTCATAACTAACCTCTGTCTATCATATTCCTGTGTGTAAAATCAAATTAATGTCTCTGACCAGCGTTTGTAAAGGCCCTAAGATTCTGACAGAAAAAGCTCCTTCCACATGCCAGGCAGGACCAGGTATGCTGATAAGAAACCAAGTCATCCACCTTTTACTGCACATTCTTCTTTAAAAAGAGAGAGATGGGACCATACACTTATTCCACTGACAGTCTTCCCTCTTCAGCAAAGAACTACAGACATGGGAAGAAATGTTATTTCTATTCTTTACAACAAAAACAGTTCACAAAACAGGAAAGACTATACATAACTTTCAGACAACATAGGCTATCCATGAGATGTACAGAAGTTGTTAATGGAGATGAGGGGTGTCTATTATAGAGAGATACAGGTTATGAGTGAAAGGGGCCTCAAAAAGAAAAAGTCTTTGGATTTAATGGATGGCAGGTTATCATTGGTTAAGCTGGGTGACCTAATCTTTGAATGCCAGGCATCAAGAGGAATGAGTAATTATTTATCAGACAAATATCGCACTCTAAATATCCCTTCTGTTTCTCCAGGTATTAAAAGGTTCAGCATAGGACAAGTTTAGTATATTCCCTTAGGTTAATGAATATCCAGAGATAAAAAACGTGATCATGTTAATGTACTTCTGCATAGAGAGGATGATATTCTCCATTAGGATAAATCCAGTGAGGTTAAAGCTGTGCCAGAACAGAATCTGACTCCCAGTGTTTATCTTACTGCAAATCAGAGACAGCATAGCAGAAAGTTCTGTTCGATTACTGTGCTGGCTATATTGAGGCAAATTATTCAAGAATGCAACAGAAACCGAGAAGTAATGCACACCATATAGGCTGTATGTGACAGTTTACATCTAAATTGTTTATCAACATGATTATAAGAATCTACAGAACAAAATTAAAAGTTTTTAAAGGTTACAGCTGAAGTCTTGAAAGTACATATCGAAAATGCGTTACAGTTTGCAATGAGTCAAAGTAGTGTTTCAGCAAAACCACAAATTATTTATAACAATGGGTAAAGTGTATCATTAATAACAACCACAGTTCCATATATGGGTTGAACTCTTTCATCCAGAGGATCACCGAGTGTTTTACTGTCTATATTCATGGCACAAACCCACTGTCTGCATAAGTGGGCTTTCATTCTGGAAAGTATTGAAGAAATAATTGATTGCAAGGCTCATCCTTGTTCTCGATTATACCAATGACTTTTGTGCATGACATCAGCTAAGCTATTAGCTTGCCTACGTTCTCCCCAGCACAGGCTTGTGCTCTTAGGAACTCCTCATGACATCCCAGAATTTTTGTGTTGTTACAAAGGAAGTAATGAGCTAAGTTAAATATAATAAATCAGTTAAAGGCAGACCACAGTCTGACACAAAGGACCCTTGGGCCCTGCAGTGACCTCACAACCTGTTGAAGCCGAAAGGGAGTTTTGAGCAGAGATTTTCTCAACATCACAAGGAAGTAAAGCCAAGGACTTGGGCAGGGGAGGATTAAAAATGCTCTCAGATGCAATCTACTTCTAACGAATTATTTCTTAAACTTACTTCTCTCAAGTTAGACAAAGTGAAAAGTGTAAAACAACCACTGTCTTAACAAAAACTGCTCCAATGACAGAGAGCAAAGTTTCTCCCATCATTTAATCAACTGAGCTGTTATTTACTGTGGAAAAGATACACACTTCAAACGAAACAGAGAATGATGCAAAATACACCAAAGAGACCTGTAATAGTGTATTAACAGATTAATAATAATTTTCTTACTCCCCCAAATGTACTTATGCTTATAAAAGCATACAAAGCATAATTACAAAATATGATAACCAATTCTAAACTAATTCAACAAGGAATGCAAATCTGCATAGCAAGAGCTTGCTCCCAGCACTTCCAAATCGAACAGATGCAGGACCAGGCTTTCATAAGAGCCCAGGGGGTTATTTTCAAGGGCTCAGCACCCTCAGCTGTGAACAGATTTTCAATATGCCAAGGTCATATTTATACACTTTCATGATTGCTAGATCCACAGAAGCAGCTCCCCTACTGTCGCCCCAGCAGTGCCGCAGAGATCAGGACTCTGCACACGCACACCCCACTGAGCTCTTTAGTTGAATACGGTCACTTTGTTTTGGTGCCTAAACTGTTTCAAGGATGTCTGGTTCATATTGTGGATAATGACTTTTCTTTTAAAAACCTGGTCCATAAAGCATTCTTTGGATTACTGACAAGAATCTCCTTTCTCATCTAAATCCAGAAAGACCAACTGGGTGACCTGCTGTGCATAGTTACATGGAAGCTGAAAGCTTATTGCTCTATCTGAAGCATGTACTGGCCAAGCATCCTAACTATAAATGAATACAAGTTGCAGTTTTAACTCTTCAGTTTATTTGTAAAATTCTCAGGTCTCGCATCCTTCAAGAAGACGTTATGTGGTGCTACAGTAACAGCTGACAGCCGTTACAAATGAGCTCTATGATATTGTATTACTGCATTACTACCACGACCAAAGACTCCAACTGATATTGGGTCCTAACATGCTAATTGTAGCACAAAGGATGTTGAGAAAGACTCAAACACACACAAAGATTTATTAATAGGGGCCATACCTAATGGCATACAGTGGCTCTAATGGTTAAAGTTATTTGGTGAAAAAAGTACAAAAGGACAAATTAAAAAGGGAAATTGAATCTCTCTCCAGTGGCCAGTTGCGGGGGAGATGAGCATTCTACCCTGGGCATCCTCGCAAGTGCAGCAGGTTGCCTACCCCCAATACGTCTCCCACAGTAACTATCTTCTTTTCATCAGGACCTGATCAAATTCCCAACACTTGCTCCTGCTTATGATGCTGCTTGCACTGACTGGAGCACATGTTAATCAGGGGCAGGTGCTGCACAGCAGCTAGTTTGTAATCTTTACACATGTGTATCGCTGGGTCCCGTGCTGTAAACCAAGAGCTACAGCCAGCTGTCAGGAAAAAGGGGGTGGGCAGTGAGACACAAGTCTCTTGCTGGTAGTGATCACTTCCCATGAGACCTGTCAGCCCCCAGTGTGGGGTTTGCAGTTGCACAGCCAGGAGGAAGGCAGTGCAAAAGCAAGGGGCAAACACTGCTGCAGCAGCTCAGGGAGAGGTCACAGAGCTGCAGAGATGAGGCAGGCTGCAGCAGTCCATGGAGGGCTGTGGCAGGACAAAGGCTAACGCACCTAAGGCACAGTCCCTGTTGGGTCACCAGGAGACAGACTGTTCCTTGAAAGAGTTAAGGGTTTTGTTATGAAAAGGCCCTTATGTAGCAGTGACTTTATACAAATATTTTCTACGCTCTCACAACGTACTCAGTCTGACTGCACTCTAAAATGGGTGCAGGGGGGAGTGGGCAGGGCTGCAGTCAGTGCAGTGTCAGGTCTGACGTAAAATAGATGTGGTCTCAAGGAGCACAAAGGCATGGCTTCCACTTGACTCACAGCATAAACAGCCTTTGTGCACCTCTACTTGCAGGGGAGCAAACTGCACTGACCTCAGTTTGAAAATGACTGTCAACGGGTCTGCTGTATCCTGAGGAGCAAGTGCAGACACATCTGTACTGATGCTAAGGAAAATTCTACATACAGTGCAGGAGAAAGAATGGACTGTAACACTTATTTTGTGCTTTGTAGATGTTCCCTGAAGAGTTTCAAGGCCTAAAAAGAGACTTTGAGAGGTATCGGTATACCTGTATTTCAAGGTAATATAACTCATACACTTTTATCCTTCAGCATCAGGATGAGCATACACACTCAGAAGTTTCCAGATAGTAAAAGACATGATGCTTTCAACTACACAAATGTATGTTTTCTCCTTGGAGATGCAAAAAAAATAAAATAAATAAAAAAATACTGGAAGACAGTGAAATTCCTGATTAGCCAATAAAACAATGAGCACCTTAATGAGTAGGTATTTCCATCTGCTAAATATAAGGTTCTTTCAAGAGCTGATATTTTGTCAGGTCACTTCCTAACAAGTGCTGTGAAATGGTATCCACCAAAGCCCTCATACACAGCAAACGGGCTGTGAAAGAAGCAGTTAACAATTAGGAAATGTGTACAATAAGCACTAATGTAGTAGGGGTGTTCTGCTAAGTTCATAAGCACTATCTAAACCAACTCAAATACCTTTGTTGGATCTTCGCAAAATCCCTAACAAAAGTCATTCATGGAAGCCCCAACAGGACAAATCAACACCACATAGGCAGGAAAAACTCAGACAACAATTACACCATTACCAACACTGGAAGCTACCAGCCACACAGTACCAAGGGGAACACATTGCTTTTGAGACCTGAAACCCATTTCTACATAATGATGTCCTGCCCAGTGTGGATGGCTCTCTCCGCTTCAAAGAGCATAGGGAATTGTGTTATTCTGTGTGGTGTAGACACACCTAAAATGTCATTCAGAGTAAAGATTAGGTGGAATGGACCCTATATTCATCTCTTCTTTGTATCAAAAGCTGTGGGAAAGGCAGCAGTGAATTGCTATCATTATGTTATGAGAACAGTGTATGCTAATGTTTTCTTCATCAAGAACCTTCACCTTTTTTGAATAACTGTGCATAAATATAGGGATCTGTAACAAGATACAAAAACCTCTCCAATTCTCAGAGAATGCTTTGCCTAGTTATTTGCTGTAAATCCACAGGAACCTCAGCTAAGCCCAATGGGTAAATCACTGTGGAAAAAGATGCTGAGGCCCCTGGGCACACACATGGTGCAAACATTCCAAGAAGAGAGGGCAAGCCAGGTACTACTTGCAAAACATTTGAAACAGGCACCTGTTTCTGACTTTTATGGAAATTTTGTTTGACTTGTGGGAAAGCCAGCTTGTCAGAGCACAAAAGAAGGGGTCTGTACCCCCTGGCTTACAAAGACAGCTCCCATCCTGACAAGCTTACAGGGTTTTTGCTGTGGTTGTACAGTGCCCAACTACAACAGAGTGCAAGTCAATAACTGGTGCTCCTTGGCAATGGTGCAGTAAAAAAAGAGAGTACATTTCTCTGCCATGTTACAGGGTAGGTCATGATGTACTTTCCTCACTCCTCCACTCACGTCTCCTGAGAGAGTGGTAAAACTCAGAGATTAAACAGTATTTACTCCCACTCTCCTGCTAAGGATGCTTTAAGCTTTAACTTTTTGACAGGCTGCTCCTGTTTCTCCTTCCTCACCACTCCCTGTGTGGGTGTGAAAAGGCTCTGTGGACATACGCTCCCCCGGCTTACGCATCCGCTCCTTCACAGGCGGACGGCACTCCAGGTGCCAGCCTCCTTCAACGGTTTCTGTGTTTGGCCTGCTAAACTGGATGGGCAAAGCCAACCCCTTTGTCCTCTGAGAGACAGCCACGGGTCTGGAGCTTGAGCCTGTTGACTAGATTAAATCCTACAGGCAAAGAGACACTGGCATCAACCCAGAGGCAGGCACTCACATGAGAGGAGCCGTTAGTCCTCAGCTCAGTGAGGAAGCTTTGGCTCAGGAACAGCTTACTTCCTGAGGACATCCCCTGCAAATCCCCAAAGCCCTTACCTGAATTTCTTGGCCTATGGCCCCTTTCTGCTCTCCCTGCCACATCGTCACCCCCACCACACCTTTCTGGAAAATGGGGTCAAGGCAGAGGTGGCTCCACAAACCACCCTCGAGAGAAGTCACCTGGGCTGAAAACACATCTGAACTGACCAGCCTTTGTGGTTCAGTGACTTCTGAGGTGATGAGGTCTCCTTGCTTCCTGGGCTGGAATGGGGGGGGGGGGGGGGGGGGGGGGGCTTGTTCTTCCTCAGCAAAGCTCCTGGCTGAGAACACAGCCCCATGTGCCACCTCAGCATCTCAGGGCAATCCCACAGCAACATCTCCCCCTCAGCCAGCTCCAGCCCCTCTCCTATAATTGCTATGCTCATTAAAATCACTAAAACACTGAAGGCAAAAAAGCAACATTTTCTTCTCTTCAGCTCAAGAGAACCACATCTTCCTGCCCACACTGAGATGGGAGGGAGAGGAAGGGAGAAGAGGGCTAGGCCCTGGGAAGGCAGGAGGAGCAGGGCACAAAATGGCAGGGGACACTGCCTCACCCAGGGTGCATGCAGAAGCATGCTTCAGCAGCTTCACAACACATTCCAGGCTCTCGAAGGATAAAAACCACATTTTAAACTCTGGCACAGACTCCTGTGTGATTTTTGACAAAATATCCTTAATCTTTTTGCATTCAGTCCTCTTCAATTAAATAACGTAGCTCTTTGCTCAAGACAGGTCAGGCTCTGGTCTCAGCAGTGGGGGCTCAGTCAGGAGTGTCCCAAAACCAGGAGTTATACTGGGCTATACTCCCTGTTTTAAATTTCTCAGTCCTCTTTCAAAGAGCCTATCGTGTTTTATTTGTGAAGTAGTGAGGCAGGTGTAACAGCGGGGCTGTTACACTAACAGCAATGAAAACCCAGGCTTCCACTGCTGGTAAATCAGCCACGATCAGCATAAAAGATATTTTTTTTTCATCTTGTTGTAATGCTTTCAAATTACCTTAACACACTGACTGGCATGACAATTTTCTAAAATTACCATAACAGTTACTATAAAAATGCTAGAAGATATTACTCCTCTTTTTCATCTTTTTTTTTTTTTTTTCTGAAATAAAATGGGAAGCTGCAAGCAATAGTATTAAAGAAAAAGGACAAACAACTGGAAATTGACAAAAAGTGTCCGTATCTTAAAAAATTACTAAATCCCACTTTCATTTCTGTAAGGTTGTTAAATACTTATTTCTTCTATTTGGTGGTAAGATAAGTGCTTCACAAATATAATCTATATATTAGGCCTGGGAGTGCCCTATCTGTGATACAGAGAAAACATTTTGATCTCAGTTCACACATACAAAGCCATAACAACAACTGACTTCTGTGGTGCTCCTCTACATTTATCCTAGCACAACTGAGTGTAGACCATGGCCCTTGAATTGTTCACTGAGAATTAAATGCAGCCCTTATTACGCTTGAGAATAGCCACATGTTAGTAAAGTGGGTACTTGAAATCACACAAAGTGCTTCTTCGATAATGCTGTTCATGAAGCTACATTGTGTTTAGTCCATAATGGATAGCTTCAACCCTGGTTCAGCACTAGGGAAGAGTTCTTAGAGAATGCAACAAAGGAGATCCATAGGATAGCTATGCTACAGAAACAAATAAAATCATTTTGAAGAAGAGAAAACATCCAGATGGACAAGATAAGACAGCAACAATTACACAGTGACCAACAGTTTTGTGACAGATACACAAAACAGAAAGAGATGTCTACAAAACAGAAAGAATTTATGTCGACAATGCTTTTAAGAAAAAGTTTCAGAAGATACCCTTTGTTCTAGGACCAAAATGTTTTCCAGGACCATTACATCTTCCAGGCTCCTCAACCCCTTCATTTTTAATTAGCTTTTTTCTTAGCTGTGCTTGGTTCCATTTCCTCTGTAATAGCTGCCTTTACTGCTGTCCTCTTACCAGAAACGTTAGCAGGCAATCAGTGTTCTTGGAACAAGGACTTGGATTACAAAGGAAGAGGATTTATGGGCCAGGTTTCTCCTGCCTCTAGGGAGTAAACTGGTCTGAGTAGGGAGTGTGGTCAAAATTAATCAACAGACACAGCTGGCTGTACCTAGACATCTGCCTACCAGAAGAATCAAAGCCAGTTCAGAGAAATAACAAGACAAATACTTGAACATGTATTGATCTAAGAGTAAACATAACTCCACAAGCAGAGCTCAAGTCACCACAGCCACAAGGTTAGATTTTGTTAGTTATACTTCTGTAACCCCATTCATTTTTATAAAGTGATTCCTGGCTTCTACCACTGTATCTCAGACCAAAACCTAACCTCTAGCGTTCTCTGATAGGAATAAATAAATCAACCTTCTTTTGCTCGCAAAGGGTTGATGCTGGGGATTTCGGTTTCATTTCCTCAAATTCCCTGAAATATTCCATAATGCAGTAGTTTTATCTCCCCAGCTACAATCATCTGGTCTCTCCCAAAGGGATTTTTAGACAGTAGCAGGAACTCTGTAGTAACTAAGAAGAGTATGCCAATATGGTAGTAGACACCAATTAACATCCGGCAGCCATTTTTGTTGTTCTCATTGCACTTGAGCACAAACTTGGTAGAATTCACAGATTTCATGATCTCCATTTTCATAGATCACTCAGTTCTGCTGTCATTTCTGGTAAGGAGTGTACCAGAGGGAATTAAGAACCACCACCTTCTTTTTACCACTGACAAAGGGCATTACAAAGTGCACCATTCCCAAAGGCAGTCAGGTTCAAAAGCAACTGCAGGCATTTCTTTCTCCATGAGCTGATGCTGGGGTGCTGTTCTTCCATACGGTTCCCTGCCATAGCTGTTTGTAAACACTATAGCAGACAAGACCATGAAAAAAGCACATTGCATACAGAAAGGTCTCTCTAAAGAGTCTTGGGGGGGAAGGGTGGAATCGCACACAAACAAAACCTCCCCAAAACCCAAACACACACACAGCTGAGTATCCAAATTACCTGTGCAGAAGCAGAAAGAGAGGACAAAAAAGCACCATCTTATTTATGGCACATTTCCATGCTTTCTAGTCCTTACTAACCCCAGGAGATATGGAGATATGCAAAAATGATTATCAGTTTCTCAAGCCTTCAGTATTTTTTAATATTAACACAGGTTCAGTTTAATTTTATTTTTATCTGAACTAGTCTGCCCATATCTAATGGCTTAGTTATATTCCAAAAAAAACCTCTCCTTCTAATTTTAGAAAAGGGATTGCAATTTACTCTTCTCCCCATTTATAAATGTTTTAAGGTCTCCACACTATAGGTTTTTCCTCCCTTCCGTGTTAGTAAGGAAAGGTGTTGTTTCTGTTTTAAACTGCTTAATTAATGCACAGTCATTTCGTGAAATATTTGGCAGTAGTAACTTCCTCAAAATGATGATCTTGCAATTACGCGTCCTAAGTTGTAATGACAGAAGACCAATTCAGTTGCTGCAAAATTAACAGTGTCAGCATCAAAGGGCTGTCTCCCTGAGCCTGTTTACTCCTACCTACTGATCTTTCAGAATTCTTATCAAGAGCATGATAAATTATTAAGATGTATGACAACAAAGACTCTTCCTTAAATGCTACTACAAAGACATTCTTTTAATGCTAAAATTCTGCTCATTACCAAAGAAATTGAAGCAGGCAGGAAGATGAAGAAGGGTCCTGTATAAGATTATTTTCAGGAAGATATGTGCTTAAGGTCCTCTAAGGAAAGAGGAAAGCCAGCCAAGGGAGAATGCTGAACCTAAGGGATTTCACCCCAACATTATTGCCCATCTTCCATTCAGATAGTGACTGCGGAAACTGCTGAAGGAAAAGGTTATAGTCCAATATTCTGTTGGCAAAGTACAGTTGTCATTTATTTTATCATCATAATAGCCCTTGGCAGGCTATCCTTCCCAGCAATACAACAAATATTTTAAATGCCTTTTTAGCTAAGCAGTTCAGAGAGCTGTGCAAAAATAAACCGCAAGTAAGCAGTTTCAACCCAAGAGTTAAAGCAACAGTAATTATTACTTAATTCCTACTCATTTGCAGCTCCTGTTGTGGCAGCACAAAGGAAGTAGACAGTGAGGATTCATTGCTTAGGCACAGGTGACAAAAAAGTGATCAGCTGGTTAGTTGCCAACTAAGATGATCAACAAATTTTCACTGAAGGGATGCATTTGCTCAGTGGAATAGAATTGATAAGCCTTTGGGATGAGGAGACAGTGATTGACAATGAATAGTAACTGACTAATGAGAAGACCTGCAGACTGCTAGTAAACAAAGGTTTCAAACCACTAGCACTAGTGTGTACTGGACTTGAATCAACGGCAAGATTTCAGCCCACAAGGTTTTCTTAACTTTCATTTTGTACTTAAAACTTCAATCTTCTTCTAGTATATTCTGCATATATGATCATTTTTCTACATGCTGAAACATACCTTTTTCAACAACATTGTCAAATCACTTATACTGAGGAGATTATACTTTGCTGCTGGCTATAGGAAAAAAAGTGTTTTCATGGAGAGGGAACAAGGAGAGAGGAGATACTGAAGTGCTCAGTTAGAAGAACTAGTAGCTTAGAGTGGAAGTGATTTTTTCCCCTAGCATTCCACTCAGATTTTGGACCAGTCACAGCTTCAGTCTTTCTGCTCCCCCCGAGTCTCAGTCTCTAACATCTGATAAGCCTTCAAGACCCTGAAAAAGAATATTTTCTCCAGATCAAGAGGTTACTATCATTCATCTGTAGTCTCCCTACTGCTTTAATGAGGATAGGACTCCACTATAAATGCATTCACCAGACATGTAATAGTTCTGAGAAATAATGTGTTCTTTAGGATAAACTACATAAGATTAAAGAACTGGAACTGACTCATTGTACACCCAGTCTAGTCCCAGCCCCATGTTACATGATTGTCTCACTAGCTGACTAATTTCCAGTTTAAAAGTAGATCTACCTTCCTTTTCGGTATGAAGGTGACAATCCACCCGATGCACCCACTAACAGGAAAGCAGAAGTACAGCCAAGCCCAGCTGCTTTGCCCTTTCTAGTGGAAGTCAGAGGAAAGGTCCTGCCTCCATATTCAGCCCCTCTCTGCTTTCACCTGCAGCCATATGGTTTGATTTCCCACTTACTAGTCTTGCTGGAAGGACGCTTGAGGCCCTGCTTCCAGGAAAATTAGAAACCTATTTCTAAATGAGTCTAAACATTCACAATTTATCCATTTTTTCTTTTCTTGACATTAAACATGCATGATGCTTCCAGTCATCATGTATTTGTGATTCTCCGTTGTATTGTCCTCCATATACATTTAAAGAATAGCCTTTCAAATATTTTCCTGCTAACCAAAATGATGGCATATAGTGCACTCCCTTTGTCGGTCACCTTATCACACCAATGTACAATACCAGTTTAGTCTACCATTGGTGACCTAATTCTGATTGTATACTATTTATTTTCTTCTTCCCATCACATATCATTATTTTTTTCCTTTTACAATTTGTTAGGCAATTGCAAGCTATTTCAGGGTCAGACAAAGAAGGCTGTACTAGTTAAGTAGCTAAATACTGTACTTTTCTAAAATGATTCAATTTATTTAACTGACATTAAGTGCCTGTTCTGAGCTGCAGTTAAGTAACCAGCCTGAATGACAATCTGGTTATCAGAGTTAAAAACCTTTTAAATTTCACTCCTGCAAATCCCTTTTCTGATCCTACCTCTACAAGAGAAAGAGCTACAGGAATGATTGGGCTGCTTGAGAACATGCCCCACAAGCCTGATCTTGTGAGGTGATGAGTCATTAATTCTGACTGAATTTAATGTGAGTTCAAGTTCTCAGACGGTTTCAAGTTACAGTCCCCAAGCTCAGAACCAAACACTGGTGAGATGTTTCAGTGAGCATCCCCTGTGCAGAGCAGCCATAAAGAACAGGAAGATTGAAGAGTTTACAGAAGAATAGGTAAAAGGACAGGAAAACCAGAGAAAAATAATTTGAACATAAATCTTTAAACATCTAAAAACTCAGACTAGCTGCCAATGCATATGTTGAATAAATGAGCCATTTTTCTTATGCAAATAATCACAGCAGCATGCATTTGGGTGCCTGTTTGAAGAGATTAGAGCAGTGATAATAATATTAGAGTTAGTAAACAACTAGTGTACGTATATTTGTATTCCGCATCTTTTTTTACTTAACCCTTTGGAATAGCAATTAGTTTTCAGTTTAATTGACCAAATAAAGTTGGTAGAAAATTTAAAATGTCTTTTCCAAATGACAAAACTGAAACATTTTATTGATCATAAAGGTTTTTAATGCAAACTGAGGACTGCTGAGGTAGCAGAACTGTCTACAATAGGTTACGGTGTACAGTGATAAACTTCCCATCTCCTATCAAGCCTTCAGTGTGCTGTTCACTATGCAGTCTTTATCTTCACATGCTGACACATGTAATCTAACATTCTCACTTTGCCACAGTAGGAGCAATTGCTTGACAATTTGATTATGGTTTCCTGTCAGCTCATACACAGAATATTCTTTGAGCTTTCAAGAATTGCAAAATATTTTGATTTTAGAATGATAATAATCTTCTGGGGAAAACATCATTTAAAATATTGATTTCTGATAGCAAACCTACTCCAGATCTGCATGCAGAAACTGCTCTGAACATCTAGAAGGAGATATGCTGCACGTGAGAAGAGAGGCAGAAATGACAGTAACGTGCAAATAGAAGAGGGAGATGGTTGGTGAATGAAAGCAGTTACCATCTGACAGCTGCTCTGCGCCCTGCGTGAAATGAGTGGATGGTCCCAGTGTGGGCTGTGGGAGACAGGCATCCTCCTCACAAAATTCCAGTCTGAGCATAGAGGCCAAATCGTGAAAGGACGCGAGGACACCTTTATCTCTAAAAAGGATTTGGCAAATCCTGGGTGAGGTTCATGGACATGGGCAATGGTGGAAGACATGCCTGGCTGCTGCCTTTTTGGTTGCATCAAGACAATTGAGCACTCCACAGCAATTGCTGTCAGTCTAGCACATTTGGTTTGTTTTTCAGGACAATATGTTACATAGCTCTTTGTGTGTGGGTTGCAGCCAAAGAGCTATTGCCTAAGTCAGAGGTTGGGGCCAAAACTGAACTGATGCCACTTTTGCATTCCCTCTGTCCTGTGCTGGCTTGATATTAAACTGCTCCCCTCATAGTTTGTTTTGTTTTACATTAAATGTCAAAACCCCCAGTGGGTCAAGGTGATAGCTATCACCATGCAGCAAAGTCTCAGTCAAACTCTTTGGCTCTGGCCATGTCCTAGAAGCTTAGTGTTCACACAGATCTCTTGGTAGGAGCCAGAGATGCCAGGTGGCCTATCTGTACTAGCAGAAGAGCCAGAGCAGCTGCAACACACTTGGTAGACTAAGCCCATGCAGTTCTGTTTGTTGCCTTTAAATAAAATTTCAAGAAACATTTTTTTAACAAAAGAACACAAGTTTCACAGAATGTCAAGTGATATAGAGGCCTACATCCTGAGCTACAAATTGTGTGAGCAGTTTAGAGATCAGTTTCTTTGACCATATAGCCAAGACTCCTATCTCCAGCTGAAGCAAATGGAAGACAGACATCTAAATACTTTTACCTATGTGGCTGTTGAGCATTCGTGAAAACATTATTCTAAAAGCCACATTGCCTTGTTACAACAAAATAGACCTTTTACTTGCTTAAAATGTAAAGTTGGGGTGGGTTTGTTTAAATTGCTGTTTTCATCAAGAAATCAAAATACATTTTCTTCTCATTCTTCTTGTCATCGTCCCCGAGGTATGACACTTACGTGAAGAGAACAAGGGAATAACTACAAAGGGAGTGATGCAAGATAGGGCAGTCTTGGATGTCTATAATCAGACTGAAAAGCAAAGACATTAAAATGGAAGAGATATCACTGAAAATAATCCTATTACTGAAACTGCATGACTAATAATAATTTATATGCACCCAGGAACATATGTGCACCCCCAGAACACAATCAATCACTTCACCTGGAATCCAGCCACTCAGCACTATAATATTCATACATACAAGCTGTTAGCTACCATTAATCAAAAAGCTTTTAACTAATTACTTAAACTTTTAAACAATAACTTTATGAATTTACACTAAATTACCAAGTTACCCTCATATCTTATTTTATCAATAGGTATTCAGCTAACACCTTCCATTCCGCTGAATGTTAGAGACAATCTAGGTGTGTCATGAGAGGCAAATATGTCAAATTAGACAGCCAGTACCATGAAAACCTTTGTAAGTCTGAAGAGCTGTGACATGCTGTAAGACGGAGAAGCCCCAGCAGAGGCTAAGAGCCACATGGACCTCAGCAACTTAGAGTTTAGCTCCCTTGTGTCTAAGGGGATCACAAGAAATCTCCAGATACAAAACATCCAAAAGAAAGTAATCTTCACTTGCACTACAGTATACCACAATTTATTGAAGTCAGTTAACTGTTGAACAGGAGGAAGAGCTTAGGAAATAGTTTCCTTCATATTACACTAGATAGTTTCTGTCTTCCACCAAACAGAAAAGGACAAAAAGCTTCTCTCAGCCTTGTTAGATGAGACTGTCTAACCTACTGCACTATAGTTTAAAGAGGAATGATCTAGTTGTAACCAGTTGATTCTGCTGTTATGCTGTAGCCAGCCTTGCCAAGAGTGTTAAAATATCATTACTATTTCAAGAGATTTTTTGGTGAGAAAAAAGAAATAGGACAGGCTGCGTGAGAAAGGAGTATAAACTACTAAAGCAGAGTACTTTGACAAATGGAGTTTCAGATTAGATTAATTGCAATTATTGTATTTTTTTAAATGTAGTTATGTATACATTTTGTAAGTAATGCTGACTACTGACATATACAAATGGAATGAAAAATGGAAAGCAATGCTCAGCAAAATGTAGCTGAGCTTATTTAATTCATATGACTTTCCATCTTTAAAGTGATCCAGAATTTAAACTGAAGTACTTTTCTAGGTGATGTCTAAATGGCTGAAGGGGCTTTCTGTTTGTTCTAGTTTAACTTTTTGGTGACCAATATAGCATTTCTCACTAAACTACTCTTCTCAGAAGAGATACAATATCTGAGGCTGCACTGCCAAGCAGTGTAGATATGAGGCTGTGATAAAACACTTCTGGAATATTTTTCTTCCACAGTTCTGTTTTCAATACTATGCAGATGCCCTTCCAAGAAACAGCACAGAAGCC
>JAVJGG010000090.1:25717853-25730833 GCA_035590195.1 Aviceda cuculoides | reverse complement strand
ATCTCCACCTGCAGCCTGGGGAGGACCCCACGCCAGAGCAGGTGGGTGCCCGAAGGAGGCTGTGACCCCATGGGAAGTCCGCACTGGAGCAGGTCCGCTCCTGGCAGGACCTGCAGATCTGTGGAGAGAGGACCCCACAGACCAGGTTTTCTGGCAGGACTTGTGACCCCATGGGGTACCCAACTGGAACAGTGTGCTCCTGAAGGACCGCATGCCATGGAAGGGACCCATGCTGGAGCAGTTCATGAAGAACTGCAGCCCATGGGAAGAACCCACGTTGGAGAGGTTCGTGGAGGACTGTCTCCTGTGGGAGGGACCCCACACTGGAGCAGGGGAAGAGTGTGATGAGTCCTGCCCCTGAAGAGGATGAAGCAGCAGAGACAACATGTGGTGAACTGACCCCCATTCCCCATCCCCCTGTGCCGCTGAGGGGGTAGGTAGATAATCCAGGAGTGAAGTTGTGCCTGGGAAGAAGGGAGAGGTGGAGGGAAGGTGTTTTGAGATTTGATTTTATTTCTCATTACCCTATTCTGGTTGATTGGCAATAAATTCAGTTAATTTTCCCTTCTTTGAGTCTGTTTTGCCCATGACGGTAAGTGGTGAGATCTCTCCTGTCCTTATCTTGACCCACTAGCCCTTTGTTATATTTCCTCTCCCCTGTTCAGTTGAGGGCGGGGGAGTGATAGAATGGCTTTGGTGGGCACCTGGCATCTAGCCAGGGTTAACCTGCCACAATAGCATTACATACCTTGGTAAATGGAGATTAAAGAATTGGGTATCTACAGGAAAGTACCTAGTCAATAGATCACCTGATTCTCCCACAAGATTCTGCTTGCTGCAGTTGTCTACTAGAAGTGTTATTTATAATTTTTTACTTCTTCACTTTCCCTTTTGTGATTAGCAAAACCTTTTCCAGCTCAAAACTTTTTGATAGAGACACAGCTGCTGATGGCAGCACAGACATCTGGTATGGTTCATATCCAGCTCCCTCCCAGCGTGACAGGCATGGCAGAAGGTCCACATAACTTGGGACAAGCAGGCAGAAATATTCCCTCTGCAGTTGTTTCCCACTTGTGTGCAGAGCTAGGTACCAGCTTCCAGTGCCCATGTTACTACACCACTATGCCACCCAACTACTAGAAAGGAGCGAGAGCTGATGCTACAGCTCAGATGATTAACTCTAGAGCAGATGCAAGTCAGCCCCATTCTTTCAATATCAACATTGCTGCATTCATTTGTACCGGTCAGAGCTAGGCATTGCCTTCACAGCCACAAAAATACTTTAGATAAATTATTTATTAAAAACTTTGTTGTCTGTGTTGTATTAAATAACATATGCTTCTCCCTGAACAATGCCCCTATAGTGTTTGCAAGTGTATTTGTTCATCTAAAACACAAAACAAACCAAATACTAGCTGAAAATCAAGCTCCTCATTAGTTAAGGAAGGGAGGGAAAAGACAAGTTTGACACAAGCTTTTAGAATTAACACCAGTTTTGAAGTGTCACTTAACAAGATAAAGCTTTCCTCCAAATTTATTGCCAACTCTTTCCTTCTATAATTCTTATGTCTATAAGGGTATAAGCTTGGACACTTCCAAGTTCAGGCCTAGAAACTATCTGTTCAGTTTCTTTTTCTTTTTTTTTACCTTTATGGGCATAGTTACAGAAATGATATAATAGAAGGCTTTATTTTAAAAGCTTTTTCTCATTAGTGTCTGCTCTCAGTTCTATAAATCACTGAGCTGTACATGTGATTGTGCCCTGCCATACAACTCCAAGTACAGAAGTAGACAAATGAAGCTGTTACCAACCAATACTATTTGACATTTTTAACCCATACATTTTCAGAACTTTTAAACTATTTACTATGATTTCTGATTAAACTAAGATTGCTTTCAATGGCACATAAGTCACAGCACAGAATTATTCACATTGTTCCCAGATGTAGTGAAATGATTTGCCACATTTGTGACTGAAGTTCATCTCCCATTAAGAAAATAGTAGATTAAAAGAAAGTACTTCTAGATACTCTGATAACTCCAGATCTTTCTATGACTTGTTCTGCTCTATCTTGTTTACCCTCCAAGGGAGGATTTCTACATCTTTTTTAGGCAAAAGAAGACTTAACAGCAGGTGTGTGCACAGCATTGCCTGTCAGTGAAGGTGGCTGTATCTGCTGCTTTGTACCAGAGCCCCTGTACAGATAAGATTGCAGTTTGTGGTCAACATTCATCCTCATTTATGAAAGTATTACAACAAAAAAATTCAAAAATGGTCCAGCTAAAGAGTAGAGATTCTCCACAGCCAAATACTTTAATGAGAAATAAAGTAACCAGTAACTTATTTTCTTCATCTGTCCAGGTCTTGCTTCTGCGAGAGGTGACTTTTAGACTTTTCTTACTGTGTCAAGCCACAGAGCTCTTATTTCCCCTCATTTCCGATAAACACTTCAATGAAGCTGCAGCCAACTTCTAGAAATACCTAGACATGAAGAAAAATAGCTTGACTTCTGAGTATTTTATGTAAAATCCAGAATTAATGAACACAATATTAAAAAATCATTTTATACTGATCTAAAAGAAGTCTCATTTGATCTTTTTATCATCTGGAATGTGCAAATATCTGTATTAAATACAGTTACAATCACTTTTGTTCTCATGGGTCTGTATCCTTATATTTCATTGCAATGAAAAATATGGCCATTGCCAGCTAAAGAACAGGAAGTAGTAATTCATGGGGAAAAAAAGTCAACTTTCTTTAGTGCTCTTTATATATGCAACAGCTCTTTTGCTCTCCTGTGAGAGTGTCATAGCTGTATCTCAGTACTTTGGAATATAATGCCGCTCAACCATTGTGCAATTCTTCAAGATAAAATTTAGAGTTCTTACTAGGAAGAGATTTTATTTACTGACTTACAGGAGATTACAAGATGAGCAATACAGACTAATAAAGGATAAAAAGTTGTGCTTGCTCAGCATTAATTTATGCTTTAAACACCCTCTTCATACAAAACATTTGGGATTTTACTACTCCTGTAACAGCCTAGTTAGTATAACACTTACTTTGGGAGACGGGAAGGCTGGGAAACAGTTATTGTAATTCTTTGAGTAACACAGGAAGAGACATCCACAGTATAGAGAGTATTGGGCTTACAGAGAATATTGGACATGAAATTACTAGCAGTCCAGTGCACAATGGGAGCAGCCACAAGGCTGAGCTATAGCATGCTAACTTGCTGGAGTGGGAGAGTTTTCAGTGTTTATTAACATTTCACAAATGCTGCTGCTCACACAACTGCTACGAGAGAAATAGCTGTCTTCCTATATCACAGCCTATACCCTTCAGACCACTACAACAGCTAAGCTTCCTTCCACTCATAAGCTTTGGGTGAATTTCTGGGGAAGAAAAGGAGCCATCAACAATTCAAATTTACCTCTTCAACCAGAACTGGAGTAAACAAATCTGGTTTGTTTACTCTTTATCTTGAGAAATGGTCAGGTTTATCACTGCTCTCCCCTGGCAAGTTGTCTAGAATATACAAAGCCATTAGCCAAAAACCAAAAAGAAAGCAGCGCATGTGCCTGCCTTGAAACTTCAGAGGACAGCTACACCTAGGTAACTACATTGAAGAACAAAACCCCAGAACTCCATTCTAAATTGATCACGCAAAACTGGCCCTTTAAAATCCTGGAAAACAGAATTTTTAAACTTTCCTGCTATCTCTACTGTTGGTTTCATGCCTTTTCAGGGGAACCACATCACAAAGGAATTTTAATTAGACTCTTCTTTACTCAACAAGGTATCTTTAAGCTGAATGGCAGGAAACAATCAATGTCTTGATGAATAAACTGTCAATCAAAGCATATTCCTACACATGGTTACCCTGAGCTTCCTCAGCCAGAAGAGCACTGTGAAAGAATACTCCTGTAATTAACCCTATCTGCACTGCAGTATCAGGAATGGGGTGATTAATCCATTTTCCATCTACCTTTAGCACTGATCAAATCGATTCTCACAACAGTAATCTTCTGTTTTAGTCCCTCACTCTGCCACTTAAGACATCCTGTCAAAAACATTTTTCAGACTATTCTTCTTCTACTAAGCCATTACTAGCATGATAAGTGCTAATCACACTGATCCATTTTGTAATATAAAACATTCAATTAAGCTGCACACAACATTAATGGTGATTACTAGAGATCAAAGTGAAGGGCAAGGAGAAGCGACTTATCTGTGCTTACGTCTGGTGACCCCTTCATTCCTTACAAGGGAGTGCGAAAGAACAGATTAATCAAACACAATGGCCATATGTTTACAATTCTTTTTTTTTTTTTTTTTTTTTTTTTAAGCAGACTTCCATGGTCACAGAAGCACTGACAAGTTGATGTGGATCTTCTTGGCGCTCACAGTTCACAAAATCTTGTGTTTGCAATCAAACTGCAGCAAATAGCTGTAGCTCTACCTGTCACCATGGCTCAAAGGGAAGACATGAGCAGTGTGCAACTATTACTCCCAGGATATATTCCCCTAGTGCTGGAAAACGTTTTGACTGAAACACACTGATTTAGGGTTGCTGGACTCTGAGTAGGACAGAAAGGCAGATGTGTGAGCAAGACATCAGAGAACTACTTTAAGAGCATCAATGTCTGGCCTATATTTTCACAGGAAAAGTCACAAAGTGCAAGACATTCTTAGTATAAGAGCTTTGACCAAAATATCTCTACCATTTATAATAAGATTTATAACTTGAAAATTATCTTTCCCCCCTCACAGGCTTCATTAAGGGGGAAGACAGGGAAGAATAAACATACTGATAAGAACCTTACATTAATGGATTGACAGAGACAGTTTTGTGGATGACAATAAATGAACTTAGTCATTTTTAATCATATTATACTAACCTGTGGTAGAGAAGGTCAAAGTCAGCAATGCATTTAAGGAAGTGTTTAAATCAAAGCAGACAAACAGTCACACTACTGACTACTACCATCAGATCATTAAGCTGCTTAGAACTCAGCACAGGCTTAAAATATTGTTGGATTGTGGCCTTACTATTGGCAGAGCTGAAAAGCAGGAAATCCAGAATATTTAACTTGCATCTTACAAATATGTTCTATCATTGCAGGATTCTGAGCTGCTCAGAAATAAGAGTTCCTACATTCCTCTGGAGTGGAGGTTGTGGGTTTAAATTTAGGAATTTCACTTGTAGTGAGTGACATTTGAGTAGGATGGTCAGACAGTGTGGTGTACATGAATACATCCCAGCCAGAACAGCTGCCATTGTGTCCCAGCAGACTATGTAGAACAAGGATTTTGACCCAGTTCTGGCATGATTGTTGGTTAAAGCTCAACCTGCAGCTGACTGGCTTTCCTGGTTTTACCTCTTTCTCTTTCCAATGCATTTATCTTTTTTCTCTCTTTTTTTTTCTTTTTTCTTTTTTTTTTTTTTTTTTTAATGGGAATTTCTGTTCTAGGCATGCTGCAAGACACCCTTCCTGACCCAAACACATGGTGCATTTCAAACCCTGGAACAGCCAGATGATGAAGAGAATCTCTCTACAAATACCCTTATAGCAATGAAAGCAATGTTACTGCAGAGAGAAACTGTCCCTTAAGAGATAACAGCAGGGGAGAAGACAGGTTGGTTTGGCCCAGTTTTCCCAATGGTCAGCTACTTATGCTGCTACAAATCTAGCACATTGTGCCACACGGCACATACAGACTGGAAATCAGCAGGCACACAAACAAGTGAGCCTACTCACAATCCTACTACTGAACTGTCAAAGGATTGCCTCAAAAGCCATATTACACAGGGGCTCAAAAAACAGGTGGTTTTGTGGAGCTTCAGGATTACCCACTTAATCTTCTTGAAGAATGAAATAGAACAGCCTCTTACAGAGGAAGATCACAAAGTTCATCAGCTGAGATGTGATTAGAAGAGAGCTAATCAGTTTAGCCACAACGTAGAGGATACTATTTGTTCTTTGAAAAGCTCCTCAGCTTCCTCAGAGATTCTCTTTTCTCCCCTTTCCCTGTCCTTGTCCCTCTTCTCTTTACTCCCCTTTGTCCACATACACAGTTTAACATGTTTAGGTTAAATATTTCATTTTAACCAAGGAAAAACCAGTACATACTAAAAATATTTCCTGCGTACCAGTGGTATTCCAATACAGTACAGCAAGAGCCTTAAAAATCTAGGGAAGGATCACTCCAAAATTATCATTTCCATTTGTACTTCTCACTTCTATTTGCATTTATGTTCACTGTGTTGCTGTACTCAGTTTTCATTGGAAACCAGCACCAGGGTTTGCACAGCAGGCAGTGTCATGAAGCCACTGAGATGCCATACATCTGCATGGCTAGTCCAGCCAGAAATCAGTCAGTCTACAGGAAACAGATAGAGTATTTATACTGTAGCAAGGCAAAGCACTGTTAACATGTTCTCTCCTAGCTCAGGGTTCTCCAGAAGCTCTGCTCTCCTGCCAGGGAATAATTCTTCACATGCCTAGATGCTCATTTAAATAAGACCTTCCAGACCATGCAGTAGCACATTCCTCCACAGAAAATCAATCCTTCTGTCTTATTATGAGCAATCTTTAGCTACAAACAGAAATAGCACCTAGCGGAGAAATGAAAGCTGAAACCGTCTTGCCAGTGTGACCATTGCCCCTTATTTTCTGTATTCCAGCCACAGTCACAAATTAAAATTCCAGGGAACTTTCTTTTAAGATTACCAAAACACAAGTGTTAATAGCTACAGGATTTATTATCTGAACACACACTTGTGGGGTTTGGATTAAAATCACAAGTTCATTTCACTTACCAGTCAGTAAACAATCACCTTTCTGTAACTCCTCCAGCTGGCTTTATAGCTACATGCAGAAGTCAAAACAGTTTACGCTCCCAAGAACTACATTACCCCACTACTATTTTAAAACTTTGTTTTCTAAAACCTGTTCTTAAAATCTCTTATTCAGCAACCATTACCTTGAGGGTTCCAAGATATCACTTAGGTCATGCCCCGACTGGCCACAGCAAAATCATCCCCATCTGCAGATTGATAAGGATCAGGTGAGTCAATCAGCTGTCAAACTTTGGGTCTCCTTTTGTCCTCTTGTAAACTAAAAAGTCTTTACCACCTAGGATTATTTCCATGTCAGAGCACTTAGGTACATTAAGCCCCTACTTTGGTGGATATCCTAATGTTTCATTTTTGTCATATTCTTATTTTCTGTTCTTTTCAAACTTGCACTCACTGAATCAATGTAATGAAGATCTGTAAGAGAGCTGTAAAAATCATGGGATACATTCATAAGTCTGCATAAGCCAAAGAAAGAAAATATTACAGAGTCTAATGGGAGAGCTAAATTGATGTAACTTGCATAATAAAATTTTAACTTCCATTTATTTTTATTTGATTTTTAGCCATCTCTGAGTTTGGTTTAAGTTTAAAGTTGCAGAAGGCTTCTCTGTTTGCTACTTTACAAAAGTCATCTCGTATTAATTCTAAAATAGTTAATAATGTTTAACCATTGGGACCAATTTAAATGAATCTACAGACCTACTCAGCTGTTTTCCCAGCATCTGTCTCTGTGCAAGCGTAGCTAGCGTGAGTTACCTCCACATGTAGCAGAGGCAGAGAGGGGCAGAAGTAGCTGGTCACCCAGTTCCAAGATCATGAAGGAACACCACTTTGCTGTTGGTGTGCACTGTGTGCAATCAGATTTTGCATGTATATTTATACACCAGTTAAGAAATTATCTGATAGAGGTCTTTAGTAACACTTCTATACACAAGAGCAGACTTGTGTGGGAACCACTTCTTTAATAACTGAGAGAAATTTTTTAAAATGCAACATTTATGGCTATTCTTATCTTTAGAGAAGGATCCTGTAAACAGAGTGCTTTATCTATACCTTTCACAGAATATTGATTCAAGACAGGTTAAATTAGTTCCCCACTTTCATGGTCTTATTCCTTAGCTGGTGCTATTTATTACACAGATCTAGCAACACCTTGACTCTGGACCACTACACTAAAACATTTGTGTCTGGGCTTTTTTTTTTTTTTTTAGGTTTCCTAATTTTTCCAGTTCTAGGAAGGTTTACAAACAGTACTACATACATTTTCTTTGACCTTAGTTAAAAAAAGAACTTGCAAGTGTTCTGCAGCCCACCTCCTCTCAGGGAAGCATGTAAACACATGCATTGTGTTTAAGTGCTCTCCTAAGGATATTTCCTTGAGTCAGGACTTGAATTGAGGTCCACAGCATGTGGTTTTCAATCATATATTTCTTTGTGACTGAGATGACATAACCTGACATTAGCTCCTGTGAACAGGCACTTTACTTTGCCGTCTCAGAGGAGTGGCATTAGCCTAGGAAAACTTGCAGTATCAACCCATCCTCCTAAGGTCACTGAGAAATTGAAAGGAATTCTGAATATGAGACTATTGTTTATGTAGCTATGTAGAGCATTCTACTTGCTGGATATTATTTCTGAGATTAAATTAAAACCATAAAAAACTTTGTCATGCATTCCTATAGTCTCTTCAGGCAGGGCTTTATGATCAACTCTGATGGTATTTTACTTGCACAGAAAAAAATGCAAGTAAACGTGCCTAACTAGGCAGCCAGACTTATGCTAAAATGCAAGTTTTTTCAGTGAGTTGTTAAATAAAAACCCATGAGAGAAACTGAATCTGTAGTCTTTATTGAAAAATAAAACCAGTACTTGCTTAAAAATGTTCAGCGTTACAGGAATTGTATGAAGGGAACCAAAATCTGAATCCAAAACTACTTCTCTTTAATATACACCATACTCTAGATTGCCTGTCAAGCTGGGGAACACTGCAGATATAAATGCAGCCAGTGCATATGCTGGCTTTCTAAATAAAACCTGTCAGCTTCATATTCAAGGGTCTGTTTTACATGTCTGTCTTCTCAAGCTAACTTCTCTCAGCACTCTTCTGTAAATTAAAAAACGAAGTTCCCAGGAGTGCGTCTGTTGCTCAAGAGCAGAGACAACACTACAGATTGTTGATGACTTCCACTGCCTCAGGCGTGGACGTACCGGGCCGTTAGGAAGAGCAGTGGGGACGTGCCCCTCTCCACCACTCCAAGGTCTGTGTGGTGGTGCGCTCTGCACCGCTCCCCTCCATAAACCAGCTATTCGTGTCTGAGCTATTTCAGCCTCCATTGTTATCTCAAAGCATGTTTCTGGGATAGCCCCTACTATAAATTATCGATTATGTCTGAAATTGTGGTCTCTTTGAAGACAATGACAAAAATTCCAATGAATTTTCAGGGCTTTCGCCACCCAGATAGGAAGGGTCACTTTGCATTTATGAGTCATATTTTTTATCCATTAATTGAAAAGTCTCTTCTCTCCTTCTGTAGAGAACTTATAAAGGAAGTTCTTGATTAGCTAAAGTAGTTAGCTACTACTAAAGTAGTAGGTTCATTTATTTCAAAGCCCGTTTTGAGTTCCTACTGTTCCCAGACTGCTGCCCACACTAACTGATAGAGCCTCAGTATTTCTCTGAGCTCTCCCACATAACTCCATTGCCTCCTGTCTGATTTAGGTTCAGAAATCACTTAGGACAAGGTTTGCCTTTCCGCCCTGCATGTTCCTAACACACGGATTGCTGTCTGTGCCTGGAGCTCCAGGTACAGCAATAATTCGGTTTGGAATTAACAACTCAGAAAGTGAACACGTCCATGGGCCATTTCTAGCTCACATGTGTGAGATCCACGAGCTCAGTGCCAAAAAAAGATGGTATATGCCATCCTCTGCCAGTTGACGTGTTCTTGGTTCAGTGCATTAGAAGGACAATCTTGCAGGCAACCGCAGGCTCTACGCAGAGGGCTTTGGATCTAAGGCAGAAATCATGAACTGGACCTTACTCAACAGGCATGCAGGCAGACAGCATAGCACAAGGTGATGTGTTGATGGTAATCTGCATTACTAAGCTGGTAAGTGGCTTGCAGCAGTTAGAGGGTTTTCACAGTATTTATCTTAAGACCTTGATGTAATGAATTGCAATACTGAAAGTTAATAAGCTTACATATGTGGATCATGATTTCTAGACCTTTCTAAGAAAAGGAGGCTCAATCTTCAATCTGATCAGTGGCAAATAGAAATAGGTCTGCTTTAAATACAACAGTACAACATCAAGATAAGCCTGCTGGGTCATTCCCTTCACAGAGGTGCTGTGGAAATAAGGCCTAAATTCATACCTTGAGAAGACAAATAGTTAAATTACAATATTATCTTCTTAAATGAAATACTTTGTTAAAGGAATAAAACAGGATAGAATCAATTTTTATTGCTCTATCATGCCTCTAAACCGATTGCAGCTGTAATAAAATTAGGAATCCCATTTCATTTAAAGCAAGGAAAGTAATTTTATTTACTTTTTTCAGTCACACCCCCACACAAGCACACTTACAGAGCAATCAGCTGCTGCACTTGTTAGATCACTGATTAAATACTTTGCCTCTTAACTCTGAACTAATTAAAGAGAATTGAAGCTGCCTGTGCATCAGCCAACATGGCATTAACTTCAACTGAAATTCCTATGCTTCACTCATTTCTTGTCTGCAGTGTTGGGGAGAGGAAGACTATTTTTTTTTGTTTCAGCCAGCAGCTCTACTAGATCCGCCCTCGGCTGCTGAGAGTTCTTTGGTCAATAACGTTTGATAGCTGTACTAAAACAATAAAATCTCCCTGTATCTGCAGTCTTGTCAGCTTTGTGACCCACAAGTGCTCTGCATGTGTGTGGTGGAAGTGCAGTAGTGGAAGATGGTGAACAGTTCAATACTGCAGTTCTAGCTAATATCTGATATGCATTAGTGATGTTGGAGGGCTCACAGACTCCGATTATCTAACCGTTGAAAATGTTTGTTTGTCAAAATAATTGCTAATTGTTAGAACTTGTTCAAAGTCCCACCCCCTGGATGTCTACTAATTTGCAAAAATCATAGCTATCTTTTTAAGGGGTTTTGTTTGTTTGATTGATTTTGAGACACAAATCCTAAAGCCTCAAAGTCTAGGGACTAACTAAAAAGTTTTCCAAGTCTTCACATTTGAAAAGTCATTATTTTTAAGCCAACATCAGGATTCCTGAGAGTTTGACTCACCATTTTCAAATTTTGTCACCAAAGCAGAATTATAGCCCAGGAAAACATATAGCCCAGGAAAAGCCTTCTCATTCCAAAGTTAACTACCCTAAACATATGCATTTGTCCTCTACCTTCCAAATGAAATACACTGTACTGACAAATGAAGTATAGATTGGTTAGCTGCGTGTCTGTGTTTGTAGTTTATGGAGCTGATAAGTTAATCTAGACTGACACTTAGACTATACACGTTTCACCATCACGTTTTTCGGAATATAACCAAACAGATGGTGCATGAACATCACAATATATTCTCAGGTTCCCAGAAGGAGTTAACATTTTTTTTTGAATGGCAGCTCATGATATATCATAACTAAGATTGTATCACCCTTTTCCCTATAAACTGTGATTTTCAAGGGTTTATGATGTACCCATAAAAATTCATTCAAGCTAGAAAAATAGCTTGAAACCAAGAACTCGGTTTTTGTAGAGGAATGTCAAGCAAGCCATCCCATCATTATAACATTTTCATTTTTCAAATTTTCCCAATGCATTCATATAAACTGTGAGAGGAGGGAAGGGAGAGGTCCTAAAAGTAAGTGAGCTCTTTTAAAGAAGGTAAATACTTTGGGGTTTTATGTCAAATTTTAAAGAGGTTTAGTGCATGCCAAATAATTTTTTTATTACACTTCTTCATGTTATAAGCCAACAAAAGCTGGGAAGCTCAAAATAAAGAACAATACTCTTTCTTGTCCAAAGCATTTTTTTAATGTCTGAATTTGGGAGACTTTAGAGTCCATAAATTAGGCTTTTAACATATCTATATAGATTGTACACCCCAAAGTTTGTTTTCTCCATGTCATCTGCTGCTTTCAAATGCTTTAGTCTCTGCCCTTTAGATATTTAAAAGCAGCAGTAAAAAAAAAAAAAAAAAGCAACAACAAAGAGAGTTCATTAATATCGGCCTTAGCCAGCGCTGTCAGGCTGTAGAAGCATCATCTTGCTCCCACAACAAGATGCACTGACTCCACTTTTGTTTCACCTTCCTTTCACAGGTGAAAACAGAAGCAGAATAAGCTCTGGAGAAGGAAAGTATGAGTCTTTCCTTGAGCTTTTAAATCTATGGTCACACTGGCAAAACTTGGTTTGGAATTTTATTTTGGATAGGTTCAAGTATGTGCATAGACAAATGCATGCATGCCTTTTGTTACTGTACTTTGTTTTAAATACATCAAGCCTGCCCTGCTGAGCATCCCTTGTTGCCTGTCTCTGTGTTTCATTCCGCTTTGTTATCCCTAGATTTTTGGGGCCCTATGCAAAGTAAGATATACAGGGCCATATCCACCTCAAAACTTGCTCTCCATAATTCCACAAGCTAAGCTGTGCATTATTTCTTTTTGGAAGCGCTGCAGGTTAGACAGCAGTTGAGAAAAGAGAGAAAACAAAACCATGCAGCATTTCAGAGCTGCCTCCCCTATCATTGCACTCTCTGCTGTCTCTCCAGTTTCCATCTCCTTCATGTTCCTTGTAATTTTTCTTATAGTTTGGTTTTTGGTTTGGTTTTTTTTTTTTTTATGGTTGAGTCTGTTAAATGGGGCTTCTCTGTAAAATTCCTCAGACACCCGTATGCATAATTCCCTGTGCACACTGTATAAATGTGCCTTTGGCAGAAAGGTGCACGACGGCATCACTCGCTGTGCCGGCGATGTAAAGGTCCCTGGCAAGCACAGAGCAAACACAGCCCCTGAAGACACTCATGAGTAGCGCTGAGCGCCAGCCCTGGAAAGCCCAGACAGCAGCACAGTGCAGGGAGCTGGGGCAGCAGAGGGAAATTACGGAGGGGGGGGGGGAGGCAAAAGGA
>JAVJGG010000090.1:25682541-25717747 GCA_035590195.1 Aviceda cuculoides | reverse complement strand
TTTTAGACTAAACACCACTTAGCAACAACTGAAAACATCAGGGTGTTATCAACATTCTTTGCATACTGAACTCAAAAACATAGCACTGCACCAGCTACTAGGAAGACAATTAACTCTATCCCAGCTGAAACCAGGACAAAAAACAATCATCACAGTCTTATTGTGCTAAGACTCCAGGAGGTCACAGAGCTCAATTAGTGCAGCAGAAGCAGGCGACTGGCTGTGACCCAGATCATGTATTACATACCCCATGGCAGCCCTGGGGCTCAGCTCTGGTCCCCGGTATGCCACTGAATATCAGGGCGATCCTCAGCTATTCCTTTATGGCAAGTTCTGGTTGGCCTGCACCAAAACAGAGGTCAAAAATGGGATTCAAAGGACATATTTAATACAAGATAAAAGTTATATGCACACGAGACTAGGAAAAAAGCTTGACATCTCTTGCAAAACAGCATTAATTGGGTATTATTTTAAATGAATCCTAGCCCATTCCCATGTGAACAGCTGGCAAATACACTGTTACAGTCAGGTTGGATTTGGGGGGTTAGGGGTGTTGGGTTTGTTTTGATTAAGAACTTTGTTATAATCCCAGTCTATTAAGACTTTTTTATTAGTTTATTAAGACTTTTGCTTGTTGTCTGCATGAGGTACACTGAGTGTCTCGTGTCCCCCTAAGTAGTACTTCTACTGAATATAAATCAACGGCATTAGAAGTAAAAAAGTCATGAAAATACATTAATAAAGCCTTTCGAAAGTGCAGGCTTAATTTGCACTCTGTGATCATTTAAGTGATGAAAGACTTTCATCCACAGCATCCTTGTTTACTCATATGGTTGATTGCTACACGATCACGATTTCTTTTGTTTTCCTCATTCAGCATATGTTCCATACTTTGTAAACTGCATACCTGTAAGAAGCATCCTATCTTGTTTAGATTAGAGAGATTTGTACATACTGTGCTCTTCTTCTGAACAGATTTGCCTGGAACGCTTTCAGGCTGGCATTAACAAGATAAGGCAATATGCAATAGAGATGTGCTATACTACTTAGAATCACCTTTGAGCTTAATTGTGTGCAAGTCTGGGTTGGTTGGTTGGGTTTTTTTAATGCAGGCCCACACCTATCTATGATGTTAGTGATGGTCAGTGATTTTTTACTAACAAATTTAGAACAAAGTTTTCCCTTGCCAGAGGAAGTGAAATCTGTTGCCTTGGCATATGAGGGAAAAACTTGGTTCAGCACATCCTAAATTATAATATTGTAAGGATACTGCAGTTCATGGTGCTTCCTTGTATGCATAGCTGTAGGACAGAATAAGAAAATTTAGGGTAAATGCTTCCAAAACCTGATAAAAAATAGTTCACTTTATATGCTCAGTGCTTATCCAGTGAAATCAAGAGAAACTTGAAAACAATTTGCACCATTGGCAGTAGAATTTGTTCTTCTCTATAACATTCCAGAAAAAAATAAAATTAAAAATCAGAGTAAGATTGGCTTTGATGACAAACCCTTCGGGGCAAAGACTGCCTTCTCACACAGTACCCAAGATATACTGAACCCAAATCATGACTCTAACTTTTAGGAACTGGCACAAAGAGGAGTAACACAACAATGCCCGTTATGCCCACTACATGACATTCTGTGGTGTCTTTGCTGGCACCTTGTATATGGACTACTGTCGCGAAATGGAGGGGTTTGGACAGCCAAGAAATGCACCACCACAACTACATATTGCTTGAACCCCTTAGAAGAGGTGAAACACCAAGACGCTTGTTTTCACCAGCCTACCATGCACGTTATTTAATATTTTTAAGAACCTTACTTTGACAATTGCAATTTGTCACTGCGTAAAATATGGGAATGTCACTTATTTAAAAAGGCTATATTTAACACATACAGAAACTGCATTCAAATGCAGTTAAGGTTGTGACAAGCCATGAAATGTGTAAAATTACAAATAATGCAAAATGAGCTTCTTAGTCTGAGAAATTAAAGGTTTCAAAGTGCATGAAACCTTTGCCTCCTTCCCATGTAAGGCAGCAGTGTAGAGCTGGTGGCAGGTGGAACAGCTGGTAGTTTGCAGTGCCATCGGTAAGGAAAAAATGTTTCTTTTTACTCTCTCTTTCTATGGAAAATTATCTTCAATTTTATTATAATGCAGTGTAAGTATCAAGTTTATTCTTAGCAGCATGTCTCTTCAGTCATGCTGTGAAGGTAATTGTAACAAAGGGAATATGAAAAGCATTACTAGTAAGAATAACTTCTTACTTTTACGCAGATCATTTCATCCAGAAAGGTTCCTAGTCGCTCTTGCAAACCATTGGCAGCATCTTGTTCTCAGACCCTCAAGGCAGCACTCAGCCCCAGTGCTCGGCTGTGCCTGCACGTGCACAGCCAGGGCAGAAGCATCCTGGCGGCTCAGCACAGACGAAGAAGTCATCATGATGGAAGTCGCATCCTCCTTGTGAATCTGAGATCTGAAATTAGCTTTTACCTTTACCTCTGCAAAATTCTTTACATCTTGTTGTACCCATCTCCCAATGGCTTCTGGTAAAATATCTTAACTCCTTGGCGTTTCTGCTGCAATCTTAGGTCTTCGTGTGGAACTGTGGCCAAGATGCTTTCAGCCTCTGCATGCTTCTTGTGTGCATGTGGCTGTTAAACCTGTGAAAAGGACACTGGAGAAGACTGAAAGATAGGCAGACTATTGGCTCAGAGAAGGCAAGCTTTCTGAGGACAGTTTGTACTCAAAGGTCTTGGATCCCTTTTCCTCGTTTAAGAGTGAAATACCTGTGGATGGGTTGTTCTTTCAATAGCAGAGGGAATTTGGGCACACTGGTATGGCAATAGGAGTCCCTCAAGAACATTCCTTTAGGCTTTATCATTTCTGTTTTATGTAACTATTGTCCACTAAATATAAGTGCTTACATCTGTGGTTGGCTGTGATAACTCTATACCCTAATAAAACGCAATATTATGTGGCAATTTTGCTTACTTCCACAAAGTATCACACCATGCTAAAAATCTTGCTGCTGTCACAAATGAAGCAATGCAATTACCTGCTTAGAATCTCTGAGAGGGAAAAACATAAATTAGTGAATCATTATGTAACTATAATTCTCCACCTCTTCCAAACAATGGCACCTTCAGCAGGCTACAACGCTGGATTAGTAGCAAGTTCTTATTAAAGGTATTTTGATTTTGAGTGGAAGAGGCTGATAATTATCTTCCAAAAGTAGGACTTCAGGTTTCAAAGTACTCTGCCCTATAGAGCAAGGTGCACTTTTCAGTCTAGGAAAGAAGTTGGACAGCATATCGAAGGGCCGAGAACTGAGATGTAAAGTTGCCCATGCATGCAGGAGGACAGAACGGGCTATCAGATCAAACAGACAAAATGTTCTGAAGTGGTCAAGAGGATTCCCCTGGAGCAGAACAGAAAGGACAGAGAGAAAATAGACTTCTGAGGGGACAAAAAAAGAAATAAGCTGGAAGAGCAAAAATGTAAACAAACAAGTCCTAAGCTAATAAATGTGTGTGAAGAACAAGGCAAATGCATGTGCGTGTCTGCACGCACGCATGGGTAGACACTCAGCCTCCTGTGGCAACCAACATAATCTTGGGGAAAAAAGTAAGCAAAAGCATGCGTTTTCCTCCCTTTTGGCTTTTATCATTTATTCAATTTTCTGGCTAGAAATAAATGGTTTGGCCACAATAAACTGTCAAGAGAAGTAACATCTGTTATAGAAGGCAAATTGGCAAGGACTACATTAAAGTGGGATTTGAATAATGGTTGTTTTCCTCAAAATTTAGACCATTTCCAATTTTTTTATAACTACAGATACAATTAATGAATTAATATAAAATCACACAGTTTTTATTCCTGGGCTTGGTCTTCAGCTATAAACAGTTATATCTGAACATACATTCTGATGAGAATTAGGCCTAAATTGCAGTCTCCAAAATTCTCTCCCAAAGCGGAGAGGACTGAGTTAGGACTTTATTTGCCTCAATTTTGTATTTGTTTTTTTACCTTAATAAATTCTGTGGAGTTGTTTCAGATTTATACTTATATTCTTACTAAGAAAATCCTTGTACAAAGTTTGGTCCCAGATAGCAACTTGCTGTCTTGTTCTAAATGTACTTGTTACATTGACTTAGTATTCATAGTCCTATTTCTATTCCTAATTTTCACCAGAAGTATATCAGCCACAAATGTGATAAATACACATGCATATGCTGTATTTCTATTTATCGTACCATGGAAAAGTACTTTATGCTGTAATAAAAACAAGTGTGTATATAGTAGGAAGCATTAAAATGTAGGATTGGTCATTATACTTTGAAGAAACAGTTCCTCTTTCAGCCTGTGTGGGCCTATACCTATTCTAATAACCACATCAGGAAAGTCATTCCAGTTATGTATATTCCTGATACCGATGCCTTTACTGGAACAGTGCCCCGCAAACAACATAGGCAGCAACACGAATTCTCTTTTTTATGCATTCTATTAATATATGGAAATGTTAAGTTTGCATTTAATCCAGACTCCTTTAAAAGAGTTGAGAGGACACAAGGAGGAACATGTGCTCATTCCTGCACAAGTTTCTAATTTCTGCCCGGGATTCTGCTGAGAGCACCAAGCCTGGCAGTGATGCTCAAGACTTTGGTTTATGTTACCAAAACTCGAAGGCGAAATTACAGTCACAGCATATGTTTATACTGGGGTACATACTATAAAAGCTGCTCTTGTCCTTCCCCTAGTTGTTGTTTTGGCCTCCTCCTCTCCCCATTTTTTAAACTCCAAACAATAAACTGCCAGAAAGAATCTATCTTTTTTTGCTAAATTACAACTGTTTTGAAGTTAGCTCCTTGTATGATTACCCAAGCGGGCTGCCATCTTCCTGTCCCTTTACACTCCTCGAGTGAGATTTTTGCCCAAGGGAGCCCTACCACTTGCTAAAATGTAATTCAGATTTTTTTGTGACAAGTAAGTGAGTTGGTGCTGCTTCTAGCAAGCCAAAGCATAGCAATGTCAGTCAGTGCACCCTGCAGCTTTGCGAGAGGTTTTTTCCCCACCATGGTTTGTTGGTAAATGAATAGAAAGCATATAAAATGTATCAACCGGCACATTTTGGCAATTAAAGAAATCCAAGGTTTCCCAGGTCATACTGATTCTTCCCCACGGGACGCTCAAACATGGGTAGGGCACACCGGGCAGTGGACTAACTCACTTCTGTGGGCAGAGCTGTTTAAACCTGTCCCTCCAAGCGCCCAAAAGGTTGGAGCTGGGCGAGCTGGAGCCGCTGTCTCAGTTTCAGGGGGGGCTGCAGGAGGCATGCCACTAGCAGAGGCAGGGGAGCCATTCACCAGCTGGGGCCAAGGACACTTGGACAAACACAGTTGCGTCTTGCCAGTGCACCACACCAATGTCTACCTGCACCAGAGTTCACACTGCTAGTTGGGGTTTGCCATTGCTACATTACATTTTCAGAAAGAGTGGGCAGACTGCAGCTTCAGATTTTGTACACTAGCGCTTTCACACTAGCACTTTCAAATGTATTTTAACATGGTCTAGCAATGTAACTTTAGTTCCTGTTCCAATTTCACATCTTTTTGGCTGAAAGATTCTTCCTTTGGAAAATACAGCATTGTCAATATACTATTTCTCTGCAGGAATGACTCAATTTTGTTTAAAGGTCTTTATCTTCCAGCCAGGACAACTGAAGAACAATTACTTCAAAGTAACATTTCAAAATAGCTCTTATTTTAAATAAAAATTTGAAACAATGATTTTTATTTTTACTTGCTGATTCTAAATGGGAAATTTGATTTCAACATGAGAAATTGCTTCTGACCGATGGAGCAGTCAGCAACTCCTGCTTTGGCACTTCTGATCTAAAACTTTTTGGAAGTTTTTCCTCTGGTGGAACTGTTAAAAATATTAACTTCCATTCTAATTTGAACCTGAGGTAGTACCAAATTATAACTATTCTCCCATGAAGGGACGATTCCGTTTCGGACACAGGGTGGGAACAGGGAGGGAACAGTATATTGCTGCCATGAATGAACACAGGAACTGCTCATGCTTTTCTGATTTTTTGCTTTTTACTGCCACTTATACTCATCTGCATGTTTTACCTGAGCAGACTGCATTTTTTAATGGGAATTATGTACACAGTTTATTCCAGTTCCAGACTAATGCAGGTTTTACAGTCAGCATTTAAAGGCACAGGTTTCCATTTTGCACCTAATTAGTTTAGGGAAATAAAGCGGAAAGAGTCAGCAATGCCCTACAACGCCTGCAAGAAGACACTTGCCCATCCTGGCTACGTACCCCATCACATTCAAGGCACATCCTACAGAGAGATACAGCAGGCGCTGCCAGCAACACAAGGGCTGGCAAACCACATTCAAAGCTCGCTGCGGTTCACTGATTCACAAAGCAGAGAGGAGACCGTGTAAACAGCTCCTGAAAACTGCGCCACTGAGCCACCAGGAAAGGCAGCTTCTACCAGGAACAGGATCTGCAGCAGCATTCCTGTTTCATCAGAAACACAGCTAGAGCCCCAGGAAGGAGGGAAGGGGTCAGCAGCTGGCACCCTGCAGCACTCCAACCTTCTTCTCGTGAAGCATTAGAAAGACGTAGGAGGAGGGAAGGTGGTACCGGTGAAACAGGGCCCTCCAAGGGCTGATTCACAGGTGTGTCACCTGCCCAGAGAGCAGTGTAGCGTTTACAAAAGCGGAGCTGCCAACGGGGCTGGCGACGCGCAGCAGCCTCTGTGGGCATCCGTGCCCCCCGGCCCCCAGCTCCTGCGCCCTCCCGGGCAGGGACCCTGCCCTGTCTGAGAACGGTAACACCACAAACGAAAGCCATGTCAAGATGCTTCAGCTCCAGCAGGGATGCTCCTGCTACTCTCCCCCGATATAAAAGTCTGCGAGAAGAGTTGGTGATCCAATACAATCTTTCAGAAGCAACCCCCGTGCCTGTGCCGCCGGGCAGCCCAGCTTCAGGGGGAAAACACAAAGCCGAGGTCCCAGGGACACCGACTGCTAAAGAGCCCACAGCATTTTCTGCAAGCGTGGGAGTGTTAGACATAACAGTATCTGGGAGAAATTTTCAATTTGGATAAACTAAATTACTGCTGGATTTACAGTCAGATGCAGAATTATTTTTTCTTTCTCTGCCAAATCGTTCTGTGGTATTTCTGAGCTACTGTGGCCCAGACCAGAATCAGGTGAAATGGTTCCTGCCTCCAGATGAAAAGTGTCTTTTCATTCTCTTTTTTTTTTTTTTTACTCACAGAGCAGCTAAAATTGAAATCTAGAAGTAGTGATATGATACCTATTCGCTCTATTTTTATACAATTAAAGCAATAATGTGTAAGACTGAAGTGCTGTTATGGTATACTTGATTATTGCTAACAGCACTTGTGTGGAGGTGACCATCAGCTCAGCTCTGGCATTAGTAAACCCATTATATTCTAAAAGGAGAGGTTATTCTCCAGCTGGAAACTTGTATCTCTCTTGTTCAAGAATTTTTGTCTTTGTTACTGTTTCTTTTCTTGTATATTTGCCACTGTAACCCTTGGCATTCAAGGAATCACATCCAGCAGGTAACCTACAGGGTATGCTTCTATTTATTTTAAAAGATGGTAAGCTAATTCCTTAGTGTCCACATGAAATCACTAGATACTATGTTATTAACCATGCTTACAATGTGTTTGCTTAATTTCTCTATGCAAAACAAAGCAGGCAAAAACATTGGAAACGAATTTGGAAAATGCTTTTCACCAGGCTTCTGCTTGTGACCTGCAAAATAGTTATTTTGTTTTATTTGTGATTTTAAAAAAGGTGCTTCACTTGATATACCTATACAAATGGAATAATAATAAAGGGAACCTGAAACATAATTTAAATATTTGTAAAGGTTTGTGAATTTCTCCTATGAACACCTCTATGGAAGAAAAAGAAAAACCATTTGATGCAGGAATACTAAATTACAAACCACCCTATTCTCTGATGGAAAGCGAGAGAGAGTGTGACTGCCCAAGTTGTGCTTCTTATTGGTTCCTCTATCATTGATTCCTTTTGGCACTTTCTATCTAGAACACAATTAAGTTGTTCAATCTTCATCACCATGCTACCTGCCAAGCTTTGCACTGCCTGAATTGCGCTGCTTTGTTTGGAAAGAATTAAAAATTATGTACTAGAAAGGGTGAAAGTGTTTGATGCTTAGGTTTCAGAATGAGCAGCTGTTCTCATAGTCATCTATCAGAGTATCAAGAACACATTATTGTTGCATGTGCTGTATATAAGAATTCACGAAAACAATGCGAGAGCCAAAACAAGTAGTGTAGATCATGATTTTTTGCTTTTAAAGGCTGTGCCCATGTTTAGCTAAACTTTCCATTACCGTGGCAGCACCCATCTGATTCTTCTTATAATCCTCAGTTATCAAGACAGAAGTTAGCATATGGGAGGTAGAGCAGTCCTCACTCTTTTACTTCATAAAATCTTGGAGATAACAAAGCCACTAGGAGATTGTAGCCATGACTCTTCTAAAAATTACTCAAAATTAAGTTGCTTGCATTCCCAGCAGATGAAGTCATTGCCCACCAATGGAGGTAGATGGACAGTAACAAACACACTCCTCTAACAAATTGCAGATCAGCTGGCGATATAAAACAGTGGCTAAGAATTACAGCATTTGCTGCTGTCCTGGTCCTATTGCATGAGTTGTGAGATGAGGAATACTCTGCAATCCAATTTTAAGAATAGAGCAGTATGCCTGAAAAATAACCGAGGAGAATTGTGGTCAGCCATAAATGGAAATCTCTAAGAAACATATAGTTTGAGCGTGCCTCTGGCTAGAGGGGCCACCATTAGGACTTTATTCACACAGATAATTACACAGAGATGCAATTTGAAGCAACAAAATTGTGCTTTTAATTGTTCATGATTAGAGGGGGAACCCAAGCAGCAGTGTAAATAACAACAGGCAAAGAGAGTGTGAGCATTGCATTGAAAAGGCAGTATTGTTGCATGGCTGATAGAGAACTAAGACCAAAATTTGCCAGTGTTTTCCAACTAAAACTGCCGATCTAATAAAAGACATCATCCTTCTAAAAACCTTGTCCCTTTAAATCCTTAGTACAGCAGCACTACAATAACAATACTATTAGGCTCTTACATATACCCAAATCTCCATTATAAAGGCTTGTATCAATAAGCAGATCGTTTAGGATATTTCTTCAGGTTTTTAGCACAGTAATGATCATCATGTTATCGAGGAAGGACATGACAGAAAGGAGAATTTCTCTAGCTTATTTACCATGAATAATGATCTATCCTTATGAATTATGATTTATGACCAGCTGGGGAAAATGTTTAAGTTAGAGCTACAGCAGCTACCTCTTACCCAGGACAGATAAAACTATCAAATTCCTTCATTTATTTGCAGTTAAAACTACAGGAACAGCACCTAAAATTCAGGTACTTGGTGTTCAAAACCAGCCCAAGGAATGCAGGCAGCTTAAGAAGTCCTCTGCAGACTGCACTTAGATCCCACCTCACAATTTCTGAATACCTCCATAACCCCAAAAAGCCACAGCCAAAAGCCAAAATACCCCATTTGGAAGTTCACCTTCTATGCTCCCCAAAACGTAGATGGTAAAATTTAATATTTAATGTGAGGACTGAGGTGTGTTTGTACAGCATTGAGAAAAAGCATACCTGCGCACAGGGAACTAGCTCTCGCAAGGCAAAATCATCTTTTTCTCTCCTTTTCCCTCTCCCCCATCCTTTTTTTTTTTTTTTTTTTTTTTTTTTAATATATAGTGAGAGGATAACTGAAATTGCTTGCACTCACTTTGCACAAGTTCAGCCTGCATCAAAGTAACAAAGACTAAAAGCAGTAAATGCCAACACTAGCATTTGGCAAGAACTGCACTGAGAACAGGGACCTGAACGGCAGCAAACGACTGCCCAGATGCATCCCAGCTTCCCATTCCCTGCCGGATCTGTCTTCCCTACCTGGCAGGGCCCATGACTTTCGGAAGGACAAAGAACATGCTCAGCCCTCCAGCAGTCAGGTGCTTCTGCCACTCAGAATTTAGGAATGGAGCTGGGTGAGAGAGCCGACGCTGCTGCTGCTAACTCAGCATTTGTTGGTGCAGTAGGTCACTCCAGCGCAGGAGCCAGCAGTGACCATGGGCTGCAGAATTAGGATCAGGCATAGGAAGAATGAGGGTCATTAAAACACTTGCAGCTAAAAAAAATTTTTAAAAATCAGCCTGGCAAACTTGGAAAGCGCTGTAGTCAGAAATTTGTAAAATAAATCTTATTGTAAAATATATCTTTCTGGGGTTTTCTTTTTATAGAAAGCTTTATTTTTTGAAAACTGATATTCAAACTTACTAGATATTTAAAGCTCTTATGAGCACAGCGATGCCTGCTTTCCTTACTGTTTTGATGTTAGAACTTGATGAACACCTTTGGATGTGTCAATCTTTATTATCAACTGCAGCTACATTAAAAACTCAAAGGAAAAAGATGTTGGCTCACCGGTTTGTAAGAGCCATTCATTACAATATGCAGAGAATTGGGCTGTACGCAAACTCTAATCACAATCAGTAGGAGGCTGGAAATATTTGCCATTGCCAAAACAACAACAAAAAAATCCCCAAATCAGGGACTCTCATTTTTATTATTTATTTATTTATTGTCAAACAGCTGAGGTGATTCTACTCTGCAGACACCGAAATCGGTGCCCATGAAGGCAATTAGCATTGTCGCTGTTTGTTCATTATTCAAACCTATGTCCTCCAATTTACACTACCCATATGCTGGGCTAATTTTGTATGGCATAGGATGCCAGAGAAAGGTGCCAGATCACTAATACATAAAAATTACAAATAACTGCAGTGGCTCAGCTGACAGGCAGGACTGCTTCCAGGGTGGAGCTCTGGACCAGTCTGTCACAAAATGCGCCCTGCCCATATGAATCCTTTAAATCATTTTTTTCCAGGCTAAAATTGGATTTTAGCAATCTGAAGAGGCAGAAGGGGAAGGATTTTCCACGATAACTGATTTTGGTGGTGACTGTGCAGAATTGTATGGGAGGTATTGAAGAGATTAAAAGAGATCACTCTCTAACAGTCTGAAGGGGTGTGCATGTGTAAACATACATTCATCACAGAAATAACTCTTATAAGACAGAAAACATTTTTCCACACTAATCCTCTACTCTGTGCCACAAAACCATGGTATACAACATAAGAGAGCCATACGATTGATTAAGCCTATGCAACAAAGCATTGCAGAGGTGCTGCTGAGGCAAGGTCTGACAAGAGAAGTCCAGGTTTCCCCCGGAGCTGAGGGGGGAAAGCATCTCCATGTTTTAAGACCCATAGACACTGTTTTTGATGCACAGGGTAACCTCGCCAGTATCAATAAGGACATGGAGATTTTTCATGGCTGATACAGAAGGCAGCAGTAAGACCTTTTAGTTTCTGGAGGACAGAGTGTGTCTCCCCTGTTTAACCCCTTGGTGGCCTGCAGGAACTCTCGCCAAGGGAAGGGGATGTGGGCAAGTGCCTGCCAGCCACTCCTAGAGTGGCCCGGTCTGGGTAAATACCCCACCCCAACCGCCCCCCCCCCCCGGCACACAGCCTGCTGCAAGGCAAAACAGGGCTTCAAAAACTACAAAGTTTTGGGCTACAAAACTCCCATCTCCCCCATTCTGGGTGGATTTGAGGCTGTGGCTGCTCTCTGCCCCTCTTCCTGCCTTTCCAGCTGAGCTCCCTGCCCCTCTCCTCCCACCCCACCAGGCCCTTTCTGCACACCTTTGTACACAGACATGCCAGTACAGTCTAAGGAAAAGCTCACTTCTGTCTACTACAGCAGAGAAAATCAGCAAAAACTTAAACTTTCAAGCTAAGTAGAATATAGAGAGAAATTTCTAAAAATAAAAGCTGAGTGGTCGTGGTTTTTTTTCCGCTACTCCTACGAAGGAAGACAAAGTAGTGGTGCAGGGGCTATGTGATCTTCTCACCATGTATCACTGTTCATTACAGAGCCCCATCCAGCAGGGAACACCAATCAAATAGGCCATGAGAAAGATAGAAGCACCATTAGCACCCAAACAACAACTAACAAGAGTGAGGCACAGTTCTTGGCGAGGGCAGGAATTCAGGTGCGCAGCCTCCTTCATCTTCATTATCCCATAACATGACCACATAGAGTTCTAAAAGGAAGATCCTCCTGCCGAGACCAACCACAGATGCAAACATAACCGTCTACAGAAATTAGCAAGGCAAATAGATCAGCAGAGTCTTATCGAGGCTTGTGACCACTATTATATTTGGCTGCCGCAGCTTTCCTGGTGGATATCAAACACTAAGTGAAGGGAAGAAAAAAAAAATCTATTGCACCTTCCCTGTCAGTGAGCCATGTGCAATCCAGCCTGTAAATAGCTGCGCTAATTCGCAGCTGTCACATTTATAAATGCCACCACAGTGCCAAAGAGAATGCAGAAATCCAGAGCCATGCATTGTCCCTGATCGGCAAGAACGACGCTACCAACCCCTGCTCCTCTTCTGCCAAAGGCTGCGGGGCTAATACGGCTGGTAAGTGTAATTCAGAAGGCCAACTGTCAAAGCAGATGAAATGCATGTTTTCATCCTAGCCTTGTAATGCAAATCAGTACGTCCTGTTGAAAAATGACAATTTCAGGTTTCCTTCTTGGACCTGAATGAAAAAGGTGCCAATTCTCAAGACTTGCAGAGTCATATTTTCTTTATGCACAGGCCAGCGAGGGCAGCTAGCTACACTATGCACCTTGCCAACATGCTTCACAGCAGACCTAGAGTATGTGGGCAGAGGTTGCATCAGGCTCAGCTTTGATGTACAGTCGTGTCCACTAGGAACTGAACTAAAAGCACAAGCTCCCTATGCATATATTGCTGGATTCTAGAGACAAATGCAAAACACCTGCTTGTTGCTAATTGGGAAAGTAGTAAGACTGTACTCAGAAGAAAAAAAAAATATTTTTGCATCTTGTAACCTTGACAAAAAGCCAACATCATCTGCTTTAGTGCACACACAAAAATGTTGCTCATGTCTTGCCCCTGATATGAGAAGCTCATTGCTTCAGAAAACATATTTAACTTTATGGGAGTTTAAACCTCTGCTGAAACCTTTTAAAAGGTTAAAACATCACATACAGCTCTTCAAAGCTCCAATCCCAGAGCCTTCCTCAGAATAATGGAGAATTTAAATTAACTTTACTCTGGGATTACCTTGCTCCTCCAAGTCTCCCCTTGGTCAGAAGTAATTTATTAGAAGATCACTTCCATTAAAAACAATTCTCTATCTTCCTTGGAAGTATTTCCTTCCAAAAAGTAAAGAGCTTATGCTAGACTTTGAAAAGCTGGTTAATCAGGAGGACATCCCGAGTTAATTTCTCTAATGTTCTTTGCAAAGTACTGGCATGGCAGGCAGTCTGCCCAGGTGTGTGGCCAACCATCCTGCCCATTTTTCCTCCATTTATTACAGACACAAATTCAGCCTTCACCAAAGTTCTGCACATGATACTGCTTTTAATAACGTCTCTGACATGCGAATGGTAGGTGAGCTACCTCATTAACAGCAACTGCTTTCAGTCTGTGTAACAGTGATTTACAGTTCAATGGCTGGAGCTCTCTTTGCATAGCTGTATAGGACAGTAAATAATACAACATAGGAAAGTCTTAATGAATTCATAAAGCATGCTAGCAGACAGGGTCAATGACGTATTTATTATCTTAAAAAATAGATCAGTCTGGCCTTGCTAGAACAGGATAAAAGGTGGTTCTGCCAGTAGAAAAATGTGAAATCCCTACCTGTTAGCCTATGATACAGAGTAAGCAAAAAGAGCTTAAATATCAAGTTTTCTGTGCCAAGAAAACTGTTTCAGAGAATGCATAATTCAATCCTTTAAAAGGGTGGAGATACCTTTTTTAATCTGTTTAAATTATATTTTTTTCTTGCTCAAGAACAATAAAATCAGAAAACAGCAGAGGCCTTAGCTTGAGGGGAAGCAAGCCAAGGAACATTTGCAGTCTTCCCTTGCACATTGTTAAGCACATACGAAGCAGCTCTCTATTTCCAGGTACCCCACGCACTCCACCGCTGCCCTGCACACCCTGCTCTCCAGGCTGCGCTGCCTCTGGTTGCGGGAGAGCAACGACTGCACATGGGCAGAAAGGGGGTACCCCGTACCTGGCAGGAGCAGGAGCAGGCTCCCTGCCCAAACCCCACAGCTCACCAACAAACCCCGACTCCGGCAAGAACCCTGAGACAACGAGAAAATTGCATCAGCCGAGAAGGTAAAATGTTAATTCCAATACTTCGATGGTAAGCAGACTGGATTTTAGCTGCATTGTTTTTAAAAAAATAACAGATATAAAAGGATCATAAAAGTTTCACTTCAGATTTCACATGCAGAGGTAGAGCTGGGTTTCATCAATGATGCACTGACATAAGGAGCACTAGAATAGAGGCTTTCCTCTTTTCTGACACCCCTTTTACTATTTGGTGGTATGAGCTTTACCAGTGCAGCATCTCTCTGGCATTTCAGATGCATGTTCTACCTGCCCTCCTCCCTCCCTACCCTCCCAATACCCTGTCATTTACAAAAGGAAAGATTTTGATTAATGAGTTCTTCCTGCCAAAAAGATAGGCTTGCAAGCAGCAGAATGAAAATAAGTTAGATTGTATGGAGCCCATAAATACAATCCTTCTGCACAAAAATCTCCAATTAGCAGCCAAGCATACTTGCTTATGAGTCATTAATGAAAACTTCTATATGCTGAACATTCATATCTTTCTGTTTGTGACACCGCCTCCAAGCTTGACCCCCTGTCATCACATCAAAAAGATCAAGGTTTTAAATGAGGCATTAGCAATTTCTTAAACAGCTTTTTTTAAACAGCATGGAAAAACTATTGAACCATGACTTTTTGGTCATAGATGACTATTGAAATCCCAACACATCATCTCCTCAGTCCTTCAGCAGCTGAAGGCATGAATGCCACGTGTTTCACCATATATAGCATTCCTGTATGAGTGCAGGAATTTTTGGTTATTTAGACCCTGGCCACATAGCAAAGTCTCTGTGGGCAGTTTCCCCGCACTCACGTGGAGGTTTGTGGGTACAGACAGCAGAAAAGCCAGGTTCTGTAAGACAGTGTCAGGTGGAACTCACCTGTAATTCACTTTGACTTCTAAAAGGCAGTTTGATTCCACCATGTATATAGATTAGAGAGAAACTTAATTAGTATGTCTTTTATTCTTCTACTCTTTTACTAGCCCTAAAACTGCCTTTTTTTTTTTTAAATTATGTACAACTTACTTTGTATTCTAAAGTGAGGTAATTACCTGATGTGGGCAAATCACAAATTTTTTAAACTTATGATGGCTGATACCATTTGGTTCTTGGACCATATTGCTACCAACAATACCAGTAACACAAGAGTAGTAAGCAGGGAGTCCGCGCATCATTTGCAAATGGGAAAGCAGTTTCTTTCTGCTTGCAGCCTTCCCCTGCACAGCTAGGATAAACCTTCCCTTTCCTCCCCAGCCCCCCGAAGGCTGCAGTACCAGTGGTACTCATCTGACTTGCCTTTCTCCCCCGAGCACTCCACACCACCATATGTTTGCTACCGCTTGATATCAGATATGTTTAAAAATCACCAAGTCGCTATGGTGTCAGCATGCTCCCAGGTTTGGCTCCAGCAGGGCTGGCCACAGCATGATCCCTAGCTTTGTCCCAGTGCTGGGCACAATTCCTATCCTTTCCGCAAAGCTTCCAGGTTGAAGTCCAACACATCAGCAGCTGTGACACGGCCAGGTGGTCTCTCCCGGCGACACGCGCCACTCACTGTTCACCTTCCCCTCCAGTGAATCAGACAATTTTGCTGCAATCTGGTTCATGTGAAAGTGAAGCAGTAAGACTCAGATACGTTCAGCTGGCCTCACTGCCTAATAAATGAATGCTGTCAAAAAAAAATACAGTTCTTGTTATTTTGAGGCTTGCGTAGGGTCATTGTACGATGATTGTTCCTTGGGGGGGGGGGGGGGAGGCAATTTTTGTGGCAGATTGCTCCTTTTAGATATGAGAAGCCGTGTAAGGCAGAGGATGTTAAAAAAAAAATTGAAGAATGTACAGAAGAGGCTCACATACATTATTTTAGGCTGGAGGAAATACCTTACAGTGAGAGACCTGAACAGCTCAATCTGTTTATCTTATCAAGAAGAAGATTGAGTGGTGAGTTGATTACAACAGATAAGCGTCTCATGGGGAGAAAATACCAGGCACTAAAGGGTTCTTTAATCTAGCAGGAAAAAGTGTAAGAAGATGCAAGCGCTGAAAGCTGAAGGAAGATTAATTCAAACTAAAAATTAAGAACATATTTTTAATTATTAATTCAGTGAGTTATTGAGCCTGATAGCAAACAGGGAGAAACTGAATGCTCTAACAGAAAGAGAAGGTTTGACTGGCTCATCTCAAGCTCCTTCTGGCCCTGCACTCTGAATTTCAGAGTGGGGTGGGGAACTGGGAAGCATCCTGGTTTAAGAAAATGCAATTCATATTTCTTGTCAAAATAAAACAACTTCACTCGCCCATGCTTGATTTCTTTCTTCCACTGGTCTGTGAAAGGGGTATTGTTAATTTTGTTAATTAAGAATATTTCGACAGCTAAATCATTCATGTATTTTAATGCACACTTGTACTGTAACTCCTAGTGAAGTCACATCCAGATAACATGTTAATAAATACTGGAAGTACAATTCTCTTCATATGCTTTGTTGGGGAATATTCTGTATCTATATACGTGTTTCACAGTAACAGAAGAGGAAAGCTGGAGAGCTAGAACTGGAACCAGACAAAGGAAGGCTTTAAAGATTCATTACATGGGACAACTCAAAGGGGCAAGAAAAGAGGCAGCAGTGTTCACCTCTGGAAGAGGCTGAGATGCACCCCTTGGCCGCCCCCCCATCCCACGGGGATCCGGCCCACCTCGCACTGTGGACACGCCACCTTGGCTGGGACAGGTGGGGGGTCTCACACCGCAGAGCGTCACACAGACGTGCCGAAGGGTCCTCATCTCAGCTGGGCGAATGGAGCTGTAGCTTGGGGATCTCTTACACGTCTCACTGGCCATTTCTTGATCAGGCGCTTGGACAAGAGTGCTGGAGAAAGCATTTTGTTTATGTGAAAGCAACTATTTTTGTGCATTTTCAGTTGCAGACCGCTATATCCACTGGAAAACCAGCGCTGAAAAATAAAGCCTGTATAGAAATTGACTGCTTTCCTGTAGCACTCCCTGTTGTGCTGTGTGAAGCTATAAAGCTACCAATATTTACCTTGGGTTTTATTCTTCTATTTACTGTAGATTTCAGTTAAAGCAATTGCTCTGGAAATCCTCATGCCAGTCAGTATGATCTCAATATATACTGTACATTTCTTTAAAATGCACACATTCTACAAAGAATGCAAAGAGTATTATAGGAACTACTACTTTTTAATTAGAAATTGCATTTAACTAAACAAAATGTAATAAATTAAATTCTGCTCAGTTTTAACAATATAATCCAATGGACATTAGTACTATTACATTCGTGTAAATGAGTATAGAATTTCACCCAGTAAAGCCTGAAAAAGTCTCAATATTTACTGAAGAAACAAAGAAGGGATCCACACTGTGATCATCCATCACTTCCCCATCAAACAAAACAGGTACTTTAGAGACTTGCTGCAGCTTTGCCCAGTTGGACAACCTGGTGTGTGAAGAAGCTCAGTGCTTAGGAACAAAACACAGCAATCTCCCAACTCTGTATTAGGATTTCTGATCATTCTCAAGACGGAAATTGCATACACCAAAAATACAGTTTGGGTCAATACCCCAGGTGACAGGCACGAAGCTTCAGGAATCACTAGAAAACATTTGACCAACATTAGAAATTGCTCACAGTGAGAACTGAAATTATAAGACTTATATGACTATCTCAGAAAAAAGATAAGCAAGGTAGATGCTGCATAATAGCTTATGCAGTGTGAAGATCTCTTAAGTGTTTGGGATTTTAGTATCTATAGTAAATGCTCTTTACTAATCAGCTTAAGTAGTAATTTGAAGTTCCTGTGGACAAGAAGTCCTCTGAGGTCACACAGGACCAGGGAGCCTGCACTGGTGGGCTACCTCAACTGAAAGACACCCACAGGAAAACAAGAGAAGCTTCTACACCCAAATGACACATCAAAAAATTCATCTGCAAAACAAGATTTAAAGTAAACAGGAAACCACAGGTTTAGGCAATTAAGGAGGTATGGGATGAACACATATTTGGCTAAACAGAAGTCCTATGCATTGGTGAAGCTGTGGCAGAGGACTGGCTGTCCAAATTAGCAGGATCAGGCTAAAGTAGAACAGCCCATTCCCACAGCCACTGTGTTACTGGAACAAAAAGCATGTACTAAAGACAGCTCAGTCTGTCTGCGATGCCATCTCATGTATTTAATACAAAAACCATGAGATAGTTAAGGGAAATCCAACAAGGCAGAGTGGTGCTGCAGGTATGGGATCACAGGCAGAGAAACCAGCAGGTCTCACTACAGCAGTAGGCAGAGAAGCGGAGGACGTTTCCATTCAACGGGCTTGGTCTCAGTTGGTAAGATAGGGGGAAAGGTGAGACAAGAAAAGGTTGCACCAATGATAAATTATCCACAGAAAAACCATTACCAGCTTTCAGATATGCAAAACATAGGTAGAACTCTGGAATAATGAATTTGAGGATTAGTCAGTTTAATTCCATCTGTAGTTCTGCCCGACATCTGATTTCCATAGGATAGAAAATACCAGAGAAAATCAAGCTAAAAGCAAGAGCAGCAGAAAAAAACTGTCTTTGGCTTACAAAGGGCAACTGCAGGAAGCAAATGGCTGTAGCCTGGAAGGGGGAAGCTCCCTGGAACCTCGGCATCATTCAGAAATGCTTTTCAGGGTAACAGCTGACAAAAAACATGGGGATTAATCAAGGTCTCAGAAAGTAGCATGACAAAAGCTGCAAAAGGAGAGTTTTAGGCCAGCTAGTTTTTGCCAGTGAAAGCAGTTGTGCAGCGCGGTGCTGCCTGCGGCCCGGTGGCAGGAGAGGCGCGAGGGAGCAGGGCACCCAGGGGACACCCAGGAGGGAGGGCGCAGGCGCGGGACCCAGGCAGCCTTTTGCAGCCCTACCCGCTGCGATGTATCACTGCTGCTGGAGCACAGCGGCTCCCAGGGAGTGGGGGGAAAGCAACATATAAGCAGGGTAGTGCTCAAGTTTGCGGAATTACTCTCTTAACCATCGCTTAGGCGACTTCCTAATCACCATGTAAGCAGCTATTTCCTATCAGACCACTATTCTGAACCGGGTTTTCCCTGTCTCCTCTCAACTTTAATTTCATCTGGCAAAAAAAAAATCCATAATGCTGAAGGCTTGATGGTCATTGCAAGAACAGTTGCTCTTTGCCCATCTATACTTTTAATATGTTACCGATGAGTAAGGCTGAGTCACATTTACAATTAAGACATTTGGTCACGCAATTAATGATGAAATTGTCCGACAAAGGTGACAGTAGTGCAGCGTGGTTCCTATGAAGGCTGACAGGAGTTCTACTTTTGGCTTCAGTGGCAGCAGAGACAGCCTAATGGTGAGCAATTCAGAGTTTTCTACCTTAAAGCTTTTTTAATGCCACGAATAGCATGCTGTATCCTTGGTAGCACATCTTTGAGGCTATCTGTTGGCATGGCTTAATTATCCAGTACCAGTTTTCGATTACAAGCATATGAATTCTGACATGGCTGTTAGAAGTCTAACAGCTCTTTACCCAAAATGTACATGCATTCTCCGGTGTCCTTAGGCACAATTTTTCTTCTCCATCACAGCAAAATGTGACCTCTTTACTGGCATTAGCAGTGACATTGTAGTTCATAAACTATCCTTAGTTGGAGTTGAAAAGCATTGCAATGATGTGAAATATTTCCCTGGAAAAATAGATTCTGCTTGCTGAGGCACTGCCTGACAGCTTCAACGCTCAAGAATCAGAAGCTAAAGATATTTTAAGTCAAAGAAAGCTTATGGTCATAAAGTACAGCCTGGTATATAGAGGGAGAAGTCATTGTCTTAAGTGTGAAAACAGAAGAGGACTCTGACTTAGACTACGTTTTCTCTTAGTCTTATCATGCATCTTATTACACCTCTCCCGCAACTACAGGTGACAGAAGACCAGTTTAGAGCAAGCTGCCTCCCTGACTGCAGTCCTGGACTTGACAGTAAGTCCTGGTGTTCCCAAAGCCAGCACCCTCCTCTGCTTAACTATGATGAGAAAAATGGTATTGGTAGGAGCAGGCTCTGGAGGAAATTGTTCTTCTAGAGAAAGACATCCTAATCCTATTATGATTTTCATTGTGTTTCCATTTTAAAATGTCCAAGTGATAAACTCATAAAAACACATAATGAAACCAGTCAGACCATTAAATACAGTCAAATGCAATACCACTATAATAAAACTTGCAGGTGCTTCTATAATCAGCAAAGCAACACAATTCAGATTAAACAAGGAAGAGGGGATTCTTTGAAATCTTTTACTCCTGCTTTCAAATATTTAGAAAATGCAGTTTTAATGCTGCAAATTATGTTTCTTTATGTTCTTATCTTCCAGAACTGGATGCTGCGACAGCAGTCTGCATTTCATAAGGCATGGTTTCCAACCAGCAAAATCTGTTCTCAACAGGAAATACGCTCCACTTAGTCCAAATGTTCTGAGGACGTCAAACATATTTGTATAAACATGCTGTATCATAATTGAGAGACTTGCTAGTACTTGGGATTTAGACAGCACTTTACAGCTTCAAGGTGCTGTACAAACATTTAACCTATTTATTAATTAAATTTTCTAACTAGGGACATAACCTAGATTTAGTTAGAAGAAAGCTGTGGATGAGAGGAGGTTGGATAAACGGGTTTATCATGTTTATGTAAAAGACCATACTGAGTCCTCTTAGAAGAGCTTCCTTACCAAACCCAAAAGGTAAAACTTCTCAAAAGCTTCTAATCCCTGGTGGGCAAACTAATGGGCAGCTGGATGACAGGCCAGCTTGGACCACTGGGCTGAGGGTTTCAGAGGCATCTGTCACTGGTCTCCCCAGGTTCTCCCAGAGAAGCAAAGATGCTTTCCATTGGATTCAGTGGAATCTGGATGAATGTTTTTAAGAACTTCCCATCACTCAGCCATGTCCTTCCCTAATCTATAAACTAAAGCACTGCGAACCAGCAGCATCAGTATTCTTGCTCTGGCTTCTGGTTTTTATTACCACACTAGGGGATATTTTCAAAGACACAGTTATGAGTTATGACCTAGATTTAAAAAAATATTTAGATCTGTAATTCCTATTAGCTGCTTAACATTCAGTGACATCAACAGCCTCATTGCCCATCTCCAGCAGGGTTTTTGGTTAAGAACCACTTACTTCACAACTGAATTCTTCCCAAACTCCAAAACTGCTCCCAGTCAAACACAGTATAGCTAAAATCACCTGTCCTCTATGGGTTTATGCTGTGACAACACAGAGAAGTAAAAATCTCTCATCTGATATAGCAATGCCTCTGCAACTTATTACTCTTTCATTGGCACATAGTAAATTGAGCTCTGGCAATAGCAATACTACCGGGAAATAAAGATAATTAAGAAACATAAAGCACGTCACTCTTCTTGAGCCCAGTTGGAATCTTGGTTTTCTGTGTCTCTCTTGTTGTAGGATTATGAGCCTAGTTCTAAGTCTGTATTCTCATAATTTTACATAATTGACCATTTGCAATCTTCTATAATCTAAAATGTCTAATAACTATGCACAGAAAGTGAGCCCTTTCCATAATATTTATAAATATTTCATATGAACTGGAGTTAATACAATTTATTTATTATGCATGGGAGCCTGCAGTGGGTTTATAAAAATAATGGGTGTTAACATGCAGTCATGATTTAATAATCAGAGACTAATTTCTAAAATACATAGAGAGAGTAGCTGGTTCCAGTAATTGGTAATAGGATTGAGAGGTGCAGATGTAGACAGATGACTGAGGTATGGTTAATGTACCATACAGGGTGGAGCAAAGATGGCATTAACAAGAACTTCATCCTACTGGTACTTTTATTATTTTCCATTATCTGCCAGGACAAAACTAGAACAGCTTCTCCAGAAATCCCCAGGCTGCTGGATTAATTCCATCCTCCTGCTGACAACCACTGTGGCAGAGGATGATGTCACATATATTAAGTCACCATGGTGCAATAACACCATCCAAGGATTCCTGCCTTCTCAGGAAGCTGCCAAGGAGCCATCAAGCTACATGAACTACTAACCATGTATTAACTAATTGATTCAAAACTGTTAAGAAGGAAGAAAAGTTCTTTATCTGTCCCACAGTAAATGCCTCTCTCATCTGATACACTAACGTTGCTTAAGCTATTCCCACAACAGTTTAGAGATCTACATGGCAGATGGGAGTGAAGAAACCTATCTGCAGGAGAAAACTGATGATGTTATTGGATTGACTGGAGAACATGCATACAGCTGAAAGGGACCTTGTGGTTTTCATCTGCTATGAATAAAAGGATGCAGAAATAAGCAAGTACATGCATCTGATGGTGATAATGATAAGACCACAGCTGCAGTGAGACAACCACACGCAAGTTATTCTAGAGAGCAACATGGCAACAGAATAGACTTTCCATGTTAATTTCCATTTTTGACACACATCTCAATTCACTTCCTGTACTCTCAGCAGCTTGTGTATGGAAGACAACAGAACAGCAATTGTTCAAGCCGTTAGATGCTCATCTCTGCATTTAGGGAAGGGGAGAGGACCTTAACACCCACAATTAGCCCATGAGACCACCACTGCACTCATGCATGTGCTTCCTCCCTGCAGTTCCAGCTGCACATTGTTTATTATTCATTAAGAGGCTAATCACACTTTCTATGATAGTCCAGTGACAAAATGACTCTAGATGTATTTCTTCGTCATTTTTTTGCACTACTCAGCATCAATAAACCGTGAAATGTATTAGAAAACAACGTTTCTAATGGCTTTCTTTAAAAAACATTTGATTGTTCATGTCAATAAATACTTATCTTTTGAACTCTCAGATTGCAGGGCCTTTAAAAAAAAACAAAAAAACAAAAAACCAAACAAAACACAAAACTACTTCAGATCCCAATTTTAATATAATTTTTTTTGTAAGAACCTAAATGGACTAAGCAGCTACTTCAGGGCAGCTGGACCAAGTTTCTCAGAAGTAAATGAGTGTTCAGGCAACAACCTGTGACATGACATCACTCTAAATGTTGCAATTCCCTATCATAAAAGACTTTGTGCTTTCTGTTTGGTAAGATATCCTGCATGTTTATTTACAAAAGAATGCAATTACAAAGACAAAAGAACCCTTAAGAACTAACTTGAAATTATTTCCCTAAGTAGAGTTACCTACAAGCTTCAGCATCTGCAGTTATAAGCTGTACTGCCTTGACTCTCATAGCAGTATTTAGCACACTCGTCCTGCTGGCTCCCCTTTTGCCTGCTGGTGGTGCCTGTTATGGGTTGTTCCAGCAGAGTCACTTCAGATTCCAATCAGAGCGGCATGTTTATATTTCCCGTAAAAGTATCGTTTAGATCCATGCCACTAAATATCTACAAACATAAGATAATATATTTATGACTCTCTATAAATAATACATTTTTTAAACTTTGCAATATATATTAGTCAAGCATATAATGTTTCTCACTCTGGATATAATCTGTGATTTCAGCTATTAGGTGAAGAATATGAAAAATGAGAACAAGTATTTTAGTTTATGTTCTTACATATGTTGGCTATGCTCTTTGTGCTCTACCGCTTCAGTGTCCAATTGCACGTTCCTCACATAATTTTAATTACCATTTCTCTGTTTAGGAAAAAATATAGAGGGGTACTGCAAACTGGACAGTCAGAAGGATACACATGGCCAATGCTTAAAGTTACAGCTTTAGCTGATGTCAATTCTGGTCTGTGTGAAATGCTGGGCAGGACTGGAAGCCAGTGGCCAGATTCCCCAGTGTGGCAGAAGCTAATGTCAAAACATGCTCTACTGGTTCTCACTCCCTGTGAGCACAGCCCCAGATCTGCAAACAAAGCTGCTGAAATCAAAGAGCCAAAGAGGGTAGATGGCCTGAAGGGCACACTGCAGGAGTCTTCAAAAGAGCCAGATCTTGAGTCCTGCACCTGTTGAAAGCAGTTATAGCTTAGTATCAATTACAGATGGATGCTAGATGCATCCCCTTAGCATTTAACTTCTGATTTCAGAAACTTTTCTTTCTAATCCTTTTTTCTGCATTTGTGCATAAGTCTGAAAAAAATTTATTCTGTTAAACTATTTGCCTTTGGAGATCCTTTGTATTTTCCCTTTTACCAGCAGACCATGTCCATTGCCAAGCTTTCCACTCTTAACAAACCTCGGGTTCAACTTGATCCAGTTTTGCCTTTCTGGAATTACCTGACTGTTGAAAGCAGTCCTTTTCAAGCTCTGTTTTATAAGAGAAACCTCCAGGTTCACGTCTTTTGCTCTCTGTATATGCTTTTTTGGAGCATGGTACAGCGAGTACCCATCCTCTGAGGTCCCGAAAACAGCCCTTGGACCCCTTAAAAGGTCTGAACTCAGAGGAGGGGAGGGCACACATGCACCCTTACCCAGTGGCATCAAGGTCACAACTGTGTGTGATGTCTAATATAATGCCTTTTCAGAGGACATGTCAAGAAAACGAGGAACAAGGCATTAGGAAAAGAAACGCTTCACCACAGAAACCTTACTCTTAAAAGCCCTGGAGAAACAGGGATGTTTAAAAAAACCCAAAAGAAATCTCCAGAGAGGCACTGCCCTGCGGTCCGAGCTCACAATCCTGACACAGGTCTGTGTTTTAGATGGGTCTGACGTCCTCTTGCCTTCCCTCTCCTCCAGCTCTTATTCGTGCCAACAGCCAAACTCATGCAGCCTTTGCTCCTTGGCCTTCTCTGCTCCACTCTTTTTGCTCAGAAAGACCACCCTGTCCCAAGCGAGGGGGCACTGCCGAGGGCCCTGGACCGCTCGCCCTCCCTCTCCAGCCACAGCCATCCGGGACACGGCAGCACCGTCTGTACCCAGGGATGGCCCCAGCAGCTCTCCTCAGCCCACTTTCACACACAGCATGTGCCGCCACTAGGGATGCACCTAAACAGTATAACTTCACCTGGGGGAAACATTTTCCCTCCTGCTTTTTTTAGTTTTTTTCAGATGGAAGCCCTGTCAATGCATGGAAGGCAGAGCTCCTCAAAGTGTCTGAGCAGCTGCAGCAGCTCAGGTAATTAGTGTTCAGGCTGAAGTGCCGGGGCCTGCTCAGGTAACCTAGGGTACTTTTAGTACAAGAGAATACAATAATAATTATGTATATGAGAATCAATTTGTAAATATTACTGATCAAACTTCAGATCAATAGATGTTTTACATATCAGTATAAACATAAACTTCAGTGTCAGCTTAAGCTTTTAATTATTTAATTAATTTGTTGATTCATTCATCTCCTATAATCTGATCTATTGGTCTGGTTCTCCAGCATTAAAAACTATTATTGCAGCAAATGTCACCATTTTAATTTGTAACCCATGTCTCAGATACATCCCATAAAATATTATTTTAATCCCTTAAAAGGAGAAGGGGAATTTTTCATTAATTAATTGGACAGTCTTGTACATTAAATATAGTAATAAATGTCTTGCAATACAGGTGAAATTTAAAATATAAATAAATGTTGTCGACTATAGGAATGTGAAAATCCTGTTATTTATGTTTAGTTGGTACACAGCTCTACTAGTGAAAGAAAACAGCTAGAGTCATCTTGGCCCTGACAACCTCCCTCCACTGCTGCAAGGCTGAAGGAATCACACATGTGTGTGAAAGAGAGGGCAAGGATATAAAACCAGCACCTCTCAAAAGCAGTTCGTCAGAGCTGTCCCAGGGCTGCAAAGACTGTGCCCGGGGGATCACTCACCTGGAGCCTACCACTAAGCCTTAAGGCTGCCAATTGGATCTTCTCTGTAATTAATCCTCCCTAATTCAGATCTCTTACATGGGATGAATTCTTGCCTATCTCATCTCCTCACACTAGGGAGCCAAGGTAACTCACTTTGACCAAATGCCTACTTTTCTGTGCCTGAAGTGCCATGGACGCCATTCCTACTCTGTTCTCCACCACTTTGACCTTTTTGGCAGGAAGGCCACATGTATGCCAGAAAGACTTCTGTAAAGACATCTTTAAAAAAACCTAAAGCATTCACATCATGCAAAACATTGCAAGTACACAGTAAGTGACACTATGGGAATTCATGTTAGTACTTCGAATATTCAGAGCGGATAAAACAACAACAAAAATAATTCTGGATAAAGCGAGGAGTTCTGTTAACCCTAGCAACTGTTTAAAACTTTTCCCACAAACTTGCTTTTTGCTCACAGTAGAGGCATACGCAATGATTACTTGTACATATATCACACACCAAAACTTCTGAGGTTAAAGTAGACACTTTTGGATTAATAGGCAAGGGCTTGTCTGACGGGTGGGCTTTACGCTAATCTTTCTCATGTGTCTGAAAAGCTAATCAGCAGCACACCGCCCAAAGGGTCAGCGGGAGTCACTCCACTAAGAACTGCTCCTGGAGACCCCAGACACATTTCTCCATCTCTCTTCAGCCCTGGGGACTGCCTTCGGTCTGTGCAACCCCGCTGCGGACCGGCTGGGTGGCCAGAGGCTACGGTGGGCAGCGTGGATGTGAAGGACACAGTAAGGCTGCGTGCGCGCGCGCTTGCATTTATGAGCTGAGTCAAGACGTGTTCTCTTTAGCACTAAAATACTCCTAGTATTAGAATAATGATTTTCTCTGTAAAAAAGAACAATGCTGCGAATTAGTATTGTTGGTAGCTATTTGAATATATATGGAGAGACCTTTCTTACAATAAAATCACAGTGAAGATCTTTATTTACAGGGTATTCAGTTAATCATCTAACAGGACTGATTCATCTGTTTTTCACAGCCATAACAAATACTTCCAATTCAGAGCAAAGTATAGCTTTGTTTTTACAAGTAAACAGATGAACTATTGTTTGCATTAACTTATAGTATAACATAGCTTCCTGTGGAAAGTCAAGATATTATTCTTTTTGGGGGGTTGGGGGAGGAGGTTGTTAAAGTAATTTTTAAATGTGTACATGGGCATAGGACATTTAAAATGAGACTAAACAGTAGAGCACCTTCTAATTTATTCATTCCCAAACACCATAGTAAATAAGATGGTATTTTGAAAGAGTTTGTACAAGTTTACAGCTAAATCTTCAGACATGGGGAAAAAAATAAAATTGCCAATGAAAGTTCTTTCCAATATCCTGTTATATTGAGTATAAACAACAGTTTATCAGACATACAAATCATTATTTCCTATAAAGCAAGCTGAAGGAAACTTCAGAAATAAATTAACTAATCTTGCCTACCAATTTGTGTAGAAAAGCATACCTCCAATGTTTGGAACTACAAAAATATCTGTATTATTGTGTGCGTATTTCTGATATGAACCATAATTCAATCTGCTAAAATCTATTTTGATGTGTAGATCCTACGCCATAACCTAAAAAAGCAATTGAACTGACCATACTCTTAGCAAGAGATTCAGCTTTTCAAGAAATTAAATGCTCTTTCCTAAAACTTTCTAAAACTGAAAGCTGTTAATTTGTAGCTGCAGAATTCCACTCTAACGATTACAGAATGCTCTTGAAGTTACTGTTTTGCAGTAATATAGCAACACAACCAATTTCATAGCAAATCCAGTCAAATGATTAATGTTTACATAATTTTAAACTGGAAAACATAATTGGTGATCTTTCTAGTTACCTAAAAGAGTTGGTTAGTGCTGCCCTTCACTGGTTCGTAATGGTATACCACAAATCAAAACTAATGGTTACCAGACAAAAGTGTGGTTCAGCCATATGAAAACTGAGTTTTCCCTACTTCTCTCTCCAGGAGTTCCACACTCCTATCAAATGGACACCCAAAAATGCCTCTTAATAATCCAGGTTTTCAAGTAGTGAATGCTTTTATATACTTATTTCTCCTTTTCATTGGGAGGGAAAAGTTAATTTAAATGCTATCTCTGCCCATTGTTCTTGTGTTTTTATCCCATGTCAGAGCGCTAGTGTAACTCACTCCTGAATGTTAGCTTTTCCTCCATGAAAGAAATTCATCAACAAAAGAACAATGAAAATCATCCCTGGAGTGTTTCCATTCCATATTAAAATACTGGGCTGATTAAAATTGGTACTAAGAAATGTCCGTATTTGTGTAGAAACACATGTGGGATTGGGTAAATAACTGGTAGTTCTCAATATGTGCCTTTTTCCCTGCTGAGAGAACAGAATATAGCTGGTTCTTTAACACAGCAAATGTAATCATCATTGTACCCAAACATTAAGCTCCATTTGGGAACTGAATTTGGAGTGGCTGGTTGGTTCAGCTAGCTATCACATACATACTATGAGAGCTACATGTCATTAGAAAGCTATTTTTGAAAAGGAAAGATGTTTAGGATAGTATTAACAGCTAGAGGTTACCTGACAACAGATGACGAATTACTGTTAATTACGGTATGTATTATATGTAGCAGGTCCAACCTCAGATGCATAACTCGGATGAGTGCAGTGTTAGGTTCTGCATGCAAACGTAAGAAGCAGTCCCTGACTCCAAGACCTGACAAGTCTATCTGCTGAAAAAAACAATCACATGAAATATTTTCAAAACATAGAATTAAAAGTTGGGACCTCCATTTCAAAAACAGGTCTAATATTTTTGGACAAATAATCTGTTCCTTTTTATAATGTATTATGCTTACTATTATGCTTGAAAAATGACTGAAGCTTGCATTGGTGCAAACCATTTCTGTGGAACATTTCATTCTTAAAAGCCTTTTTGCAAAGGCAAAAAAACCTTTGCTGTGCACATTTTTGATCACTTGTATTGACGGCTGTACCCTATGGCCACCCATGTGGGTAAGTAGGCTCCCCCAGCACTCGGCTCAGCTACAGCAATGTGAGCCTCCATGAAGCTCTGCGTGGCTGTGGATTTCCAGCAGAAAGAGTGCCCAAGCAGAAGATGAGCTGAGCAGTGAGAAATTCAGAAAACGGGGAATTTTGAAAACTTTCCTCCAAGGAACATCAGACAATACCATTCAGGGAGTTTGTCACTGTGTAAAAATGTCTGAGTCTGCCCCAGCCCTGTTACTCTAAATCCATCCTTATTAGGGCACTTTATTTTCATTTGATTAATAAGTGCTGGCCTATGAATAGCAACTGGACTTTTATGATCTTTGTCTTCTACAGAATGCATAATGATAGCGTGAAAATGCATCAGATAAATCTCTTTCAACTCCTCTCTTATTTCATGCTGGAATATTAAGGTTTACCTTTTCTGGAAGGTTTGACCAATTTCTGAGGACCCTTGTCATCCACACTGCTAACCACAAACAATTAACTGAATTAATAGTTAAACCTTCCACAAAGATGAGAGGTACTTAAAAGAGAGTTATCAGTTGGCTGAAATAGTACAAATAAAAGCAGAACAAATATAGAAGCTATGAACTCTTTACAAAACAGAGTAGTAAAACACCTCGAAGTTTTGTTACTCCTCTGGTGTTAGCATATCCCTACCTTTCCCAAAAAGTCAGCTCAGTCTCCTCTGTAAGGACAGCTATTTCCAGTGCAGTTTAGCGAACCACAGTTACGCGTGGCTTCCCTGATGATGAGACAACCTACATTCCATCTTGTACCACAAATCAGTGTTAAAATATGATCCAGTTTGTTAAGCGGGGTTCACGAGCACAGCTACAACTTTCAGCCAGCAGCTGCTGCCGGCTGTGCTAACACAGCAAGGAAGCGCTGTCACGCTGCAACTGAGAGCAGCCGCAGTGCCAGCCGTCGGGTGGGACAGCCAGTAAGAGCAATACAACCCAAAGGCTTTGTCAGGAGGTTTCTCGGCTACTGCTGGTTTCTAGGAAATGATGAAACCTAAAAATACTGGGCTCTGAAGGGAGGAATCAATAGGTGAGAGAAGGGTGTACCTAGATCTGCTACCCTGCACTGCTCCGGTATCTTGTTCTGCACCACGTAGAGTCATTCTCTGTCCAACTGCAGGAGTGACTTTGACCCCAAGGAGGTCGTTTCCTTCTTTCCACTGCAGAAGTGAGGACTGATGCTCTCATATCTCATGTTCCCTTCCCTCCATTGCTGGTATTTTCCACATTCCTGTCTACATTTTGCTTTGGATACAGCTGCAAAGATTTTGATATTAGCCACTTCCCCTTTTTTAATAATTGACTGTTTTTCTTTTGGGGGGAAAAAAAAAATGTGTGAAGTATTTGTTATTTTCAAAGGAAAGCATTTAGTTTAATGACATATCTGTTCACAAAACAAATCACCAGTGATTGAAAATAAAATATATGCTACTACTTTGTGAAAGTCATTTACAGCACAGAAAGACCACTTTGGCAGACACATTTATGTCTATACAAGATTAGATTTTGCATTTATTATGGGCATGTGGTGTATTATTAATTATTAACACCAAAAATAAATGTTTATGTTTGCAGAAAAACAAGCTGCTAAATTCTGAAAAAATATTGTCAAGGATTTACACATTGTATCATGTGTGTTATGTAAATGGAAACAGCAGAGATTCAGTATTTATTATTAGAACAAAAGATTTTTCATCCTGCAAACGGAAATCCAGGCTGTAATTTACGTGCATCTCTGAATCAACAAGTCCGATACTTAAGAATAACCCTTCATGTATCAAATAACTGACTTTGCCTGCTCACCGAGAGTACACCTCATGGAACTCCTTTGCATGGGAATTACAAAAATGCTTCTCACAGGAGACCTGAAATGTTTTTTTTTCCTATCCTGAACCGGAGGAATGAGTAACAGGGTCCCATGCCCTGCCAGTGGGAAACAATCCCAGTCAAATAAAGAACCCTGCTGATGAGGTAGTCTCTCTCCCAGATTTCATACATACCCAATTTCAAGATTCAGACCAAGATGTCCTGTTCAGAGAAGCTCTCAGCCCTGAAACATGATTGCAAAAGATCTCCTTACCCTCTAAGCAGAAAAAGTCATTATCAAGCCATATGGAAATGGAGGCAGGAGTAGGATGTCAGACTCGCACGTCTCTTTATGTAGTGCACATCAGTGCAACATCATACTCCCAGCTGGCCACCCAGATTATTTTACTCAGGGGCTGGAGGTCTTTTGAGAGCGCTGCGTGCCTCCACCAGCCTTTTCCATTAAAACTTCCCAGTGCTGCTAGCCGGGTCTGCCCTGGGCAGAGCACTATGATGGAAGTCCTGGTCTAGACAAGGCACTTGTAGCTGCCAGCATTTTTCTGTTCTGCCATCCATCCTGCTCAGAGAAAACCTCTTGCAAACTGTACTGTGACAGAGGTTTCAGAGCAAGGGGTGACATATTTTTCAGTAGCCTCCCTGTCCCCTGCCCTTCAGCTGTGTTGAAGCTCAAGCAGTGGCAAAACACTCCTTGGGAATGTCTGCATTTTCGCTGCTTCGCTGAACAGCGTCAGGATTTGTCCCCTTGCCTGCTCAAATGCAGAAACCTTTTGATTTTGTCATTTATCTCAATACAGTTTTCCAATCATTCTGCTGGAAATGACGCTGCTGGAGGCACTAAAGGTGCAAGCCCAGACCAACATTCAAACCCTCGCTAACCAATTGACTTTACAGGAGGTTAAATGACTGTGGGCAAAGCAGCAAATAAAGTGGACAGATGAGCTCTGCCTCTGGGAGAGTTCGCTGTTTCTTGGCTGTTTCTACCCCTGTCTCAGCTCAGCAGGGGGAGGCAGGGGCAAATTAGCACTCCTCCTGCTCTTGCCTCCCGCAACTTTTGCCTGCTGCTTCCCAAAACCTCCTTCAGCTGGCAGCAAAAGAGGTCAGAAACATGTATGCAGTGTGCCGGAGGAGCAGAGCAGCATGTGGAGCAGGCAGCAGATCCGCAGCGCAGAGATGCCCAGTGGCACCACTGCCCACTCCCCACTGCCCAGCCATGATCAGCTGCTTTGTCATGATGTCAGGCCTCAGCCACTGCATCACCTCACATCTGCATATTTCACTTCAGGCCTCAGATACCACTATACTGAAACTCGGGGTTTCAGGCAGGGAAGCTCCCCATTTCTCTGGGCACATCTCCAGGGACACCTGCTAATTCAGGCAAAACCAGGGACTCTGCTACTGCCCAGTGCAGTGTCCTCTGCTGTGGGAAAATGCATTAATAAAATAATTCTGCTGTATCATTAGAGGTCAACTCGGACTACAGCAGGTAATAAAAGATTCATAACGGCACATGAGGGGATGCACTAAATATCCAAACCGCTGCTTGAAATCATGCAAAGCTTGATTAGGTTTAGGACTTGGTTAAAAACTCACAGTTCAGCTGTTGTTTTACAGAAAAGTTTGCAATCAGTGGTACCACTTCCGCACTATGCCACTTTCAGTAGAAATTATGCCTTGTAGCAAGGAGTGTCCTAACAGACACAGGTGCTCCCATGCTTGGGCCAGTAATTAAAAATTAATCCCTTTCCCTGATTCCATTAGGGGCCAATACCAGCTATCACTGAGAAGACATAAGAAATACTGCTGGAAACACTTTCAAGATAACACATTCCCAGTGTTGTGACTTTCCATCCTTTAGTATTTAATGACTGGCTAAATGTTCATTTTAGCAAATTTCCAACCCGGTAAAGCAGGTAGTGGGACCTGCAGTAGTCTGTACTTTTAAAAATATTCCATTCAAACTCTGGTTAATCTTATTTTCTATCTAAATATCAAATCTGCTTTAGGAATCCTGCTAAAGTCCAGCCTCAAGATGCTGTGGCAGTGAGGTCACCAGTCCATTTACATGTGAACAATTGTTACTCACTACTAAAGGGGCTGTCAGAAATTCGGTACAGGCATTCGTGCAATATTTTCAGTTTGATTGTAAAGGCATCGTCCTTTCCATGTTTTAGGCCAGCTTATGACTCTAACAAGCACAAAACCAACACAGGCAAGTCTCCTCTAGCTGCCGAATTACATCTGCTTTTCCGTCCTTACAACAGCCTCTGACAAAGAATTTAAATCAGATATCTTTTTTCTGATAAGCTTAAATTTTGGCTGTGAAGTTTGGCCGCATTCTCAGACTGGATTTGATTTTTGGCCATCATTTTTACCAGTACAGCACATCTAATCTCAGACTTGGTGACACTGCACTCGAACCAGCTGCTCCAGCTTTGATACAGGAGGCTAATATCATTAGCAGAAGAACTTAATGACATTTGACATGTCAAATAACTTGGTCCTGCCTTTCATCTTTGTGGCCAGCCAGTCCCACCAGCCAAGCAATGGTCTCAGCAGACAGGCCAAAGACTCAGGACCGAGGATGGAAAACTTCCAACACAACACCATAGGTGAGATTTAGGGCACATTACCCGAGCAGCACAAGGTGCAGAGCAGGTACATTCGGCACGCTCAGCTCTGCTCTCCACCAAGTACACCACTGTCGCTGGCATTATTGTAACATGAAGAGCTGTGCTCTCGGCGCATGGAAAGGCGGCTTCCTCTCCCAATTCAAGTCTAAAGCAAGAGAGCCCTCCTCCAGCGCTGCCAAACCATTCACCTTGCGGCATCTGCAAACAGCTGACCCAGACCTGCCGACAGCCAGCGCAAGCCACCACGCCTGGAGCACCTCCGAGGCAGAGGTCCCCAATAGCTCTCACAGGCAGCAGGGCTGGTCTGCCCACATGTGCTGCTGCAGGGACTCGGCTCAGTGAGTGTGGTGTCTTGCACTTTGCTGTACAGCCATCCATCTGTCTTGTAATTAGGGGAACAACCTATTTCTTCCAACCACAGTGAAACTCTGCCCCTCTCCTTTACAAAAGGCCCTAAGGAGCCTCGATGCCTGACATGTTCCCAGTTCAAGCGGTAAAAAAAAAAATTACTCATTTTCATCTCTATCCTTTTGTACCAGCTTGAGGACAAGTTCGCTGCACCAGGAGGCTGCAAACAGAGCAAGAACTGCTTTGGGGGCTGAAAAACCTTGAAGCTGAATTTTCCCACCCCTTTTATCATTCCCGGCTTTCCCACACAAACGACTTTTCCATGTCTGTGGTACCTGCACTAACACAGCCGCAGAGATGCCAGGGAAGGAATGGAAAGAGAGAAGAAACACCACAGCCCACACAGGGGAAAAAAAAAGCTGGGAGGAACTAGAAGGCATCTTTTTGACTTTGTTGGTTTACCAGTCTATAAGGGGAGGAAGAAAAATGTCCTTCTCAACGGCTTCTGCCAGTTATTGACACAACCTACCAAATTCTGAAGCCCAAACGAAGGACAAGTCTACCACAACTCCACTGCCTCCTTTCACCTGACTACATCCCGGCATTGCAAAATGCCAAATCTTGTCAACCGAATACAATGGCACCGTTGCCTGCATAAACCCGTTTAACACCTCTTAACATGCAAAACACGCAAACGAACGATAAACGCAGCTCGCCAGCATTCAGGATACAGCCAGTGTCCGACCGACCAGAGCTGGCACCTGGAGTCGGTCAAATTCGGTAACCAGGTAGTTGCTAGGAGTAAGCACAATTCCTACACGGGACTCACTAATCATTATCAGTTTTAGATACTGTTTTATAGCCTAGAGACGTCTGGAGGGGAGAGCAGTGTACGTCTCACACAAACGACAGAAGTGGAGCGGGTGCAGGACGCAACCGGGCAGGCAGAGCAGATTGCGGAGCCGGAGGTTTCCCATCTCTCTGAAGCCCAGAAGGACCGCTACGAGGAGGGCGGTCACGGCAGCACCGCAACAGTACAAATAACGCTTTCCTTCTCTTTCGGCGGCCCTTCGGTGCAGCGGGCAGAGGAAGGACCAGCGCTTTCCAGGCACGTCCAGCCCTGCGGAGGGACCCTCCGGCGAGGCGGGCGGGACGGGCGCTGCCCTGTCCCCGCGCCCGAGCGCCGCTGCGGCGGGGCGCTCGGGTCAG
>JAVJGG010000090.1:25667737-25681194 GCA_035590195.1 Aviceda cuculoides | reverse complement strand
CTGAGGGAAGGGCCCGTCCCTCGCGCCGGCTGCCGCCCCGCGGCGCGGATCTTCCCGCGCGGGGGGACGAGGAAGATCAAAAGTCCCGTTTGCCAGAGGGCGGGGGCGGCGGCGGGGGAATAGCCCCGCTGGCCGAGGAGCAGCGGACCGGTCACTGGTGCTCAACCTGGAAACAGTTCCCTCCCTTGCATCGGAAATTGCAGGCGGCTTTTCTAAACGTTCGCTCACACTCACACGCACACAAAACCCCCTAAAGAAACCCCGCGTGGCGGTGAGCAGCGCAGATCAGCTACACCCGATAAAACAGATGGGTTTGTGCTCTCAAAGTTGGTGTGTGTGCATTTTTGGCCTCTGCTGAATATACTTTTATTGTTCTGCAAGCAACTTTTCAATATTCCGGATCCGATGTGCGAGGAGCCAGCCTTACTTCTGTGGAGATGTTAGCACAGACAGTGAGTGAAACAAATGGTGGAGTTGCGTTTAAAGAGGGAATAAATCGCTGTCTTGCCTAAGGACAATGCGGTTGAGGATGAGAAGCTGTGGCCTGGGCAGCCAGTCGAAGGGAAGAAAACCACAGTAGAACTTTCCCTGGCTTGTTTTTTGGTGTGTGGCGGTTTTGGTTTGTTTTGCTTTGGTTTTCTATTTGGAAACAAAATAAAGGCTGATTTCTGGCATATTTTTGGAGTTTTAACGGATGTTTACTAGAGAGTTTCCAGCAGTTAGTGGCAGTATTCTCATTGGAGTCGTGGACTTTGCCATCAACCCTCAGCCCTGTGACACTCATAAGAAGTGGCACCAACTTTCTAGCTGCGTATGTAAAACCTGGTAATAGGGCAGAACAAATTCAGGGTCTGGTAGGCGTTCATTTTCGTTCAGTTTTGAGGTGTCATCAGCTCACACCACGACTTGAAAGCTTGGTAGCCCTGTACACTGGATACACTGCCTGAGGAGCATGTATTAACTTGTCGACGGTGAAAAATAATGACCCAAAAAACTGCAGCCACCCCAAACGCTAACTTAAATTCCAAGAGAAAAAACTTGCAGAATAGGTTGATGCTAGGTACAGAGATATTTAAGGCAATAAGCCACAATTATAAAGATTCTAGAGGAAAAAATTAAAGCAGCTACATACAGAGCTTTTAAAATTTAAATAGCTGAAGTGCTTTTACTCCATACGCTGACAGCTGATGATACCCGGCAAGTAAAGACAGCAGTAATGTGAGGTGTCACTCAACAAAGAATGATGTGGGAAAACCAGAAATATTTTTAGTGCTGAATCCCAGTTTTTTGGTAGCAGAACACTATTTTATTTCCTTCAGCCAATAGGTATTGACATTTTAAATTCCTCCTGAGGCAAGGAAATCTTTTTCTGCTAAATAGTTAAATAAGCTGGATAAAAATAGAACCTAAACTTTATTTGGAGTAGCATTTGAATCCAAAGGCACCACAGCAATTGTATTTCATCCAAATAAGATGGAAAGCTAAAATTGTTAAATTGTTAAATACAGAGCCCCTTCTTGTTTGCATAGGTGAATAATTCTGCATTTATAAAAGAGGTTGGGTTGGTGGGGTTTTTTTAAATACCGGATTTATGTACCGGGTTCTCAAGTTGTCTAGGTGTAGCAAGGTATAAAACACTTGGTTTTTATTAACTGTTGTAACTTGCCGGTTATGGAGGTATTAGGTAAAGGTTTGAGGATTAGTTCTGTTTTGTAATACACATTATTTCATACGTTCTAAACTGGCTTTAAATAATTAATAACTGGAGTGGACACAAACGATCTTTTTACCTGGGACTGATTAGATACATTGATCTGGTGAAGCTGTTAGGGATAAAAACTTAAAGCATATTTCCTTTGGAAAAAAAACTGTTCTGCAGATGCCGGTGTTGGGAGGTGACAGCCAGCACTCCTTGCCTTGCTTCGTGATTTTAACCGGTTCTCCTCAGGCTGCCATGCATTATAATAACTGGTTTTGGCTGTCGCTCTTACTCGTGCGCGGTGGCAGTGTACACTTTATCAAATACATGCTCTGCGTGAGAGGCAATCACTTGTTATTTTATTACCTCCTTCGCGTACCTGCTGTGTGCCAAAGAGGGAGGCCAGGAGCCTACCTGTACGGTTTGCACAGCGACTTCCCAGCAGGGAGCTCTTGCAGGACGTGCAGCTGACACGGGTTTCGTGCGGGGGGAGTTATTTGGGGAAGGGGATGGATTTTCACAGTGATGGAAGGAGACAGAGGAGGAGTGTTTGCTAACAACCCCCAACGAGATCTGAAGTTCTTCAGCGGCACCGATTCTGACGAGATGCATTTTAGCTTGTTTTTGAAGGGGCTATCTGCTCAGGTTGCAGAATTAAAGTGCTGCACAAGGTGCGACTTAACCACCTGGAAAGGAATGCATGTGCATCACTCGCGAGCCGTTCTTCTCGAACAGCCGTAACATACTCGCTGTGGCCTGAATGCCCGGCACTTTGCAGACAGAGTGGTGCTCTGGGGGAAGGCAGAGACAGCAGAAGTGGCCTTCAGCACCGTTGCCTCCCGGGTGCCTCCCGGTGTTTTCCATATTGCAGGGGCTATGGCACATGGGAATGTTCAAGGCCCAAAATGTCCTGCAGTTCATACCGCTGTTGCCCCTCGGAGATCTCCAGGAGCGGTGTGCTCTGGAGGCTTTGCATACATTAGCTAATGTCCTTCCAGCAGTTCGCCGTTCCCTCGCCCTCAGTTAGTAAGGATGCTGCTCCCTCTTTGCCACCCCCACGGGCCCCCAACACCCCAGGTGTGTGAAGAGCAGAGCACTGCAGGGTGCAGGGGATCGGGGCACCAGGCATTAGTTATTCCTGATTTGTTTGATTGGTTTTTTGTAAGGTCAAATGCACAGGCATTACTGGGACAAAAAAACTTCGTTTTGTCTTGCCCACAGCACGAGGCTTAGCGCTACACAACTGGTACAGCTGTAAACTTCAGAATGGTGTTTTACAGAGTAATTCAAATAGATATGTCCTTAACAATAGAGCACTGAAATGTAGAATGCATGTCATAAGTGACTCTGCAGGAATAAATATAAGCAGGACAAATCTTAACAGCTCCGTCAGAAAAACCCCAGCAGCGCTCAGCACATGATCCTTAATGTGCTTTGGTCAATATCTTTCTCTGTATCAATGGAAGCTCATTAAAAGAAGATACTGAGCCATGCCGTATTAGTTCTTGCCAAAGCTTGACATTTTTAATACATTAATAATATGTCTGTAATGTAATGGAAAACTATTAATCAGAACTGGTTATATGCCAGAAATTTAAGCTATAATTGGCTCCTTCTTGTCAGGAATGTCTGTCGTACACTGCTACAGCTGCCTAATGCTCAGATGTCTTGCACTCCTCTGCACTTTTTTCTTGTCAGTGAGCTAAATTCGATCAATGTTATAGTCTATAATTCTGTGTAACGACCATCATTATGACTCTGGCTTACTTTAATGAGAATTCGTTATATGGGAAGTATTTTAGCATAGGGTGTTAAGGTAGTGGCTTGTTTCACATTCTTTTAGTCGTATCCAGTCCTGTTTTATTAGTGGATCTGAGTCTCAGCAGTTATAAAAGGTTATGGGTAACTGAAAAGGTAGCAAGGAAAATATTAAAGAAAACAAATCTATTTTTGCCTGAATATAGAGGCTTGTAGTCTAAGGATAATTAAACTCAGTAACTTCTTATTTCTACACAGAAACATGAAATTCATCTACTGTTTATTCCAGCTATGACCAGGCCTTCTCCAATACAAAGTATGTTTTGATTTGTCACAAATTTAAAGTCATTTGGCTCCTTTTTTAGCAGAGTAGTAGTTTCCCTTTTGTATAATGACTGTTCTAAGCTGTGAGGTTTTGGGGGTGTTTTTTTCCCCTGCAAAATAGTGATATGCATTGTAAAGGATGAGAGGGAAAGAGCATGAGGTGTCTTTAGAATGACATGGAAAGTGTTGTCTGAATTACTGAATTCCAAGATAATGAGTAAACATTCCCATTGAAACAAAAATAATGTAAACTCGCTACAAAAAACAGTGGTACTACACAGTGTGCTTCTTGAAAAGATATAATTTTAATTCAGTCTTAGGTATTTCTGCTTTTGTGTCAGATTCAGATTTGAAGCTTAAATATATTTGAACTAATTGAGAATTGTTATTGCATGAAAATTCAGATATTCTCTGCATATTCTGATAAAATATATGAGAGTTGTATGGTAACACTTGATAAAATGAATATAATGGAAAATTGCATTTACGTCCATACGGCAATTATTGTAAATTACTTTGCTATGGAAACACAATTCAGCCATCTGTTGGCATTTCATAGTGTGTGTAGTTTAGCTCAGTTTAAGATGAAGTATTATTTAAATATAGGGAGGCTGTTTGCGAATAGCTTTGAAGATAAGTTTTGAAAATGTGTATTACCAAAGTAATATGCTCAGGAGCTCACCAGGTCACATACCACTTCCCATGGTTTTGGGGTGTAGGAGGGTTCATGACACTGGGCATATTTTAAAACTGGGAACAAGCAAAGCGAGCTGCGGAAAGTGGTGACTTACGGTTGTTTCTTACCATCTGTCTGATGGGTTTGCTTAGATTTTAGCATCCAGACAAAAAAAGAGTGCAGAGGTGCTGTGGCGGCTGGCTGAAATCCTCCTCCTGCAGAAAGCCCAGTGCCCAGGCTCCCCATCCTTGGCTGGCACAGGCTGACGTCAGGCACAGGCTGAGAGAAATGAGTTGGAGTTCCTAGCCCCGGTTTTCCTTGTCTGCGTTTAGGGTACTTACTCCGTCTTTGCAGTTTCCCTCGTAGATAATTTGTATTTTTTCCTGTGTTTTTTAGCAAATGTGTATTTTAAGTCGTTGTAATGACATCCTAGGATTTTATACCTGCAATAATATGACTGAGGTGATACAAATCAAGGGAATTTCTAGTTTCTTTCTGAAGAGAGGGAAGGGGATTTATCTGCTATGAAATAAACGCTGAGTACACAGGTATTCCCACCCCCCAACCTAGGAAAGTAAGACTGCCATAACAGAGGGGGAAAGCATCCTTATAGTCGGCTACAAATGAACCATTATCTTTATCAGTAGTTTATCGTCAGTGTGATCAGTAAATCACAGTTTAAAGAAAAAAAAAAGGAGCAAAGATCTTCCAATGCTAATGAGAAATTTCAAGGAAACGTAAGTGTGCTGCAATATCTTTGTTACCCTTAAAAAAAAAATAAAAATCTAAGAAATGCATGAGGCTTTTGGAGCTTGCTGAGGTCCCCTTGCCAAGAGACCATTAGCACCTGATACCCTTCTCTGTGTCACTTTAATAGAAGAGCCTTCCTGCTGCTGCCCCGTGGCGCTGGGCCGCCTGCTCCCCTGCCTGCATGATGTGGGCAATGTTTGAGTTCGGTAGTTTGTTCTCTGTTTTGCTAGGGTGAAAATACAGTTTTGGAAGCAGAAACCTGTAACTCACCTGCAACATTATAAATCTGTCTTTGTTAGAAAAGAGTTAAATCCTTCATGTCAAAATACTTTTTCACTGTGAATGATTTTGTTAGTTTGTTCATTCTAGCACAGCACGCACGGTAAAGGTTATCCATATTATACCAATTTGCTTTATATTGCATCAAACCTCCAAAATGTCAACATATCATATATTTTGTAATGCATTGATTCTTGGACAATAACTCTAACTCTTATTGTTTCTAAAAGGGTGCTGGTGCCAGAAGAAAAGAATGATTGATGGGAAACAGACACCAGCCTGTAGACACTCATCCTTTTGCTTCGGATACTGATTTATCAGTGCGTCTGGGCATCCCCTGCGAGCCCTGAACACAGAGGATCACTCAGGGTTATCGACAGTAGCTGAAGACCTGCAACTTCACAAATTATTATCTGCTGCTGGACATCTTTTACAAGAAGCCCTGACAGATAAGTTATAAGACAAAGGACAAACGCTGCGTTGCTGTGAAAGGCTGTCATCAGGGTCTGGGTGGCTTCTACCACAGTCTTCAACTTAGTGAAATAAACACCCTATCCTAATGCTTCATGTTTGAGTTGGAACCTATCTTACAAAATATATACATGTATATGTACGTATACATATAATCTATAGACTGCACGTACGCCAGTACTGAGTATCCTTGCAAAGGTGACATAAAAGGATTTAGAAATGTATTTGTCAAGATTCCTGTCACTTCATGCCCTCTGGGTTACCGTATCCTCCATGATGCAGCACTACCCTTCCGTGTGGGGACACTATGATGTGTGTAAGACTCAGATTTACACAGAAGAAGGAAAAGTATGGGATTATATGGCATGCCAGCCGGAAGCCAGAGACATGATCAAATACGTAAAAGTGACTCTGGATCCCCCAGACATAACGTGTGGAGATCCTCCTGAGACTTTCTGTGCAATGGTAAGGCAAGCTTTTCATTTTGCATAATTAGTGGGTATATATTTATGATAGATAGCTTCAAAATGGAAGCCCTAGAGCATACATGTAATTATCCAAGAAAATCTGCATCGTATTCCAAATGTGAAAGGTTCTGAACAAAATGCTGAGCAGTACATTAAGCTGGGCAATGAGATGTTCTACTTACGGGGACCTAACTTGGCTTTATCTGAATTCGGTGTGTCTCTAGGTCAACTTTTAATGACTTTAAAAGAAAGCAGCATAAAACTCTTAAGTTCGCTAACCCGTAACTGGGGTGCATTTGCCTGGATCATGAAAGACTTCGGTGAATTGGTTCCAATACAATCACCTGAAAGCATCATAGCATGATACAATTCAGCATCATTTCCAAACATGAGACCGTTGTTAGAAACTTAAACTGCAGAAGCTTAAAAAGTGGTGGTGGGAGCTGGGCTGGTGGAGTTTTTCTGGCAAGTCCACGCAGCCGCAGGCAGCATTGCTGGAGCCTTGCCACCGCACGCAGCAGGTACATACCAGCAGGTCCATACCTGTGTGTATGGACAGTGCAGGAAGAAACACCTTTGGGTTGGGGCCAGCTCTAGCAACTACTGACAGCTTTCTTCTTTAACTGAAATGGTAAGCATTCAAGCCAACTAAAAGATACCAAAGTCAAGTTCCTTAATTTAGATGCTCCTAAAATTAGAGACTAGTTTTGGAAATGTTTGGCTTGGTAAATAATTGTACAGGTATGAGAAACCAGGCAGACACTATATATATATCAACCTTTTACAGCTGTGCTGCTCCCAAGTGTTTGATAGATCATGGTATAAGAGGTCATTTGGGTTAAAGGAAATCTTCAACTTCTCCTCACAAACAGGGAAAATTCATTTTCTTTGCCACTGACTATTTCTGTTAAATATTGAGTGGAAAATACAGTATTCCTTCACTAGAAAATGTGAGTTTGAGATGCAAAGCATATGTACTTAAATCTGTTAATAAAGCAGTGGAAACAAACATCACATTACCTACATAATTTAGATTTGAAAAATCAGTGAGTTCTGGTTAAGTGAGGTTATCATAACTGGGAAAAGTCTACAAAGTATTTATTTGCCTGTGTATGAATCATCATTGCTGTGTGACAGCATCCCCACAGGAAGGAAATTTGCTTTTAAATGCCTTATGGTATCATTTTCAACCACTACTGTTCTGCAAGGAGTTCAGGTCCAACCACACATACATTTAGGGCATTATATGCACGCATGCAGCTGCTTCCCACGTACATTATGGTAATACCCACGTGATAAATTGTGGAGCTACGTGAATAAATTACATTCACTGTGAACCTTTGACTGCACTGCTTGCTCTCTGCCCACTAATCCATCTCTGCTGACATGGCTTTGACACTCAAAACCTCTGAGCAGCTTCAAGCAGCCACTGTTTAAAAACAAATAAAAGCAACGTGCCCTACCTAATACAGTCTTTTTCTTTTTTTCTTTATCTCGAAATGTATTTTCTCCCTCAGAATAGTAACAGCTGTGATTTAGCCCTCAATCGGTGATGTTTAGCAACTCATCATGTAGTGAATAAGAAAAGTTGTTCTTTTAATGCAAAAGAAACTGCCTAGCAAAACTTGTTTCTTCCTTTTATTGGAGATAAACATTGCAGCAGTTCCTGTCTTAAGTAATTTTTTAAGTTTCTGAAGGGCCTGGTTATCAGTCCACTCTCTAGTTAAATGATTTTAAACGACAAACAAACAAAAGACATTTTGATTAAATCTAAGTATTAAAAATGGTGCCATAACTCCCCTTGAAAACACTTGACCTAGCAAGGTCCTTGATGCTGTGATGGGGGATGAAGGTTTGCTTGGGAATGATCTGAGATTACAGCTGCAGCTCACTTGCTGCTTAAGCCCTTGAGATGCAGAAGGCCACCAGAATCCTGACACAAGAAGTAGAGAAAGAGGAAGAACTGGGTGGAGGGAGAGAGAGCGCACACAACGAGGGTGCGTATTTAGTGATGTGAGTGTAGAGTGACTGACTCCTACATGATAAACTAGTGTATTTGCATTCAGTATAGAAGTGTATTGTACATATACACTATATTCAGATATGCATTGGTAATGGCTTGACTTACTTGAAACACTGGGGAAATGACAGAAATACTCGATATTCCTGAGGTACTACATAGCAGCAGAACACTCTCATCCCTCAGAATGCTTCATGTCTATCTCTACTATAGCTACATGTAGAAATTACACATTTTCTTCAAAATAAGGTTTTACATATTTGTAGGGCTGAGCCTTTGGCATTTCCTAATGAGGAGATCTGTTATTTTTGTGTTCATTTTTAGTTTTAGAAAATGAGTTAAGATAACACGGACATACTTGGAGAAGGTGAGGAGTAGAAAAGAGTGCATTCCTTTTAGGCGTATTTTTGCACTAAAAAATCCTGAATTTGAAATGACAGAGATCCAAAGGTTTCTTTTAAGCATGGTGAAGTGCCGAACTGCCTTACACAAATGCTTGGTTTTATTGTTGTGAGTATTGAATATTTGCTGCTAAACCTGTGTGCCAGTGTTTTGTTATTGAAATCAGGTTAACGCTGCCTTGGGGATCAGGGTCCTTTCAGATATCCTAACAATAAGCAAGGGTACCAAACAGCTGAGCCTGCTTCTGCAGGAAGGGGAGGAGGTTGAAGCAGCCTCCTGTTTTGTTTCCATATCAGTTCTCTGTTAAGGCTCCGTAATTTTCTGCTCACCACAGACTATACTGACTAAGGTACTAGCTGCTGAGCCTGTGTCAGCTGTCAGTGTAGTATAGATTATATCCCTGAAACACAACCACACTGAGAGGTTTACCCAAGTCTTGCTGGGAAATCATGGTAAAATCTAAGGCAGTCTGAGAGGGAGATGGTAATAGTCTGCAATAACATACAATGCAATCATGCATTGCAATGCACGCCAAGCATACAATACAGAGGAGATGGACAGTTAATGGTAAAATTTGCCTCCTGCTTATTTCTGTATATTCCCCATGGAATTAAATATTCTTACAAGTCCATTATGAATTTTTACTCAGTAAGCTAGTTGACAGATCGAATAACAAGGTTTTGCACATGTGGATTTGTTGCATAATGGAACACTCCTCTAGCTAAACCCAGCTAAACCGTGGCAGCTCACCACTTGTCAGTACCATTGGGTTGTCCCTCCAGGACAGTGTCCGTAGGTATTACGGGGAATATGCATCAGGAAAACTATCCCACAATTGCTTTTATGCAATCTATTCTGAGAGTAACATTATAGTTTCTGGTGATATTCAGTATTGACAACTCATGAGATTATTCTGAAACCTCAAACCCCTGGAGTCCTATGATTATGTGAGATTCTCAGCTTCCATTTAAAACATAATCTTTATTTTCTTAGTCCTTCTGGTTGCAGAGAAAAGTTTAAAAATGAAACTGAGAAGCTCAAAAAGCAGAAGCCAAATAAACAGCCCTCCCAATTACTATTTGTTTAAAATTTCATAATTTTTAAAGTCGCTCAGGATTTTTTAGGGCCTGGGAAAGGATTTTACTCGAGAGGAGAGGTGCATGAAAGAAACGTATAAACAAATGCATGACTTACTTAGAGCACTGAAAGCTCATGGTTTCTGGCTGTGGACTTGCCTGTGTCTGTAAGGAGGACAGGACAGCATCCTTTCCCGACAGGTAGTGCTTCTGCCTGTGGGATAACCAACCCCCTGTGGAGGGGGTTGGATGGCCACCTCTGGCTTCCCTGTACATCTTAAAGCAATCTCTAGCTGCTTAGAGTGAGGCATGCATGCTGGCAGACGATGCATGTCTGCTTTCTGTGGCATTCCTTCAAGGCAATTTGTCCATCTTTTGTCAGAGTTGGACTGGACTGTCATGGCGTTTGAGCCAGCATGACCATTCCTGTGGGTCTGTAATTCATGAACTTCAGGCATTTGGCATTGCTAAGAGTGTGTCTGGCACCATACGCTTACACTTAGTTGGCCTGGGAGGAGAGGGAAGGGGAAAGAGAAGAGAAAAAAGAAGCTACTTCACGTTTTCAGAACTGACAGGATTCGCTTTGCAGAGATACTGTAAGCAAATTTTTAAGTACCTGGGTGTGCTAGTTTAGTTCTTGTGGCCTGCAGCATTTCTGTTTACAAAAACAAATCTGCTTTAAATCCCTGGGGGTAACTAACCCTTGGTAAAATCTACTTCCCACTTTGTAAGCACTTGTTACAATTTCACAAAACTCTTGTCCAGTTATAAAAAGAAACAAATCTGACTTTTCATGACCATCAGCATCTTTCGCCTTACAAGAACAGTGCATAGGTGGCTTCTGACTTCTTTATTTCTAAAACATTTGCTGGCTGTGCCCCTGGTACAATCATCGGGAGTCCACGTAGTGCCACTCACAGCTTGGGGGCCCCATTGCCCCCAAGTCGCATCTGCTTCTCACATGGGCTGGCCCCTGTGCTGAAAGCCAGCCTTTATTTAGTATGGGGGTTTGCATACAAACCTTAGCCAGGATTAGTGTGTAAATTCGTCATGAACTTAACCAGGAGACTCCTAGTGGCTATTGCTGTAATTTGCAAACCGAAGACAAATTTATGTTACCAACCTGTGTTTGCAGCCGAACTGGCAACATAAAAACAAAATTTTCTGCTTATGTTTAGACCTAGCTATCATAACACCATCCCACATCCCAGTGGCTAAAAAATGATGAAATTATCAGCAATTATCATTGCCTGCAGCTAATTTTCTTCATAGGTTAAACAGAAGCTGGAAAAGAAGACTACAGACAAGAGTCTGGTGCATTTGTACAATTTATAGAGCAGAAATGCTTATGACAGTAGAAATTTGAGCCCTTGAGTGCTAGTCTGTATTTCATAGCCAATCAAAACTAAATTAAGAAACAAAGATTATTAAAAAGTCTTCTGTGCATGTAATTCTGGCACAATATTATGAGGTGGACATTAAATTTTTCCCTCTGAGACTTTCAGCTTCATTAATATAGCATTCCTTTAATTACAAGTAGGCTCATATTCCTTAAAAAAAGGAAAATACTCCATAGTGTAGTTAGTGATACCATTATTATGTTTATTGTAATAATTGAATTAACAGATACTCTTCTGAATCATATGTATATAAATCAAAATGTGAAAGAAAAATGTACTTTTTGAAGCATTTTGCCATACATACATGCATTCTTGGGTAAGACATTTTAAAACGGTCTTGAACCATACCATTAAGAGATACTGATAAGAAAATAAGCTTTTTTTCTTTTATGGAGTGAATAAGGACATACAATCCTTCATTTTAGTTCCGTCTGTGCAATCTTATTAGGTAGCATGGAGTAGAATGGGAACAGGGAGTTAAAGATGAGGCTATTGTTACTATCATCTTGTTTAATGTGGATTTTCATAGTTGTATATTTGAAAAGTATGTACAGCTCGAAGTTATTGCAGACTTTATTTACAACACCTGCATCTATTTCAAACTTTTTTGAGCACATTTAATTAATACAAGTGTTGCTTTGTCATTCTTGGAAGGAACCTTATCCTTCAGGGAGCAGAGTTTTTATTTTGGTGTTTCCACTTAAGTTACTGGGTATTTAATTTAATTTCTAGTACTGCAAGACTATATGGTGAGCTACAGGCCCCCCTCCCCTTCTCTCCTCTCCCCTGCGTAGGGCAGGACACCTCTGCCACCCCACTGATATGGCTGTCCCCATCAAAGCACCACTTTGGTCCTGATGTTCCAGCCTCAGACCAAAGCAGCTGGCAGGACGAGAGGAAAGCAAGAAGCACACACCATGCCCTTTGCTCCTGCTGTTGTCTCCCCTGGCACCCTCCTGCCAGTCAGCGCGGGGGCAACAGCCTACCTGTGCCTTCGGTAGCCACCTGCCCGCAGACACATCAAAGGCATCTTGATCCTCCGACCTCTTGGGAAAGGAGTTCTTAGTTTCACAAAAGAGAAAAGAATTTATATACGTAATGACAGCAGCAAGAAAAAAACCTGTTTGCTAAAATCTCTTTTTTTCCAACTGGAAGCAATCTAAAAAAATCAATAATTTCTCATAAATCGAAACTGAGGATTGCCAGTAAAACAGATTTGCATTTTATTCAGTATCACACATCAAGATTCCCCAGTAAATCATTAACAAAACTCTATCCAGTTCCTTTTTTTTTCTCCTCAGTTACACTTTGGGTACTGGAATGTTTTCAAACCTTAAACAAAGCAAAAGCACACCCACGAAGTACTTAAGTTGTTAAAAATATTTGGGGGAAAAACAGGGTTTCTAAGGAAAGTCAAGGGCTTCTACTTACTTTCATTTGCAGAGCTTTAAGACACATATCACTACTATGTGTGAAAGTGCATCCTTTTAACAAGATGTATATTTTATAAATACACTTTGTAGAAACTGCTTAACTGCTGCTTTTAACACTGCCTTTCTTCCATTTGGTACTTGCTCTCATATTTTGTTTTTTTTTCCCCGGAGTTAGCTGGAAATATTAGACATTTGTAGCTAACGTGATGATCAAATTATTGCAATAATAATTGATCTTAGAAAGCAAAGGATCACTGGGCACAACTGTGGCTCTGCGGATGAGGTTCTTGCAAATACCCGAGCCGGTGTCCCCTCCCTGCTGCCCTCGGCACCCTGGGCCCCCCAAAAGCACCCTCCTCCACAGGCTGAGGTGGGTGTCTGGGGGGAGCTGCCCAAGTACTCTGCAAGAACTTGGGCTTTTGGTGCTTGTTTGGGTGTGGAAACAGCAACAGCAATTTTATAAAGAAATAAACAGCTTCCACTGTGAAATGGATACCGTGACATCCACGGGAGAATCTGAATGGCTTGCTGTAGAATCATAGAATCATTTAGGTTGGAAAAGACCTTTAAGATCATCGAGTCTAACCATCAACCATGCCCACTAGACCATGGCACAGAGTACCTTGTCTATGCACTTTTTGAACACCTCCAGGGATGGTGACTCAACCACCTCCCTGGGCAGCCTATTCCAATGTCTTACAA
>JAVJGG010000090.1:25642427-25659996 GCA_035590195.1 Aviceda cuculoides | reverse complement strand
AAAAAAAGAGTTAATTTTCAGGGCTTGCATGCCTTCAGGGTTTGTTTGCTTGAGAATATTTATGGAGGGTAATGTTAGGTGCTAAGGGAAAGTTACAGCAAGGTTTGTGACTAATGGATAAGATGCAGTATGCTCCGTGATGCTACAAGAAAAGTGCTGATGCAGTTAACTGATATCAGAGAGATAAAATAGCACCAGCATTAAAAACCAAACCAAACCAAAAAAAACCTGAAAGATTTTATAAAGTTTTTGAGATCCCACCTTGGTATCATTTTAGAGGATGTTTTTAACTAGTAGCCACACAAATAATGGCAGATTACAACGTTGTACAACTCCATTAACTAGGAAAGGAAAGGAAAGGAAGGAAAAATAGCAACATTTTCATTTTAATGAGATGTCTGCTCTCTCCTCCTCTGTACTGTGCATCTTAATGTACCTTGCTGTCTGCACTGACTTGGGGCTCCAAGGCTTTGTCATTTCTTGGCAATTCCATTCTCTAATTTCTTCTGACACATGGTGGTTAAATCCACAAGAAATATGAGGTGAGGCAGAGAGGATTCCTGCAGACTGCTGCACCATAAGAGGAGCACTCATTTGCATTATTCATTAGATAAAGGCACTGATTTGCATCTCATTTTGGTCGTCTCCATTTCCAGGCAGAGGATGTAGAGAATTCAGAGTTGCTGAATTTTTATGGTATTAATAGTGTTCATTTGGGATTAAATCTCCATTGTCTGCTGCCCTGTATTTTGTCCCACACTTATCTTAAATAACCTACAGAAATGATATTCTTTTGTTCTTTTTATAATGAACTGTAACTATTTACTGCATAGTAGAAGGGTGCTAATTTGTTTATCATTGCAATTTTAAAAGTATTTTTTATCAATGCCATAACTCTGTACTTGGTCATTATTTGTAATTAGATTATGATCTTTTTCCCTGTTGTTCTGAGGTTATGGTTCAAAAGCAAAAAGCTTTTAAAGCAGCTGCAATGATTATGTGTGATCTGACAGTATCCACAAATCTTTTTTTACCATTCAGTATTCTTAAGCAGTAAGCTTTCAAGAACTGTATGCCTTCTGTTAAGTAACATGTTAACACAGTAAAGCTGAGAAATAGAATAGCCCTAGATAACTTTCAACATTGTTTTGTTCTTTTCTAATCTTTATGAACCAATTTACATTATGCTTAACATTAATGTTAATATTAGATTCAGAAATCTATACTGTAAAAAGGAGGGGATATCACTGTTCTGTCTGCAGTACATTGGGGGGGATGCTTGATTTGGGGGAGGGGTGGTGTTGGTACTATTGAGCTCTTTCATCCTGTTATTTATCACAGGAAACTGTCTGAAGAAATCAGGAATTGTAGAACACATAAACAGGTATCGTTATTTCATATATGCTTTTTGAGAAAATATACATGATAAACACCTTAAAAAATGCTGCTGAAACCCAGAGCTGTACCCTGACCCATCATTTACTTCTTAGGACAGCAAATGGTTAAAACAAAATGGTGGCTTATTCTGACTCTCAAAGCCCTCAGTTAAGCTTGGTGCTTCACTGGGCAGGATATTGTATAAAAATAAGGGAAGGCATTTATTCCCCATTTTAAATAGCTTACAGTATAATTGAAACAGTAAAAAGTAATAACAAAAGCAGCGATCTGAAGGCTGACTTTAGCAAGTTGTGGTGCTAAGGCTGATGATTGTGCATTATTTCTATTTTTTTGTTGTAATTATGGCATGGCTTTATGGCTGATGCTGTAGCTGTCAGATTTCTTGGGGATGCCAGGCTAGACAAATTCACCTGAGGCTCAGATTAGAAAGTGGGGAAGGCAGTTGGTCAGGACACTTCATCTGTAAACAGTGTTATGGCAGAAAATACAATGCAAATGGCATATGAAGGTGAAAACAGCTTGTACTAGGACCCTGCCTAATACGCAACTTAATAATAATTGAGTTTGCCACAAGTTAGTGACACAGCTGAATCTAAACAAATCACCTAGGTAATGCACTGATTGCACTAACAGCAGTTGTTGTCAGTGGCAGAAGATGCCATATGGCTCCTCTTCTCTACCCAGGTCAAAATATTGTTAGGAAGAAGCTTAAATAAAATCAACACAAATGAGGAATTAGCCGATTTGGCTTTCCTCCAGCCCACAGTGTTTGTACACATCCCAGGGTCTGGCCATTCCCAGGCACGCTGGGGGGGCTACCCAGATTTTTCCAGAACGTACTGAGTGGAGGAGTATCATGGTACTTGAGGACAAACAAAGGCAGCTGGCACTTGATCATGTTGCTCAGGCACAGCTTAGCTCTCTAAGATGTGCCTGGATTATGTTTGGGCAGTTTGTGAAAGGAAAATACAAAGGACACCGAATACAAACCAGGGGGGGATATGTAAGGGATGAATGAAGCAGGAGCCAGTCCTGCACAAGGCAGGGTCAGGTTCAGCCCCAGGGAGGGCTTTTCATGTGAATGGGGACATGAGTCAAAGTCCCACTAATTGCAGTGAATTTGGTACAAGTCTTTTAAAGTTTGTAAAGCCTTCTTATTTGAGGAACAGACAAAACTGTAGTATAAATTTTGCAGTGCCGTGACCAAGCTGTCACCCCTCACATTGCCTTAAAATTTCAGAATCTCATCCATTTACAATAAATATCAAACACTAAAACCAGTCACTAAAAACATCGCAGAAGCTACTGCTCCTGTAAGAGCAGCAGAGCCTGGTAGTACCACTGCTTTTAAAAGATGTTTTAGCATTTCTATTCTGAACTGCGTGTGATGCTTTTCTAGGTTGCATCAGGCTGAAGCACAGCAGAAGTGGAGTTTATGCTATGCTAAATTGTTATTAACTACAAAATATCTTCCAAAGTATAGTGTTCTGCCAGTTTAAGTTCTATACTTCTGTTATGCTTTTTGCTTTGAAAAATACACATTTGAAATTAAGTGTGCCAAGTAGGCCAGATGCTGCCCTTCAGAAACAAAAATTGCCTTAACTGATTTTGTGATGATTCGGGCTGTAGAAGAGCCATAAAATTTCTGCCAGACTTAAAATATCTTTCCTTGAACACTGGTCCCGCTGTGCTGATCTTGCTGTCAGCAAGGGTTTGCAGATCCTTGGTTATGAAACACCTTGTCACCACTCACCCAGCAGCTTGCTCCCACTCCGCTGTGAAGTTTGTTAAAGTACTTTGTTCAGATTTTGAAATATAGAGTGGATTTCCTAATTATTTTCTTAGGAAAAGGGTTGTGGACAGTCCTTTGATACAACTCAGGGCAATTATTCTGAAGCATGTTACGGAAGCAGTGGATAATCCAAAGGCTTCTGCACAATGGATTATTCTAAACAATATTTACCCTTAAAAATGTCCTTGTCTAGTGCAAAGTGAGGAGAGCAGCTGTTGAACATTTATTTTTATCTTCGCTCTTCAGTGGACGTGAGACCTCTGTCTCTTTTGGGGCTTGCCACAGTATCCTTGACAAATTTACTGTACAGCTCTGCCTCATTCATTACAAACCACCTATTTTGCCTGCCATGGGCTTCTCCGCACCCTCAGCTGCACCTGGGAGAGTTTGGAGCAAGTCCACTGAAGTCACTGTAGAAGCGCCTAGACCCTGGTTTAGATGCTCCATTCTGCCTTGGCCATGCAAAGTAGCCAAAAAAGCAGGCCTTAGGATGGAGCAAAGGATTTTTGCTGGCACAGAAAAATTCCTCCAGTGGCAGAGGATTGGCAAAGCCAGCTCAGTGCCATCTGCTCATTGATCCTTCCCCTATTTCAGAAGCACATTCAGGAGACAGACCATGCCAGCAGCTGGAGGATGTGAAGTGGACCTGAGAAAAACCTTTCCAGGCAGTCAGTGCAGCCAGTAAACTGGGGCTTGTGTAACCAACACGAGCTGGAGCAGCCTTTAGGATGCTCTGAATTATGCCTAGAGTTGTTCCAAGTCTTAATCAGGATGAAATGCTTTTTAGGCTACTTTTCTTCCTCTTAATTTGTGATGAGCATAAACTGGAAACCAAAATACATGAATTTGCTCTGCACCGTGGGTAGCAATTTCTATGATAGATTCAGAAATTAAAAATGTGAAGCTGTTTCATATAAGCTTTGAGAATGACAACTTAAATAAAACTGTTAGTCTAGTCATGCCAAGAGCAGATCTTAGGTGTTCTTGGCACCACAAAAACACAGTTGTTTGCTGCACAGATGACCTTGCAGGATCCAGCCCTTCTAACATGCCTCACTAATTACAGAAAGCTGATCCTCATGTATTCATCCCTTACGTGTGAAATTCCAAAAGCCGAATCAAATTAAGTTTCAAATATATTTGCAGTTTATGTTGAGAGATGCCACTATTTCAGCAAATCTGAGAGAAAAGGAATATTGCCTTCTTTCAAACAGTACGAACAATGCTGCAAGGAGATTACATCTGTTACAAGAGGAAAATGCTATCTTTATGCCTTTTTTGTAAAGCAGCCAATGGCTAATGGACAGGAAGTCTTTCAGAAAGTTTTGCAAATCCACATAATGTTCCTGAGTACTGGAACATACGTTCAAATCACTGATTTAACCGAGAGAAGAAAAGCAGGGGGATTCACACAGCCAGATAGCTCGCTGTTGGCTATGTATCCAAGAAGGATCAAAACCACAAGTCTTGCCAGCTAAGAATAGCATTATCTTAAGTTTAAAATACTCCCTTCTGATGTTCCTTTTCAGTTCATAGCATGTAAATCAGTGCTGCTGCTTGCCCTTCAGAGCAGGCCAAAGCATTTATAGGTCTTTTGCTGTGATAAATGTGGAGAACTGCAAGTGCATGGAGTTGGTCCCTTCTCCGGAGCAATGATTCACATGTAATTCAGGTGGCTGACAGAAATCCTATAGATGCATGAACTAATCTAAATTACAAGGGCCAGAAATGAAGATGTACAGTGGTAGCTGATCAAGCTACAGTTTCTTACCATGAGCTGAAGCATAGAGCAAAGTTGGAAGACTACTTCTGAGAAACAGATGTGCAGTCTCTGATGACTTTCATTGCACTTAATATTTGTGTAGTGGATTAAATGCATGATAGGGGTACTCTCTAAAACTTGAGGATATCCAACTCAAATAATGTGATTTATACCATGAACTTTCAGGTCATCTGAAGTGCCTGTGACAATCCCTGTAGTTTCAGGAACATGCAGTGAACAGGAACAGATGCCTGCACCTCATCTCACACCAGTTCCACAGATGAGCTGGCGACTTCCCATGGTACCACATTGCTTCTAAACATTTTGGTGTCCAAGCTACTAATGAACACTACGATTAAGGATTCTCCCAGAGGAAAATTAATATAAGAAAATTACGGGAAACCATAGTTCATATTTCCTTTACTGTCTCACTGTTCACTTTAAGTACCTTCAAAAGAATTTAGTGTATTTTTTAGAGCTTTAGAGGCTATACTCAATATCTCAGAGCATGAAAGTTCCTGCTTTTGTACAGAATTCTTGGAAGTCAGTCACTGAGGTAGCCTTCAAGGAATAGCTCTTGTGTTTGCCATGCCAGCTAAATTTAAAAGATTACTGTTACAACTCAGGCATTCCAATAAGCTTAAAAAAAAAAAGTTGATGGTGCAGTTATAACAACTTAATATACTTCCTGCATGTCTCTGTGTTTCTTATAATTTCTCACACCTCTCCCTGTTCAGCTAAGCTGTCCACCCTTTTCAGATTCTCTTTGTCTAAAAATCTTTCCATGCCTCATCTTTTTTTGGTCACAAGGGAATTGGAGTTCTCTGAACATCAAAATATCACAAGAAAAACCAGCAGTAACAATGTCTAAAAAGTTGTGGGAGTCTGCAGGGGAAGTCAGGTGAAGGGTAATATTACACTCTGCATCGGCACTTAATGATACATCATTTCCATAAACTTAGTGAAGATAGGGGTCTAACTAGTTGATTCCTGAGTGAGCAGTTTCTATAGTGCTACTGTAAAAATTATTTATACAACCATATTATTTAGGAGCACTTGTATTTATGAGCCCTTCTTGTGCTAGCTAGGTGCTGTCCAAACATCTGCATGATCCCTTACCCCAAACACAAGCTCTCATTTTAAGGAGACAACAGGTATGGACAAGTTGTGGAGCACAAAGAAGTAAGAGGTCAACACTAGTCAGCATGACAGACAGTAGTTGTAATACAGCACATGATTAATATTTAGCATCACATTTCCACTAGTCATGACTGCAAAAAGAGAGGCTTTTAAGGAGATCAACTTAAGGAAGTTCATGATCTCATTTCACTGATGGAGAACTCCTCCCAAGTGTGAAAAGCAACATGGGAGAAAGTACGAGGGTGCCTGTGTAATAAATAAGTAAATAAAAATCAAACATGTAGAGAGTGAAGGCTCTTATCACCAGGCAGTGATACGAGGGAAGAGTTGGCTTCCTGATACCAAACTGGGGATGATGAGTGGGGCAGGAACAGGCTGTGAAGGGTTTTGAAAGCAAGGGCAAACAGCTGATGGTTGATGAGGTGGAGAAGGGGGAGCTGTGCTGGAGTGCAATGGGAGCATGTGGTGGCCGAAGCAACAAGCTAGAAAAATGATCTTTGCAGCAGCATTCTGGATGGTTATCAACAGGGCAAGATTGCATTTGTCAAGGCCAGAGAAAAGGTTGTTGCTGTAATCAAAACATGATATGGCAAGAGCCTGAATGAGAGTTTAACCGAGAAGATGGATAGGAAAGACCATATTGTAGTGATATGATAGTGATGTAGCGTAGAAGCCATAAATCATCTGGCAGAGCCAGTGCACACTCAGCAAGGTCAATTAGCCCATGATGAGCACTGTGCTGCCAAAGCTAGGCTGCTGCTACCCAAGTTATTGGGTTTGTAACTATCACAGGAACATTTAAACAACAGATTTATAGCTAGCTCAGATCTCTGTGCAGCTAAATAAAGTGTAAACATATTTAGCTTAAGTGTGACTTTCCAAATTAATCCACCTGACAGGCGGGAGGTACAGCAGATCCTGCTCGCTTTAAGTCACTCTTTGCAGAATGTTTCCTGCAATTCTGGTTTTCCTTCTTTGCTTGCAGTCCTGCTTTTGACTCTCAGTTTTCAATTTCTGTCACTCACAGCCTCTCTCCTATTGCTGATCAGCTGCCCTACAGCAACTCTTTTTCCTCTCCCAGTACCTCATGTTTAAAACTGAGGGTCAAGTTCTGCTTTGTCTTCCACCTCATTGGGGAACAGTGTTTGGTCATGATAAAAAATGGCTGGTCAGCAATGACATACACTGCGAGGAGTGACATACTCAAAGGGATATCTTTTGGATCTGTTGTCTCGCTGGATTTCTGATAAGAAGCATATTGTGATTTCTCTTGCCTCAGCATGGCAGATTTTCCATAGCTTTATTCAGGGCAATTAAACATATGAGGGTTTCAGATACGTACTTTCCAAAGCATATACTAGTCATTCCGAGACATGCCTGTCTTGGAGTCATCTGGCAGTCCCAGGTTGCACTGGTACAGGTTTCTCGCTTTTCCATTGCAGGCCCAAACCAGTCAATGTATTTACGATAAATAATTTTATATGCATTAGAATGTTTGAGAGCCTTCCAGTGATGCTAAATGATAGACACAGGGCATCTGGATAGGGAAAAAGATGGAATCCAAAATACTTCTAAAAATGGTGACAAAAACCTTGCAAATTCTAGCTGTGGTACTTTGCATCTGACTACCATCATTATGTTGGTGTTTTCTGAATGGCCAGGTTAAAATATTAGAAATATTTTAGATACTTGGGATGACATTTTAAGTGAGTTCTTAACTTCCAGATGTTTTAATTTTTTTCTTTCAAAGGCTTAAGAAGTGTAATGTGCTTGATTGCATAAAATAAGGCCAATCTAAATGCCAGTATAAACTTGCTAAACGTTAACAGTAAATGAGTTTACAAGAAACTAGAGCTACATTTACTACACAGTATCTGTCCACAGGATGAGAGGAGAGAAAAGTAAAATATAGTAGCTAGCTTCAAACCATTCTTCTACCAGCTCAGAAAGTTCATGTTTTTACAGCTGGGGCCCATGGAAGATGTTCTGGTCAGCATTAGCCAAGCCAGAGGACTGTGCTGTATTCATCAGCAGCACTGTGGAACACTGAAAATACTGGCTGGTGCCTGGGTCCTAGTCCTACACCAGCCCAAACTCCTGAGCTTGAGGTTTGATAGAAATATCAATACTACATTGCTGTGACTGGACTATAAATACACATTTTGGATTCTGTTTCCCCCCAATATTTATACCACTTCCTTCATTTTTTCCCAATTTCATCCACACGGATTTCAACCCCTAAAGCACTTGCTTTCTTTACAAGATGCACAACAACTTCACAGACTAATCTAAGAAAGGAGTGAAAGAGATTTCAGCTGCAGAAGAGTTACATGTAGCAATTGACTATTGCAAGCATTAGAGAACATTATATTTCTATCTAAAATTTGTATTTAGGATTTTATCTGCTTTAGACCAGCATGAGCGTGACTCCTCTAGAGTGATGTGGAAGAGGGAACATGCAAGGTGCCTTTTTCTTAAGCTTCGTCACAAACTCGGGCTGTGTTTGACAAGACAGCAATTCCTACCTAGCGTCCTCAAAGAATACAAGCAAACTCATTTTCCTCCAGTCCTCAAAAAAGGAGGTGAGAAAGACCTTCGCTCCTTTTGTTTTTATGCAGAGCTGGCACTTCAGGAAGCTGGACAATTAGTGGTATGTTTATAAACGTCATTATAAAAAGTGTTGTTTTCAGCAGAATAAATTCAAGGGTCTTGCTCATCAATTTTAAATGAGAATTGCAGGAGCACAAGGTCAAAGGTATGAGCTTATGCTGTTGCTGCTTTGAAAATGCCAAGAGAGGGATTTTCACCATAACTCCACTTTGCCCCAAGGAAAAGCCTGCTCCATTATCTTTTTAAATTAAAGTGGACACCAAAAAGCAGTATGAATTAACAGAGAGGAGTTTACACTGTGGCTTGATTTGGAATAATTATAATTGTAGGGAGGTATTTTTCCAAGTATACTCTCTCTCCCTAATTAAACCTATGGAAATGCCTCATTTTCTGGTTATTGCCAAAGTGTGTTTCAAACTCCAGTAGAAATGCTCAATTGTAATTTCCTTCAAATTCCATTTCTCCAGGCTATACAGGTGCAGCGAAAGAAGAGGTAAAATTAATTAAAACTGTGGACATGTTTATACCCGCCAGGTGTCATAAAAGGTAGTGGCTGAGACATTTTTCAAATAATTAAGCAGACAGTTCTGCTTTTTCTGATGAGTTATTGCTGTTCCGCCTTTAATCTGTGTAAGAGATTTCATCATGGAGCTATTGTCAGGTGATGGGATTGCTCTTTACAATCAGCATCCCCCTTGCACTACCGCACACTAATCGAAGTCAGATTATCGCTGCAAAGAGGCAGTGATGTGCAGTCGGCACATTTCCAAAGTCAGGCGTCGTATGCCAAGGTCTGCCCGTAATTTAGGCTAAAAAGGGGATAACGCAATTTTCAGTTTAAGCGTGTGTGGGTTAAATAGCTTGAGTGTTTATCTGAGGCATGGCACAGCTTCTGCATGTAAAGCGCAGTTCTCCTCAGTGAGGGCAGCATTTAAACAGATTCCAATGTGTTGGTGGCATTTATATTATGGGATTTTTTTTTCCATTCTGTTTTGTCAGTAGTTTGTCTTCTGGCCATGTTGAAGTAATCACTAGTTTTCCTGAGGATGTGCGAATTGCCATGGTCACATCCTCAGGCAATATTGTACATAAGGCTGTAATGATGACATTTTCTGAATTTTTACTGCAAGTTAGGAGCCAGAATTTGGCATATTTTACTTCCCTGCATTGGCAGTGGATAGAAATAGGTCTCTTCACTCTTCTCTTTGGGCTTCCAGTACCATAAACACAGCCTCCATATATCTGCTGTGTATCATACTTAACCAGCCCTGTGGCTAGGGGAAGAACAGGCGGTCATAGCATCCATGCTGCTTTCTGGGCTCAGACGTAGCAGCGCACAGCTTTGGTACCAAGGGCAAGGCCAGCCTGGTTAGATCAGCTTGTACGGAAGAGACGGTGAGCCTGTTGTGCTCCTGGGACACAGCAGCGATGCCATTGCCCTCACGCAGGGCTTGGGGAAGAGCCTCGCTAACCCTGTGCTGCCCACAGCGCTGCTCAGCATTATTAATAACCGCAGCTGCTCTGCACCTCCAGTAGCATCACTGTCACAGGAAAATTGTTTTCCATCCCACATCCAAGAGAATGGGCTAGAGCCTGCATTGTATAGCAAGTCATGCCTTTTCTGCATTTTAGTGTTTTACATGTCTCTTGCAGTCCTGTAGCGGCGATGTAAAATGGATAATCAAGTCCATCATACTTTCTTAGTAGTAATTTCTTACTTTATTTCCTATTTCAGTTGGTTTCTATTTTGCAATCACTATTGATTAAATATTTCCTGATGGGCAATTTTTTTTTTTTAATATTGCAATAAAAGAAGTCAGTGTCAAATAGATTGCTCTGTATTTGACAAAGTGGAACATGCTAACTGTATTCAGTTGCAAATGCTCATAGCAATGCACGTAACTAAAGCAAAAATAATTCAGAATGACAATATTCACTGCATACTTCCATTTAGAGTTAGCACCCTCCCTGAGCATATGTTTTGCTTGGTTTTTACTTTATGCTCTGTCTTTATTAACTTTACATCATTTTAATTAGATTTCCTTTCATAATATTGTAATATTCTTCTACTTTCAAAGTTATCCCTTACAAGGTCATCTGATACATGACTAATGCATTTGACTAAAACGCACAAATAAAATATGATAGTTCCATTAAAGCATATGGGACTGTGCTGAGAATAACAACTCAGTCCAAGCCTTAAAATAAATAAATAAATAAATAAATCTGTAAAACCTCAGAGATGAAAGATAAAGTCATACACTTCTAGAACCAAATTCAGCTTGTGTGTGCTTTGTACCTGCTGTTCTGGGGCTGAATTTGACCTTTTGAGAGTTGAAAACTGTTTTTGAAGCAGAGTTGTTACTTTTTTTTTTTCTTTTCAAGTTTTAAATAGCCATTTTATACTCTTTCAGTAAGTACTAAATGCTGCCTTCTGCAACAACCTACATAAATCCAGAATCTGCCTCGACCTAAACAGTGCTCCCTTCCATTTCTACTTCATGTTTGTCATCTTTTTTGCAGTGCCCAGGATTTCAGTTAAACATCATAGGAGTAAAGTCCATCAGTAATACATTTTTAATATATTACCTTTCTGTTCCACTGATTTGTCTCATTTCATTATGTAAAAGAACAAATAGAACACTTCATTTACTACCTTTGTGCAAGTCACACTATGCTGTTGTATTTCTCCGTAAACAGTACCAAGCTCTCATTTTTCCTCCTGTAGAAGTCAGCCCAGACATCTAATCATTTTCGTCACCTGATTTTGAGTCTTTTCTATTTCTGCCATGTGCTATGGCAGGTGAAGTAAGCAAAAGTATATTTTAAGGGAGGGTACAAAAATGATTTGAGTGTCATCTTAATATTTCCAGCGTTTCTAGCCTATTCTTTTTGCATACCAATATTGTATTTTTTTCCCCCCTATGAAAATTTCTGCTCCATATGCATTGTGCTGTGTCTGTGGTTCTTTTATTAATTTGAAAGGCCTTTGGTTTACCACAGAAAATATTTCAAAAATGGTTTAGTAGGCACTGAACTCCTCAAAGCTTAAGCAGACAAACTTAGAAATTAGTCTTAAGTGAAATACAGTATGGACAGTCTCAAATTTATCTAGGAAGAAGCTTTTCTGAGAAAGTTTTAGCAATTGATATTTTACATGGCTTACTGGAAGAGACGTGTACTGGTAACATCTAGGAAAACAGTTGGTATGGCAGCCAGGTGCTTCTAGAGCATCTGATGTTAAGTGTGGTCTCTTAGTATTCCTTTATGGAGTAGAGTAGCTTTTGATTACTATAGAGTCCCTTATTACTTAAACTTATTTTTAAGTGTCTCATTAGCAAATTACTAAAACACATGTTGTTAGAAGTTCTTTTTCTTCCACAGTACATATCAAATTTTGGATTAGAAGGAGAGAAATTCTGATTGCAAACACTCTAGCACTCTTGGCACGCTACTACTGCAGCTGCCCCGTGCGCCAGGCTCGCGCTGACTCAGTGTCTCACGATGCGTTGCAGCCTTCCCTGGTGAGCTACGGGGGCACAGCACACAACCTCACTATCCTTCAGGTTCGAGAGCTTGAGAACCAACATCACTGCACAACTGAGTCAAAGCACTTCCACCGAGAGCATCCAGAACAGACCCATGGCATTAGTACCAGCTCCAGCAACAGCACAACGTTAAACAAGCAATTTCTCTCCTACCAACTTTATCCTCTGGCCTCCCACATCACCACTTGCTGAGAGCATTTCCAGCAGGAACATACACACCAACACACAGAGCAGAAGTTAGCATACAACAATTTCTACAGGTAGCCACAAAGTTAGAAATAAACATACTGGCTACCCATAAAATGCTATCTGTAAATTAATATCCACAAAATTCTGGGAGAGTAAAAAAACCACACAAGTCCTATTCAAGTCATTTGAAACTTACCTTGCTCAGAAATGACCAAAAGCCATCACAGCCTTCTAAACCTTTAGTAATACTCGTAGAATAGCTTTGACACGTTCACTTAGCTCTTAGTTAACAATCGTCATCACTGGCCTTAATTGGGTAAATTTGTGGAGAGTCTCAAACAGGGGAATCATCCACTCCTAATTATCACCTCATTCCTGAAAGCTGGGTCCATAGTGAGGAGAAGCCTGCACTGTGGCCTCAAAAGTGAACCTAAAAAATTGAGTTGAAAAAAATAAATGCATGTTATGATACTTACACTTCAGTTATTCAGAAATGGAGCATTCCATGAGTACTCTGTTTTTATATAATGAAAAATGTATTTGAGCACTGCATTTTTAGACCTGTGCTTTTAGAAGTAACAGTCTAGTGTTGAGATTACATAGGATTTAAAGAATGCCTCTTTTTAGAAGGACAATACTCCCTTTAAAATGTGAAACTAGAAGCAGAATGGTAGCACCTGAGAAAGATGTGGGTGGATAAAACTTCAAGAAATAAATCAAGCAGAGCAAATCCACTGTCATCCTTGGATATCTGGAGTGGGATTTGTGATGCTCTCTCAGTAGAGGATACTTTAATTTTATAAAAAAGTACATATTTTATATGGTAAGAATCTAAACCCATAAATAAATAGATATGTTAGAATAACACTCTGAAGCTTAACATTCAGACAAGCTAACTAAATCATGCTATTAGTACCTGTCCTCAGCCCATTCTTTTCCTAGCCCACATGCATGTGTTTTTCTAGATATGGGATCAGTGAATTTTTATACAGCATGTAGGCAGTTATATATGTAATTACCAGTGTGGCAGAAACAGGTTAGTTCTGATTAACAAAACTTTTCCGCTGTAATTTGCTAATGAGAATGAAAGAAAACAGAAAATAATTGTAACCTGCCTATGGTTAAATGTGACAAAGCTGAGCTATGCCCTCAGGGACTGGAAAACAGCAGTAGTCTGCATTTCTGTAGATGTCCTGTCTTCTCTTCTCTTCGGGCCACAGTCCCCCTTCATTGCTGATAAAGGCAAGACAGACTCCATCACTTCCAGGAATGGAGGCTGAAGCTGGATACACATTTCAATAAAGCAAAATAAAATTTGGTGAAGCATCTGGAAGAGAGGTGGTAATCTTAGAGTATTTGTTGCTATTGTCCTCTCTACTGGCCACCACCTCTGGAGGTTTTCTAGTTCCCCAGAACCTGATGTTTCACGTGTCTTTAAAACCTCAATGTGTTCCCCATGTGGTCAAGATAGCATGTCCTTTGCTGCTGTCTCCTCCTCTCCATCCCTGCTGTTGTTATTGCCCATTTCCCCTCGGCAGAGGTCACAGAGGGGACTCCCCCACCACTTTGGCCTGAGGTCTCCTGGTTTAGCGTAAACTGCAGCTGCTGGGGTGGTCAGCTAAGCTGATGAATTTTGTGCTGAAGCGAGCAGCCGGTCTACTCTGCCAACTCTGATGTGGGTCTCTGACCTCCAGGGAGGGGCTGTGACTTACATCCCTCCAGCCAGAGTCACTGGGGAGTAGATGTCAAAGCCCTTCATGAGCTGGAAGCGTCATCCTGTCTGGCTAGAGCAGGCTTCCTGTGTATTGGTTTTGGATGGGTGCATTTACCTAAACAAAGCTCCTTCTTTAGGGTTTTTTGTGTGTGCGTGTTTGCTTGTTGTTTTGGCATTTCCAGAGAGAGGGATCAAATTCTTTCAGCATCAGTTCTCTTCTGTATCCAATACTAGTTATAATACGCAGCCTTAAATTGCCGCAAGCCATAGCTCTGCCTGTCCTACCCATGGCAGAATATAGTGTCTCACTAGCTGCAGAAACAACTCCCCATCTTTCTTCCGGACATCTCGCTAACCACTGTCAAAATTGTTTTGTGGCCCCGTCTCCTGCCAAGTCTCTTTCACATTCAGGCAATGACTTACGTTGTTTATTCTTTGAGAGGACCAAAGGCTATCCACGAATCCTTGTTTTCTGCAACACCGTAAGCTTCCTGAGGCAGCCTGAAAAGGCCATTTTGTGCCCTTCAACTTACTTCTTCTTCTGCACCGTTCATATCGGCAGTAACTCTTGTGCATCCAGACCACTCAACCCACAGCAGCCAGTTCTCGAAGATGCTATGGCTGTGTACCACAGGTCACATCAGGTGGGGTCTGAAATACATGATGTCTGACAGAGATGCTCAGAGGAACAGCTTTCTTATCACCCAGGAGCCCCAGCACCTGGGTAACTTCCAGTTGTACATCCAGCACTGCAGCCAGATAGTTTTGTGCTATAAAGAAAGCACAAACTTGCACTTTTAAGGAATACAGCAAAAAGCCTTTTCACTTTAAGACAAAATTATCACAATTCTTCTCTATCTGCTTGGTCTTCTCCTGTTTTTCCTCACAAAATTGAAGTTTTTAATGGAGGCAGCAGTGGTTTGTGCTCCCAGGGAGGCCCGGTCTTACTCCCTTGGGGAGACTGAGCTGTGACTGTGCATGACCTCACTGTGGTGACCTCACTGTGCCGTTACTTACTAGAGACAGGCGACACAAGGAAATGTTTCCTTCCTCATTTTCACTACTTTTACCTAAAACAGATTTTTGCAGTAAAGGATTCCTGGCTTTTTTGGTATACAGTATACCAATACAGCTATTTTAGGATTGCATTCTTAGATATTTCAGAAATTACACTTCAGTCTGGGAGCTTCTGATGAAGTTCGTTGGTTAACAGTCTAGAAATCTGACCTAAGGGGGTTGTATATCCAATTTTGTTAAAGCCATCAGTATTTGGGCAACTCAGGATTACTGTGATTGGCAGTTCAAAAATACAATGATCTTCTGTGTCTAGTGCATGTTATGCTGGAGAATATTTAAATCAATAATAATGCTATCAGAGCTGGAAATCAAATGCAAAATAATTCCCTGGGCTTCCTGTGTATAATGACATTTGCTCATTTGATGAATTGCTAATGTATTCTTGGACAGAAGTGCTGGCAGTCCAGCCAGCTCCGCTATATAAATGGCAGAGCAGGGAGAGCGGGATAGTATTTACCACTATTTACTGCTAACAAACCATGCACCTTTCAACACATTATCTCTCTGCTGTGAATTATTCCAGTTCTGAAAAAGCAACAAATAAATAAACTTTAAGACTAGCCTTTTAAGAAATTACTATGTTCTTCAAGGAAATGTTAGCTTGCTTTGTTTGTTTTGAAGTAACAGTATCAAATTGAAACATAATTATCTTTTTAAAAAGGCAAAAATGGTTTCAGCTATGGTGCCTGCCTAATCCCCCCAGCTATTTCCATGACTCTAACTGTATAGTGTTTTCTTTTCTGTGTTCATTTCTCTCATATTTGTTTCTGACACCCTGCATAAGAGAAGCAGCCTGACTAACCTGCAGGCAGACCTGCACTGGCAGCGGTGAAATGAACTATAGCCAAAGTACTTTCCTATGTATAGGTGATGAAGGGAGGAGAAAACAGAGAAAAAAAATTCCTCCAATCTTTTCATTTTATACAGGTAGTACTGTGGGGGTTTTATCTTTAGCAGTAATTGGCTAAAACTCACTCAAATAACCAAGCCAGATAAATCTGAGAGGCATTTTACTTATTTGTTTAATAATGTCACCATAAGGACCAAATAAAAAAGTGCACTGAATTTGGGTTTTATTACCATGAATTATAAATTTTGTGAGCATTTAGAAAGAATACTAGTTTTGAGATTTTTTTCTAAGCATACTGCTGTGCTATGATTTCTTTTCATAGTGGATTCATAAAGATTTTAAAGCATGAAGTATTTCTGATTCCCAAAGGACTCTGGCGTTGCTGGAAGATGACAGCTATAAGACTCTACAGAAAACTTTATATTAGCATGGGCTCTAGTAATTTTTAGCAGATGCATCTTTTTATCTTGAGATTGGAAACAAATATTCATTCTTTATTTAATTTACTATGCTCACCATCTTAATTAAAATAACCAAATGCTCTACATTGTATTTGATACACATAGACATATAGCTATGTTTAACAGGTGTGGTATGGAAAGATTTGAAACCTTACTAGTCCTCTTCCAAAATCAAATATTTTTCCCCATATTTACGTATTGGTTCCTCTTGAGCTTTCCACTTAGACTTACTTATCTATCAGATATTACAGTAATATCACACTGCAGTTGCGTAGAGAAATCAAGAGAAAAATTAAATATATGCATTTCAAAAACAGAAACACTTTCTGGCTCTGTGCATTTTCTAATGAATATGAATTTTTCTAATTAATATGTTTTATTCCTTATGAGTGACTGAATGTCTGTGACAAAAAAAATAACAGAAACCTCACCAGGTAGTTTTCTTCTTTACAGAAAGAAGTTGGCAATTCGCAAGATGATAGGTTCGGGTAATACCTTGCTTTTCATTAAGGTTAAGATTTCCTGAGACTTCTGATTTCAATCTCACAACTGAATTGCAGCATCGTTGGGTGTCTGGTGGAAATTTCTTTTTTTCTGTTTCGTGCTGGATTGCAAACTGCTTTCAGCAAACCTCACAGTATTTCCCCATCTCCCTGTGACGAGTACCTCTGGTGGGTTTCTCATGGTTGCTTTATAGCTCTGTCTCTGCAGTGCTAAGTGGATCTATACAATGTCTGACATAATAACGCTTCATTCTCAACTGAGAGTTTGCAGCAGAAAACCAGAAATTGTCAATAAGAGTAACCATGATTAGCTGTATGGAAATTGCACCCATTTGAGAGGAAAACAGTGATCTGGGCTACAGTGTATTGTGGTTTAACCCCAGCCAGCAACTAAGCCCTATGCAGACAAAACCAATGGGATGGGGGAGAGAATCAGGGGGGAGATAAGAACAGTTTAATAGAACAGAAAGGAAGAAAATAATAATAATAATAATAATAAAATAACAATAATAATAATAAGGGAAT
>JAVJGG010000090.1:25599154-25634289 GCA_035590195.1 Aviceda cuculoides | reverse complement strand
ACTGAACTCAAAACACAGCACTGTACCAGCTACTAGGAAGACAATTAACTCTATCCCAGCTGAAACCAGGACACAGTTAGGCTAGGATAAGCTGTCAGTTAGAGGGTACTAGATGTGATGGTGATGGATATGACACAAGAGCTCCAAAGAGATAGTTAATATAAATTAGTTTTGACCTGCCACTGAATCTTTGCATCCAGCAAACAAAATTCTGTGCAGTGATACCTGTCTTAATGCAGTGATTAATGCATGCCAACACACTGGTCCATGCGGTAAGTAAATGGACATTAAACTGTGAGATTTTTTCCCTCATTTGAAAAATATATTTTAGAGGCACCAGGTAGACGTATTTGTCAAACTCTGTAGACCTACCTGCTAGAGTTGCCTAATGCTGGAGAAATACGGTATCAGTGAACCAGACCAACAGGTTTTTTTTCAGTGGAAATGTATAAACCTTCCTTAGTGTATTTGCTGTATCTCATACTTTTCCTTCTCCATATTCTCATGCGTTTAGTTTTAAAAATGGCATGTTAAGTAATACTACTTAACATTACAAGCCATAAAAATAAATTGTGGTCAAGTTCCATTAAGAGCCTGCTTCTGGTTCACAAACACATACTCTTTATAAAAGCATCTTTAGACTTTTGGGGAAAAGAGGGGAGGAAAAAGAGGACTTACAAAGCTGCATTTCTGGCTGTTCTGCGTGAGAAGTTCTTGTCCTGGTCTCTAACACCTGTTTTATCATTTAGCATAATGACCACTAAGATGGAGGCATGAGAGGAAATTAGGCAGTAGGGAAAATGACTTAATGGTAATTCACTTTTTCATAATCCAGCACTTTTCCATCCCATTTTCTTTACCCATCTTAAGACAGTGACTTTTTATTTTCTTATGCTTTTCTTCTTGTGTGCAAAATTCCTCACTGTAGATAGGCTGCTGCCTTCAGACCGAACACGCAATTCTTTGCCTCATACACAGCAAAATGAAGGTGTGATTTTATGTGCATGAGTATAGTTATGCTATTTGGACTGTGTTAGCACATATTAAAAAAAAGGTGGGAATGAGGAGCCAAAACCTCTGGGAACTCCAAGCAACGTGTGATCCTATTACCCTACACTTTCAGTGCTAACATTACCAATACAGGATAAAGTCTCACTGGCACAGATGTGCATTTCTGTGCTGTAGTTATTTCTTGACTTTCCCATGTGAACATATCCACTGTGCTAGGACTAAGGATGGGTGAAATGCTGTACATTTTGTTGCTGATTATAATGGTTGCCTTTCTGAGGCTATTAGCTCCTGGAATAAAGAAATTGGGACCATGACTAAAATAGTGACTATGGGCATGATTGGTCAGAGTTATGAGGAGAGATTGGTGCAAGTAATTTTTGCTATAGTATCATGTTCTAGGAAAGGAAGGGAACTGTAGCCAAATACTTGAGAAAACCAGGAAGATGGCTGAAAGGAAGGAGGGGGGGAAAAGGTACTTTTTGGCCAGAACCTTGCCTGGAAAGGTGCTTGGCCCAGTGAACTGCCTATGGGTTGTTCACTCATAATGCCTGGTAAGTGGGACCTTCTGCATACTCATAGCAAATAAGTAGGACTGCATTAACAGCATACCTTCTCCATTACCAGTTTTCAAGAGGAACCAGCAGGACTCCCAGTATCCCCTTAGCATTTAGGAAAGAAAGACCTGGCTGTGACTTCCTGGCTTTTATATTCAGGGGAATGACCTGAAATAATTGAGAATTGAAAAGGAGGAAAACAGCAACAAAAAGAAGTTTTGTTTTTTAAACTTCAATTGTTTTTTGCCTTTTTTGTCTCATTACCTCAGTTCTTCACACTCCTCCTTTTCTGTTTCATACCATTATCACCTCTATTTCAGTTTCATCCAGTGTTGCCGACAGTTGTCACTAACTTGTTTCAAAATTTAGTTGTACTCTTTTTTTTTCTTCTTTTTCCCAGTGACTTTCTTGACCAAGGACACACCCCAAAGCCTACCTGTAGAAATGTAGGAGTAAGGAGAGCAGTGCCTTAGAGCTGGATTCCTGTAAGCAGGCACTCCTGCGACGCTTTGGTCACTGATCCCATTTATACGGCATCGCATGTGGTTCACACAATCAGCTCTCACATATAGTTGCAGTGACTTCAGGGAGGCTACTATGGGGAGTAAAGGCTCTCAGCTGTGAATAAAGAATTCACGTTTTATTCTCTGGCCAGAAGGTTCGCAACTGCATGTGTCAGTAAATGCTTCCTGTGAAAAGCGTTGCCTAAGTGCTGCTTCTCTATCCCTGAAACTTTACTGTTCTGAAGCAGTTAACCATTCTGCGACATTTTGACAAGTAAAAATCCCAATAATAGTACCAGCATCAGTTGTGATTGGTCAGGGACCCAAAACATGATTTAGTTTACACATATTTGCGTACCAAAATCTTCAGCTTCTGAAGCCTTAACGCATTTTTCAGAGAAAATTGATTTTAATTAAAGACACTGCAGGAAAACCTAATACATGTTTGATGATTTAATTTCCTGAATTTTTGTCTCCTGCAGCTTTAATGAAATCACAAAAGTTATTCCTACTTTATCCTTACTTACACAGATTTCCCATAACATTGCATTAAAAATGAGAATGCAAGCAATGTAGTCCAGATTTTAACTAGATTTTCACAGCACTGAAAAGTAAATTAATATCTTCCCATAGATTTTATTCAGCCACTATTGATACCGTCCAGGAGGCCAAAGATGATCTCCCCTGAAGCTCTGGAGTAGATTAGAGATGTAGCACAGAATCTACTTCGTATGTAACTTCTTCTGCATTATGTCATGTAAGCGTGGAAAAAACCTGAGTTTCCTCTAGAACTGAAAAAGCAACTATACTGAAAGAAGGGAACTGTATTGTTCTTACTTGATTTGTCTTGGATCATTGCAAAAATTAAGTAAGCCTTCCCTAGCCCTTGTTACTCATCTGCCCTACTAATATTCAAAAACCAAAATAAATCCTTCGTGCAGCTTTCTCACCACTAACTTGACTTATGCTGCGGCTGCTGTTTAAAGAAGTGTTTTAAAAATACAAAGCATGAAACCACTAAGGAGGTTGCAGTCTGGGCTGCTGCTTTTATGGGCAAATGGTATATTTTCTTACAACATCACTCTCACATGTAATTATTATTCTTGGTATGTCATCAGTTCAGAAAAGTTTCATTTCCAAAGCCTAGTGTATGCTTGCACCATTACTGCCTGTTCAGCTAACGCCATGCAGGCAGCATGCTGCAGCCGGCTCTCAAAGCGGCAGTTCTATTTGCAGAACATTCTGTCTGTTTATAATTTAATTAAACTCACTTGGTGAATTATTTTAAATGTCATACTTAATAATTGGTGGGTTTTTTAAAAATGCAGATATAATAAGGAATAATTGATTTTACATAAAGTGAAGTCCAGTAATAAAAGAATTCCAAACAATAAAACACAGTGGGAGAGAAGTCCTCATCTGAGATGACTGGAGGGGTACATCACTTATCACAATAATGTCGTTCTTTTAACCTTTACAATTATTCATCATTAAGAGATTGATTTCACTCACAGTGTCCCCCATTGAACACGATATATCCCTTCATCATTTTTTTCCTGCTATTTCTTGTGGGAGAATTTCATCTTACAGACTCTTGCTGCTGTATACCTAATTCAGTATCTTGGAGCATTTGCTCCAATTTTTTGCTTCAATTTTAATCTGTGCAAAGATTCCCACAGTCTTCAGTGGGAGTTGAGGGACACGTGAAGCACCTGTCCATCCCAAATGTCAGAGTAACGGTACCAGATACATCTAAGGCCTAACCCTCTTGTTATTCTTTGCACTGCTTCCTGAAGTTTTCCTACTCCAAATTTACTCAGGAGTGTAGGATGTGGCTGTCCTGTATTCCCTTCTCCAAGGTACAGCAACAACCTGAGCTTTGCTAAGACCAGTGCATGACAGCATGTCATCGTAACAGTGACAAAAGAGCAGCTGGCCAGCCACAAAACAATAAAACTGACAATGAGATGTATCAAAATGCTGTCGAGATGGGGAATGCCTCCAGGCAGAGATTGTCTTCATCCCTGCTTGGACAATGCCCCTCAGCAGGCTGTGGGCTCAGACCACTCAGTGACAGGCTACTGCAATACCAATGTGTAAACGAATAACAATCATTAATACATTCAACAACCCAGCAGAAAGGGTTTTTTTTCTTTTTCTGTTTATCTTAGACTATTATATTAAACTTGTTAATGTAACTGAACTATAAACTTTTTACACAGACCTATGGTATTCAACACAGTTGCGTCTCTTGGACCACAAGGTAAGCTGAAAATGGCTGGCAATCTCCTCAGATGTGAATAGGAATGAACAGCAGGATGAGACACAGTGAGTTTAGAATCCGTCTTTGACATATAGTATGCTTTTTAATGGCAAATTTGGGCTGTCCAGTACAAAATCAGAATTTGAGCACCATTAACTACATAACTTATCCTAAACTCCTCTGCAGGATGATGAGCTTCGTTATTGTATAGAAGCTAGTCAGAACCTCAACAAATCTGCCTTTTCAGCCTGTTATCTTTTATAGTTACATCAGGCCATGCCTGACTTTACCCTGCTAGCCTAGACTCAGATAATAAAGCCGTGCATTTGTAGGTGCTATTGAAAAAAACAAAATCCCATTCAAGATGGTGACTGACAAACATCAAGCATCTTAAATGAAGGTGCCCTGAAGGACTTACAGCCTGCAGTGTAATTTAATTAAGATATCAAAGTGATAGCAATTATATCATCTATGACAGCTATTCCATTATAAAGCATTTCTTTAATTAAAAAAAAGGTGATACCTGAGAAGGCAAGCACTGCTATGAAACACACTTGCCTTACACTCAGGGAAACACAATTACTCTTCAGATTTACTCGACTGACATTTGTTTTACTGCCTTTTTATCTGCCCTCGGGTGGGGCTGTGGCCACTGGTCCCTGGTCCCGTGGGCTCGCCACAGCCCCGGGCACCGCAGGGACCTCGTCCTCAGCCCTGCTCCATCTCCAAGCTCCAGGAGCAGAGCAGTGACTTTTAGTTTTTCTCACTCAAAAACTAGTGCAAGTCATTTTCCTCCACTGACGCTGGGGGAGAGCAGCTGATGGCAAAGCAGGCCAGCTTCAGAGAAGCATGATGTACATGGAGCTAAAAGCTGCTGGGAAGTGACAGGATGATCTGGGAACTCATAAGTACTAGGATACCTCCTGGAGCTTTTATTCAATTGCTATTCAGGTTTTATTCAGCAAGAACATCTGTTGGTTTCAGTGAATTCTTGACTAGGAATTAAATTAATTGAATCTCAGGATAGGATTTGCCTCATTGAAAGGAACTTCAGAGAATTTAAATAAAACCATAAAGTCCTAATAAAATATTTTCTGTGGCATAAGGTTATTTTATAACATAATAAATATTTAAATATCTCTTCATAAATTCAACTTTCAGTTTAAAATTAATTTCTTCTTATGTGCTTGCAGATAAAAAATCAGAACTTCCTATTTTTGAGCATCATATCCAAAATTTTGGCCAAGTTTCTAGTCATCCACATTTATACAAGGCAGTGTCTCCAGGTTTGGGGAGTACAGGACCCTACAAGAAAATGATAAGTCAGAGTTAAAACTGTTTGCAAACTTTTACATGTATATATTGTTGTAATTCAAAGTTTCTAACTCTTACATCTGCAAAATAATGTTTACAAAAACTAAGTCTAGAAAAGCAGTCTAAGTATTATGGGAGCTTTAGAAAGGAAATTTACTGGGCATAATGTCAGATGGAAGAATTGATTTTATAATCTAAAGCTAGTCAGTACCGTATTCCAAAATATATACGGATAACCATAGAGATGTAGATACTGAGAGTCACAAATGTTTGCAAGGAGGCAAGAGATAAACAGCAGATTTTTTTTTTTTTAAATAGCTTCTATGACAAAGACAAGAACATCTCTGCTTGCTTGTTGAATAAATTACAGTAATACATCATTTAAAATAACCTTAGTTTGTCATTACGAGTTATTAAAATCAAAGATAACAGGTTTGCATTCTTCTTATGTAAATTTTAATTGTTGACCAACTTTTTGAATTTGCAAGTGCCCACATAAAGTATTAACTAATGTATTCAAATGCTATATAAAAAAATTCACAAAAATAATCTCAAATCAATTTAAAATTATTTAAAGCCCTGTGTTGACTTAAGTTGTCAGCTAAAATTTAGAGTTATTTTCAGGAGCACTTTCAATAAATGCTCAATCAAAAATTAGAATAAATGAAAACTAAGAAATCTAAGGACATAAGTCTTTTGAAGTTGCTTTTTCCTTTTTTTTTATTTTTGCATTAACACATCACGGATGGCCGTGTTGAACAGCGTGATTTTTTTATGCTGTCTAAAGACATTGTTACAAGCAGAGCTATGCCACTTCTTATCCTTAAAACACTTTATTAGGGCCTGAAAATACTCAGATGGTATATGCAAAGTGTTTGTATACAGAAAAATGTAAATGCTGCCTAACTTAAAGAAAGAGGCATATGGCTTTGGTTTGTAGCATAGTGCAGCCCTAAATTCTGTGTTGGGGAAAAGAATATCTCACCTTCTCTGAGGTCTTTTATTTTTGCACCCTTACAAACAGTGACTCATTTTATAGACAGGTATTTTTCATTCTAATAAGTGCCCTTCATGTAGCTCCTTTAGTGCAAACTGGGACCTAAAACTCCCTTTGAAGATAAATGCTGAATGGCACTAGATTGTTTAAATTACAGAGTAACTACAGGAACACGTGGCGGCATATCTTATCATTGAGGCAAGGCAACTTCATGCCTTCCCGGCTTCGGGTGCTGCCTTATCCAGCCCCAGGAGCGTGTGACACCAGAAGCACGCCCAAGTGTTAGGGAGCTGAGGTCACCATCACGCCCCGCGCTGAGGCAGCTGGAGCTGGAGCTGGGCTGTCCTGTCCTGGTACGCTCCTGCCCCTGAGCATCCCTGGCCTCTGGGCTGCACAGCCGGGATACTGGCGGCTGGTGCAAGGTTTTGACCTTTGCTATACCGTTGCAAGAAGCAGAGTCTGCTGGAAAGTAATCTGCAATCAACTGGAGAGACATTAAACAGCATTTGTGCTCAAAAATGGTTGAACAGCTAGGCAGGCTGGAATAAGGAAATGTAATTTTTCAGATTTCAAATGGCAGCAGTTAATTGCATTACTTTAGCCAAGGTGTTTCTCTTTATCATGTCTTCTCTAAGACAAGCCAGTGATGGGTAGAACTGATAGGGAACATAATATGCTGTAATTTATTACTTCCCAGGGTGGTACAGTGGAAAGGAGCATACTTAGAGCTTCTCTTATCAACTTACTCTGTAATAGATTGAAATATATTAGGATAAAAGGAATCCCTGTCCTCAAACCTTACCTTCAGGCATCCCAACAGGCAATTGCAGAAAATCTATTTTTTCCACTATAGAAAAATTACATTCAGTTTATTCTTGTGAGAAACTTCCCCACTTAATGCTTACCAAAAGTAAAATATTTTTTAGGGTATGTTTATTCTACAGGGTTCATGAGTTACAATTGTCTCATCCTGGCATATGCGCCAAGGCTTAATCTTGGTAGTGGGTTAGCAGCACAGATAAAGAATTGGCAGCATAACATCCATGTAGGCAAACAGCATCGAAATGCTGAGCACCACTACATGTCCCAGGCTGTCCTGTTCTTACTATTGGGGTTGCCTGAAATAGTCCAGTTAATGTGCCAATGACTACTCCTTGTTACTGTGGAGGCATGCAGAGGTTTAAAGCGGAAGTCTCTTCATCTCCAGATTTTAATTGCTTTACAGTAACCCAGTAAGCAAGTTTGGCTCGCTTCAAGGGAGTTGCTTGCATGCTACACATCTGATGCGTTAACTGAAAGTATTACATATGTTATCATAAGCCTTTCTTGCACTTAAGAGATGCTCTTGTTTTATTTCAGGTAGAAGAGTCTCATTTACACTTGGGAGGTACTCTGTGTCATTTGGGACAGTAACTGAGGCCATGAAATATTTGTGGAGACTGGTTTTATCTCCAGTTCCCATTGCTCTGAGTTTCCCACCTGCGGCTGCAGAGCCCGAGAGGCAGCAGCAGGGATCACGCAGGCATTACGCCCCTGCCCTCTACATAGGACAGAGGAGCAGCTTTCCTTCCCCCTGCCCTGCCACCCAGCCAGTTGGGATTCTCCATATTTCAACATGCTCTGATGAAATAAGTTTTGAAAATGACAGGTTGTTAGGAGTCAGTGCAACCACATACCATACCTGAACTGTAAATCTGCAGATGACTAATTGTTTTAGGAAATGATTGTATATTTTTCAGAGCTGTGCAGTTATTTTTTATTATGGATATATATAATAAAGGAAATTACAATCTGTAGCACAGAACTGAATAAATTACCAGTTTATCACAAAGTTTGCAACCCTTCCCCAAAAGATACTGTATGGGGTGTTTTTGATTGAATTACTTATATTGGTGCGGTATCCTAATGTGGATTTGATGAGTGTCTTCATTCTCTTTCAAAGCACTATGTGCTATAATCCGAATGTGCAGAGACATCACACAATTCATTGTGAATACTAATAAGACATCACTATATAATAAAATTCAATATTTAAATTTGTTTCTATAACAATTCCACTTTATATAGGTATACACTGTGATTCATTAAAAATATTTATTTTATCCTGACAAACACAAATGAAGGGAAAACAATGTAGCCCACCTTTTAAGAAAAATGAGGTGAAATTGGATTTCACTTAAAATTGTCGTTTTTATTTATGTTCCTTTTCATTCTTCCTTTAAGTGGTTCACATACACGCGAAGGTCCTCTGAGCCTGGGAATTCTGTAACAAAAAATGATCAAATACACCAGAAATGAGTGCAGATTCTGTGGCAATAGGAAGACAGATTTTTTTATATATTAAAACCAGTGTTTCTGCATAACATCAGCAATTCTAATTGTGGTGTTTGACATTCAGTGTTAATCCATCAGCTCTAAAGTTTATTAAAAATGGCAGTAGACACACTGGTAATAGAGGAGCAGGTCAGAAATTGTCAAAAACAATACTGACATTAAGAATCAGAAATAAACTTACAGTTACTGTAAAAATGCAGGTTTGCATGAAAGCCACAGGCACAGAATCAATAACATTGTGGAGTGGGATGAACAGTGCCTACAGGTGCAGACAGTCCCAGAAGCACAGCTGAGACATCCCCAGCAAGAAGAGAATTTCTTCCATCTCTTTAGTCCCTTTTATTTGTTGTCTGGCTCTGCAGTTTCTTTTCTCTATGCATTAGCCATAGAATTAATACAAAGACAAAAAAGAAATTCTCTTTGGTAAAAAGGCCTGTGGGGCAAAGGAAGAGGGTCTATCCCTGGCTTAGCCACCACTTGTCTGAGCATCAATTACTTCACCTCTCTGTCTGATCTCCCCAAGTTGTAACTTTGTGGGCAGCTGAACACACTTGCTTGCAAGTCATTTGGAGATTTACAGCTAAAAAGTAATATGCAAAACATCACATAAAATGCAATATTACATAAACATGGATTGATAAAGTTTTCTTGTAGCTTTAAGTGACACAGTTTTGCTATCCTTATTCATAGCAAGTACCCTACATTCCTACATCCTCTTACATGGGTAGCCTATTGAAACTGGTGTGATAGTATGCAAAATAAGGGCTATCATAGTTGGGGAAGACAACTTGCCTTGGCTTAGCAAAGCTGTTTACTTTCAATGATAACAAAGCAAAAGATTGTTCAGATTTGGGGAATTAACTGTTTGCGGAATTGCACTCAGTGTTTGTCTCATTGTGATGATTAGTAAAACAACAATTTATTATTTTGGGAATGCTGTCATGAATACACACATTACATTACTTGGTGTAGCCTGTATAGGTATTTAAATCTCTTTTAAGAAGATTACTTTCTTCTGGAAGAAATAAAGCAAAATTGAGATACTCTTTTTTCCTACTATGTTTTGCTTCACATGCGACAAAAGTTATTTAACTGTTGCTACTGCTTAGGAATCCTCTTTAGCAGTCTTAAAAGTCTCCCACAGAGGAAGCAGGAATCACCCCAGGAAAAGTATTAAAGCCAACAGTGGTTTGTCACAGGCAACCATTAATGAATACCATAGAGGATTTGGTATCCTTCTGCTCATTGTCTTGCCATAATTCATACTCCATATCCCACAGATTATGCAGAATGACTGTCTCTTGTAGCTGCACATTTAGGCAAGCAGATAGCATCTTTTAAAGTTGGTGGAAATTTTAAGCAGGAAATAAACAGTAAGCTCTGTTTCCTGAGGGTGAATACTTAAACAAGGACTCCGTCTTTACAAAGCCAGTTATGTTTGGGCTTTCATTTTGTTATTTCCCCTTTTAACTTTCTAGTACAGGAGTTGTGTGTTTCAGTGCATGAAAATAGTTTTGTATAAACTTTGTGTTGATCAGAATAGGTTGATACAGTGCATTTTGGTATCTCAGTCTTCATCATGAGAGTTTGCCAGTATTCAGAGTTAAATGTAAAACCTACTATCACCATGAGATAATGTATCATACCTTCCATCAAATCAGCTGTACTTCCCAGGTGTAGCATATTCTACAGTTCCACTTTTAGGAAAGAATAAAATTTTCAGATGAAGCAAAGAAAAAAATCTGAAGCATGCTCACACATATGCATACATATAAAGAAGAAAAATACTGCCTATAAAAGAAACAGAATTCTTCATATCTGAATTTAGATGCAGAGATTGCAACAGAAATACCCTCAGTGCAAACCCCAGCAGCATCTTCAGGTGCTATGTTTACATCTGTAGGATGTAATGTAAGGAAAGGAAATAATCTGAATTTGTTGTCCTAAATCCTGCTGCCCTTTGTAAGAATAAAATCGTAATGATGCCTTGGGGTGACATATGTAGTGAAAGTCATTTTGTTGGGACAGAACTGGTTGTGCCCAAGTCCAAAACATTTACGTCCCCGGAATAGTCTTTTGCAGCATAAATAACACTTGCACATACAAGTAGATATTTGTATATGTAAATGACCTTTTAACAGATAAGCACTAGTATGACAGCACAAGCATAATTCATCTCTCTGTTCACAATTTAGGGTGCATTTTCATGTTGCCCTTAAGCTAGTGAATCTATCTATACTGCTTCGCTTCCATCCCCAGCTGTTGCATCCCTTCTGGCAGTATCAGCACTCATCTGGCCAAGCAGTACATCAGATTAGAGACTTGATTCAGTGGAAAAGTAAGACTGGCGAAAAAAGTACTTGCTCTCTAGACACATCAACCCTCTCATTCAGCTCACCACACAGCAGCATAATTGCTAGGCACAAAGGTGGGATCTCTTATGTTTGCAGGAATTTGGTCCCTGGAGAGAAGCTGCCAGCTCAGAGACCATCAGCTCCCCAGCAGGAGTGCAGGGGGAGGTGAGCGGAGAGAGGCTGAGCAGGTAGCACACTGCCAGATTGCAGGCTGGTGCTTGCTTGGGGCAGGGCTGAGCCCACAGCAAAGGTGCAGCTTTGAAGAAAAGAGATTTTTTTCCAGTGGATTCACTGGAAGTTGCTGGATTGGAAAAGTGGCACAATGGCATTTCTTAAACTTTTTTTCAATTTCATGGACCCCCTCCAAACCCAGAATAGTTAAGTTTGTGTTGTTCTAAAGAGTAGCCTCATTCTAACTTAGTGTAAAATTAGCTTTAGGGCATGGAAGCCCTTGGTCTGTTTTGCTGCACTATGAGGAAAAGATAGCAAGCAAGCGAGCGGCTGCAAGGCCCCCGGCAGGATGGGAACCCTCTGTGCGTGTCTGCATATGTGCAGCCTTACACCCACCCTTACAAATGAGCCTGCAAACCTCCCATTTGAAACTGTATGATACTGCTCTGGAACCATAATTTGAGCTTCACTGAATCTGAAAATTCCCAAATTATTATGCACTAATTATAAAGTATATTACCTGTCACGTTACTCAGTCAGCCAAGCCTAACATCTAACTTGAGCTACTGTATGAACCACATGTATAAGTGCTGAAGTTGTTTTTACATGCTCCTAGTGGGACATTAACATATCAGACTTCCACTACGTAGTTTGAACCTGCATAGAAGCCAATAATATAGAGGTTAAGTGGATGTCACTTTAAGAAATTTTTTTCTTCATAATATTTGCTTTATAGTAACTGCCTGTACTAGTGTGGACTTTTCTTATTACTCTATACTTAAATATAGTAGGAATAGACAAAAAAGCTTTGCTTGTTGAGGAACAGTTTCTTATTTTGCACTGTACATTTTAGTACATGCCTATGTAAAGTACTTTTGAAGTTTAAATCAAATACAGCAGTCTTCAGTTCCACTGCAAATATTTGGACACTGTAGAACAGCTGTGTGCTGTTAAAAAGCTGTGACAGTCTGCTTTGGTGGACAGTCAGATAATTCTTGAAGCTAAGTTAATGAGCTACATAGTGTTCTAGAAACCTTCCAGATCGAAAAATACCATGGCTAAGAGGAAAAAGAATGAGGGGTGGGGGGTGCATCTTTCTCAATAAGTAAATAATACATGCAACATTATCGCTAAGCTATTTAAGTGGCAATTTGATGATGGAAAGTTTTAGTCCAGATGTATTAAGGACAGATGATTTTTAAACTGCAGTGTAAGCCCATCTTGTTACATCCAAAGTCTTACCATAATAAGATGTAACTAACCAGTAACAGCTTGGTGAAAAGTTTTCACTGTAACTCCCTTTAAAATATAAACACAACAATCATGATAATTCTGTCCTTTAATGGAGACATCCAGACCCATCTAGTTTTCATGTAAGTCATTACAAAATTGTACATTCATTTTTAAATAACTTTAGAATGTTTGTGTTTCTACACTGCTCATTTCTAACCTCACATGACAGTATGTGCATGACTGTGATTGTTTTGTAGGGCTGTGATGAATGGTCTACATAAAGAGCTGTCCAAGTAAGATGCATTTACTGAAATTAGCACAGGGTAGGACTACACTGAACGCTATTGTAGCCCATCAGTTAAACACCACATCGGTGCTCTCTTCTGCTCACTTCACTTGATTTACACAGAAATCAGGCTGAAATTCTTGGCCTGTATCTGAAGGTACTCAATTGCCAGGACTCATAGCATCAATACTTTGCATGAGCCTCCACAGATACTACTCAAGAACTGTCCACCAGAAGGACAAGGAAACCCTTACCATAGGAGTAGGGGCCACAGGGGCAGAAGATGGAGCTTCCTTGGGAACCAGTTAGAAAGCTAAGAGCAACCTTTTGTAGAACCCACAGCCACCACATCCCATCTGCTTCCACCACTGTTGCAAGGCACATTTCTTCCATTTGTCTGTGGGCAATAAAAACATAGAACTAGTGACATTTACTTACTCATTCAATTGCATTATCTACTGGAAGAGAACCTTCTGCCACTCACACACATCTCACCCATTGAGAGGGAACACCAGCCAAGAGTGATCACCCTGCCCTGCATGGGAGGGTTAGGTGGTCCACCCTCAGCAGCGTGGTGGAGGAGCCCACCCAGACTGCAATTTTCCAGTTTTCTTCCACCGTGAGTGTTTGTGAAATTTTTCCCAACACAAAATTTCCACGCTCCCAGGATTTGACATCCCATGATCTGATTTCATACTCAGCCGATATAAATCTGCTCCACTGTTGCCTACAGCAAGTTGTGGAGCTTTGCATTTCTGTTATGTCCATCTCCTCACTCATCTTGTATCCTTCAGCAAGTGCCAGGGAGCAACAGGAGCAGAGTCACCTGACACAGGGGTACACATGGGCACAGAGGACCACCCCAGCACCAGCCATGCCCTTACCAAAGGGCACCATCCCACATGGCCTGAGCACAGCCAGCAGCCCCAGGCACAATGAGTGGACAAAGCAGGGTCATCAAGGGAACCCCATCAGGAGCAGCAGGAGGCAGGGCCACAACACAAGCCCAAGACCCACCCAGGAGAAAGAACCAGATGAAGGCCTCACCTGAGCTTAAATAGGGCCTGGCTGCTCAGGGTCATTAACGCCTGCTGCCCAGGTAGGGCTGGTCGGGGTCGTTAAGGTCTGCTGGGGCCCTCCCCGCTCTCACAACATGTTTCTCAGACTTTTTGCTATCCACAGATTTCCTTTGTGGACCAGAAATCTGAACACAATAATTTATAACAACATCAAAAAAAAAGAAACAAGAAAAAAAGATTTTTTTCTTTAGCGTTTCCAGCACTCTAATCCCCCATCACCACTAACGTGATTTGATTTCTCAGGTTTTTGATGCTCGTGTTCCCTCTGTGATCGCCACAATAACTGAGACCGTTTGTCCATGATAACAGACCAACTTTCCTTTGTGCTGGCTTTCCCTTGCCCAGGGGTGACAGCTTTCCCTGTAGTGCTTCCCTGACTACTTTGACTGTAGTGTTTTAGGCATTTTTTTTCTACCCCCTCAATGGCTCCCATTCTAAATTCATGGATAGTCCAAAATATCAGAAAGTGAGCAAGGTGAGATCTGTATCAGACCACAAAATATAAGGTATAGACACCTGAGGTTGTTGCTGTTGACAGTAGAAGCTATTCCCAGTTGTGGAGACCCCCTGTATCTCCCACACAACTTCCTTGCCAGAGCTCCTGCAGGGCGGCAGGACAGCTGGAAAAGCAGCTCGGACAGAAATGCACCGATGTGAGCTGAGCACGACACTGGAGAATGATACCCTCTGCTGCCTTGTCCAAGGAGCGCTCTCATGGATGGGCTGGCTTTCCCAGGCCAAGCGCCAATGTGTTGAAAGGGATGCTGCGTCCCTTGGGATTTCAGTTTCTCAAACCCAAATATGCATCCAGTGTATAAAGGAACTCAGGTTTTCTTGGAACATTTGCCATATTGTTCAGCCAGAGCTCAGCACGATGGGGTCCCAGCATTATGCACCTCATGACATTGCAAAAGCTGTAAATAGGAAAGTGATTATATTGCCAGATACCTGCTGATACAAGAGGAAAACACCAATATTGACCTTCTGAAATAATAAAACCACACTTAGGTCAGTGCCAGTAGATCTGCCTTAAGGTACTGTTATGCCAGAATGAGCAAGTGGTCAAAATAACATCAGCAAGGTAGCCAAGTCAAAGATAGCCTCAGAAGCATAAAATTACCACCTAGGAATAAGTAGGCTTTTTCCCCCCAAAGGTGAGTAGAGATATTTCAGAGGAAACAAAATTCCATTTGCCTCATAAAGTAAATTGAAAACTATTTCCAAAAACCAGAATAACTAAAAAGAGAGAATGTTCTGCTAGGAATTAAGTGCCTTTGCCAAATGCACCAATGCATTTGGTGCTGCAAATATTAAATTTTTTTCCTGCGATAAATTTTCAGTTCATAGTATTGGAAAAAGGCATGATCTAATAATCTGAAAGCTACCAAGAATGCCTTCACGTGATCTACCAAAAGGCTTTGGAAGAAACAGTACACTATAACCAGGGATTACAGAGTTCATCATGCAAAAGCATTTCTCTTTAATTCTGCATCTATATGTAAATTTGGGATAGGATCCCATACCTCATGGAGGTGTTGTCATGAAGATTAATTAGCTAGGTTTGTGTTCCACAAGGCAAAGTGCCAAATCTTTAGAGGCTTAAATATCTTTTTAAAATCTGAATTTTAAGGGCCTGCTTGCACCGAGTTTGTTGCAGGATCCGGGCCATAATCTGCAATGTACTTTCAAGCTTAAAAGTGCACAAAGTTGTTAAGCATTATTATATATTTTTGGCCAGTCATATCCTCCCTGGTTTAATCTTTTTAAGTCTCCCCAGAGGTTATTGATTTAAACATGCTTTTACTTTCTTTTTGCTGGTTTTGGAGAATGTATATTGTTCAGCCTGCAGCTGAGTTTAAAGTGCTTGTCTGGCCATCCAGGTGCCTCTCACTTGAGAGCTCTGGGAAAGAGCATCAAATGTTCCACTGAGATTTTAGCACTTTTTCTTTCTTAACTTAAATCACTAACTTAAATGCTGTCACTGTAGTGATGAAAGGCTAGTGGTGGTAAAATGTTCTTGGCTACAGCCATCCCTGTCTTCATCACAACGATAATTCTGCAGACTTGACCGAGATGCTCTCAAACCAGCTAATGGATATAGTGAGTTTGGTAACATCTATTATCGTGTGACAGATACTGTGCTTTGACAGTCCTTCACCACACTGACTGTTTGCCCTTAGCAGGACAACACCTAATGAGTAGTATCTCCCAATTAATGGTTTCCTAATCTGTCTCTGTCATGGTAAACAAGTAATTCCTGGTTAGAAACCACATGGAAAAATGTAAGCATTAGGGCAATTGCTGCTATTAGCTATTACTGTCTCATTAATCATCTGCAATGTACAGCAGAGGACCAAGTGAACTGCTTGTAATGATGATCTCTTGGAAAGGAAAACAGAAATACTCTGTTATTTCCAAAAGCGTGACTTGAAGTAATTTACTGCACCTCACTCCAAATGTGAGTCAGGCTGTATTTATTTCTTGTCTTGTGCATCTGCGCTAACTACCTTGAGACAGCGGTATAAAAATGGCTTGCTGTAACTCGCTTCTTGAAAATTTATTTTGCTCCTTCTTAAAATCTTGGCCTGCTTGACCTCAGCGGCCTTCACCAGTTTGAAAATGCAAGTTATAATCCTCTGTAGGGGTTTAGCCAGGTGTCTATTACAGCATGTAATCTGTGATACAGCTTCCTATATTCATGCTGCAGAAGGGTTAAGCCCCTGTCTTTGTTCCTGCGTAAAAAAGTCCATGAGGTGTTAGTGTGGACAGGAAGCAGATTGAAAGAAGCAACATCTTCAATCAAGCCCTAAGCCTGTGTGGCTGCCCCTCAGAGAGACAGGCAGCTTCACCTGAGCAGCAGCGCTCGGACTTTAACCCTCAAACAGCAACTGCCGCACCGCTGCCGGCTCCCCTGCGGGCGTTCAAAGGTCGTACTACTGCTAGAACTCTGTTTTTAACCAAAATCCTCACTCTAGGGTCACTGTCCCGTCCATCACCGAGTTGTTCCTGAACAGGCACTTGGTAAGACATGCTTCTGCCCAGAGGGGGCAAGGCCAGCCCCAGTGCCCTGTCCCAGGCAGGGACACTTGCAGAGCACCTCAGACACCAGTATAAAAGTTCAAGCTGGCTGGCACAAACAGACATCACTGTGTGCTAAAACTAAATCCAGCTAATTGAGGGGAAACCCTACTGGGACCAGTCAGCCCTAGTCAGCAGCTTCTCAGGTAACTGCTTTTTCCAGCTGGGGCTGAGCATGATCAAACCTTGTGATACAGTCACAGGCCTTCACCATGCCTGCAAAACGAGCACCTTTTCCTAAAGCCAAAACTTTTAGACTATTACCAGTAGTTCTGGTAATATTTTGAATTCCATGAGCAGCCTAAAACAAAATAAATAGCAACTTAATTAGCCTGCCTGCAAGGAGCTATTTAATATCCATCTCCAATTACTGTACAGGAAAATAGTGGGTTTCTTTTAGATGGTCATGGTGTTGGGAAAGCCTCAGCTACCTTTTACTCTAATTGGCAGTAAAATGTTTAGAAGTATTTATTAGTGTTTAATTATTTAGAAATCTCCTAATGGTTTAAATATTGTTTTGAAAAGTTATAAATATTTTCCACCTTGTCCAGCTGAAAAGCTGCTGCTTGGAAGGCTTAAATGAAGATCTGTTTATGGCTGCCTGCTGGTCACAAAACTACTTACAGATGCTAATGCTTCAGTCCTTTAGATGTCCCCAACACAGAATGGGCTTAGTTTTCACAAACTGGGGAAAGTTTCTCTTTGTTGTATTCATTTCACTGAGGCAGAGGTCTTAAAGAGGATTGTCACAGAGATCAAGACATTAAAATATGTAACTAATCCCAGTTAAATTAATTGTTTTCATGCAGAAGTGTATTAAGGGATGTTCATGTAGGGTAAGACCCCTTTACACTGTTTTGGTAATGTAAATATGACTTAACATGCAAATTACATTTAAGGTGAATTAAAAGCAGTTTAAAGCCAAGTTGCTGGTAGAGAAAATAGGGATCTGACTCCAAGCCTCTGAAGCAATAGTCACGTTAAATATTTCAAAATTACATCAGTGACTGCTGTGCCAGTAGGCAGAGGGGAACTTACCTAAACTCATCATTTCTCTCCCCCTCCCTGTGTTACAATTCAGGACATTTATTTTATCGGCTTATATCAGCTTAGCTTTTTTTTCTCCTTATTTCCTCTCCAGAATACTGAACTCCACACAGGTTATTTTGGTGTCATCAAATCATACGCCTCTTAAAAGAGAAGTGCATGCTATAAAATTAAAAGAATAATCCAATTTATTGGGGAGGATATTCTGAAGCTTTTTATTAGGATTCTCATTTGCAGTGATGTCCTTACCCCAGGGTTTCAGTGGCAGGTTGTGCCACTGTCATTACAGCTGGTAAGAGTTTCAGGTGCAGGACAGCACTGTGATTCTGACCCATTTCTCACTATACTCTGCCATTAATTAGAATAGTCTCATCTTTCATGGAAAGCTTTGTGCCCACAGAGGTGTAGACTACCATTCAGTAGCAAGCTAGGGCTGATTTTTAGCATTCACTGCACCATTCTTTTAGGTACCTTATTGTTACCAGCTCTTGTACTGCATTCTCACCAGCTTGTATTTTGTTAGAGGCCCGTCTCCCAGCATTCTCTGATTATTTCGGCACCTCAGCTTTTGCTATAAAGGAAAAGGGGAAGGAAAAAAGGAGCAAAAGAAATCAACTCTTACATACAGAAAGAAACAATACATCCCACACAATCTGTGTTACCTGCTGGAAGTCATAAAACATGCCCGCTCCAGCATCCAGGGACTAGCGGATCAGGGCGGCTTTAGTTTTTAACATGAAGAATCACAAGAGACTCAGTGCTTGCTTGTGGAGCAGGAAACCAAAGTCATCCCTCAGCAGTGCTTAATGCACCTGTCTGGCTACCCAGGAGCATTTATTTGCTGGGTTTCAATATCCATGACCTCCCAGTGAAGTTGCTTTTACCAAAGCGATGACAGAAGCATATACATTATAGGTATGCAGGCAGCTTCATGGTGACAGGTACAGAAGTGACCAGATTTTTCTCATAAACCTCAGAAAGGTGTGATTTATGCAACTCTGAGCATTTTCTGCAAAACTGATATTTACATATAGTTAAAGAGTCTGGAACCTTACAGCTTTCACAATATGTGTATTTTTCCTAAGGAAAAGAAAAGACCTAACTAAGTTAGCAAATTCTGGCATCTGTGTCTGATATATTAAATGGAGCTTAAATAATAAAAAATTTGATGTTTTTCTCTGTTCTGCTTGAAACTTATTTTTGATTTTCACTGTTTTATTCAAAAGGAAGGCATAGAAATAGTAACTGTGAGCTTGAAATCAGAGCTGTAACAGGCACTTATTATAGACAACATTTTGCAGAGTATTTCCAGTTACAGCTGCATGCTTTGAAGCTGTCAGTGTAACAAGCAGTGTGCTGCTTTTCAAATAACCCTTTTTGTTGTCTTGTAGTTTTTTCCTAACTTTGAGTCCCAGTGAATTGTTGTCAGTTTTAGCATTCAGCTGTATTAATGGGAAAGAGAGAGACAAAGAAAAGGGTATTTCCCTGCCCAGGTAAGAGTAATTTGCCAGTGGGGAGGTCAAAATGAGTGCAGAAGTCCTTTTACTTGTGTTTTGTGGGAATATGTCAAGGAGCAGAGCAGTGGCCAAGGTAGCGACTCATGTTTGAAACCCATTTCCCACACTGGATGGCGTTGAATCACTTCATTGCCCTGAGGCTTTGAGATGGAGAGAAGCATAACTGTAATTATAAGAAAAGAAAAAGTTGATTACCATGTCAGAGCTTGTTCTGTTTTCAGGGTAGGTGAGGAGAACTCCGATTAATGACAATAACAGCTGCACTTATGCCTCTGTCAAGCACTGCGAGGTATAGGCATGCGCGTCTTTTTCCGCAGCAGTGCTGACCATCAGTGAAAAGAGGGATGGCCTCTTCCACAATCCATATGTAAGACGGAGGGAAGGATACGGAGCAGCAGTTGCTCTCTGGAACAAATGCAGAATGAACAAGTAACAAAATGTTAATGTACTGTCGAAAGCTGAAATTAGATAGACATGATTCAGTGCAGCCTACGGGGTCTGATATCTTGGCAACTGCTGCAAGATATCCCCAATCTGCAGACAAAATAGCCTTTGTGAAGAAGCAGAAGATTGTAGTGTGCAAGTTAATGCATCAAAAGGCCAGGAAGAGAATAATTCGCTTTCACCTTGCTACAGAGGACAAGCAGCAGTAAAAGCTGTACACTGTTGGCGAGCTTTTTTTGTTGCTGTTTTTAACTCAACCCCCAGTTCAGAGCTCCAGCCACCTTGGCAGCATTCCAGCTGGAGCTGCTGACATCTCCCACCTAATCAAGTGCTGGATTATCTTGTCCTGATAAATTGGAGCCGGTGCCTTGTGAAAAGTCTTTCCTGAAGTACTTCCTTACCCTGTAATAAGATGGCAGATGTCTGACTCAAGCCCCAGAGCTGGCAGAGCACTTTTTCTAATGGCTTTTGGTGGCGAGTGTAAATGTTTTAAGGCAAGCTGGTGCTAAGCTGGGAGCAGAGTTAAGCATGATAAATTTCACACCCAGGTGAAAGGAAACTTGAAGGTGTACTGGGTACTGGTTCATACTGAGTACATACGTGCTGCACTGCTGACCTCAAACCACTTGCCCTAAAAATTACTTCTTTTGTGAGTGGAGCTCTTGAGGAACATACTTGTTTTAAATAGAAATTCTCTTCGGCTGCTGCATCTTTCTAGGAAGAGTTGGAGTTACTGAGCTATTAAGACTTGCTTACTGTTCTCAGTCTTCTGTGACCCTATTGCTGGTCTGAGTCCTTCAGGGTAAATAAACTCTTTTCTTTCTCTAGAACATACTAAGACAAATGTTTATGTTACAGAAGCCAGAGTGCTGTATATATGTGTGTGTGTGTGTGTGTATTTACTTTAACAGGTAAAATGGCCAAGATAAATCTTGCTAAGATAAAGGTATTCTTTGACAGCATTTGTTTTTTCTTCCTTGATTTCGCTCCTGGAGAAAAAGCAGCAGTTCTCATGTGCCAGACAAGAAACATCTTTATGTGTCACAGTTACCTATACTGTGCCTCTTGTAATGCTGCTTTGCTCTTTTCCAGGGGAATCCCTACATGTGCAATAATGAATGTGATGCAAGTACCCAAGAACTGGCTCATCCTCCGGAACTGATGTTTGATCTCGAAGGAAGACATCCCTCCACATTTTGGCAGTCTACAACTTGGAAGGATTATCCAAAGCCTCTTCATGTTAATATTACGCTCTCCTGGAACAAAACTATTGAGCTTACAGATAACATAGTTATCACTTTTGAATCTGGCCGTCCAGACCAAATGATCCTGGAGAAATCGCTCGACTATGGACGAACATGGCAGCCCTACCAATACTATGCCACGGACTGCTTAGATGCTTTCCACATGGATCCAAAATCAGTGAGGGATTTATCACAGCACACAGTCCTAGAAATCATTTGCACAGAGGAATACTCTACTGGATACATGACAAATAGTAAAATAATCCACTTTGAAATCAAAGATAGATTTGCTTTTTTTGCTGGACCTCGGCTTCATAACATGGCTTCTCTTTATGGCCAGCTTGACACAACCAAGAAGTTAAGAGATTTCTTTACCATCACGGATCTGAGGATAAGACTGCTTAGGCCAGGAACTGGAGAAATATATGTAGATGAGCAACACCTGGCACGCTACTTTTATGCAATTTCAGACATAAGGGTATACGGAAGGTAAGAGAATATGTACCTTTAGAAACAGGCATGTGTGTTGATTTTAGAGGTTAGTCAAAACTGTTTATTTCCCCAAACATGATGACGTTTTCTGCTGAGACATGTTCATTGGAAATCTGGCTGAGTTGAAGTCATACTGGTCATACTGTTTCTGGTCATACTAGAAGTTTCTGTCTCAGCGGCACAAAGTTCCAGGTGTTCGCTGTCACTAGCCTGGGATCTTGACTCTAGGTCTCACGAGCAGGATAGTATTAACAGTTTCTTACATTGGCTCAGGAATTTAACCTGTCATTAGGACACTTTCTGCTTTTATATAGCTGGAGCCTGAGCTGATGGCAGTTAACTAAAAAGAGAGATTCTGTTTTATCATTTGACTTTTTCAGGCCTTTAATGTAAGCTGTGATTGATATAGAAGCCCTTGCGCGGACGCTTCCTACTAGGTCTGGCTATGAGCTGCCTGTGAACAAGGAAGGCGGCAGAGATTAGAGTTCATTCCTTGTACTTTAATTAGCTCTGAAATGCAGTGAAGCTGAAGTAAAATGGAAAAAAACAAGTGTTGTAGAGAGACTGATCTGAATATAACAAAGATGATTACTCAGCTGTGTTCAAGACAAATAGTCCCTCTAGGGCAAGCAGTGGCTGGAATCAGGTGCCGTAGTCCCAGAAATAATAACTGTGCAATGACATTCCTATCGGGAAATTTTCTTCCCAGCTCAAACTAGCAATTGACTGATGACCTCAGGCAGGAGGGCAATACCCTTTACATGTGTCTTGGATGCCAATTTGTTAAGAAATAAATGGGACCTCCTCTATTAGCAATTCACTCACCTCTCTAACGTGCCTTTTCCTTCTCCTCTGTTTCTTCTATAGAGAGTTCATATCTTCCTTTTTAAAAAAAAACGACTTTTGTTCTGTTTTGTTTTTGTTTAAGAGAAGTGAAGTATCAAAATGAACAGAAAAAGCTAATGTATCATGGAAGGCCAGGGCATTTTTTGCAGACACAGGAGTGAGTGAAAAAAAAAAAAAATAGAGACAGTGATTCTATAAAACATTGGTGACTATATTTTTATTACTCCTGTAGTGAGTTTGCTATTTTCTACCTCTTTTATATAAGCTTTCAATGTTGATAAGCATTTCCGTATTGCAAAAATCAATACCTAAAATCAAAATAGAATCAAATTACTGTGATGTAATCTATTGAAAAATACTCCTCTAACTTTATGTAAAGTATGAATTGATGCCACATACAAATTTGAATGCATAAATGCTTTTGCAGCGCCAATGTATTTTTATATGACATCACAATACATTCTTAGGACCATAGGTTTAGCATATAGTTACAGTCTTCTGTGTCCACACCAAATACATACACATACATACAGAATCACTAATTTAATGTGTGAAAGTATAAGATAAGCATTGCTGTTTTAAGAATTCTTACTGTAACTCTCATTAGTTACATTGTAAATTGTTTTTCAGACCTCTCTTGGGAGGGCTAAGTGGATCATGGACAGCTTAAGATACTGTTTGAAATCATTTGGTAAAATTAGCCTCAGTATATAAAAAAATTACACATATGTTCTATTTAATGTGTATCCTTTCTCCATTGGGCTCCACATATGTCGGCTCTACAAAGGCATCATATCAAAGCTCAGGATTTGAAGGTCTTTACTCTTTAAGGAAAATCTGCTCCCCATCTGAAAACCCATTTGGAGCTTAGCCTGACTTCAATTAGACTATCAGTACTTTATCAAAGAAAGCATCTGAAGGATTAAAAAAAAAGAGTGCATTGCATGCAAATTAGAAACAGAAACCTTTCAAGCACATCTGGGGCACGGCAATCTTGTGAAAAATTATCTATAGAAATGAAGCGTGACTGTATGGAGAACTTATCTGATGCTAATGCTTGTTGTCTAAATGCTGTAATAATTGGACACATGCTTTTATAGAAATATCTGATGTGTAATAGTATCTCAGTAGATTCATGTGAATTCTTATCACTCTTCTGCTAATGAGAAGAACAGCTCTTTAGGGATTTGGTGGCCTTTCCTTCAATATGTAGTGAGCCCTTCTTGTTAAAGACTTTATGGGCTTGCTTACTGCTAAGTAGCTGTAGTACATGGCCCCTGATTATTTAGTTGCACCAAAGATAACTTGCAATAGGCTCACTGTCACTCGGTTTTAGGTGGTTTTGGTCTCCTACCAGAAACTTTACAGGGCCCCCCCAAAGAGTCTCCAAATCAGCATTATAGTCTTGTGCCCTGGCATGCCCTGAGCATGGGAACACGATGGAGGGGAGCAAGGGTTACCAGGGGGTTTGTGCCACTGTTTCTGATTCAGCTGAGCTTTCCAGCCCTTGCACTTTAATTTAGGATGTGAACTGGAAATTAAGTTACTTTTTTTTTTTCTTGCTACAATGTTTCATATTCCTCGGTATTCATATAGGTGTAGTAAAGCCAAACTAGGCTGTTCCAGGACAGGACACAAAGGGACCTTACCAAGGAGCTTGACACGTGGTGGATGAATGATGCTAGCAGACACATTTTAAAGCTAGTCCTTTTACTGAAAAAAAATAACCTGTAGGTTAAATATAATTAAAATCACCAAAGCTCATAATAGCGTATTTCTAAAGGCAGCACAAAATGTAATTTGTTTCACACCGTATTTTAAGGATCAATGACAGTGAAAAGCATCTATCTTAAAGCCACCATATTTAATATACAAGATGCTGGGGTGGTTAATACTTCACAATGAATTGTAGATAGGAGATTTGCCCACTTAATATAGGGTTTGTTTTGTCATTGCTTTGCGTTTTGGTGTGAAATAAACCTGATGTATGTTGCATTAGAGATGAAAGCCTGTGTACTCTTAATGAATGCCTTACCTCCTCTGTTACCACCTGTTTATTCATCCTCAATTTACCACTTCCATTGTGTATTTATTAAGATGATGAAAAAAGGAAACATGGCTGTTAGCAATTTCAGCAACCCCATTGCGCTCACATTATTCAAGAAGCCTAATAATCCACATGAACTAATTCTGACTTACTGATGGTCTGCTTCACTAAATCAGGGTGATTTTTTTCTAGTGAATAATGGACGATGCAGTGTGCCAGTACCTTAATTAAAGAGAGCCTCTCTTAGTCTTGATCTCATTTTAATTTACAGGGTAATACTACAATAATATCACTAATGGAAGGTACATTAAAGAGCATCAAGTAGCATTAACTGTATTAAATTATGGCACTTGTGTTAATTAACTGTTGAAGCAAGATGGTCCTAACAGCTAGAAAGGTCAACTAACACATAAATAAAGTCTTCTGGGATGGGAAACTAAGAGAGAGCAGACATTTTTCCCATCATCTGGCCTTGCTGCAGAGAATCAGAGGGTGTCCTGTGTGCTAACCTCAGGAAGGTTTCTCTCACTTCGCTGCCTGCAGAGGTGGCCTGGACTGTCTGCAGGCTCTGTCTGCCTTCAGTTCCATGTGAAGGACAGTCCTGGCAGTAAGGTGTGAGGTACAGCTCCCTTTGTTAACATTTTTTTTTTGTAAGAGATGTTCACTAAAATGCTGATAACAATTCCTTTGAAGTCAAGGAAAAGGTTCCTAGCAGATTTTGGATCAGGCTGCTAAAGGTTTATCCACATTCATTCCGAAGTATTTTTGCTTTAACTGTTATATTGTCAGTGCCCTGTACATTTATACACTGTAAATTAACTGTAATTCGGGGTGCTAGTAAAAAAACATTGCTCCAGTCAGTGACAGAAGGACTAGCTGGCTAAAACAAAGAATCTTACTGCTTTTGGGTGATTAGGTTTTGATCTAAGAGCCACCAGTTTCCTTCTGACACCAGAATACCCAGCCTCTGTACAATGTTATTAAGCCCTTTGGAATTTATTTTTATACTCTTCTCGCCTTGAAGCTTCTGTATTTAAGCGCCAGGGTTTTCTGACCCTGTCTCAGCTACGGTTGCAATTCCAGCAGCAATAGAAACCTCTAACTCCCAGTACACAAGTGAAAAGTATCCTCAGTTTTAACAGTTTCTTGCTCTCACATTATCTCTTCTGAATTTAAATCCATCTCAGAATCTGAATAAATTACCGTGAAGGAAAGCACATTTGCTACCTAGGGGGTTGGGGCTTTTCTGTGTTTTTAGTCAGCCTTCCCCCCACTTGCCAGCTGTGACTCTGAACCACTCAGTATTGCTGCGCTGGATTTGGGGTGGGTGAGTGCCCTTCCTCTCCAAAAGAGCTGATCTGCCGCCCCGAGTCGGGAGTTCGCACTGCAGCCTTCAACCGACGGCCACCGTGAAGGCTGGGTTATACTGGGTTTCATCCTCTGGCTTATTCTATGAATGGGTTAATTGGATTAAATCTGTGTGTTACTCTGGCACGTACAAGCAGAATTTTGCCTTAGGAAAGTGGTAATATATAGAAGGGCTTTAGATTTATTTATTAAAAGAAAATGTTTTCATTAATGTTCAGCTCAGAACCAGACCATCAATATGAAGACATGTACGCTTCAAGCTTTTAAGGAGGCAACTGAATACCATTCTTATTTCTAGTATTTATTTACCATACTTGAATACTCTTTGTTTTACGAGAACACTTGCATAAGCAGCTTGTTCTCCTTTGAGATTTTCAGTAGTATTTGGAGGGAATCTAGCAGTTTCTCCAATTAAGTTATGAACTCATTAGAGAACAGGAAAGAAAAAGAAATGTATGTATTTAAGAGCATGTCAATTTATCTTGAACTCCCAAGTGCAATTAGCTTTCTAAATTTATCTACTGTAATATGTCATTAAGGAAAATGGTCCTTCATTTTCTGTAAACAGATCTAGGATCATCAGGAATTGAAATAATTAAATGGTCACTGTGTTTATTCACACATGAGCAGTCTCCAATGATTAACTCAGTACAGGTGTCCGGGGTGGGTTTTACTCCTGCCCATGTTGAAATGATACTGGTTTCCACCCTCCATCCTGGTGACACAAGTCCTGTCCATCAGCTCAGAGTGGTCTTGGTCCTGTAGTGGCTGGAAGGGGAGCAGAGCAGCAGAGTCTGGGCGACTGACTAGGTCTCCAGTTCTGCTATACGCTTTTGAAACTAGTGGGTTTAAATCACCAGGTTTCACTCACCACCTTTGCTCATTAGCATTTGATCATCTTTTCTTGGCCTCTTTTGCAAGATGTCAAGTATTTCCATACTGATCTCCCCCATCTGTCTTTCAAGGAAGCTCAGTATCGTGCAGGATCAGGGTGTTTGAGGAAAGGCACCAAGCCTTTTTGTAGTATAATTCATTTTGCCATTGAACATTAAAGGAGTAGAGATGAAACTGCTGATGAAAGAAATGAGAATTTTTCTTTCTGTATTGCTTTGTATGCTGAAAAGCTATCCAAAGAGCCTTTCTGAATAAATTCAGTGATTCCAATATCTTGCAGAAACTTTCTTTCCTTTAAGCTTTTCATTTCAAAAGAGTTCAATTTAATGCAAACACTGAAATAAGCTTAAGGATCTCCTGGATCACATATACAAATGATTCCTGGCACAGGGATGTCCTTCAGGTTAAAGTTAAAGCTAGAGTGGTACAACATATTATCGTGTTAAAAGTTTAAAAATTTTCAACTATTTCACAAGTAACAGGAACTACCAACTTGTAGGTGGGTTTTTTCTTTTGTTTTTTAATTTAACATTCTGATCCCTTCCATGGGTACCAGCATGGTGAGATTTCCTGCCGTTAGTTTTGTCCATTTCAGTACTTAATTACATATGCTTAGGAGCTGATTTTTCCTGGATACTCCTCATCATGTGAAGTACTGCAGAAGGTAGTAGTTGAACCCAGAATATCCATGTGCTTTCTCTTGACAGAAGTGATGGTTCTCTCTGTTAATCTTTTTTGTAAGTTGTAATAAATGAGCCATCATTCTGCTGTGATTTAGGCAAATATTTGAAACTAAGACAGTTAACTTCGCCGCCTTTTCTCTTATTTGTGTAGTACAGTGCCGTAGTAAATGCTATGTGTCCGTGCCTATACGTTATGAGAAGTTAAGTACTGAAATGACATCAGACCTGACACTAGTTTCAGATGTCATCCTGTAAATTTGGAGTAATTTCAGTGAAGTTACCTGTATTAAATCAGTGAATTTCAAATGCCTTCACGTAGGAGTAGTGAGGGAAAACAAGTGATGGAGAAGAAGGGAGAACAGAAGGAAGGAAAGAAAGAAAGGAAGGAGGGAGGACAGAAGTAAGGAGGCTGTCCCAGCCTCTGTTTAAAAGAAATGAGTAAAACCCACACCTCTCAGTCTTTTCATCCTCTCTCATCTTTGTGTAATAAGGCTGATGTAAAGCAGGACAGTTCTAAGTCCAGTGGTACAGTCACACAGAGACACCTATTCAGAAAATTGGAAAGTGAATTAGTAAAGGTCAAGGTCTAATAGAATCATTACGTGGGGTCTATGAGAACCCTTCCTCTCCTTCACTCTTGAGTCCATCTCTGGAATTAATGGGCCACAGCAGTACCAGTGACTCCTGCACAGAGGGAAGGATCATGGTCCCTACTTGATCACAGCAGGCTGTAAAACACAGGTGAAACATCTTGTTAATTGGGCTGAACAACAGGGTGAGTTTTCAACACTGCTGTAATTCTGTTTTCATAGAATATCATCTTGTTCATGGAAAAGCAAGAAAAGAGCTACAGAAAGAAACAGCAGTGCTGTGAATTTAGCAGGCAGCAATATGGCCAGGGAAAAGGAGATGAGGGGTTATGCTGCAGGTAGCATTCCCAAGACAAAGTCTGGCTGCTGACGCATTCAGGAAAGCATAATGTTAGCTGCAGCCCTTTGCAGGAGAATGAGCTGTGTCCTGATTAAATTCGTGGGACATGGTAGAAACGAAAAGATGCTGAATGGCAGGAGGCATCCTAATGGCATTAGGAGGGAGCAGGAAGTGAAGAACTTCTTGACATACTACCACTCCTGTATGAGACCACCTTTAATTTTTGCACCACACCAAGTCCTTGAAGCCTTAGAGTCTGTCTGTGAACAGCATCTGGTTGCTCACACAATAGTTCATCCAGACTTGCAAGCAGGTAGCAATTAAAAAAAAGGAATGATTGGTATGACTTTTATGCTGGAAATGCTGCCATACTCTGGAGTAACATAGCTGTACTTCGCTGATGATTATTTTGACATTTCTAGGGTGATGACCATTGGTTTAAAATAAGCCTAAAAAACAAAGAAAAACATTTCAGGAAAAGGCTAATAAACCATAGCTTCATACTGTGGGTTAAGGCCGATCAGGCCTTGGGACATACTATGGATAATGCAATACATATTGTACACATACATGCCCATATCCCAGTGCTGGAAGGCAGTTCTCTCAAATTATGCTCTCTCTTTGAACCCTTGAGTCTATCCTCTGACTTTGATATTTGTGCAGATGTCAATAGTTGTCTGCTTCTTCCTTGTAAACTCCCTGGAAGACCTTGTGATTCTTTTCATTTTCACCCTTAAATCCATTTCTGTCTTTATGGGAGCTATGCAGAGTGTCTTTCCTCTCTCCCATGCAGTATCCCCACTTCCATCCTCTCTAGATGTGTGTTGGCCTGTAGTATGAGCCAGTATCTGATATATTAAGATTTATAAAGTACTTTGAAATACACTTAGGAAAGATTGTTAGAAAAGCACAATGGATTGTTATAATCTGTCCTCCCTGCACCATCACTCATAAACCAGGCATGTAACGGGAGTACTAGTACAAATGTTAATGATGGCAATGCTGTCCCAATGACAGAGGGACATGGTGGTTCACACTTAACTGCCATCAGTATTTCTGTTACGCTGCACATTAAACCTGTTAGCAACCAAAAAGATAAAATTTGATTACAATAACGATATATACATTGAGATATGCATCGTCACACTCAACTAATTAGTCGCCATTGACTGTTTTTGCTTTGCTCAGTGACATGTGGTATATAAATCATTACAATATGTTAAATGCAAATGGTTGGTAATAGGGTAACCATCTGCTCACTCTTGGAAAGTTAGCAGAGGAACATAGTAAGCTGTACTTCTAATAACGATGCTAAAGTCACATCCCTGAAATACCAAATATCTAAAAACAGCTGCCTCCACTAATGCCAACATTACTAATACGTCTCTTACCCTTTTCATTTTCAGAAGTAAACCACATATTGTAAGAGGTAATTTTGTTTTTCGGCATGAACTTGACTTCAAGGCTAGAGTCTGTAACAGCAATGTGAACCACCGTATCTCAGAGCCTGATCTTTTTCTTAGATTGTGTTGAGCGCTTTTGAACAGCCAATAAATAATCAGGCTGCCCACTCTTCTCGGGACATCTTTTTGTCCACAAATATAATTAAATGTTCTTCTTCCCCTAGCCCCTGCTGCCAGGCTCTTTTTCAGGGATGACATTATTTTGTAAGTGATAGATAGTTGGCACATTGCTGTCTGGTAATGTATTACGCTAGAGACCATCAAACGGTGCCTTCCATCTAATCACCTACCGTGCCCTATGAGTGTTAAAGATCACCACTGCAAAGAGGGTTCAGTTATGTTGCACAGACATGTATTATCAGGGGCTGTCACATACCTTCGTAATGAGCATTTCTGGATACCCAAGTGACAAAGTAATGCATGGGAAAATTAGTGGGACAAGAGTGAAGGACTGCCTGCCAAAGTTGAGGCTGTGCCTTCAAGCTAGAGCAGCTCCTTCTCTCCTTACCCATTCAGTCATCTGCTGGTCAGGGTCACTATCACAGCCTTGACATGCTGGCTTCTGCATCAGTAATATATTGCATTATCGCCTATCAGAGAGATTAATATGTTCCCATACTGAATTCCCAAAACATGGCTCTCAGCATTAAAGAAGCTGAGGAATTAATTCAGCTCCCACTGTCTGAATGGAAGTTTGTGATTTCATCAAAGTCAGATGCTAGTGCTCTGTGGCTTTCTTAAGCCACGTTGGGAGGGAGGGGTTGGTGTTTGTTTGGGGGGTTACATCTGGCGTGGCGGTGTCTGATTTAAGATCATGCTTGCAGGGAAGCACCTGCAGGGGAAGAGGCTGCAGGAGAGCTCGTTAGCCTGGCGGCTTCTCAGCCCCAGGATGAATTACAGAAGATGCTTGCTCTACAGGGTCTCAGAAACCTGCAGCTTTGTGTAGGTACACTGTCCTGCAAAGCTTTCCAAGTTTAAAAAAATGTTACAGGGAGACATTTTTGTGCTAACACATCATCCTTTGTTGCCTTGCAAGAAAAGAAGTGCAAGCTGAAGGCTCCACACATTTGGTGACTCCATTTTGATTCACAGCGAACACTTGCCTGTTTCAAAATGGGGTGTCTGCACTTTAAAGTTATCTGGAGCATTTATAGACAAAGCTGCTGTGATGAGCAGCACTTTATAATACCTCAAAGGCATGGTGCCAGAGCTGGGAATTTGATAAGCCGGGGTCCTGAATTGGATTCCAGCAATGGTCACAAGTTTTAGGAAGCTCTCATTTGAAATTGCAAGCAGGGAAAAAACAGGATTCTTTCTCTTTAATTGCATTAGTTTTATTGAACTGAAGCATTGCTTCAGTTCCCAGAACACTTTATATGTATTTTAATGCAAGTTACCAGAGACAGAATGGTTGCAGGACCATTTATTGTTTCTGACTTTTATATTTGGTAAAACTGATTTTACTCATTTTCCCATTTAACTCTCTTGTGCATTAAGAATCTTTAGACTTTAGGATGGTGTTTACTGAAGTAGTCATAAACATAGTAATTTTAACTTCTTTGATTTGGTAATGCTTCTATAGTGCTTTTGTTTAGGCTTGTTCAGAAAAGCTAGGCCAAGCCATGTGAACAGGAACTGGAGTCCAGGAACCCCTGGTAGCCTTTTGTGCAGGAGAGGGAACATGAAATTCATTCCCTCAGTAGCTGATCCTTTATGTTTTATTTGATGTATGCTGCTAGCATTCACTGCGACACAAATGTCCTGGCCATTGGATGCTTCCCATATGTTGTTTTGTGGGGAGGGTCACTCGAAAGGTTTGGGGTTTTTTAACTATACTTACCTTGGATGTATTTTTATAGCCTTATCACATTTTAATTGGCTCTAGATCTTCTCATTGTATTTGTTATACTGTGGGACGCTTCTTCCTTTACTTAGAGCTTACATTTTGCCATGTAAGCACAACCAGGAATTGACTTGGAAAAAAAACTTTTCAAAAAATTACCATTCCTGTACCCCATTTAGAGCACAGCAAGTCCCATGACCTTCTGCACCGTCAGGGGAGCAAAGCCAGTGGGATCAGGGTACAGCAATGGCATTTGGGACAGGGGACAGAGCTGCAATATGAGAAGGTGTCTGGTTTGTCAGTGACCCACTTTGGGAAATCCTCCCTCCCTCCTCCCACACCATGCGTACCTCCAGCTGCTCATTTCTCACTGTCTTCGCTTCTCTTATGGTGATCATCACTCCTTCAGTTGTATTGCAGGGGGAGTCGCTGCCCATGTGGCTCAAAGAAGGAATGAAAACCTTCAGCAGGAACATCTCAATTTATAATGAAAAAGTGAATCTATTATTCTTTGTCAATGCAAAAAATTGCTTATCATTTAACAAGCTTCGTTAAAGATACTGTGCTTATGGAACCATGCCTCCCTTCCTTCCTTTGAATGCCCCTGAAATAATTCTTTCAGCAGGACAGCAGAACAGCAAGGAGCCAGTTACATTTTTAATCACTTGTATCCCATAGGAATTGCAGTCTGCCAGCAAGGGCAGCTCCTTCCCCTCTGCAGCACAGGAGAATTAAAAGATGGGAAGCTATGGTTCCAGAATGGTGTGTTACAGTTATTAATGAGCTAAAGATCAAACAATCTGAATGTCATTAAGTGCTAATATTCTGCTACTGAAAATATTCAATCCAATCCACAAGCTAGATCTGGAAAAAAAAAGAAGGGGGGGTGGGGGGTGTCATCCCCCTTTTTCCATTTTCTTTTTTTTTCCTGAATGGTAAGTGGGGAGTGGAAAACAGTAGGATGAAAGGAATAGGGAAAAGTAAAATAACATTTAATTTCTCCTCTACTGTATATATCTCAAAAGAAGGTTTCAACAGTGTAGAGTCCTCACACACCCAAACCAGTTTGCATCATTTTGCCTTCTCATCGGGTAGATCAGTTAGTCACTGCAGAAGTAACACTCAATGTGGTGATTCTTTCTGAGATTCCATCTTTCAGGTGGATGACGGCAACAGCCTCAGTTCTGACATGTACAAATATCTCATGTTTTAGACTTGATGTCTTAAAATATACATCAGGACTTTTGTTTTTTTACAGATACAGAGTCACTATATTGAGAGATCAGATTCTGAAATCTCTCCTCATTCCAATGGCTACTTCTGGAGACTAATACAGACTTTGGATTTTGTGGTCTATACATTTGTTTGTTTGTCTGTTAATGCTTCATAAAATATACATGCTTTAAATAGGAGAGATGCAGGAGAGCGATACCACCAGAATGACAAAGGGTTATGCGTCTTGATTCCAAAAGCAGGTGAAGTATATATATTTTAATGTAGTTCATCGGTTTCCTCACCGTGCAGTCATACACAGGTTTTGACTAACAAATGCACAATTACTGTGTGGCTGATATTCAGCCTGCCTGTGAATTGTGGAGAGGAGATACAGGTGCTCTGTCTAAAGGCTTCATACAAAGAGCATCATGTTACATTTTTAGAGGCATTTGGCACTTAAAATGAAATGACCTAAAGGTGGTTTAGTGCTGGCTTTTGGAAAAAAATTGGGGGTTTTATAAATTTTGACTGTGTTTTATTATACCAGGACTTTTGAAAAATCTCTTGCACATTTTAGGACCACCAAAAAAAGGGCTTACTCCCAGAGAAAAGGTTCTGCAATTTAAAATGGGCTGAGTGTATGCTGTAACAGGAGAGAGGCCTTTTGGAGTGTTGTGCAAATGTTGCTGCAATGCAAACGCAATTAATAGAACATAAAGTTCAGTCTCAATGCCCTCTATACAGGAGCTTCCCCCTAATTCTTACACATAAAATGTATACTTTTTTATATCCTCATAAGCTTAGCACATCTTAAAAGAAACCAGGTTTGAAAATTCAGCTGCTATAACTACATTAGGCAAACAGAAAAGGGAAAGAATTGCCGTGAGGCATAGGTGAGACTTCATCCTAAGAGACTTGTAGACAGCAGCCCAGGGCACTTGTCCTGCCTTGCACCTGCAGGAGCGGGTGCCAATAACACTGAGAGGGGGGCAGCTGTTTTGTCACAGGTCTTACTGGTGTTCATGGTCTGCAGTCCACACATCTCAAGAGGAGGCTGTTACAGACTAAGACTTTTTTTCCTCATTTTGTCAAGTTCTTTATCTTCAGAGGTAGGTTGGCATCTGAAAACACAAGAGATTATCATGAAGAGGTAAAACAGACAAAACACAGGAGTGATTTGCATAGGGGAAAAAAAGGAATAAAAATCATGTATTCTGAAAGCTACAATCAACTTCCGTTACAGGGAACTTGGACAGGTGCCAGAAGGTTGTTCCCTCTGTGATATGATTATATGGCCACTAAGTCATTTGGTTCAGTCAATTTGCTATATATCATGATAAATCTGTATATAGCAGAAAATCCTTGACGTTCTGGCCTTTTTCTCTCCTGAGCTTGTCTGCCCAACGTGAAAGCAGAGAACAGCTTTAACAAGATCTGGGGACACTTCTGAGTCCTGTGTAATGCTCCCTTCCTGGCTTGTGTAGGTCAACAGGAGGAGATGCTGAGCAGGCACGAGAATAAATGAGGAAAGACAATGAGCAGTACTGATGGGGACAGGAGGTCATGACTGCTGTGGACACCATCTTAAATCCCAGTGGAGCTGTCTCCTTCCTTCTCTGCAACTCTCTCAGTGTCTGCGAGAGAGAACACAGCACTAAAACATATCAGACACAAACACTAACTCCTTCATCTGCAGCAGTATTACTTACGAAAATATTTCATACTAAAGTGGCCATTATCCTTTCTTCTTGGTTTGTTTTTTTTTTTATTCGCATCATTCAGGAGTGTCCTGGTTTCAGCTGGGATAGAGTTAATTGTCTTCCTAATAGCTGGTACAGTGCTGTGTTCTGAGTTCAGTATGCAAAGAATGTTGATAACACCCTGATGTTTTCAGTTGTTGCTAAGTGGTGTTTAGTCTAAAATCA
>JAVJGG010000090.1:25513915-25599054 GCA_035590195.1 Aviceda cuculoides | reverse complement strand
CTATTAAACTGTTCTTATCTCAACCCACGAGTTTTACTTCTTTTCCCGATTTCCTCCCCCATCCCACTGGCGGGGGGGAGTGAGTGAGCGGCTGCGTGGTGCTTAGTTGCTGGCTGGTGTTAAACCACGACAAGGAGGTTTCTGATAAATATGCCAAAGCTCATTAAGGATAAACCTCTGTGTCATGAAAGAGTTCTTGTTAGGATCCTCTCAGTGCTCCTTGTCTCTTCCTACCCATCAGGTCTTCTGGACAAATCCCTCTTCTTCTTTTCAATGGATGGCAACTCTCTGTCAGTGTGCAAACAAAAAACAATTCACTTTAAACAGCGGTATCCTTAAGTCTGTGCCCTGAAGAATGCTTTAATACAAGGAAGATGTTGTTCACTATCTGACTGTCTATGCCCCCAACAGGATCCTGTCCAATCTTGCTAGATCTATTTCTCGTAATAAGCTGTTGCTTGAGAAATAGATGCTGCTAGACAACCCTGTATTAGTGACTTTTTTTTTTCAAATCTAGGTTCTTTCTTTACCTGTATCTATCAGTTCTCTAGTATTGTTCATAGAACTATGTATTATATTTATATATATATATGCATATATTTTACTTCCAGATTAGCTCAAACATTCTTTGAGAACGGAAACAGCCTGTACATTTTCCATTGGAGTTTGAGGCTGAGGAAGCCTGCTTGACATTTAGGGAAAACTGAAAATTTTGTATAGGATTTTAAAAGCTATGTTATGCAAGATGGAATTGCAAAGGTTTGTTCTTCAGTATAAACATATACTGATTGTTTTTGTCAGCAGTATTTCACAATTTGCTTTCCCCTATGACAGCCTTGTATTATTCATAACTTGCAATCTATTCCTTAAATTTTCAGTTATAAGAGTTTCCTAGTGTGAGTCACAGAATATGAAGGGAAGTATTGATTTGAAACATTTGAAATATAAATGAAGTTGTTTAGTTCTTCCAGTACATGGAGTATTATAGTCACTGGATCAAATTTGACCTCCCAGCATGTCTGTTTTAACAGACAACAAAAACGCATTTCCAACACCTCAGTGGACAGTGCAGCTCAGTTCTGGCCTCTGAACATTCTTTGGTTTACCTAGTATTTTTTAAAAACAAACATGAATAATAAATGTTTCAGTGCACTTGAAGGCCAAAAATGATCACTATTTTATTCTAGTCCTGACATCAGGTCAGAATCTTAAGACTTTGCTTTGAAACTACTGGTCTTTTGTCACTTACTTAAACTTAGAGTAATACCAAAGCAGTATCATCAACCCCATTTCACAAAGATGTATGCAAAGTCTCCTGTCCCATCTCATGTGAGTTTGGGGCTAGGGCAAGTATTAAACCCAGCGGCAGACCTGTTTTAGCACTGGGGAAAACCAGTCAGCACTGGTGGTACTGTGATGGGCAAGTGTACGTGCACATGTCCATACATGTCTCCCACTTGCTGCTCCAAGGCTGATGCCAGAAGCCAGGTCTCCTCTCCCATTCTGAGGTCTAAGAGCTCCTTTCCAGCTGGATCTGATAAGTGAATAGGACTGCCTAGCTCTGGCCACCTGCTTCTGAGAAGACCAGGTCATCCATTAGGAGTCCATCTATTAATTTACTACATTCAGATTTTTCTTTGGTAAAAAGCCAGTAAATTTGACCCATGATATCATCTATCTCAAGCTTTTGTATATAATACAAAATTACATATAATTTTATATAATATACATATATACATATATAATATACATATATAATTATATAATTACAAATACTAAAGAGCATTTGTAATTTTCCCATCTTTGTATAGTTCCACTGACTTTAATAAAACATAATAAAATGTCTGCAGAATTTAGCCTGTTTAATGCCTTCAAGATAACAATAACTGTCTGTAATTAAACAGTAGTCACATGGTATTTTTTAAAAAGAACACAAGCTTTCTCTACATGAACTCGGCAACTGAAATACAGTAGGTGAAAGAAGAATTGTTTTCTCAAATTAAAAAGAAAAGATACAGTTAGAACTTTATTTCCTGAACCATTTAAAATTAGTCCCAGCAAATAGTTTCATTGTGCTGTGTTGTTATACAAACAAAGCTAGAGATAAGATGACCCAATAGCTCTTTTTCAGTATCTAAGTTAGCTATGGATGCTAAGTTGCTTTTGGCATACTTCAAAACACTATGCACAGACACAAACTGCTCACTTTTCATCTAGCTTTCTTCAGCAGGAGAAAGGATTAGTACTTTTGAAGTACAAACTATTCACAGAAGACACTTCTGTCAGGGATGGCTAAAAGTATCTTCAGAATTCAACCCACATTAATAAATACTTTTGACTAACTTTTTTGAAAATTCCAAAAAGGCATGATTTTTCCCTTGGAAATATTTTTGTCCAAAAAATTGTCAAAAATAATTTCTAAAAGGGGATTTAAAACCTGAAAATAAAACTCCACATTTCATTTAACACAAATGATTTTTTCCCCCTAGTTTTTTTCAGTTCAGTCAGTGAACTGAAAAGTCAATTATTCACACGACTCTACTGGCAAATAATTCTTATCACAAAATAATTCCAGAGGGAATTATTCTGTGACAAGGAACTTACATTGTATGGAATTTAAAAGTTAAAAGATTGAGGCTAGCATGATAAACAATGAGAAATGTTCTCCTACCTCTCACCCCGACTCTGCTTCCCTGGCACGTGCTGCGTGGCTCCTGTCGCTGCTGGAGCCTGCCCAGCCAGGTGTGTTGTAGGAGCCACCATGAGCTGGGTTGAACCAGCTGCTCTGACAGGGTCAGACAACTTCTGTGAACGATTCTGATTCGCATTTGGTTTTCTCTGAAATATGACTTGTCTTCTTCTTGGAAACAAATCTTTCCCTGGCCTCTGTGTTTGTTTGGAAGGGAGGTGGAAGTCTCCTCAGGGCTTTGTTTGGTTTGTAAAATCCTCGCACCTACAGATAAACTTAGCGAGAGGGCTTAAAAGCAGAGCTGGTCACAGCAGCTGCCTATCAGAGAATGAGCAGGGGAGGAGAAGGTTCCTCACTAAATCCTGATACCAGGACCCACGGAACAGCCCCTCCTGTTACTGACTGCGGTAGGAACAGGACCAAACTATTCATTGCATTAAAGCTATCGGAAAGGTCTCCCCTTTTCAAGTGAAACCTGGTGTCCAAGAGTAGACATACGTAGGGTGGGCTATTCTGCACCTTTTCTGTGCCTACGTGCAGGGATCCCGCCTTAGGGCTGCTGCAGCTGTAGCGGGGGCCAGTCCTTGCTGGCTGCAAAGGGCCCCCCAGCGAGGACAGTGGTGGCGGCAGGCCTCTGCACTGAGTTAGGGCTTACGTCGACTGATCCTCCCGGGGTATTTCTCAGAGTAGCACAAGGCATATTTTCTCTCCCTTGGAAACAGCCCGTACCCCGCTCTTCCGTATATACCGTTGCTGCCGCAGTAACTGCTGGGGCACATTTGAGCCTTTAAATGAGTCCATAGGAGATCTCTTAAACAGAAATACTTTAAAATCTTTTGAAAAGAGCAGCAGATGTACTGCCTCGCAGAACTGGTTTCCCTGGTGCCGAATTCTGTGCACACCATGAATATTTTTATGCTGCTTTTCTCTATTATAGTTGTCAAAAAGTTATTGAAATCAGTATGAAATTAACCTTGCTTGCTTCTCATGTAGCAGAAATGCTGCTCCCGTGACAATGCCTCATGAAAATACTTTGTTCCCTACTGCGACACAATAGGTGCTACACCCTGAGTCTTTTTCTAAGCTTAAAGTAAAGATATTTCTGCTTTGGCCAGGTCTGTCCAACATTAATCATGGACATGAATTTGTAACAGCTCACTTGGGGTATCGCTGCATGCGAGAATAAAATTTCTCCCATTGCAGAGAGTTAAGTAACATTTTTGAATGGCATTGTAAGCATGTCCACTTGGATGGTAATTTAACGACCACAATTTTAGACCTCCCACACAACAAATTGTTCCTTTTCAGTGTTGTGCTGAGAAAAAGAATTCAGGGTACCAGCTGGCAGCTGATACTGTGAAATAGTACTTACAAATAAAGACAAGAAGTTTGGTGTAATCACTAGCATGTTAGAGCAGCTTTCTTGGGATTGCTGCTGAGCAGATGTAAGACTGGTATTAATTAAATTAAACCCAGAAAAATTGGTCTCTCAATAAACTTAAAAGTGGTGATGCACATTAATGCAATGCCAGGAATTTCAACTTTAATGTTCAAATTTGTATAAGGAGAAAAGAGAAGAAACAGTGACTCCTAAAGACTTTTTAACTTTCATTTTTAAATTTGTAAGCTATAAAACCGTAGTGATATATTGCTGCACCTTTCATCTGAGGTTTGTGTGTCACATTCTTAACGATCTAGCAGGTTGTGGTACAGACTTTTACAACTGCTGTGATATAGTGGTTAAATTCTGCCTGGTGGTATTATAGTGATTAAAATAGAAGGTGTGTCTAGGGTATCTGTTGGTGTGTATTGACTTGTTGATATTGACTTACTGCCCAATGGATGGATGGCAGGCAAACTAAGGCTGGCTAAGCAGGACATTGGACAGCAGCAAAAAAAATTAAAAATAACAAAAACTTTGCATCCTTAATATCCTGATGGCAATGGGCAGTAGTCCAACCTCTGCCAGCATGTGCCTTAACTTTTTTCCACCATCAGATAATGAAAGGGTACTGCCAAGCGGATCACATTATTCCAGCTGGTGGACAGCGAGCTGCATTCTTGTCCCAGTAGCCCTTCTGTCTCTGATGCATCAAACAGTATGAGCAGCAGTATGAGGATATGCGGGTTTTTATCATCTCCTAGTTTTGATTGATATTTAAAACAAACCAATTAAAACACATGTGATACATCATGACAACTCAGAACACCTAAGGTGTGTAGTACCTCTGCAACAGATGTGCTTCCCGCTCTGCCATCCCATCTATGTATCAAGACATTGATTGCTGTGTGAAGTACAGCAACTTAGTAGGTGAGACCAAAGGGGTTCCAGCGAGAAAGAAGGACATTTTCAAGTGGAAGAGAAGGAAAAAGAAAAACTAATTTTGACACTGTACTTAAGTACTTACATCCACTGCTTTTTCTCCATTCTTCAGTGGTAGTCTGGGAACCTACCAAAACTATCACTAGTGTTAAATGGTCAGTTGGTAGCACTAGAAGAAACTGTCATTATTGATCTTCATCTTAACAAGAGATTTTGCTTCCTCTCTGGGAGAGACATGACTGCCATGGTCCCCGTTCAGCATCCTTCACATAGATAAGAAAAGCTTCCTATTTCTGAGGTTAAAGATTAGATCAAAATAGTTTCATGGAAACAATGTAAAATACCAGCATCCTACCTTCTCAGCAGTCATGTCCCTAAAAACACATCACACCTGGGCTTCTTAACCTCTACTGACTCCCAGTTTCCACCCCATGTTTGTTCAAGATCTTGGGCCTGCCATTCAAAATGATAAAGAGGTTATCTGCCATTCTCTAAAAATACAGCCGCTGAGCCTAGGATAATATGAATGAAAGCCGGAAACAAATTAGGCCGCATTTCAGACAGTGTGAACTAACATAAATTCATTGATTCTACTGGAGCCAGATGGATTTACATCAGCTAAGAATCTGGCAAACTGTGTTCACAGGTGAAACTATTTGCAGAACATGCTGCTGGCAAACTCTAGCAGCTTCTACAGCCACTCTCTTTATTGACACATTTCCATGAAAACTAATATCTCTGAAGAAAAAGCAAAAATGAATATTTGGGAAGGCGATGGAAGTTAGTTCTCTTACAGCAGCTAACAGCAGATATATTTTCAGAAAGATCTATTTCAGCTTTAACACTTAGAGAATGTGAAATGAAAATTAGAAAAAGCATTTGGCCATTCCACTTGGCTAGGTGTATCTAAGTATGTAGTATTAAGGAAAGGAGGGGGGTGTTATGTGGTAAACTGAAATAACTCGGACTCAGAATTAGCTTTTCTGTCTACTAGGCATAAGCATCATTGGATTATTTTTAGACTTTGGCCCTAAGAGACTGAAGTAAGTCTGAATATTTTCATATCTGTTGGTCTGTAACTTTTTTTAATCTAGCCAAGAAATCAGAACAGTTTCAAATACTTAACTACTGAGGTGTTTGTAAGAGGTTTAAAAGGTTACTGCCTCCTCCTTTCTATGTTTGAGTTCTGAGCATTGCTGATCTAGCCTGTAAACATTTTCAGTTGCCTCTGTTTGGAAAGATGCATCTAGTAAAATACTGTATTTCAGAAACATTTACAGTTTATTTGGCAAGGTAAGGTTGCTTGTGGCCCTCAGTCTGAAACAGGCTTGGGGAAAGGAGCGGCGAAGCCAAAAGGACCTGCCCCGCTAATGTTTGGCTTCAAAAGGGAGACAGTATGCATCTATCAGACAACGTACTGATCAAATACAGGTTGAGATATAAATGGATCAGTAGTGATCCTGTAGTTCTTGTTCGTATTGACTAGCATTTAACTTGATAGTAGTTGCCATTTATATAATTAGAATTTATAGAAATGTTTACTGGTGTGTGAACACAATGAATCTTATAAACAAGTTAATATTTAAATTTAGCACTTGTGTACTCTTATTGTTGGCCTGGCTTAGTGCAAACAGTGGGCAATTCCATGCCCTGCATGAGTTCTGTGAGTCTTGGAAAGTCCTCGCTCCTGTGGGAAAGGGAATTATGCTGCCCTTTTGGACTTTGTTTTCTTTTTTAATTTCAAGCTCTCCAAACTGCTTGGAAGTAGGCCACTGAGAAAGCAAAGCAAACGTGCTCTCTGTGCCTGGGTTTTGCTGTTCCCCACTAGATATATTATATTCAGCTAAGGGAGAATAAGAAGCTATTTTCCCCAATTTTCCATACTGCCTGTGGGAATCTAATTCAATTTCCTCCCAAATTTAGCAGCACAAACTAAACAGTAAAGAATAGAGTTGAAGAGGCTTCTGTAAATCTCTAGATTCTAAGGTACTAAGGTGCAGCAGGATTACTGAGCACAGGTTAAACTTCTTTTCTAGCCACAAAGCTACTTACAGATTTAAGAAGCTTAAAAACCTGATCCAACATTAGTCCTTGCTTTGTAAATGAAAGAATAATATATCTACCTATAGAAAGTTATATTTGTTATTATTGAATTTTTTTATCCTTTATTATTGATGTAGCCCCATTCCACAAAGGAATCTTTTTTTTTGGTGGGAGATTATGATGTATTAGATAACAGGGAAAGGGACAGGGGAAAAGACTGGTGACCAAATACATTTCCAGAAATAAACAAATGAAAGAAAGGACTCGCATTTCATTACTCTCACTACAGTGGCTACATTTAACCAGCAGACCACAGAGGTCTTATTCATAACTTCCACAAAAAGATGTAGTGCCTTTTTTGGACTTGGATTCCGTACAGAAACGTGGACTGGAGATATTCATATGGCTCAAGAAATACTGAATAAAAACCAGAATTTACTTTCCTGCTTCACATGAGCTGGAACATTTGTTCAGCAGACCTACTTGCAGCCAGCAACCCATGCCATTTTCTGATTGACAAATGTCCTTAGTTTTTTTGACCGTTTTAGCTCAGAATTTTTTCAGATGGGTAGTCCCTGCAGTAAGCACTGGTAGCTTAGATTGCAGTAATTATCTTGTTGCCTCTTTTATGTGTGTGTTCTCACTGTCTGTTCCATCCTTGCAGAAATAAATTGGCCACCAGTCATTTTATTTCTTTGCAACAGTGTCCTTTAGACTTGTTTTCATCCCCACAAAATCTGCTTCAATAATAAAGCTGTGTAGACATCTATTTAAGCTTTGGAAATTAGGATAAGGACCAGCATACTTTGGTTTTTTGACATGACATGGAAAAATCCTATGATATAACAAATAATAATATTCAGCAGATGTGATGTTTCTGAGACTGTGCGCCTCTATGAAAAGATGTTCCACGGGTTATATTTAAAGGAAAAACAGACTTATCTAAGTATTTTCGTGATGTTTACCTTGTACACTCAACAGTGCAAGAGTTTTGTCACTTACCTGTTGTCCTAGTTTCGGCTGGGACTCCACAGTTAAAATGTATTTGCAATGGCGAATTTTCGTCTTTGTCTACATTATATTAGAAAACTAATCTCACTGGTGAAGCTGCCTCAAGGTCATTAGTAAGCTTGAGAGGCATAATGTAAGTGACAGCCTTAACACGTTTGATGTCATGCTAAACACAGCCAAGTCCTTTAGGACGACTGTGACAAGGTGCTGGAAGTAGTTGCTAGCACTGGGGAGCTGACTAAGGCTCCTAACATTCCTAACCGTGTTTTAAAATGCCTAATTAAAACTGTGCGGGGATAGTATTTTATGTTGTGTGTGCATCACATTGTGTGGGCAGCAATGTGAAGAGCAAACACGCCAGCTCCTCTGCAAGCTCAGGCTTTGCTTACCTGAGAGCAGAGACCTGACTCGTGGCATGCGAAAGTGAAGAGTCTGTGCAGAGAGTTACAAGTTGGTTTTAAGTTGATTTTCTAAACTTTGGTGATGACCTAGAATGATCCAAAGATGTATCTAAGTGAGGAACATATGGCTAGTTGTTAAAAATGTATCAAAGAGCTTCATTTGTCTGTCTTTCTCATGAATGATCTCTTCAACATAAATGATTCCCTCATGTGACCCCCAGTCTGTTGGTTGGCACTCACATGCAAGAGCATCAGCATGCTATTAGCAATTACCTTAGTGATATTTACAGCATTTTAATGTCAGCTGTCTGTATGTAAATAGAGTCTGTGAGGAACACGGCGCGCCCGGGGCTCCTGCTCCCACTACAACAGCACTGCTCCTTCAACATGCCAGAGTGCTTCCTGCGCCTTATGTAACTGCCAAAAATATCATTTCAATTGCTTTATGACAAAATAATGAGTCTGTCAAAGATGAGTGGTCAGAAAAACAAATTTGTCCTCCCACACAATTAGAGTTTATAGTGTTGGACAGCAATATCAATCTCCAGCGATTCAGAATTGAATTTGCACGTTGGAGGGAAATGTGTTCTTGCGTGTGCTGTATCCAGGCTGCTTAGCAGGAAGAATCCTCGCAGGTTGAACTGGAAAGATGGAAATGAGCTGAGCTTATGTGGAAGCATCAGGGTGGAAGTTTCCAAATGCATTAAGTGTTGTGGGGATGTGGCATTCACTTCCACAAGCTCAGTCCCCACAGAGCTGCTCCCACAACAATCAACAAAAAAAGTCGGGAAAAACTGTCACCAGATATAACAGGCAGACAACTGTTCCCTTCAGGTAGAAAGCTGCTTCAAGCCCTGCATCTCCCTGTACGTAACCTAATTGCTCATGGAGTTGTTGATACTTATAATCATGGACTTCAGTCATTCTTTGTAAAGACGTACAAAGATTAGACCTCAACGATGCCATTTATGGTGAGCATATGCTGTATCTCAGAACTGCACTTTGCCCTTAACATTTGCTTTATCCTTACATGGGATTTTGCCCTTAGGCTGTTTGCCAGTTCAGTGCAAAGGCTGCAGCATACATCCTCTTACATTTGTCATACCTTAACCTGTATTCTCAAGCCTGCTCTACTTATTACAGCTCCCTCAATCATCCCTTCTCAGTACACATGCAAACCCACTTGACATGCCAAGCAGCTGGTACCCACCCACTGCTACCCAGTAACTGCATTTCTGGGCATGTGTACGTAATACCTTGTAAGGCACTTTGACTTTTTTCTTTGTATTACAAGAAACTATATAGGCATCTGGAACACTCAGTACACAGGATGTGGAAGCAGTTTTTTAGTTTTTTTCAGAACTTCTCCATTCTTATACACGCAGCCAAAGTGACCACATTCTCTAATGGAAGCATCTACAAGGGCTATACAAAAATTTATGTTTAATGTGCTTTGTATGTAAATCTAATTAAGCCTTCTGTTACTATCATCTCAGTAACAGCTAGGAACAGCCTTTAAAAGCCAGTATTTAAAGAAATTACAAATGGTGCCTAGGATTTTCAGTAATAATTTATCATCATGGATATTCACATAAGGTAACAAAATATTTCCTTACCTCTGAAGCAGAAAAGATAATCTTCCTTAAGAGAGAGACAAGGCAGATGAAGGACTTTGAACTTGGGCAGTCTTCCATAGGGAGCTGATGTCCACGTTCTGACAGTGATCCGATAGGAGCCCAATTCAGCTACCAGACTAGTGGTGCTCAGCTGATTCACAGTTACCTGAAATGCCTAAGATCCAGGTTCTACTGCTTTGTTTTCACACTGCTCACAATCCAACATATCTCATCGCAAGTGTGGTTCTCTCGTGGTCTGTCTGGATGGTACTTTTACCTAAATAGTCTTCTTTCTGTAACCTTAAATATTTCAATTTTCCTTACTGCTTATCCCACAGATAGAAGTAGCTTTTTTATTGTACTCTAGTCATCTCTCATCCCCGCTACGCACATTTACCTCTTTCATTCATCCAGAGAAGTCTGTCCCTCAAGCACAACAGGCATTTCTCTTCCTTGCAGAAGTCTCTGAGATTGTCCATACACACTCTGATGAGGTCCCTGGGACAGATTGCCCAACTCCTAGTGCAGCCTTCCTAAAAAAAACAGAAGTGTACAAAATATTATTTCCTTGTTCCAGTAAAAATATCTCTCCACATACAGCACAGAATTTGGTATTGGCTTGCTTCTCCCCAGACACAGTACCTTCCAAATCATGTTCAGTTTGCTTTCCTCAGTTGCATTTTGTTCTCTTTCAGTTTTAGCACTGTCTGCATTTTACACTCATTCAGTATTCAGCTACATCCTTGAGTTGCTGTGGAAATCATTATTAATCTCTCTGAGTTCTGTGAAGTGACCTCAGCGAAAAATTGGTGCAAGTGAGAGGAGAATCACAGCCTCAGTGGTTCAATCCGCTGAATGTCTTTTTTCCGCTAATGCTTCTGCTCTATCACTCCCTAGGTATAGTTACTGACACCAACAAGAACTCCAGTTTAAGCTCTTTAGATTTCATTAATCTACAGGGTTTTTTCATACTTGTATAACACTAATGATCATAAACCAAACCCAACTTTTATGTTGCCTATACACTAAGGTGGCAATGTTTTTTTGCCACACATTGTCTGACCTTTTGTGGTTCAAGTCTTTTTTTTAAAACATTTCTTTTTGTGCCCACTTTTAACTAGCTCTCTTTAAATCTACATTTGACATTTTTAATATAAATGTATTTTTTTACCTTGATGTTTGATCTTTAGCTAGTCTTGTAGAAAACCACGGTGACCACATTTGTTCCTTACTTTCTTCTCCTTGGAAATTGTACACAGCTAAGTTTGAATTATTCTGAGCAGTTTTAGGATTTTTTAGCATCATCGGCTCTTTTTTCTGCTCAGTTGTTAATGTTAGGTTTTGACTATCTATTCTCTGCCCACAAAGGTTTTAGATCAGTCTTTTATTTTTTTCAGTGATCGAATTTGGTTTTTTGTCTCATTCACTTTAAATCATACTCCTAGAAGGCTACACCTCTCTCCCCATTGCTGGGGTATTTTGGGGGGCAGTGAAGTGGTTTTGTTTTTTTAATTGGAGGCAGTAGAAATTTTGCTCTCCTTTCTCTTAAACATGGTATTATTTGGAATTTTCTTTTAAGGCAGGATACAGCATTCTGGGAGACTCTGCTGGGAAGGCTTTCAAAAATACATATTAAACATCTAAATAAGTTAATTTGCAGAGAGCCATTGACTGAATGAATCTGTGATTATTCTACCAGTTTAGGGCAGGAAGAACCATTTAGCAATTCCTCCATTTAGAAAACTAAGTATCTAAAATGTCCCTACATGGTCTAGTTTGTGTGTATTTGTTCTGAATGTGCCTATGAGGGCTGACTGTTTTAAATCTCAGTTAATAGGGTTTTAAAATTTGACAGAAGGTCCCCAAATACTTCTACAAGAAAATGCATTTTGCTGATTATGTGAAAACCTGTATTTGGTACAAACATAGACCTCCAAAATCTGTATTTTTCCTTTGTCCGTTGGAGCTTGGTGGCTAAAATCGCAGAAGATGTCTCCTGCAGAAACCTTGCCCATTGCTGTATTGTGTGGGCCCTGCCGTGTGGACCACAGAACAGCTACCACGGCATGATGCTGCAACTCCGGGCTGAGAAGCACTTCCTCTGCAGCAATCTTGCCCTAAGAAATTAAAAAACCGGGCACCAGAACCAGCAGCAGAGCTATTCCGTGCTGTCCATGCTCTCTTGCCTGGGAAGTAAGGAAAAGGAGGCGGCAACCTGTGAATAGGTGGATCACAGTGGAGTTAGGGAATGTGGGAAATAAAAGGCAATCAATATGCATGAGAATTTATGGGAATTATTTGTGTATGCCTATATACATCCATACATATAAATACATGCATGTGTTTTGTATATATATGAAGAAACATGGGACTGGATAGAAGCAGACGGAAATGGAGAAGGGCAGAATCTGCCCAAACTCTTAACCACACAAGCACAACTGAAGAAGGGTCTTTCTCTTCAGGAACAAACAGACTTTGCACAAGGTTTTGTGACACACCTGTTCTTTACTTTCAGGTGCTTATTAAAAGAGCCGTGCACATTTACCAATTAGCAGATGTACCTACATTTATTTTCTCCACCTCATTTCCCCTGCCAGTCTGCAGGACCCTTTCAGAGCCCTAGGAACTACAGCTTTCCTCAGAATCAGCTGGCTTTTTCTTCCTGCCCAGATCAGTTTGCCCAGATCAGTTTGCTGCCTCTGACACTGATAAGTCCTTCCAAAAAAACAAAGATCTCCCCCTGAAAGAAATCCAGTTGGTTCCTCTTTCTCATTTATTCTAGTGACTCCACAGTCTCTCCTGCTTCACTCTCCTCTGACTCTATTTTTTGGTCTTGTCATTACTGTGTCTCTCTCCCGTTTGGGAGTTTTCCATTTTCATATTCCTGTGGACAGTAAAACCACCCATTACTTTTCTTAATAGCAGTGCCATTTACCAAAATCTTCAATCTCTACATGAATAGGCATATCTCCTCCACTTCACACCCAGACAGGCATCTTTCATTCTGCAGTGGCTAGCCATTGAAAATTTACTTTACAACTGCTGTAGTCTTTAAGCATCAATATTGTGGAAATGATATAAAAACTAATCGAACTTCCTTTTGTCTAGCATATTCAATACACTTTGGTAATTTCAATTGAAAAGGTGATGAACCTGTTTTTCTTCAGAATGAGCATCGTTCAAATAACAGCGGTTTCATCTGCCTCATTTCTAGCATTGAGGAGAAATCTTCACTGTCTACTGTATTACAGATTCTTGTGGATTTTGTCCAGCAGCCACTTATGGCAACTGCAAGCTTGTTTTACCCTGGGGATATATATGTATGTGGCCAGTTGCTTCAGGTCATATTCCTTCCAAACAGAAGTCACCTTGACAGCTGTTAATTTGCACTTGGCCATTCCATGTGTTGTTTTGCTCTAATTATTGGTCACTGTATGGAACAGGTGACAAATACCCACATGAGAATCCTTTAAGTCACTAGATGTACAGTCATTAGAAAAACAAACAGAGAGGGACGTTAAATACTAGTTTTCTCTCCAGCCCCAAACAGAAACAGATTTTAGCCAGTTTTGACATCTATTGGAAAGGGATGGAAAGAGGTGACAATACCTTACTGTTTATGAAACTAGCTTCTCATTCTGTAAGTATCCTAGTTTCAGGGAAAGAGGGGAATTTAAGGAAAATACGGTTGTTCTAAGACCAGATGCAGAATCTGGTTTATCTAATGATTTCATCGCAAGGTTTGTTTAGGTGTTCTTTCCTAAGTAAAACTAAATGTGCCTACCAAAGTATTTCCTCTGACCTACACTACTACAACTATATCAAATCAAAGCAGGCAAAAAAAATTTTCCTTTCTGAGCAAGAGAGTACTTGCTGAACAAGAATGGCAAAACACCATTATAGTGAGCTTCCCTTCTACTGAAATGTGGCATAGCAGAGTATATTTAATTGAAGTCTGTTTTCTCAGACTCCTAGGGCCTAATATGGATCTTAATTTGGGCCAGGTTCTCTAAGGACATAAGCAGAGAACTTGTTTTGTTCCTGGGAGTAGTGAGTAATGCTTGAATTTTTGCAAGATTATAGACCTGTCTGTAGTGAAAATTATGAATAATTTAGTTGATCTCAGTGGAGCTGCGTTAGTGAAAACAAGAAAAGATTCAGCATCTTGGAGTCTTGCAAAATTACTGCTTTTAGACCTGTGCAAGCTGAAGATATTACAACATGCTATTTGAGTGATGTCTTGTAAAGCATGCTAAAACAGTAATACAGGCACAACACATGGAAATAGAGTGGCTGCCATAGGACATAATTTACTAAGACTTAATCTGAATTTAAACTCACCTCTAAATAATATCCCACTTTTTTTTATTTTTGCCTTTTAAAAATAGGTGTAAGTGCAACCTTCATGCTACTGGCTGTAAAGAAGAAAACAAAAGACTACTTTGTGAATGTGAGCATAACACAACTGGCCCAGACTGTGGAAAATGCAAGAAGAATTACCAGGGTCGACCGTGGAGCCCTGGTTCTTACCTGCCTATACCTAAGGGCACTGCTAATATCTGTAAGTAGTTCTGTATAATAAGGATATTTCATTATTAGAATTCTGCCCCATATTGTGGCTCCGAAGGAAGATTAATGCTGGCAAGTTTGTCATTTCTTTATGACCCAGTGCATATAACTGGACAAGGTGTCAAAGTGTAAGTAATTGTAGGTATGCATCATCTGTGCTCTCACATGTTCTTGCATGAGAACTGCATGTTTGTATCCATAGACAAATCTCTGGCCACTGCACAGAAGGGGCTGAGGAATGAAAAAATTAGGACCCTTCACATAAAAATCACACAGGGAGGAGAGAAACCAGTGGGAATATCTGCAGCACTGCTCCAGCCATGGTGCCCTCAGCTCTCCATTCACACATCCTTATTGCCCTGAGATTCAAAACCACCTCAGTTCAATGTGTGAGTTGAAGTCCTTGCTCGTTCTTTGTCCTTTTAAGAAAGTTAAAAAATCTCAGACCAAATTTTTCCAATTAATCACTAAAGATCTAAAGGTTGGTAAAGGAAGTTTTTACCTGATGTTGACTGCAGTCCAGATTCACATGCACTCTTCTAGATCACTGTAAGTGTTGAAGGGGGAAAGCGAGGGCAAAAACCTGAGTTTTTATATCTGTTTGTTTCCAGCTAATAGCCATTTAACAACACACATACTCACTATGCCAGCACACTTTCATATTATCCAAAGGAGGTTATCAACAGCTGCATTTCCTGGTCCTGGACAGGATTGGGTCAAAAAAACTTGGTGCTGAAAGAGAGGGCATGAAGACAAGTACAAGCATCAGTTCTTCCTTTCATGTATGTATAAAATAATACACAGTGATTCAGAATCCTCCTGAACTGAGTTAACAGACTTAAATTCCTTTGAAGAAAGGATTGAAGAAAATGAGGTTAAATCACCAAACCTTTTGACAGAAGTTACTAGCTTCTTTTAAGAAAAGAGCCCACAGTTTTGCCCTGATTAAAAGCAAAACATTCATTTTAAGAATATTAGAATATAACAATTTACTGAAAAGTTATTTGGGAGAAACAGAGCTACGCACTGAGTTGAATGGAAAGTTTAAAACCAGGAGCAATGTGCAATGCTCAGAATGTTATCTAAGACTTCAAAGCAGCAGCTGTGAAGAATCAAAACTCAGAAATGAATATCATAGGAAGCAGGACCTTATCAAGTTAAATGTGAGAGTAATAGACCAAGTAACAAACCATGAAGTGTGGGGGCATGAAATTATGATAAAATTCTTACTGAGCAGAAAAAAATGAACTTCCAAAAAGCAGGGGAAAAACATTTTGTAAGAGTATTCACTTTTTCGCATGTAATAAAAAGTGACTGTGCCTCACAGAATTAATACTTTAAAGCTTTGTTCAGAAAAAACGGTGAGATTTACTAGGTTTTATTTATTTTATTTATATATCTTTTATATATATATATGTATACACACATACATATGTATGCACATATATTCATTTTTTATATCTATATATATAATACAGTTGCTACCCCAGCAATCATCTAAACTAGTGACAAGATACATCACAACATGAAAATGGAGATCTTTCTAAATGCAGCTTGCTATGTCAGTTACATCATTTCCAATCAGTTGAGCACACACCAGACGGAACAGTGGAATTAGCGCCCACCGAAAGTATGCCTGAAGACTGTTAAATAACTTTCAACATTGTTGAATTCCATCAGATATACAGTTCCATCAAAAATCAAAACATTCTGAAAATAATAGGCAGAATTTCCTGGTTTTTAGTAGTAGTAATTATGATAGCACCATGAAAACGTAACCTTGTTTAAGCTGACCCTCAAATCCTGACTTCAGCAGTGATCAGCAGCAGGAATTTATAGCAAACAGGAAGAAGTATGAAGGATTTGTTCTTTGCCTTCCCAGTTGCCAGCAGTAATCTGGCTTTCTGAGCTGGACTCTCCATCATACCCACAGTGGTTGCTAGCTGCTGAGCAGAGAGACCAACCCAACTGTCATAAGCCTGATCTCAGTCACATCTTATGGCAATACATTTCACATTTTAATGACACAATGAGTGAAATGTATTTCCTTTTGTTTGCTTTAAATGTTTGTATATGGTTAAGCCTGTACTTCCTTAGATAGGAAGAAACAGAGAATATTGCATCCCTATTTACATCTGTTATACCATTTATGATTATATGGACTTGACATGTCCACTCCCCTGATCTATTTTCTGAATGACAAATCCTAATCTATTTAATCTTATCATATATAAAACCATGCCACATCTCTGGTTATCTGTGCTTTCTTGCTCTCTTCTGGTTCTATGATGTCATTTTTTTATTTGGTGAGGCTAAAACTACATGTGATATTCTAGACATGAGAACAATAAGGATCTTTTACAATAGCATAAAAATGTGTCTGCTTTATATTTTGTTATTACAGGGATCAGCCCTTGAGTCCTTTTTAAAGACTGTGCCACAGTTACAACACTACTTCTGGCATCAAGGCTGATATAAGTGACAGGTTATATGTCACAGTAGTTAGTTCAAAAATGTCATATTTGAGTTCCTTTAAAACACTTTCGGAGTGAACATCACCTTATGGCAATTCTTATTGATATTATTTACATCTTCTAAAATACCTTCAGATGATGATAGACATTGAGAAACTTCCTCAGATTGAGAGAATCTCTCTAACCTTCTTTGTTGTGTACATCAGTGAAAATAATTAATTTAGTATTCAGTACTTTTATACCTTGATTGCTTATCTACCCAATCATCTCTCTGGGAGGCCTCCTGCTTCTAGTGTGGTTATTTTAACAAAAAAGAATTACTAACTTTTATGTCTGTAGCAAGTTGATTCTCAAAATACTGTGGTTTATATTTAACTTGACAGATTTTAAGCTTTTTTTCCCTATCTTTCTCCATTGAGATGACTTACTTACACTTTTGAAGGGTGTCTTTCCAAAATCTTCATTCTGCCATTATGGGTTGGGTGTTAGGGGGTTTTTTCATCTATAAGATAAGTGATTTTTATAATTAAAAAAAAAAGAAGATGGGTTATATGTGATCATTCTGAGTCTCTCATACAGTTTATCTCTAGCCTGCCTCCACGCTGTCTGCATTAAATCTTTTTAGCTGTTCTTTTCATTTTTCTTTTAACTAACTTCCTCAGTTTTGTCTGCTTGCTCTCTGAAAGTTAAGTATTACTGCAGTGGATTTTTTTTTATCCTTTTCCATCTCAAAAAGTATGTTGACTTTCAGTCCAGAAGTGGTTCTCTGATAACTAGAGGTCTTAGATCAGGTCCTATATACTACTCAGAACTAAATCAGCTTCTCTTTTTGTGGGTTGTCCAATTACTTGCTACAAGAAGCAATCATTTATGGGATGTAAAAGTTTCATTTCTTTTGTCACTTCCTGATTTAATGTCACAGGTGTTGGAGCATATGAAATTTTGCATTATTGTGTAAACTCTGCACAACCAGTGTAATTTCACTTACCCTGTTGCGTTTGTCACCATCTCCATCATGTGGTCAGTAATGCAGCCCTAGCATTATACTCTCCCTAGTCAGCCATGAATTCTGTAAATAGTTGCCGGATCATGTTAGTACAATTAACTTATTAAACTTCCCTTGATGTATTACTTTAATTACCTGGGGACACTTTGTATAATCCAGTAATACAGTGTCCCTTTGATACTCCTCCTTCGTCCAATTTTCAGTCTATCTTTTCCATCTCAGACCAAAATATTTTAAATGGATTTGAATTTTTTTTTATATGAGTGTTCTTAAATAAGATACTGCTAAAAAATAATTGTATAAATGAAACACACAGAATTTTATTTCACAAAATAAAAAGATCCTTTTTCTTGAGATTCTCTGAATTTGGGAAATTTGCTCAGATTCAACAAGAAGCCTAAAGTCCATTTCCAAATCCTTCCCAGCTGAAACTTCTGTTGTCTCCACTGTTCTTCTACCATTTTTTTGTGGCCAATAAGACTTTAATTATACCTTTTCAAGCTACAGCTCATGAAATACAAGACCATTCTAGATTATACTCCAGTCATAGCCTAAACCTAGATATAAAGCTGTTTTCTGTATCCTTCTCATTTTAAGTCAACATGAGTTTTTCAGGAGAACGCAAAACATTTTTTCCATGCTTTGCTTGTGAAAGACAGAGTACTCTGTTGTTTACTGGCACTAACAATATTTCCACATTCGTCTCCTGCATAGCATTTATTTTATATTTTCACTTTATCTTATTGAATATTTTGTGATTACATTTATTCCCTTGTGCTGCCACATTCTATGGATAGTTTGTTCTGCACTATGTTTTGACACTCAAAGTGAACTTACTGAATTCCTCTATACTTGGTATTACAAGATAGCTTTTCCCCTCAGTAGTCGTACGTGTCTGACAGCACTAGCCCTTTTCTTCCTCCTGTTGTTTAGATCATCTTTGGCACTTACGTTCTTCGCTCCATCAGACAGAGCTGTCTAAGACTGTGCTGGGCTGCCATCCATCAAAGCCTGCTCGCTTTTTTGTCAGTCCCTCCACAACCAATAACCTGCACCAGAAGTGCTTGACACCTGGCAAAAACCGCCTCCCAGCTGTTACATGACTTTCCTAATTCATAGTTCAACATGAAACAAAGGATTGACCAGGACACAGGGAACATTGGTGGTTCTTTTCAGTCAACGGTTAGGCAGGTAGTCTCACTCGCTTTACTGAATTGCTCCTGCCGTGGGTCCCCTCTGATAGTACAGCCTCTGTCTCAGCAGCACGGCCCTAATCCTTCCTGAGTGGGAAACGACTTATGAGGCATCGCTGCAGCACAGCTGCCACAGAAACCGTTTCTGGCAAAAAATATGGCACTTGAAGGATTGCACTGATTACCCTCATCTCTGTGTGTAGTCTTCCCTGTGAATATTTGCTGACACAAAGCCATCTTGAAGGACCGGAGTAAATAATGTTGGCCAAGAGGTTGTGTGATGGCAGGCTTTCTATTCAGGAATCCAAGTAGCATGGATCCCTGTAACTGAAAAGATCACACATCCTGCTGTCCTGTCAAAGCAGACTCATAAAGTAGATGTAGTGTCCCATTTTCTAAGGGCCCCATTCTCCCAAACAACTGGAAGGAGCGTTCCAGTGCCTACTTCATGACTGAGGTGGAGGAGATGATCCCACATGATCTTGATTTGAAGGAATGGGACACTCATGCTTAAGATGTAAAATGTTGCTCCTTGATGATTTTTATAACATCTTTCATAAAGAAAAAGGAAGATAAGAATGCAATAAGTTACAAAATGGCAAGTCTTCTTACTGTTCCTATTTTATATTACATACTAATTTTGGCTCATGAAGCTTACAGATGTAAAGCCACAGGAAGATCTCACACAAAAGCTGTGTCAGGGTGGGAAACTTGGGGCAGGGGGCAAAACTGTAGTGTATCAAGAGCGTTCAGGAAGACAGAAGTGTCAGGAAAACCTGCAAATGATAAGCTAACTTCTCTTCAACTAGGCATCCAGTGCAATGGCCAGCAAAACATTGCAGGTACATACCTAAAAAACAATGCACTATAAATAGCATGTGCTATATTTTTTTAAAATGGGGCTTGAAAAATTCTTCTTCAGCACTCTGCCCTCTTAAGTGACCCTGCTGAGTTGGTTGTTTGTGCTGGTTATGGTGGCATCTGTTGCTGGGAAATTAATTGCTTCCATCCGTCACTGGTTTCAAACAACTCTATTTTTGCCATATACAGTGAAGGTGAGCAATGAAAGAGGGTTCTAGTCCTTAAGCAGCAATATGGGAAGGCAAAGTGTCTGTTATAAGATACTCAAAGTTCTAAAAATGGTCTGAGTTCCAGGCTTTTTGAAGTTTCTAATATCTAATATTCTATCAATAAATTATAATTACTTGAAAAAAAATCCTTTGATCTCACTGGAAGTTTCCTAGACAGAGTTTTCAATACTGGTTTGGAGTCACTAAGACATCATAAGAAATATTCCAAATTTTAAAAGGTGTTACCCAATAAACCAGTAACTAAAGATTTTCTCTGTCCCATTTATTTGTGGTGGTATTGCTTGGGAAAGCAGAGGTGGAGGATAACAAATTTCATCTAAGCAGTTATTTTTCTGGGAACTGAAAAATTGTCAATCTTTATAGAGTAAAGAGTAGCAGGAGTTCTAGGCCTATTGCAATGAAACACATGAGAAATTTCCTAAGAATTGTCTTTCGCTGTGCGTGGTCCTTTGGCTGAGTACAGGTTTGGCAATACGTGAAAAGTTTACTCCTATGATCGTAATGATCCTTTGAGGGATTACAAGGTGCTAGGTTCCTCCAGCTTCTCGGGGCTTTAAAATACTAGAGAATTCAGACCTTCTGAAATTAATGCTGAGGATCTGATATTGCAACCATGCCTCAGTGGAGGAGTTGCAAAGGGAAAAAAGACTCACTGCAGGGAGTGCCGTCATGCTGCAGCACAGGTATTCTAGCAAAAGATCAGAGGTGGCATTAACAGCCCTGCTCTGACTCTTTGCTATGGAAAGCTGTATATTTTGTTCCTGCTTAAGAGTTAAAATGTGTGGCGTAGACTGCAATTATAGGGATGGCTCTTGTCAGAAAAGCTCTCACACAGCTTTGATCAGCAATTAATATGAATCCAAACTTGCACTGCATTATTTGCTATCATACCCTGCCATGCCTTCATAGGAGAGAGTCTTAATTCTCAGTCTCTGGGCTGTAGTCACCTCATATGGATAATTCCCTGAGCTCTTGGTGACAGTCTTTCCTTGAATGTGAGCGAGCCGTGAGCTGGGCGTGCTGTTTGACAGCAGCAGGAGCCTGTCCCTGGCTCCCTGTCATACGGGAGGTGCATGTTCAACTTGTGATGGAGGCAGAAAAGCCCACGGGAGAGACGGTAGCCAAAACTGAGTTGACAGAGTAATTCCTTCATCCCGCGTGTACTCCCTGCCCAGGAAGAGATGCAGCCTGGCTGCATTAATTGTGCTGCCGGCGGGAAGCGCACACAGGCACTGTGTGGAGGCGGTAAGAGGGACTGCAGGGTACAACCTGCCCTGAGACTGGAAGCAGCGGTGTGGCCCTTCTCTCCAAAAGCCTGGTGCTCTTCTTTATGTTACAGATTTCACACTGACCCAAACTATAGAAGAAATCAAAAACTTGCTGTCTTTGCTAGCATCTGATTTGCTTTTTTCTCCATTCTCAATAGTCAGCTCTGTGGTAGCTAATAGCTAAAACAACCCATTCATGGGAAAAGGGGAAACGAGAAAATTACAGGGCAGATGCAGAAGATCGTATGAAAGGAAAATACCAGATTTTCTTCTCTCAAGTAATGCATGTATATTTAGATGCACTTACAGTGAACATGTAATATACCAAACCACCACCCTACCACCCTCAAGTCAAGTCAAAAATAATAAATAGTATTAGAGACTTTCTTCTGCAATGTTTGCCATTTCAGGGACAGTAGCTACCCCTGAACTTTCTTTACACGCTTTACTCGCTGTTTGCTTGCTATAAAACTATTGCCATTAACAACCAACCCAGTGATTTCAACTGGAAGATAATTTAGGCTAAACATGGCTTTGATTTAACAACTGAATATACATAAATGCAATCACTTGGTTTTATTTATTCTTTATGTCTAGCTGAATAGAGTTGTCCATCAAGGGAAATAATGGGCCTGATTCTTCATCTCTCTCTATCACCTGTTCACATCATTTCACTGCTGCAAAGTACTCGCAGATTTCAATACAAGGCTGACTGCGAATCATCCGCATCACATAATGTACCGGTTTCCATCCAAAGGGCCTGCAGCAGTGGGACGACTCCCCGCAGCCTGCTGGTGTCCGTCCCCCAGCCCCGTGCCTCCACGCTGGCAGAATCACACCACCTGCGCCTCGTTACCTAAGGGCTCGCACCAAATACAGCTAAGCTCAATTCAAGAGCTAGCCTCAATATTAACTCCAGATCTCACCAAAACACTCCTACTAAGAATGATTTTCCCATCATATGTGTGGTTTTCACAGAGTGTTAACAGATCCTGCTACGTGGCCCTACGTAACCAGCTCGTTTCCAGACAAACTTAGAAGTGCCATTCTCGCTCTCTGGAGCAGAAAGGGCATAAAGCAGTGCGCTTTCAGGGCCAGTCGCCACACACAGGGATACCTGGTATTACAAAAATCAAGCTGGTTACAGAAGATGACACCAACTCAGAAACTCTGTACAGAAATAGCAAAAGAGCTTTTCAAACACAACCTGAAGACAACTTCGCAAGGTTAATACAGAGCCCTTCGGGCTAGCAGGCAGCTTGCTTTCATTATTCTCTGCCCAGGAAGCATTTATCACTATGAATTCATTGAAAATTTTGAAATACAGTAAAATGAGGAGAGCAGACTTGCAGGAAAACCTCTCCCTTTGCTACAATCTGTTCAGGAGAGAAAGGAAAGGATATTTGTATGCGCATGTAGGAGAGGGAGAGAGGTTTGAGGCGGGGGAGTATACGCAGAGGAAATACAAATACCATTTCACTGTGGAAGTGTGAGTGCAAGAACATAGTATCTGTATTTTATCTGGTATTTGTGCAGGTTCCATCAGTGTATAAAGGAAAAAGAATCCTGCTAATTTAAAACAGCTACAATGACTTGCTAAAGTGTAAACAAGCTGCTATTGAAATTATGGGGAAATTATTTGAAAATTGATTGCCTTTTTGACATTTAAGACAAAGGGATAGAAGTTCTCTTACATTATCCTAACTGGAAAAAGCACTTTTTGTTACTTTTAGAACTATAACAGCATTGTTCTTTTATGACGATATTTTAATTTCACTTTTAATACCTCATGATTCAAAAATTTTGGAAAATACATGTTAATCTCAGCAGCAGTAGAAATAACGAAGTTTGTAAACAATATCTGAGTGTGGGGCTTGGTTAGCCCCAGGTGCTCTGCCAGACCACAGGTTCCATAGGATATGAAACTGGAGGGCTGCAATGCTGACCTGTGCCCCAGGACTGATGTGGTGAAATACCAAAGATCTGTTTATGGTTGCCATTCTGCAAATGCAATTACTTCAGCATTGTCTTAGCCATGCCACGAGTTAGAAATGTTTCCAACTTGACTCTACAACCTTGCTTACAGTTAATATCATTTATCCCCAAGACATTCCTTCGCTACAGTTAATTGCAGAATGAGGTCCATGCCATCTCTGTGTAAGACAGAACTCAAGATAGATGTTGAAAGAAGTATAGCAGATGTTTAATGGAGAACCAGACAGATTTCCACAGTAAAATGCATGCCATCAAAAGTCAATAAAACTTACAAAAGACAAACTGTATTTAACTAAGAGGATGCAAATATCCACGATTTAAATACCAATCTGCAGTTTGCAACTTTAACCCAAGAGACTAGCAATAGTGCCATTAGCAATGCCATTTAATCTAAAGAAAATGGCCTTTCAGGTAAGATTTCATGTCCATATTTTTGTGCTACACACCTTTAAGGGCAGACCTGACAACAAGCTACATGTTGGGACTCCATCCTGCAACATGAGATCCCCCATTGCTAATCCAGCAGAGGAGTTTTACTCCTCAGCAGCCCCACCTCTTTGGGTAAATCTCACCTGCCTCTGGAACAGTGTCCTTGCATTAATTCAGCTTAGGAATTGAAATGAAAGCGGGGGTGGGGGGGCGGAGAATCAATGAGAGGCTTAGTCAATATGACCAACCTAATGCATTAGATTGTTTCGCTCAATTACATTTCTTTTCCATAGCTTAATTTAGGTAACCGTCAGGTAAAAGAGAAAAAAATGGCTATATACAGTTAATGCAACAGAAGGTATCAGCTGATTTAAGCAGCTGGCCAAAGCAGTTAGCAATGCATCTATCCCATGGTTAAATTATTCTCCTAGATCTGCATAATACATGCATGACTGATATTTTTATCTAGAGCATTAAACCTAATGGCTGGTTAGTTGAAATACAAAACTGTTCTGAACAAATTCATGAAGTTCAGAGAGCTGGTGTAGGTCCCAGAAATACCCATCTGTCAATACATTTTAGTGGTCCCCGCAGCCTCGTACTGAAAAATCTAAAGACGCTGCATTTATAAAGGGCTGGGTACATATTTGCAGTTACTTGGGTTTAACTATGTATTGACATAATATTCTGAAAATTTGGAGAAGATTGTTTCCAGAATCTTAGATGTAATAGCTCAGCCAGCTACAGCAAACAGCTAACTATACTTTTTTGTTTTCTTTCTCTGCAGGTATACCCAGTATTTCCAGTATTGGTAGTAAGTAATAAAACCAGTATTGTTTTGCATTGTCATTCAGCTTCTTGGATCTAATTTCCCAACATCCCTTTCTGTTGTAGATAATGTTTCTCTGAAAATGTGCTCTACAGTGCAGGGGCTATGTATTGGCATTCCTCTGTTGCATTAACATGTAACCCTATTACGTGGTCAGAGAGGATGTCACTCCTGACAACATATCTGCCTTTAACTGCAGATTTTCTGGTCTGCAGTTCTGATCAGGAAATGAAAACTGAGTGCTATACTGTTTCAAAGAAAAGACTTGTTGAGCATCTTTAAAAAAAAAAAAGTGTTTGCTAATAACAGAGAAGTATAGGACCATTAATTTTCATGCATGTATGTGTGTGTGTAAATTCAAAGAGCAAATGGAAGAATTTCTAAATGGAAGAGTTTTCATTTCTATGAAGTAGCTTAGCAAATGCAGTGTATCTGCCGGAATCTTTGCATTAACTCCAGCGGCCTTTGAACTGGGCTTTACTCCAAATAATGAACAGAACTGTGTTCCTTCACAAAAACCTGCTTTCCTGTATGCAATTAAAGCACCAAAATATGAAACTATAATAAACCCGTAACACCATTATGTAAAGAATTACTATATCAACAAAATAGATGATTAATTAAATAAAACACTGGAAGGGACTAAGTGCACAGTAGCTTAGCTGTGAGTCTCAGTTGAGTCCCATACCTGAGAAGTGCACACAGTCATGGCACGTTAGCCGATTACAAATAAAGCAGGGAGGTAGAAATGGGATCCTGCTGTGGCTGACTGAAAGAATATTCTCCACAGCCTCAGTTTTGCAGAGACTGTAGACAACCTCTGTGATGCAGGACTATCACAATGATAAAATATCACAGCAGAAACACAATTTGCCATACCAAATATCCAGATGAAAAGCTTCTAATAATCTGGGTAAAACTGTCTCGCTTCTTATGCAGGGTCAGGTCTGTCAATTTATAAATCAGCTCAGTTTACTTAAGCTCATGAATGGCACTGATTTGTTAAGCTCTGGACAGCAAGTTAAATGCCATCAAAACTAGCCTCCTTGCAAATGAGAGCAGCATTAACAGCTGAATGCCATGGCATCTGTTTTGCAGCTTTAAATAGTGAAACAGCATCAATGACAATAACATGCAAATGAAAGCCTTCAGTCTTAATAATGTAATTTTCCTGCTGTAGTGTCTACTTTGGCATTCACATGACTGCAACTGCATAGTGATATGCTGTTTTCAAAACCTTGGTTTTATACATATATTTTATAACCAAAACAATTAACTAAATGAAAGAGAAGTTTATGTCACTGTTCTCAGGAATATTCCTGCCATTAATAACAGAAATGGGATGAATGGAAAAATAGCTCTTTGGAGTTTGGTTGTGCTGTAGTTTCTTAGTATTGTGTTGCATGGACTATACTGTTGTGTTTTCACTTCACACTCCATACAGCCTTCGTCACCACATCTACCATTTCTGAGCATCAGCAGATGTTGGCCTTTGAAAACTTAATAGGGAAACTCAAATACCTTTTAAATGATGGTGACCTGAAAGGATGCATTGTTGACCTATTTGTATTTAACACTGGACTGATAAGTATAGTTTATCTATTACAAATGGAGAAAATTCTGTTTAACATTCTGTAGGAAATACAAGAGTTTCTGCAAGGCTATGCTTTATCTTTAATCTGCTGTAAATGTCTTGGAATAATATGTGGTAGAATTCAACAGATTTCTTTGCCTACATGGAAAGGATGAAGCATGAGCATCTCTTCATGAGCACAAGTAAATACTGATACTCTGCTTGGTTTTTTCATGTGTTTTTTCTTAAATAGCTCAGGGGGAAAATAGCTCTACTTCCACAATGTTCCTGTAAGATAGAAATAGCAGAATTATCGTTAAACAAGGATAGAACCCATAAATTTATCCTGGTCTCCAAGAGAATTTAACAGAAGTACAATTAACACATAAACACAAACAAGATTAATTAGTTGTGGCTGCTTTAATGGATTCTGCATGATTTCTTCTTTTGTCTATGCTAATACAATGTTTGTGTTCATATCAGCAGAGTTTTTCCCCATCTGGGGACAGGAAGTTACTCTCAGGAGATACAGTTTGGGTTTTATTTTGCCTGGAAGCAAACACTAAGGGGGGGGGGGTGGGGGGTGGTATTGGCTTTTGTGGGCTTCAACCTTTTGCTAGTATATAAAGAGGATGGGGTTGTGGGGGGGTATGAAGATTAAACTGCCAGCATACAAAGAAGATGCCACTGCAAGCGGTGTTCGTTTAACACTTTTAAGACTGCAATTAAAGCAAGCAAAGGAAAATAAAATACATTTACCTCTGTGCACATATATGTATCATTCTCTATTCCTTTTTTACCTTAAAGGATCTTGTATTAAAGCAGCTCATCATTAAAGTTTGAACACAAAGAAAGAGTGGTCATTAAGTAAACATCCTTTCTGATCATCTAGAAGACAAATAAAAAAAAAAAAAAATCAGAGCTTTCCCATTAAGGTCATTTGTACCTGCTGTTGTCTATCAGTTGAATTAATAGGTTCTCTGATCATTTCCAGCATTCTTGATTCCAATGCTGGCCCTTTCAGCATTTTCCAGCCATGTCTGGAAAAATACTGGTGAAAGTGTTAGCAATTAATGAGTCCCAAAACCATTTCATAATTTTAAGCAATTCTTACATACAGTATATAAATATTCTGAAAACATTATTTTACTTGCTAAAATAATGATTGTACAATTTTACATAGATCAATGCATCAAAATGTTCATTATTGTGACCAAATACCAAAGTTACTAATCTGTACATGTATGCCTTCAAAAAGTTGAATCTTCTAAACTATAGCTTCTATCTTTTTCCCTGTAAAGCAGAACTCCACTAATTATGCTAAACAGTTTGTTATAAAGGGTATAATTAGATACAGGATAGGATAGACATGGTGTGCAAATAGCTCTGTGTGGGTGATTATCACCTTAAAGCCTGCTGGTGGCAGATGAGTCAGAGTTTAGAGACAGACCGTGCACCCAAGTGCAAGATGCAATCATGATAATCAAATGGTATTTTCTGCTTTGTTCTCTATGGTTTTGTTCTTCTTTATAGCCAATTTCAAATTAAGAGAACTTTTTTTTTTTTTAACAATAACGAATGCAAGACACGAAAGTAAAAAAAAAAAAAAAGACTGAATGGGCACTCATTTTATTTTACTGTTTTCTTAACCTTGAAAGATCTAGAAGGTATTTTTCTGGAACTAAAATAGTGTCAGGATGAGTGTAGCTTTATTTGTTTTACATATTCGTTGTGAAATTTTAATGTGATAAATATATATCACAAAAGGTTGTGAGAGCAAACACTAGTGGATTTTTTTTTTCTTTTTTATAACAATGCAACGAATTTTGGACCTGATTTTGCCCCCTTGTGGTAGCTGAGAAGTTCTCTCTTTAAATTTAGAGTCATGGGATCAAAGCCAATACAATGCCAAGCTCTGGACTAGATTATATACACAACACCCACATATGTCAGTAGGCTATAAACATGCATAACTAGGTTGTACATTACTTTTCTATTATTATTTGAGGTCACGTTTTACAGAGACAGCTGTACTGTTGAGAGAGCATTAAGATGTTTATCTCCTTAGGACATTTAAATATTGTCTTCAGACTGTATATATTATTTTGGACATACTGGCAAAATGTTCTCATTTCAATTCCATTTTATCCAAATCTGACTTTTTAATAAGTAATACTGTTAATCAGGCTCCTAGTCTAAAGCAATCACCTTATCCAAGTAACTGATTATAATATCAAGCCAGTAACAGTATTCGTTTTCCCTCCTTTAATACTTCAAAGCACTCACAATTTTTCACTTTAACAATTAGATTTTCCATTATATTAAAACATTAGTGGGCTGAAAGAAAATACTGATAGCCTATGTGGTATAATGAACTCATTTGAGCACTGGATCTGAAAGAAATTTAACATTCCAAATAAAAGACATGATGAGTAGTTTATTTACCTGGCAGGATTCATAACAAAGCCAGTTTTCTCCTGTATAACCAGGATTTCACCCTTGAAGTTCAGTAAGCAGAGTGTCTGCGCTGACCCCAGCGCCAAGGAGAAACCCTCTCTTTGCGGAGTGATTTCTAGTGCAGGGTCAGAAACTGCCAACACTGCTCCAGGGAGCACCAACACCTTGTCAGGGTGGGATTTGGGCGAGCCTTTGTTTCGGTTTTTGTTTTGCCAGATCCACCAATTTTAACAGATAAGAAGAGCCATGCTCACCAGTCTAGTAGATATGGCCACTGACTGTTTAGTATTTTTTCTCATTATTCTTCCCAGTTTACCTTCATCATCTTGGGTTAGTTAAAAACAGTGTATCAGTCTTTTCAATGCTTTTTTGACTTGCTGTAATATGCAGGACATTACTTAGTTCACAGTTATCTTTGTTTTAACCATTAATAAACAATCAAGTGATAGGTCACTATAGAAAATAAGATATCAACATTTCAGTATGTACCATGGTACCCATGCAAAACACATTGCACTTGCAATATACATGTTTAGCTGCAGTTACTCTAGGAAGTTTAGAGAGAGCAAACATGATCTACAAAGATATTTAAAAATCCGATTATCTATAAAGCATGGGGAGAAATTGCTGGGAAAAAATGCACTTCTATAATTCCCCCTCTCCTCTTTTTCTTTCTGTCCTTTACATGCGTAATCAGTTTATTTCATAGAGTATAAGGGAAGAATGAGGTTTCCATCAGCATTCTGATTTTTAAAAAAAGATCTTGATTTACTGTTCTTCATCAGTTGTGAATTACTGTACAATAATCCTAGTTGACCAGCCAATTTCAGCATCTTTGTAGGAAAAAGCAGAACCAATCAAAATACAATAGAACAACCCCTGCAAACTATCAACACAGTAATTTACTTTTTTTGTCATGAGAAAGTACCTAAATATTTCCTGCCAAAAATACTTGAATTCATTGTGCACTTTTGCAGATATTTTAGTGGAAATACTTACAACTAAAGAATATTCCCTCGAACCTCATTAGTTTGAGAATTAGCCAACACACTTGTTAAAATCAGTGGATTTTTTTCTGATATCTAAAAGTTTCCGGAGCTGAATCACTGGATTTCTTTTTTAAAAGCCTCTAAAAGATGGCTTGCTTTTACTCTAAGACAACAATTGGACACGTAAAGGACTAATTGCATTTAAATTCTTCCAACAGTTATAAAAGCTGTTATGGCTGAGGAGCTGCCATAAAACAACCACATCTTCACATTTATGCAGAATTCTCCTTTCTTCAAAGGAACAGGTATGAAACTTCCTACATTGCTCCAAAAAAGATTATCTAACATTGGCCAAGTTTTTTTTTTAAACTTAATAAAGGGGTGACTTTAAAAAACAACAACAACAAAAACAAACAAAACTTTTCAGCATTTCTTCTCTCTTGATGAGTTAGATTTTGTAGTGTTATAAAAGTGCTGAAAGGCAAATTTTATGTGACATAGGTTATCATGACTTCAAAGAGACCTAAAGAGAGAAATGCTGTAATAATGATAGTGTGATCTTTGCAAAAAGTGATGGAATATGATGTGATATAAACACACCCAATTATTCCAGCAGTTAGTAAATCTGCCATTGATTTCAGTGAGCATTATTTCTTATTACTCCTAATTTTTTGTCTAACATTAACACCTAAACCCACTGTTACACATGTAAATCCACTGTGCTCAGCAGACATGTATACATTAGAATGGATACTTAACTCTCAACTACTCATGGTTTAAAACAGACAGTGACAAGGCCAGTTTTCTGTGACTAGAAACATGGACTTCTACTAGGATCATTAAGCTTACAGTAACTTTTTTTTAATGCTTTTTTGTATTTTAAATAGAAGTTGAAGGAAAGTTAAAAACCTGTTAAATCGGAGTCTCTCACTAGGGTTCCTTATTGTTATTATAAATTAAATAAGTAATGATAGTTGTCAACACAAGTGCTCCCTGTCTGCCATTAGAGTGAACATTATTTAAGACTTACTGATTTATTAGTAGTAATTTTCAGCAAATGCATTGTTTGTGGACTGGGTCAGCAGAAACAATTTAGGAGGTGAAAATACGCTAGTCTGCCCTAGAGTGCAGATGCCCAGGCAGCAATGTAGTCTTCATATGCTCCATCACCTGCACTCTTCAACCCTGAGGAAGGATAGCCCCTTCCAGTGGGAATATATTTTGATTTTCCTGCCAGCTCAGTACTTACTTGGAGTGAGAAACCAACAAAGAGCTGCTTAATTTCTGCCAACACCATGACAGGTTTTTCTCATGTACAGCTGTCTGGTTGGAATCAGGCTGAAACTACCCGTTCATTATTTCCCCAATCTGATGTCGCCCATGTTGCAGACTGCAGTTCCAGTGAATATTTGAGACAGATTTTCTTTGTTTAATATCATAGGTAATTCCGATACTGTATATCCAAAAAAAGGATTGGAAGGGGGAAAAAAAAAGGAAATTATCAAACACCTAATAAATATAATGCAATCAGTTTCTCCTTACTTCATGAAAGTAAGATTTTTATTTTTTTTCCCAGCAGTTATTTTCTGCGTATAATTGGCTTTGGAACAATAGTAACTGGAAATGCAGAAATTTCTAATGCAAATTTCAAATGTCATACCTGATTTTCTGCTCAGTCATATAGCTAACATACCTCTACTCTTAAAGGTGACTACAGTAGCTTCACTTTTAAATTATAACACTAAAACATACTTTCAGAAACTTTTTCACATTTCTGTAGCCTTGTTTGCCCAAAATAACTGTCATAGAATATAGTATAGTAGATTAACATAGCATGTTTTATAGAATACCTACACCAAAATTCATTAATTATTCTGGCAAATAATTACTTTAATTACAGAATGCAGTGTCCATACATGGAACTGTTCTGAAAAAGCCTGGTTTATCTAGTCAATTTGTCTATAAATAGAACCCTTAGTGGTAATCACTGAGGACTAGTAATATTTTCACAAGTTGCTATAAAAGATTAACTAGCTGCTAAATGAATCTTCCCAGTGCCTGTTCAAAGAATGACTCATCTGCTCCAATATACTTGTGGGAATGACAGTCAACATTCTTTGACTTGAATGTCTCACATACCTTTTTAGATAAAGCATTTAAAGTCACCTCCATTTAAAACAAACAAACAAACAAACAATAGAGAATTTCAAAGATAAGAAGAAAGGCCTTCATCAAGGAACTTGTGATCTTGGTGATAATACATTCCACTAATAAGGATATAAGAAAATAATATTCCTTTTACCAAAGATTTTTTTTTTTTTTTAAAAAAAAGGCACATAATAGAAGCATTAAGTCTCTGGGAACATTAACCACATCACCAAGCAGCCCAGAGACACTGAAGACAGCAGCTGGTCTCGGCTGGATATAACCCTGAACAACCTCATCTAACTTTGAAGTTGACCCTGCTATGAGCAAAGGGTGGAAACAAATGACCTCCAGAAGTCCCTTCTAAGATGGTTATAATTATCACTAATAACTAGTAATAATCACTAGCAATAATACTTAAATTATAATCTTCAGGCACTGTAAATATGCTCTTTATTGTTTTGGGCACCCATTAAGAAACTCAGCTCAATGTAATCTAATTTAAAGGGTCAGGGAATTTTTAATTATTTTGCAGTAAGTCACAACCTCCATTTTAAGTAAGTTTGCTAAAATGAGCACAGATCTATAGCATTTATAGTTTACTAAGAAAAATGTAACACTAATTTTTCTGTCATACAAGTAATGATTTTATTTGGACAAGACAAGAGATTACTTGGGGAAATCATCAGAATAAGATTATATATGAAATATTACTGATTATATGAATCAGATTGTATAAAATATCTGATTTCCTATATAGGACCTATACAGTTTATTAAATGACGGATACTCCAGAGGGTTAGTCCTAACGCATTACAAAGCTTTGATGCTATTACTTTTACTTCCAGTAACACCTAGGCCATTTCAGTTGAAGACCATTATGCACGTGAATTTTTGTAGTAGGTGTGCCACATGGTATTCAACAACAGAAGGAGGATATTGGAAGCTCCAGTCTGAAATGTTACCAGTTTTCTGCAACAACCCTGCTTTTGCACAATGGCTAAAAGAGAAAAAAGCTCGGGGCACAGCAGGACAATGTAGTCAGTAAAGACTGCTTTTCCTTTTTTAGCTACTGATTTTCATATGTACTCTCTAATGTCCAGTCCCTTTAAAATCTTTAGGTCAAGCCTAAGTGTTCCTAAATCTACCAGAATTTCAACAGCGAATTAATTGTGCAAGTAATTTGTCTGTGTGTGCTTGAAACTTCTTTACTATAACCAGTCAGTGAGTGTTTCAGGAGGAGGAGGAAGGTGGTCTCTCAGGTGCATGGAATTAGAGACTTTCAGTGGGCTAGGGTTATCACACCACCTCAGGAAGTATGGCTTTTGGATACCTTTTGTCATACACTCTGACTATTGTGTTTGCACTTTCTATGTGTGTGAATTGGTGGATCTAACCAGTAGAGGCAGGTTATTTTTAATCAATACATAGGCTGTTGGAGAATCTACCAAACTGACTCAGTTTTTCTTTCCTCCATTTTCTTGATTGATAAGGAAAAAGCACAAAGATGCAAGAATATGATGTAATGATGTGATTATATCACAACTTGACTGATTCAATTGGAGAAGACTACCTAACATGGCACAGTGCAGGTCATCATCCTTCCCTTGAATTCTTCTCTATGTGGGAGGACTTTTGGGACAGCCAGTTCCACCCAGCCAGTTTCTCTTCACCCTTGACAAATGGGTCAGAAGATACTATGGGATGTCCTCCTTCCACATCACATGTTTGAAGACCCAGTCTTTTTGTTGTAGCTTCCCTGCAGGTCTTCCACTAAGATGGACATAACACTGAAACATACCTTCTTCAAAAAGACCTGTAAGCCTAGACCCTTGATGCCGGCAAAGTTGTGACAACGGCAATCTACTCACTACCCAACTGAATTGCTTGTAGGCAGAAATGAAGAAATAGCTCCCTCCTCACTACTGTCACCACTATGTAGGCTGATGTGACTGTTAAGGAAAATTCTGTTCAGCTCAGAAAGGATAAAACCACTGCAGTACTCACAGACAATGATATAAACGTGGTCCAAATCTGATGTTCAAAGCTAGGCAGATGGAAACAGATAAAAGATTATAACAGAAGAATAAGGAGAAAATAAATACCATTTCCCAGATCAGGGCTCAAAGAAAAGTTTTCTTTCCTTCCCCCACAACCCCATCCCCTTCACCTACTCTCAAGCTCCAACACCCAGCACTATTCTGCTAAGGGTTATCACTTTCCCAGCCCCAAAACACATTGACCAAAGGGGATGAAGCTCTAAAGAGACATAGCTAATTCTTTCGCTGAGAGACAAAATGCTTCATGTAAGTAATACATTATGTAGGGCTTTTAAGAAATGTAGACATTTAATGTTTTTACCAAAAAAAAAAAAATAATCGAGCTGTAAAATATATCAGCAGAGGTGATAGGAAATAGATACAACACACAAAAGCATGAGAGCAAAAGAAAAGGACTGCTCTACTGGTAAATATATTTCTTCTGATAACAGAAATATAATTCACTCAAAAGGCCCTAAAACAGGATGTTATGGTAAGGTATGTGTCTTTGGTGAGAAATCTGTATTTGTCCGATATTGTCATTTTATCTTTGCAGAGCAGATTTAACAGAATATGTTCCTGTTTTGTTCCTGGTGTTAGAACCATATATATTGATCTAGGATATCTTCTCATCACGAAAAGTTATATTTTAAACCAAAGAAGATAAATTGTTATGCACAGTATTTTATGTCCATTTGGTGTTTTGGGAATCATCAATTGCTTGTTTTCTTGTTCACTGTGGAGTCATGTACTGTTCAAGTGCAACCTAGATTAGTCCAGTAATGGATGTTTGTAACCTATGTCTTTGTCCATATGCTTGCCTGTTTAGAACAATATCACAGATGTAAATAACAAAACCTGATTTTTCCTGATGCATGCAGATCCTCCAAAGTTTGATAGGATATGGCCGAATATTTCTTCCCTTGAGGTTTCTAAACCAAACCAAGGTAGGATGCTGTAAAATTCCTAGTGGTCTAAAGTTATTGAAATTACTTTCAAGGAGTCCCACATGGTGGCAAAAGCAGTAACAATGAGAATCCAACTCTTTTTTCTCCTGGTGCTAAGTAATGCTATTCTGTGAGAAAATAACCATAAAAGCAAACCTTACCTGAAGAGGGAGTCTCCCAACACTCAGATTGTGCACATCCACTGCAAAAAGCCTGGAAAAGTAGACACACACATTACAAGTACTGATACACAGAAAGCCCGAGATAATGTTGGACTTGTTTAGACAGCACAGTCTATATTTTGAATAAGTTTTGAGATTTTTTGTGTGAGAAAAGATTGTCATTGTCTACATCAAACCCATTTTTAATGTCGTTTCCACTTTGTTTTCCCAAGTGAGCTGAGAGGCATTGTCAGCTTGTGTGCCATCCACAATACAAGCAAGTTCTCTGCAGGATAGACTCATAGTTTTCTACAATTTGAGTGCCACACAAAAAAAATTACTCACAGACTGTGGCATGATGATTAGCACTGAAAGAGACAGAACGACTTTTTAAGATGACTAATAAAAGTAAGATTCTTTGTTATTTCAAGCTGTATTCAGCTATACTTCACATATCAAAATGATTGTTCATTATAAAAAATAATGTCCTTTTGTTCCCCTTATTTACTGCCCTTTGCTCCCCAAAAAATCCCTGCAGAAATCTGGCCTGTGGCTTGCTTTGACTGTTTGAAGGGTGTCCTTTCTGTGCCATAACACATACAGATGGAGAATAAAATTAATGAAAAGGTGATCTAGAAAATAGCTACTAAACTGAACAAGAAGTATTTGGAATCTGTTGGGGAATTACACTGGAAGGGCTGTAGTCAAATCCATTGATCACAATGACCAAATCAAAACATATGCACGTATATATAAAATCTGCCATGTTATATGTGCAAGTTTCTATGTGCCCAACAAAATAGAAAATAGTGATTGATCTGTGCTCTCTATAATAATTAGCAATGTACTTTAGTTGCATTATTCACATATATTTTAAATTAAATATCCCAGATGAAGTGATACTTGGCATTCCAATAACTTCATTTAGCCCATGTTATATTTTCCAAGCTTTTGCATATGTTCCTTAAACTAACAAACAAACAAACAAAAAAAACCCAGATTGATCTCTGTTCTCTGTAAGGATTAGCCTATATTATTCACAGGAATTTTAAATCAAAACATTCCCAATGAAATTATATTTAGCATTTCTAATGGATTTCGTAGCTTAATTATACTGCTTGTGATCTCAGACTTAACTGCACTGCAAAATACGTCTCGAACAGCACAAAATTATTCACTGTTTCTTCCCCAAAAATAAGAATTTTAGTAAATTTGGGTTTGATGTTTTGTTAGGAAGCACAAAACACAAAAACTTACAAGCATTTCTGTTCAGTTTTTGTCTTTGCAGCATATTGTTAGTGTTTAATACTTATTGTAGATTAAATACTTTAGTCAAAGATAGTGTATGAAGAGAATAATTACAGAAATCTGCCTATACCTAATATAATTTTATTGTATTTTTTTTGCTTATGCTATCAGGCTAGAATGAATATGCATACAAATTTAATAAAACCCTTTGCAGACCACTCTAGTTACCATATAGTCATTGGTCATGGATTGGGAGAAATCATCAAATAACCTCAAACTGCCAAAGTGTGTAGATGTGAATGACATTCCCTTTCTTTATTTTGGATATTACAGCTCAAATGATTCGATAGTTGATAGTATATAACTAATTTTCCCTAACTTTCACCCTTTTCTTACAAAACAATAACCATTGTTAAAGTTAATTTAAAAGTTAGAAAATAAAGAAGTTTATTTTATTCTTTTGATTTGTTTCTATATGATACATCTTCTAATTTACTGTTCATTTTATTACCTATCCAGTTGCTCCTAAATTAGCTATCTCAACTGTTTCTTCTGTTCAAGTTGCAAACCACAAGAGAGGTAGGAATTCTTGGATTCATACAGTGATTCCATAGTGCTCAGTCGTGGTGAATACATTGCACTGTATGAATCTGGAATATCTGTGAAGTGTACCCATCAGCTTACTGGTGAGGCATCTTCATTAACAACAACAGAAGCATTAAGTCGCATAAACAAAGAAAATAAACATGCTTCTTAGTCGCTGCTGGCATATAAAGTGACATGGCATTTGTTTTTAAAGGAGTTAATTTTGAATATGACCATTCAGATTGTTGCCTAGAATGCAAATGTTTGCTAGAGTCTTGTTTTCCTCACTGATATGCATAAATTGTAAAAGAGGATACATAAGCAGATTAGTTGAGGGCAAACAATACATAAAGCATCAATTGTCCATATCCTCAAGAAGTATCTGTAAATGCCATGGAGTGTAATGCATAGTTATGTCTTTTAATGCATTGTAAGTGTGCCTTACATCTTCATTTTTTGGTAACAGTGTGCAAATTCAGAGTGTAGGCATTACATTTTGAACTGATGTTTCAGTGTTTTATCAAAATAATGGAATTATATGTGCATAATGAAGGATGCCAATATTCCCTCTGACTTACAGGCAACCTGTTTCATTTGCATATCTATCATTCACAGTCTGAACCCTGAGTTGTTCTCATTGTTTTTCCTCATCCATCATTATCTGTAAAGAGTATGTATAAAGATGTTTTGTCTATCTGTAGCTATTGTGAATATCTCATTATTCATGAAATACCATATTAACAAGGAATAGGGGTATTAACAAATGTTTGAACTTAGTTTGACTCATTTGATGAGATCATGATAACGAGCCATGCTGTTTGTTATGAAGCAGGTCATTTCTAAGGTTACAATGAAGTCTCCTTTGTTTGCCTTTTTTTACTGTATAGAGGAGGATCACACAGTTACTGGAAAATGAAAAAATATTTTAATGATTTTTTAATGCACTTTTCTTTAAATACTCTTTGTGCTTTTAATTAGAAAAATGACACTGATAGTTGTCTCATGCGTTACCTGTCTTAGTTTAAAAATTATGCTTCCCTTCCGTGTGTGTTTACCATTGTTTCGTGTGATGATGTTTCATGTTTTATTGGTCACGGCTGAAGCTTCAGCTGAACCTCGTCCCCACAGCACAACAGTATGTGATCTCAAAGATGTAAATGCATAGCATTATAGCGGAGGGGAAGTATTTAATTTATAGAAACAAAACAATTAAATGATTGACCTCTTTATGAGCCTTCTTCAATAGGTAATTTTATCATGCTTTCTACAACAGGATCAAGATTGTTGCAATAGAATCGTTGCATTGGAAATAGTCTTTTAAGGCTCATACAGTTAATCGTTCTGTAAGTTGGCAAGGGATTTGACAATTCCTGAATCATCCAAAGACAATTATCAAATCTAACATGGCTATCTCTTCTCCCTTTTTCCTTCACATTAAACCTATCTAGCTATCTTTACGTCTCCTCTGAGGTTTTATTTTCCAAACCATTTACTTCTTATTGTTATTCAGCTTTAAACTGTCTCCAGTTTGTGTCTTTCCTGACATGTGGTACTCAGAACTGAAAGCAGCATTTTCTAGCACTGTAAGCTCATGTCATTTCATTGTTGGTAAACCATTTGCAGCTTGATTTTGATGCTTTTCCTCCATCTCTTTCAGTGATTGCATGGCTTTGCCAGTGCATGAAGGCAGTTGGGCTGCTAGCCAGAGACATGCACCTAAAAACCTTAAGCTGTGCTTCTGATAACTCGAATAAGCAGGCTACTTTCTGGTCTTGGTGTGCTGGTTATGGTGAACCACATGATAAGCTAGAAAGGCCATACAGCATTGATAGGTGTTAGCTCCCCAGCTGGCATGATGCTGAATGCAATTCTACATGCTATGTTTGACTGGTTTAGGGTAGCACCTCCTGTAGCCAGTGGAGAAAATAATTCCATTTCAATCATATGAGAACCCGTTACATAGCTGTGCTGTACACAGAGGGATGTAAAAATGATTCACTGATCAGGCCAACAGCAGTAAGCAAAGTAAGTTCATATTATTGCACTAGCAAAAGCTGGGGAGAGGCAGAGGGGAAGCAAAAATAGCAAAAACTGGGTTTAATTGTTACCTGCCATGTCTTTTTTTTTTCCTTTGCACCATTGCTAATCTTTGATCAGATGTTAAGACTGTTTTTGAATTAACTGTGGTTTTTTCTACACCATGTAGCATTTACCAATCTGATGATCAAGATTCCTAGAGCTTTCCTGTATCTTAGTATAAGTTAACTTTTAGACAAAGGCTTTCTTTCACACAGCACAGTTTTTACAAAAGAGCGGTACCCATAAGAACGCAACCAAGTATAAGAATTGGTCTCATTGTTTACCTTTAATATTGATTATCCACGTCTGAACTTGGGTAGTCCTTCTGCATATGTTTAGGAGTATGTGTGTACGTTAAACTAAGTCCTTTGTGCTTATTAGATGTTTCTTCAGTCCAAATCATAACTTGGAGCAAGCTTTGTTACAAAGTGAATTACTTTATGTGCAGCTTTGTTTCTTATGCTTGTGTAATGGCTAATTATGTGTAGTAGTAGTATTATTGAAGGTCATATCACAATTTCAGAGTGGAAGTAGTGGAGTCATTCATTGACAGAATAGTCTCAGTTTCTTTCTGCTACTTTAAACACAAAAGATGATGTAGTATAGTCTGATTTACTGGCACTTCTTTATAGTCTACATATTTTTGAAACATAAAAATGTAGTATTCTGCTGCCTGTTACTGATTAGGAAAACAAGGTAAATTATTTCCTCTAAATTCACCTACATTATGATTGTGTTTAGCCACAAGTCTGACAAACATACCAGTAGGTTATCATCTCAGCAAAACAAATTGTCTAATGGTAGCAGAAGATGGGTCCTTTGTCAGACAAAAAGACTAAGACAGCATTGCTTCTGACTCTGAGATTCAGAAGGATCAGATTGCTTATCACTAACCAGTCTGTCTTATTTTTAAAATCAAATACATAAAAACTTACAATTATAACAATTTTCCCTGTGACTCCTGTTTGCTAGTGCTAGTTTCCACTTTTAGATCTGTTGCCTCTGCCCCACATAGGCAGTTTTTACTCAAGCAAGATGGATATAGTAAAGGAGAAATGCTGCTGGGTGGCTGGCTGAGATGCTGAATCACACTGACCAGCTGCAAAAGACAACAAACGTTAACACTTTTTTCCTCCCCACTGAATTATGTCAAGTAGTAACATACTGAGACTGATACACCAAATGTTTTACTGTACTCCAGCAGTTAAAGGCATCAAAATCATCACATTGGCATGAATGACAAAACATTGGTTTAGCAGTATAACATTGAAGAGAACAAGAATGCATATATGTTAACTAAATGTGTATATGTAAATTGAATTAATGTTTCCTGGCAGCAGAACAGCAGCTTTCAAGATTGAAACATATGTTGTGCTAAGTGTTGTACAGTATAAGAAAAGATACAATCTATTTATAGCCCACTACCTCAGACAACAGCCAAAGAAATATATATGTATTAGGTGTGCATAACATACTCATAAACATGTACTGGTATTGTTATTTCTTTATAAAAATACAGACAGGCACAAATATTGTATCTGATGCTATATGCCAACAATCAGTGGGCTCATTAGGTACCCCAGCATGATCAGCAGCACACCACAGGAAAGGCAGCACAGGGGACGTGATCCCCGTTATGTATGGAAATATTTTACACCCCTGCTACAGCTTTATCTAATTACAGGCTAAGTCAACTTCAAGACCTTGAAGCCCTTCCAAGTTACTGCATCCATTACTCCATTACTTTAGGAATCATACCATAATCTCTTTCACCAGTTAATAAAGTACATCTCTAAAGTATCAGTGGTTTTGCTACAATTTGGAAGAGTGTTCAAGAACCTCAGTGCCCTAATGGCTAGACACCGTCTCTTAATTTCCAGTTGAAATTTCTCAATGGACAGTTAACGCCCATTTGTTCTTGTGCCAGTGTCATCCATTAGCGAAGATATTCACTTCGGATGGCAGAAGGCTATCTCCTTGATGTATTTGTAGCCCAGTGATATCCCCATCTTCAGTTCCATGGACTAAACAAGCCAAATTATCCTAGTCTTTGCTTTTTAAATAGGCTCTGTACTTCTCTGATCATCCTAATAACCTTTCCTGCATTCATTCTGGTCTCAGTCTCAGAGTTGAGTGACCAGACTTACACAAGCTTTCTACACAAAGCATAGCTGTGCCTTCTATAATGATATTGATACATTTCTAATTTTGCCTTCTGCCTGCATAAAACCAAGCATTGCTTGTGATTAAAGACTAAAAGGCACTAGCATTCTATGGTTAATGAAGAGGTTTTTAAAAAGTGGCTGTCATGCCAGCTGCATTTCAGATGGCTGCAGTAAGCATGCTTTCTATTCAGTACACATTTCAGACTTTGCATGATCTTTTCTAGCCCAAGTGTTTTTCATCTCTGAATATAAAAATGGGTTAATGCTTACCTCAGAAGTGCAGTAGAAGTAGCTTTTAAATAACACCTCTCTTCCTTCCTTTTCTTCTCTGTTAATTGCTTTAGGAGGTGCTGGCCAAAAGGTCAAACTAGAGATCTGTTTGGTCTTGAAACAAAACACTCTGGTTCCCAAGGTGCCTACCAGTTAGAGTACCCTGAGTTCAGTAGTATTTTTGAATACTCACCGTTTATGTCAGAACAAAGCCTTTATTTTACTTACAGTTGTGGATTTAAGCAGGATGAAGTTTGACTGTTTTGTCCACTGTATTTAATATTTTCAATATGAGGAGATTTTTCCCGGGTCTTGATTTATACTCGTCTCAAATGTGCAAAAAGATGTGCATTTCTATCAGTGGAAACCGAGCCTCCAGGACCCCTGAAAGGTTTACAACTGCAAATGCTTCAGTTCCATCAGGTCTGCCAACAACAGCCAACCTTCAATGTCATGCCATGGTTGTCGGGTCATGCTAACCTGCCTGAAACAAACTTCACTTTCATTGCAGATAAACATCTGCTGTTGTCCATGTTACATTGACTAACATGTATGTGCCATTCATTCATACTTCTATTCACGGTTCATCTTTACTAAGCATGTAATGTGCTATTACTCTGCTGCTGTATACATTTTGTATACATTTCTGTTCTTCCTTGAAAGACTGTGAATGCTTCGGGCACTCCAACCGGTGCAGTTACATCGAGCTGCTCAATACGGTCATTTGCGTGAGCTGTAAGCACAACACTAGAGGTCAGCACTGTGAGTTATGCAGGCTGGGCTACTTCAGAAATGCTTCTGCAGAGCTGGACGATGAAAATGTGTGCATAGGTCAGTCCCGGGATAACTGCGGCTTTTCTTCTGTGCCTTTTCAGCTGCTGGCAGTTGCTAGGGACCACTGCTGCTTACTTGCCAGTTAAGCCAGAATGAGCTTTTTCAATGGATAAGAACATCTGTGTAGACTTTTCACGTGATTTCTGTTGCCCCAAGGAGGTATTTTGAATCTGTATGTGATGATGAACCTCCCTGGCTAAGGGTCCTGGGAAGACTTTCCCCAGAAGCCCCCAAGAAACTGATTGTGCTGTCCTTCTGCAGGAAGGAGCCACGCCAGAGTTGTGCACATGAAAACTGAAGGGTTGAGGCAGAAATACCTGTTCCCAAGTCTGACTTTCAGACTTATTAGCACAGACTCTTGAATACTTGCCTGGAGACCTACAAAAGTTGCCAGCTGCATCGATAGGACATGGGGAGTGGTGTTTATTAGCCCCCTTTATTCACTTAAATTTCATAAAAACATGTTACAGCTAATTCTGCTCCCAGGCACAGGTCTGTAAATGCAGCTTTGTCTGCCCTCTCCTTAAAGGAGAAACTGCAGTTATGCCTCTGTGGTCAAACAGAATTTGTCAAATCTGTTTGACATGATGTCAATTTAGAAAAGGGATTCTTAGGTGAAAACAGTGCTTTAGACCTAGTATCTGCTATAAATACCCAAAATGCAGCATTAAAGAACATGTCAGACCATAATAAGAAAAGTATATTAGGAAAAAATATAAGATCTTTATCACACTAGAAGAATGTGCATTGTTCTCATGTCAACACAGTATATAGCAAAAGTTAGGATACTTTAGGTGAAGATTGAACATAGTCAATAAAGGAAACTTCATACAACGGCCAGTAGTTAACAGGTAGCTACAAAAGGCGCTGTTCTAATAAAAAACAAGTGGAGGATTTAATTATATAATGTTTCTTATAGACATAAGCATCAGTAGAACCTGTTCTGGATTTTCATTGTGAGTTTTTTTCTTTCCGTTTTCCAGGAAGCAAAAAAGAAGAGTAGTTATAAGATATTTTCATGCCAAAACAGAGTATGGGTGAATAAATTATATTTTAATATTCTTCATAATCCATTGCTGAGATTCAAGCCAGAAACTATTTAGGTTGCCATTATTTGTTTCAGTCTGCAGCTTGACAGGTTTACATTTTATTTCGTGGTAAACACCCAGATCCATCCACGCACTGCATTTCATGTGTCCTTCTTTTAACTTTGCTTGGCAACACATTCAGAAAATGCATGATCTCCTTTGACATTAATTAGTCTGATCTAATAAGAATTTTAGTAGGCAAGTCATGATTTTGTATGACTGTGCTGAGGAGATTAACCCAATTAAATGGGCTTGGAAAAAACTCACTGTCCCTCATATTTGTTTGATGTAGATGATGGACATCATCAGTGTATGACATCAAGGGCTATGTAATTTCAGCTGCCTAAATAGGCCTAATGAATATGACACTAAATTACTCTATTTGGGATTTTTCATCAGCTCATTCAGTACATTGTTTTCCCATGTACACTGAAATGCTAAGACAGCAGCTGTAGCTACGTAAGACAAGGAAATTAATAAACCAGGAGTCAAAAAATAAGTAAATCTTAAATTAATTTGCAAGTGATATCTTTAGAATGTCTTAGTAAAACTGTGCATTTTGAAATTGCCCAGACTCTGCAGAAATAAAATTAAAACCCCTTTCATTTAACAAGAGTCTTTAAAAAAAAAACCAAAACCAAACAGACAAAAAAACAAAACAAAAAAACCCCCAGCAACCTGATGCATTTGCTGACTTTCCTGACTTTCCCACCTTAATGCAAGCAGATGTCTCTTGGGCTCCCATGAAAATTGTACCATGTGAGATGACTACAGGATCAAATCCTGGTTTGCTACATGTTAGGTAATTTGTTTTAAATAAGTAATATTCTTGTTGGACTAAGACAATTTTCAGGATTATAGTAATCACACTGCATAAAAAATGTATGTATCCTAGCTGATTTGCCAACTTAAGAAGACTTTCATACTACTTCTTTGTTTAAAGTCAGTGAAGTGAAGCAGATACTTAAGCACTTTTCAGAAAATAGAAGTTTGTGCTTAAAGTGCTTTCCTGAACTGGGGCTCCTAAGATTTAATCGGGCAAAATGTAGAGTATTTTCACCTCTGAGAGAGTTGATGGATTCACCATCCTTCTAGGTCAAGCACAAAGAGTCTTGCTCTATTGGAAACGCTCATTTCTCTGAGTTTAAAAGCACTGTTTGGGGTTTTAAGTACAAGTGGAATGTTGGCATGAACATCTTAATAAGCAGATTTCCAGTGATGTGTGCAAGTCTTATTCTCATATGAAAGCCATTTTTCCAGGCTAATTCTTTCCTCTTCAGCCATATATGTAGAAAAGTAAAAAATGTTTGGATAAGCTAGTTTAATGGCAGCTAACAGGGCTTTGGCTCTGATTTATCAAAACTACTGACATAGTTTTCATAAATATATATGGTAAGTACATGGATAACAAATCTGTGAATCTTAGCCAATGCTAACTAAATGGAGAAAATGTAAAATATTTCATTTTTAAAACTGACAAATTACAAAGAATTGAAATACTGAGAAGGTTTTTACCAGTGAACCAAATGCAGCACATTATACAGTGGGCTTAAATCTAATTTCATTATGCCCTTAATTTCTTTAGAAGCAAAATAAATTTTATTTCCTAAAATGAAATATCAAAAATTTGTGGATTTGTCAGTTAACTGCAAAATTACCTCATATGGGCAACTACAGTTTCTAAATAAATCAAGGTATTTTAAAGTTAAAAATCATTCACTTGACATGCTTACAGTGAAAAAGATTTTAACAACTTGAAGAGCTTTTTATTTCTACAAGGTCTTGATAAAGTCCTAATAATTCTTTATTTTGGTGAATACACACACTGGCAAGCATGGATAGCATGGAAAACACCAAGTAGACCCAGAGTAATAAAACATTTCCTTTCCCTTACAACATAAATACTGAAATGGTAATTATTGTCACATCTATAAGAAAGCCAACCTTGCAGTCACTGAGGCTTAAACTTCAGTTAACACCTGTAAGACCTTTAGAAACCCTAACGATATATGGTTAAGTGAACCATGAGGGCTGTCCTGTAGCCACTGTCAACCCAGACTGATAAGCAGCAAACCTGCAAGCTTCAGCCCATTTTCCCAACCTTCTTTTTTACTTATTTTCATTGTGTTTTGTTGGCAGCATCACACTGATACAGTGAATCTCAGTGAACAGATGACTACCATCCTTCAAACAGTCACCAAATGGCAGTTAGGAGGAAAATTCCTTCCCAGTTCAGATCTGCAGGGTTTTTTTCCCCAACCTGGAACCTGGTGTGTGGTCTGCTTACGAGGATGATCTAGGAGTGTCAATTTAATGTTATGTAATGCCCTGTTGTTGTAAGGGCATTGGAGATACTCACTGCCTCCCTGTGGCATATGGGAATTGTGGCTTTTGAGCTTTTTAATGTCTTCAGTATTTGGCAGGTCTTGGGAAGTGTTTCACTGCCTGTGATACTGTGTTGGACAACGAGCTTGGATGTTCAGTGGACCTCTGTAGGTCATATATCTGTGGTATCAATTGTGCATTGGGAAAGATGGAGGCTAGGTTCAGTTACTGAAGGTTCCTGGGTCTGTTTGGTGTTCCAGTTTGATCTACTACTTTCGTAAAAGGGCCTGGCTTAAAGTTTTGTTCCCACTATCTACTTTTGCTTGAACAGCACAATATGGGCCTGGTAATTCTTATGTATTTTTATGATAGAGTTCAGTAGGAAAGCTTTCACTATTTCAGGATCAGGTTCTTGTTCTCTGGAAGATATAACATTATGTATCTATGACATTCAATATCACAGGCCATACATTTCTTTCACAAACACTTGTTTAGGTCACTGTAACTCCATTATGTCCAACTAAGCTATTTTTAATGTACAAGAATTGGGCCCTCTGTTTCTAATGTAATTCCAAGCTTTCTGTTTTTCAAGGTTTTCTATAAACACTCTTTAAGCAAATTTTACTTCCTGCATTCAATTTAATCTCAGTTCCATGCCTGTTTACATAAACACTTCATACATCTGATGAACATCAGAATTGCCAGCTTTTCAAATGGCAGTCACTGTGCTATATAATTCTGCTCAGCCTTGCACAGTATTTTTGGTGTGTCAGTTTTCAACTTCATTAATGAATGGTGCTAGCTAATTGTCTCTATTATTATTGTGGAACTCTGTTTGCCAAAGGTAACTATTCTTCTTCAGCATGACAAATGTTCAAAGTGCCATCTGTAATTTATAGTTAATAAACACTGAGACAACAGATGACAAATGTCTTCCTGGTAATTTTTTTCCTGTTACAGTTTTTCCATTGGATTTTTTTGTATTTAACTTCCCCGTTGAACTCTATTTTGTCAATTACAATATCACTGACGTTTAACCTAATGCTAGGGAACAATTGCCAAAGGTAGTCATCAAAGTAGCACTGATTCACAGACATATAAAGCCAGACTCCCAGCAGGTTGCCCAGATTCAGGAATCGATTTGTGTATCTTTTGCCTTCAATAGCAGCAGAGATCAGACACTGCCAAAATGTGTCTGTGGTCTCAGTTGACAGTGGAGTTACTCTGGGTCTACATGGGTCTACATACAAACAAGATACAGCCCTTCATTTTAAAAAAAAAACCAAGCAAACAGAAAAAAAAAAAAAAAAAAGAAAAAAAACCCAACCACAACTGAAGAACAGGAGCGCAAAAAATGAGCTCTGCTAGCTACTGTCTTGTCTTCTTTGTTCAGCTAGTTGAAAGCTGAACACAGGTATTGTAATCACGTTAAAGAAAAGGGCTGTGAATGAACAGCACAGTAAGTGTTGTGGGAGGAAATGGGTTACCCTAGTCATTCTTTAATTAGGTGAACACAAGTGGAAAATATACAGTGGGGAATGAGCCTCATTGCATTTTCCATCTGCCCACTGAGAGGTGAGAGAAATGAAAATGGCAGCATAAAGCCACTTCTGATAAGTTTTGCATTACATTACTGCTCACCTCAAGCTTTTCATTGTGGAATATGTAAAAGGTTTATTAACATCACTGATAAATACAATTTCATCAATTTAATGGCAACTATCCACATAAGTTATTATACTGCTCAAAACTATAAAGGAAGACTATCTTGGAAATAAGTAAAGTGCATTTATATAGCCCTATAAAGACATTCAGCATTTCTGAAAATATTGAGTAATATAGATAAGCCTGTTTTAATAATGCAAAACATTTCATCCTGGTGGCACATTGATATATCCATACTACACAAAGCTTTTCTAATGTTCATTAAATTGTCAAAAGTACTCTTACCAGAAGAGTATCTGTTACAATCACTTATCCTCAAAGACCATGGTATCGTCTGCCTTTATACCTTTTCTGTTTACTTTTTCTCTTCACGTCATAAAATGTCTCTTCCTGAAATGACATATACAAACAAATAAATGGAACTCTAGTAGTTATATTCACTACTCTAGATATCCTTAATAGACAGTCTTCCTTTACCTTTAGCACTGGAAATGCACCCTTTATTGGTATTGAATGAATTATCACCATATGTAGACCTGAATCCAGTGTGTATGTGTTGTCTTGTTTCTGCAGACTGTTATTGTAACCGTTTTGGTTCAGTCCATGATCGCTGTAATGACAGAGGATTTTGTGAGTGTAAGGAGGGAACATCAGGGCCTAAATGTGATAAATGTCTGCCGGGATATATCTGGCACAGCTTGGGCTGTCAACGTAAGTAACTCTGAGAGTTGCCCCTCTCCTGCAACTTTGCTGCCTCTGCGTCTGTATGCTATCATGTGCAGCTACTTAAGAGCAGAAAACGAGCAAAACCCTCTGCGAGCCGTAAGACTCCCATACTCCCTGAACCGTTTTGGAGACTCCCAGATGAGGGCAGTAAATTGACTGTGCCATCCATTTATTTCAATATGCTTTCAGTGTTCTCTCTCTTTCTCTTGCTAACGCCTGGAGGAGCTCCCACTGAAATGTGTAAATATGCATGGCCTGCCAACTGTGAAATAAATTTTGTGTACCAAAATATTAACTCCATATTAACTCCAAATTTAAAATTCTTACTAAAAGACAAGGTGATTTCTCTGCATGTTCACTTTTTTCTGTACTAAACTTCTTAAGTAACTTAACTATGCTTTCATGCCTTAAAACTATGTCCCTGAACAATAAAACTGCAAAACACTGGCTCATTACCTGTTATAATTAGTGAAAACTAGACAAAAGGAAAAGGTAAAAAAAAAATGGAGGTATACTTAACATCCTTAAAAATAAGAGCTGAAATTTTGTGCAAATATTGGTAGAGCAGATGTTGTTTCAATGCTTAGTTGTATATTTAGCTTCTCTTCTGGTTAACAGGTCTTGTAAACAAGTGAGTGGATATACCATATCGGTATATACAGGATTAGACTTTTATTGCAAATTTCTTTTGTAGTAAATTCTTAAGATTTATTCTTTATAACTGTTTTGATCATCTACTTCCAGAAACTCAGGAGAGTCTACTCATGTTTTTCTTTCACCGTTTCCCCGTCTCTCTGCATTCTTATACACACGCATTAAAGAAAGATTTCTACAAGAGCTTGCTTTTGATTTTTAAGACTGAGAAGCACAAGAGAGAATGTAATTACTGACACCCATTAGCCACATATTATAAAATTGGCTATATAGCCACACCAATGCTCTAAATGCTGTAAAACAAACGTAAATCTTATATCATAAATTAAAAAAAAAAAAATAAAGTTAGAGATTACTGCTGCCTCTCCAAGCGATGAGTACCTCTGAAGAAGAAAATCTGGGTGTGTTACAATTCAGCAAATATATCTGGAAAGAAAACCAATAAATAAAGAATTTCAGGAAAGACTGTGACAATTAACCAATTAGCATCAAAGATAGTATGTGAAGAGAAACAAAGTTTGCATGGGCAACACAGTTAAATGTTACCCAAGAAAAATGGACTTCCTCAGCTTCTGCCAGAAACCTCCTGTTTATATTTGGCAGGTTATTTGAACCATACTTTTCACATGTAGTTGTTAACTGTATTCTCATTTTCTGAATGCTTGCACTTGAGTTTTGATTCACAAAATTATTGAGCACTTACAATTGCAGCAGAAAGCAGGCAGAATAGTGTTTCAAATCTCAGAGTTCTGTATTATTAACATTTTGAAAAATCAGATCCTAGGTATTTAAGGAGAAAAAAAAAAGCACTCAGAAATCATAGGCTCTCCCTCTGCCTTGCACCCTTTATGTAGAAGTAGGTTGTCACCATCCCTGTACCTTAACCTAGGTACTGACAAAATAAGCATTAGATTTTGTGAAGCATCAAGATACTGTAGTGACAGGAACCACAGGAAAAAAAATTGAAAAGTAAATCAATATGATTCCCTGCAGTAGAATTTAACAAAGTACAGTAAACACCACGTCCAGACAGTGGGTCTAAAAAAGATATTAAGTAGCTGAGATATTGCAACAGGTCTGGAGGTCTGTGGAGCAAATTTTACAGTCATATAATTAATATAATAATATATGTACCAGCTTGTCAAACCAATTGCTTATTAATTGCAGTATTTCCTATCTTTTCAGGTTTGGACATTATAACCCCAATAATGTTCTTTTAATGAGGACTTTTTGAGCCCAACATATAATTAGCCTGATTTTAGCTGAATCGGAGTATTTGTAAAAGCTTTAGACAGTTTCTGGAAATGCAAGCTAGTGCCTTTATATTTGCTGACAAAACTAATTAAGTTTCCCTCACTATGTTGTAATTTTCTGAACAAATCTCAGTCTGATTGTGTAACTGTTAGATATTTTCCAAGTTTGACCAAATTATCTGATCAAATTCAGAAGAAAAACAACTAGATGCGGTTGTCACCTTTATGGAACAGACATCGAATTGCCATGTTTCACCAAGCACGCACTGATTTAAAACCCATTTCAAGTCTTTTCATGGAGGAACAGAATTTCAATCCGTTTAATTTTCTAGTGTGGCAATTTTAGCTTTGTTTGTTATTTTCCCATTGAAATCTAAACAAATGACTGGGCAAACAAGTAGACTCCAATATACAAGAAAAATAAGAACTCATTCTCCTGCCTTAGAAAAGCTCAAAATGATTATTTGTCTGGACATGTAGCATGTGGTTTTGATCTGTTTCCCTGAGCTTGTGCTATGCAGAAATGTTTGTATGCAAAGATGGATACACACCCACACACAACAGACCAGTATGTGTTTACTTTTTGTTATACATAGCCTATTGGCATTATTAAGAAAATCTATTCTTATGGATCTTTGTTGCTAAAAATCATTGACCTAGGGCAGCCAGAAGTTCGACCTATAAAGAAATAAGGTAAATCTATACCATAGCTAGTTTAATTACTTGTATGATTGTATTAGTAAATGGAGTGGCTTAGTTTTATATATTAGTAATCGTATTTGGGAAAAAAACAATGCTAAAGTCCTGTTGTGTTTTGTAAGACTCACAATATATCATTTGATAAATTACTGTTCGGAGTCTACCTTGTACCACATGTGAGCAGAAGACACAGAAGCTATTATCCTCAGAAGTATTCATTTAGGTACCTCACTCTTACTGATTTCATCTAAAACCTCTGAGGATCTAGGCAGAGCGCTCACTGCTTGGCATCTCTGTGCATATAGAGGTCAGATGCAATTTTAGACCTTGCCTCCCAGATAAAAAGCACTGTGATAACAGCTGTTATCTTATTGAATTCAGGGTTTATACTGCATAGACTTAGCGGTCAGCAGGGTCTGGTTGGTACAGGAAGGTTTGCTGCCCTCAGAAAAAGAGGCACAATAAATGCAACTGTGCCCTGCTCTACTTCTGAGCCCTCCCCCAGACCCATTCATGCCGCAGGCAGCGTGCAGGGAAGCTGCTGGGGTTTAGCTCTCTGCCTCCCTCCCAGGTACTGACAATGGTTTTCTCACCAGCATGCATACATAGATCAAAGCACAAGGAATTAATTAAGAACAGCACAGTCTGGTCCTGAAACCCTTTTAGAATTCCAGAAACATGAGAAAATACATAGCTATATTTCATTTTTCTATTTTATAGAAATTAAACAGTTTCCTTTAAAAATGAACATAAAAACAGAAGAAAAAGCTCCAAGCCTGGCAAGAAATTTAACCAGCAACTACAGCTGGTTTGGGCAGGTCTTAAACCGAACATAGTGCTTTGTGATAAGAGGGAGCTGTAACAAAAGGTAGAAACATTTGCCCACAGAAGAACTGCCTGAGTTTTAAAAAAATGGATGAAGGCAAAACATTAAGCAGGAGCATTCATTTGATTTTCTAAGTGTACTGCTCATAGTCTTGCATCTTTTGTATTTCTTGGACATGACATTTCAGGTGACTAAATTCTGTTGCATACATACAGGAGCATTTCAGAATAACACCTTTTAATTTCATGTACACAAGAATCAATTCCAGAACCAGCTGCATATTTAGGCAATCAGGCAAAGAAAAAGAGACTCTTATGCCAATCTTACTTTACCAGCACAGCTCAAATTTTCATTAGGCATGATCACCCCACAGGGGAAAAGGTGAGGGAAGGTCCAATGATTAATATTATTCACTATCTCCCTTCATATGAGCAAATAAAGACATTTGAACTTACAGCCCCACAAAGGCCTAGACTGAGTACAAGAGTTACCAATGGTAGCTTGTACCCAAGTTAAATTCCATGCATTATTTATTGTGAAGCACTGTTTCAAATCATCTTGGTTCAATGGTGTAAATCTTAAACAATTAGTGAATGAGTTTTCAGCCAGATGCCTTATGTCAAGCTCTGAATAGTTTACATTATTTCACCCTTTTTTGTTCATTTAAAGTAGTTTTTATTAAAGCAGCAAAGGATTACACTCTTATCTTCACTGGTCAAACTGTGCTCAGTGCTTGTATCTGTCTTCCAGACTGAACTTGTATTACTCTGCAGCCTGTTGATAATTCATATTCTGTCACAGTGTGCATTCAACTTATTAGATGATTCTTTAAATATAAGGGGGTTTGTGTGCATTTTATCATGTGTTACAAATGTTAGAAGCCAGGGCATTTGATCAAAATAATCATGCAGATTGAATTGCCAGAGAAAAATCAAACCTGAAATTGTAACCCTGGAACTTATATTAACATTTGCTTTTGGAAGTTAGTGTTTACAATTCAGCAAGAAAAGATATGTTACCATCCATTTCTTAAAAAAAAAAGCTAACAAAACCCTTTCTTAAAAAAGTACATCATGCACTCCTTTCTAGAGAGATTAAATGCATAAATGTAATTGTCTCTCCCACTGAAGGTTAGTGATCTTTTATACGTGTTTGTATACAGATGTATCCTGTGATCAATACCTACACATTGAACTTGTACCTGGGGAACTATACTCTGTAAAAAGAAATAGAAATTCAGAACCGGGATGCCCTGCCTTCCAGTTCACCTTTGCAACTGCCTCTGGGGGGAGCCACAGACGATCCATCTGTATCTTTTTACATCTTTTTAGCAGTAGCAGTTTTAATGCTTCTAGCTGGTCAGGATATGGTGGGATTTCCCTTCTGCACATGTGGTGTATGTACTTTCAGTTCTGGTGTGGTTTGGTGCCAGGACTGTTGCTAGTAAGTGCACTGCCACGCTTGGAGCTGGAGGGAAGTAAAACATAGAAAGAATTTATTGAAAAGGATAAAGTTCTGATGGGGCTGAACATCGCTGTCCCCAAAGAACATTCTGCCCCTGGTCTTTATACATTAAATACTGATTTCGCAATACCCGTCTTACATGATTCTTATGCAGACAAAAGAAACTGTGTGTGTATAGGACTTTGGATGCAAGAGGAACAGACTCTGCTTCAAATGGCTCCAAATTTAAATCCAGACTATTTCTCCTTAAATCAGTCCGGAGTCCCAGTGCTGCAACTCAAGGGAAAGTGTGGCTTACAGATGTAAGACCAGCAAGGCAAGATTACAAACAAAATTACAGCGTTACTGGGCCTGATTCTCAGATGATGCAAAACATTGATTCCACTCACGTCAGGGGAAGCATGCTGACAACTTATACGTGTGATTCTATACTGGTATCCTGGGTCTTTTAAACCTGAGAAAATACAACATGAATGTGTGTATAAACGCATTCATTCCAAAATACATGACCCACAGAATAACCGTATAGATACAGGGATACACAGAAAATTGTTCACCAAAGTATGAATATCATGGAATAGTATTATTTTTTAATGAGATACTGGATTTGAAGGAGAAAAAGCAGGTTGATATCTCTCTGGGGAGAGCATATTTTAGTGAGAATAAACATGTCAGAACACAGACAACCTATTCAACAAAAATGATGATGTGAAGCATCTTTCCTCTATGAAGAGCACAGAGGAGAAATAAAAACATAGGATGCTTTCTCTATATAGTTATTATAAAGATCTACACAGTTACTGTGGCATGCCTAGGTTGGGGATGAAGTCTCCTGCTGCTTTTAGTACTGCTGCCTACAAAGTGTGTGAAATATTGTGGAAATGGAAGAACCTGCAGAAGGAACAGACTAGAGGGGCATTGGTGAGAGCTCAAGGACATTATCTCAGCATCTGTGTGCTGAAAGGAAGGCTTCTACGAACAATATGGAGACTGTGAATTAGGTAACACCTGGGGGGGGCAGGGGGGGAAGCAGAAGAAAATTACAGGTCATAAATCAATCAGAGAATGAGGTATAGAAAAGGGGGCTAATTAGCATAGTTAACATCTTATTAAGAGGCACCAGGCTCTTAGCAGACTGCAGCTCTTCACTTCAGGAGATTTACTCTGACAACCTGGTGATCAAACTTGTTTTCTCCAAAGTGCAAAGAAATGGTTCGGTAGCAACATTTATACACCTGACCTTTAATAGAACGATTTTTCCCCAGCAAGGTGAAGGATTGCATTAGAGGAAAGAGGTTGTTCTCCTCTTGATCTTGCCCAGGTGTCAGCTTCAAAGCTGCTATTCCACGGCTGTCTAAACTGCTCTCTCTAATTGCAAGTGCTGCAATCCCTCTTCTCCCAATTCCTAACTATTTAGTCCCACACCCCTAGCAATCTTTCAGGCACTTGTTTGACCTTTCATTGAACCATTTCAGATCTAACTCAGCAGGACACCAACCAAAAAAGAATAGTTTTCTGCTGTGTTAGTTCTGTGATATGAATCAGCAATGGGCTGAGCAAGCAGGAGCACACTGGGAGAGCATAACCCATTCAGCTGGGGAGTGACGTAACGCTGGCAGCCAGCAGTTCAGCTGGACTAGGCTGCCATGCAACCGTAGCACATCTGTGGGATCCGTATTCTCCTCTTTCCATTGTTAGACCATTCGCATTATAGTCTAGCAAGTCGCTGGTATTTTTATCAAAGCTACATAATTTCAGATGGATGAGCAGGTGGATAATTAGATATAATTATATTAGTTAATTTTCCTAAAAAAAGAAGTTCTATACTCTCCCAAAAATAGTTTAAAAACCCACTAACCTACAGAAAAACAAACAACTTTTTAAGATTCTCTTGTACTGAATGAAGAAGAATCATAAGTTTTTACAGATGACAAAACTAGGATTCTGCATGCAGAGCCAAAATGAACAGTGGTGACAGACATGAGCAGAGTGCATTTCAAAACAGACCAATTTTAAAAGAGTGAATACAGTTTCTAGGGTCTTAGGTATTTTTGGTGCTATATCATGGGAGAGTTCGGAACAACTACATATTAGGAAATTCATGAAAAGTTAAACAAGTAACATTATTTGTTTTCTTTAGTCACATGATTTTAAAATGGTTAATATTTGATAGCATAATGATAAATATTTTAATATAGTATATTGCAGTCGGTTAGGAATAGATCAAAAAGATACAAAGTAAGCTCCACTAGATAAACTTTTATTAGGTACATGAAATAGAACATAAAGCTTGATAGCAGTTACCATTTAATCTATTCACATTTGGAAATGTATTGAAAGGGAAACTTATAACTCAGTTGTTATGAATTATTAAATGTCCATTTGAACAGTGATATGCAGGACTGCTTTTCCTCTGAAAAATCTGTCACGCTTTCCTTTTAAGCCTGCTCAGTGGCCATAACTTCTATGCAATTTGCCTGCTCCCTGCCTTTTTATGAGGAGAGAAATAAAGAGATCAATAGCACCACAGACATGCCCAGATGGGACACTTTTATGAAAGGGCCTTAAAAGTATCATTCAAGAGTAAGTAAAGTAATCTCCATCCTACTTAACTGCAGATAAAAACTACCGACCCGAGGCAATTAAAGAGAGTCGACACTTCCTATCTTGACATTGATGCAACTGATGGCATTGCTGACACCAGCACATGTATTAAGACTTCAGTAGTTATTAACTTCCTTTACACATGTGCAAATAGAACTCTCCCAAGAGATCTTTCTGTTCACAATGATGGCAACATGAAAACCAAAGTTTAGTATAGAAGGGGCTGATAGGTTTTAAATTGCAAGGTGCTGACTGCCTCCCTTAATAGAAGCTAAGGTCCCCCAGTGTTATAAAAAGTAAAAAAATGCCTTTTAATATTATACATTAATAAATGGATGCCATCTACCTGTAAATTTAAAAGACTAGCTTCCACCTTTAATGGATTTCAGAGTTATTCTAGGTACAGGGGCACACCTGATGTTAAGGTGTGTTTCTGCCTTGAATTTGAACATGCTGAAAGGATGTAATCCTAAAGTAACCAGCGTTTCTAACTTCAGGTATTTATTTCTACAGAGCTGAGTATTGTAGTATCTAACAACTAATGAACTCAAGGCTTTTTAATTACATACTACTACTATTTGAGGAACTTTCCAAAAGATTTTAGATGTCTACTCATTGACAGTATTTGTTATGAGTAATCTGTAGAGGTGAAAAAAAAAAATCTCAGACTGAAGGTTTTAAAGAAATTTACTTGAACTAAAGGAGTTATTTAGTATCAATAGCTTGAGTACTTCAGCAGTGAATTTCTGAAAATAATTAAGACCTTTCAAAATCTGAGCTCTTAACTAAAACACTTAACACAATTGCCTTTTTAACATTTCCCAATTCCCACTTCACCCTTTTGTTTTCTGACCATCTTACCTAGCCCGTTTTAGAGCTGGTCTTCAAAACCTTTCACTCCTGTGAGTCATGTGTCTCTCTTCATGCTTGCATGCTTATAGACAGTAGAACATCTTACAGCAGAAAATGAGAAAGCCTGTACCGAGTTAGACCAGGGATCCATTTACCCCAGTGTCCTCTATTTGACAGTCGTGGGCTTGAGTGGTACTTCATTCAGCACAGGCATCCAAACTCTGGGAAGCTACAGTTTACAGATTTTCTTAACCAAAGAGTTCATCAGTGTCTTCATATTTAGTTGGTCTTAATGAGCCTTTCATCCACTAATTTGCCTAATCACTTCTTGAGACATTCATACTTCTGGTATCCAAACATCCTGGGCACGAGTTCACAATTATGTAAAGTGTAACAATAATAATAATAATTTCTTTGTTTTAAGTGGCTGGCTGACAATTTCATTTGGTACTTCCTAGTTCTTGGGAGGAAGAGGTAATAAGAATAAATGAATAATCATTTTCAATTTGCATTTTCCATAACATTTGTGATTTTATAGATGTCTATCTCATTTTCCTTCAGTCTACCTTCCCTCTCTTATGCTGAAGAAACCTAATCTATTTAATCTCTCCTTTTACAGGAACTGCTTATATCTATGATAGCTCTTCATTCTACCCTTTCTGGTACTCCTGTATACCTTTTCAATATGCAGGACTTCATGCAGCGTTCAAGAGATGGGCGCATCACGAAGTTATATGGTGACATTGTGGAGTTTTCCATTTCATTCTTCTTCTCCTGTCCTAAAAAAATTCAAGAATCTATTTGCCTTTTTGACTGATGAAGAGCATTAAGTCAACATTTTCAGTAAAATACTCTGAACTACTGTTAAGGTCCCTTTTCTAAATGGTAAAAGCCAAGTATCTCTAGGGGTGCATTACTCTTGAACACTGAATTTCATCTACCATTTTACTGTGCTGTCACCCAGCACCTTAGAAATTCTTCTGAAGGTCTTCACAGCCACAATACTTTTGTAATATGAGCAAACTTTATAACATTACTCTTCACTCACTTTTCTAGCACAACTCTGTAAGTCCTGGCACAATTCTTACAGGACTGAGTAGTAGTCTCTGACATTTATTCTTATCCTGTTTCCTATTATTCAATCCATGATTATTCCATGGGGGAAAAAAAAAAAAAAAGCAACAACAAAAAAAACAACCAACCAAACAAAATCCCACAAAAAAACCCAAAACTCTTTTATTGGTTTCTTTGGGAAAAAAAGGAAAAACAAATTGCTGAGGGATCTTATGATATACTTTTTGGAGTATCTGAATAGATACATAATCAACCTGATCATTTGTGTCCCTATGCTTACTGATTCCTTAAAAAAAAATCATCTACTAGGTTTGTACACCATTATTTCCCTTGACAAATGTTCACTCTTCCATGCTCATTGTGCTCATTCATCTATCCGCTAATTCTATTCTTCATTACAATTTCCATCAACTTGCTTGCTGCAGAAGTTTTACTTGCTAGTCTTTAGTTCCTCTCAATCTCCTTGGAGCTCTTTATAAAACACATCTGCCATAGTCCCTTCTTATAGTTAATCAAGCCTGTCTTGGCAATTAAATTAGCAAAATCACAGGTAACAGTCAGAAATTTGTTTCTGCATTTTTTCAAAACTCTTGGATCAATATTATTTGCTTCCAGTGATCTGCTGCAATAGACTATCTTCCATTTTAAAGAATGGTTTGTATAAACTTTGAGACACATCTCCAGAGCATGGCCCCATCAACATAAGCAGTAGCCTGGTAACCTTCTAAAGCTCTTCCATAGTTAATACTTCATAGATTTTCCTCTTCCCTACATTACACGCCATTTGTTTGCCCTAGACACTTCCTAGAAAGTTTCTGTTTCTGATGTGTTTAGAAAAAAAAATTAATTACTAATTTTTATTACTTGGGTCCATTGCTCAATCATTTCTGGCCTTCCTTGGTACTTTAGCATGCTCTTACAGCTAAATTCTGAGAGTCTATACTCTTTTCTTTTTTCCTTCATTTTGTCATAACTTCAGCATTTTTCTTTACTGTTTGTAAATGTATTTCTTTATGAAGTTTTCTTCTACTCTGCTGCTAACAATGCAATTTTTATAAAAATCCTTTTAAATAGTGGTCTTTTTTTTGATACTCACTTTACTCTGCATCTCTAATATGACCAGCTCACCAAATCATCTGTAAGCATTCTGCCTGTTTAGCTTCTCCCTGCAGTGAGAAGCTTCTCCATATTTCTAATAAGTGCCTACATGATCATCTCCTCTTCCCCTAGATCCATACCCCCGAGGCATGTACTAACCCTTCCAGTAACTTCAAAGTCATCTTAAAGTTAAGCATGCAAGTTAATATTTTTACAAGGAACACGGGTATGATAAAATCAGGAACAAAAGCTTGATCTTATAAATGTCAGTCCAGCTTTTTGTCAGATCTTTGACTATTACCCTTTACAGTACAAATTCTAGTCAAGCTATTCACAAGAATAACAACTATGAAAGTGAACACAGCTTTACAGGATTCAGCCAATATATATTTAGAGGGGACTGATAACCCATACAAAAGTACTATGATGTTCTGTAAAATATTAACAGTATTGTTCTTTCCATTTCTTTCATCCCTGCACAATTTTGAGATATGATTTTGTTGACTATGAACTGTTCTTCTGTCACATTGGACTGCAGTCAATGGCAAAATCATTAAAAGAGCCTTTTAATGGAAGCCAAGTCAAGCCCGGTATAATTATCTTGGCTTCTAAAGAGAACAATTAAATTGTTAATAAAACTTTTACCTATAATCATCAGGTGAGAAGAGGAGGATGTGACAGTGCTGGAAGTTTAAAGATTTCTGAAAAAAAGGGGAAAGAGAGTCTGATCATAATTCAGTTGTTGGTAATTAATGTCTACAGAAGATTACTTATAACTGAAATCAACTTGAAATAATTATATTAATGAGACTGTGTTCATTAACATCACTGATTTCAATATACAGCAGGGGACCACAATGATTAAAGCATTATGCCAAAACCATTTTGTATTTTTATAACTACAGCTTGGACGAGTACTTCTTTATATGCTATTTTTTTCTTTCCAATGACAATCTGTCTTTTTGTTCAGATGAAAGTGGAAAACCATGTAATAACAATTGCACTGATGCCACTGGCTGAATCTAAAGACAATATTTTGATTTGTACTTCTGTTTGCAGATCAATTTACCCACTTCATTCCCTTTGTAGAGACTGAGTGGAGTAACTTTCCAAATCTTTCACACTTTTCAGACTTTTATAAAACCCTGTGTATTTTCCAGATGTACAAAGAATAAAGCATAACAAAATCTGTCTGTGCATAAATCAAAATATTACTCCAGTTTACGGAGCCAGTGGTAGAGCTGTATATTGAGCATCTCTGAACAGCCAGACAAAGACACCTTTGTGCTAGCCCCTGTTCTTTCTCTATTTCCTGCTTAAATTTGAAGGCTTTTCCAATGGACCCAAGAATCTATTCTTGCACTTCAAAACTGCTAGGTTATAAGGAGCTCAACCATAATCTCTTTGGAGGAGGAATTCTCCCTTCAATAGTTATTTAGGTTAGCCTTAAGAAATAGCACCAAGCGGCTATAGGTCAGGGATACATAAGGGCTACAATTAAAAGAGCTACCAGCTTTGTTACCCACATACACTAACCGGTCCCCATATCCACTGACACGTGCGGGAGGAACAAATGCCTCCAGTATCCTCAGTATAGAAATAGCTGTCCATAGGAGACAATTCAGCAGGGTGTTCTGTTAATGAGATACTGCATCACTGAGCTCTGTATGTTACACATACTTTAAATCAGAAATGAACTTCCCTTTTAAGCCAGAAGATCCTTGAAATAGGACTCTTACTTTGAAGAGTTTAGAATTTCATCTCCAAGGAGAGTAAAGAGTTTCACCACATGTAGCTCTTTTCTTTAAAGAGCTGAAGCTGCATTTTGATAGTGAGGCAATAAGCACTGACTAGTGTCCAAGGAGAACAAGTTACTCTCACAAGATTCAAAAACCCGGCTTACTTCCTACTGATTTCAAGAACAGGAGAATCCCACAATGAGATTTAAACTGGGGCCATTAGTGCAAGGAAATTCATATTGAGCGCAAACATAGCATCCTTAAATCAGCCCCATTATGGTGACATTATGCAGCAAAGTGCAGCGCCCTGCAAGGAGGCTTCAGTTCTCAGAAAAAGCATCCTATTCCACATATCTCTACAGACAGATTACAACAGTGCATTACAACACAAATGTCTTAAAAATTGAGCCAGATGTTTTGGAATGCCTCAAATTACATATGCACACATGCCATTTGGTACACAACTGGGGAGAAACATGAAAGGCTGCATGTACACAGCATAACTTCTGCAAAGGTTTGAAAACTTGGGTCAAGATTTACACCACCTATCAAAATAAAGCCATATACTGCTATAATTTTTCTGCAGCGACCTGAGAGCTTTGCTAGTTCATGCAAAATCATTACTGATTTAAAACACTGCTGAGAAGATGCCTAGAGAAGTGTACTCCAGTTATATCTTCTCTTTTATTCAGTGGCAACATGACAACTTAGCAATGATGCTGCAGCCCACGCTGCTCTGCACCATTAGAAGACCTTGACTGGTTTGCAAATACAAAACACTGAGCCAACTAAGATGTGTTGAGCACCTCCCTCACCTCCTCCCATCCATCCTGGCTTTGGCCCAAACCCCACTGTTCCAGTTCCAACCACTTCCCTTTAGCACTGATTCTTCTCTTTTAGGTTAGCAGCTACTCATTCTGTAGCTTTCTTGCAGTCTTCAGAAAACCATCATCCCACTCAGATCTGCTATGTTACCACTTAAGAAATGCTGTCTCATACAGGCAGCATAAAATCTTTGCACTTCACACTCCTCTCATGCTCTCACTTCACTGGGCCTGTGTTTCAAACCTGAGCAGAAACCACACCGGAGTCTCTGCTGCCCAAGGTGACACATCTCTGCAGAGGTTGGCCTTACATGCTGGCTAGCCGTGCTGGCCATGTGGCTTCATGGAGCAGGAGGAGGCTTAGGGTTTAGCCTCAGAGTCTGACCCCTTACAAGGGTCCAGGCATAGACCAGTTCTACAAAAAGTCATCCTACCTGGAATTACAGCCCTTTCTCATCCTCCAATATCATGTGCACCCATCAGTTGGCACTCTACACAGCCATACAGCAAACACCGGCTCCCACCATAGGAGGCAATGTAAAGGAATACACACAGTTCTGGAGGAGTTGTGGTCAGAGAAGCCAAATTTCCGTTGTAATCGCCGTCAAGGCTGCTGAAAGAGAAGGACAAGCATGTGACAGGAGTTGTGGGGGTTCAGGTTATGTCAGGTAGGGGTATGCAAGGAGGATGGCTAGGGGCAGAGGACAGGACTAGACCCAAAGAGATAAACTTGTCAGGAAATACAGCTTCATCATCCAAATTCTACTTAGGAGAAATCTGTTTCCATTTTCTCTGAGAGTTCTACAAAGAAATGTACTCAGGCATTATGTTTTAAAATAATATACATTTTCTAGAAGTACATTTTCATAAAAATTGAGCATTTCTTGTGTGACTCTTACTTCTCTAAACCATAGGTGAGTATATGAGTTTGTAACTAACTGTGTTATATGCACAGCTTCTCAGGAGCACAAGAAAATGACCAAGGTCTTGGCTTTTCAGTCGTAAGTGCGAATGGAAGACTTTTTGAGTAACACAATTATTTTGTTTCATCATGAAGTTTAAGGGTATTGATACAATAGATCTTCACTAATATATAACACACTGGTCATAGACTAATTTATTTTGTCTAGATTAATGAGGATATCTTTGGTTTTTTCCAACTCTGGCATGACTTGACAATCTAAAAATTGGAGAAAATAATTTTAAATAAAATAAAGCAAGTACTTAGAAGTGAAATCATATTTTGCAGTTATCTATTCCTTGAGGATCTCAAGTTACTTCAGTTGTCACTAATAATTAAATTTTAACACCTTTGTGCATCAGGATTGATAAACAAATATATGTATGTTAATCAGCATGTCAAAAGTAATGCAAGAACCATATAAAGCACAAAGGGAAACAGTTCTTACTCATTAGAGTCTTTTAACTCCGGACTTCTTAAAATCCTGAATTATCTGAACATTTTGTCATAGTAAGCAATATCAACGTCCATGTTTAGAGGCATTATCTTTAGTTCATATGTGTGTAGAAAGAACTTTTCAGACATGAACCCAAACAAACACATGTTGAGTGCTCTCTTTCTAAGTCTAAGCCAGGTCTATTGTTATTCAGATGTGTTCTACATTCTAGCAAAACTGTAGAGTTGATAAAATGAGATTAGTGCAATCTTGTTACTACTGCAGTAACTTATTAGTAGTAGCCTGTATAATAATATTGTGAAAAACATGTAGGTTGCCTGTATGCAGTCTTCATCTGCATTGGTGAATGTGTGATAATGAATTATTAATTCTAACTGCATACTTACCAAAACATTGCTTTTGAAAAGACAAATAAATAATCAGAGGCCTTGAAATTTTGTTAGGAGGCAATATAATTAAAGACAGTTATTTTGTGGTTTTGTGTGAGCATCTTTTGGACATTTTTGCTGAATGATGTGATATTATAAGTCAGTTTAAAAAGTGTTTTCAGCTAAAACACTGGCTAAGTCCACCATATCAGTTACACCTGTGTAGCACACTGCAGAAAAACTAGTGTGCCTGAAGAGGATTGCGTTGGAGAGTGAGCATCTATTATCTGTTTGCCCATCTAATGGCTGCTCTGTCATGAAGATAAATGCACAATGATACCTAGAGCAAGTCTGTATGTAGCAATAAATATTGTTGAAAACTATCGTGAAGCAGCTAATAGCTTTAATCATTTGATACATTAATTTATTAGTTCTCATTTTTGCTGAGTGCTACATGCCAGCTGTTTGAGTCATCTTATTGATATTCTGATGAAAAGAGAGTAAAGCATTACACCAATTAAAACCCCACTTACAGGCAAGCATATTATCATCTAGTATATCTCAGAAAGGAATTATAAGAATCTGCCTGTTGAGTGTCATTTTTTAATTTTACTGTAATAATTAAAAATAGACAATAACAGATAATATTTTTAAAGGCCAAGATAAAGCAGAGGGGATAAAAAAAACATTTGCAAATCTACCATATTCCCAATATACAAATATGAAGCTGCTAAAGTTCTGACTGGTAAGATTAGAAGGAGGTACATATATGACATTATTATTTCTAATTGTCAGAATATTTAAACATCTTATGCAATTGCATATGACACTTAAGTTGACCAGATTACATATTCCTTTTTTAAATTTCATAGTTTATAACCCTTTTTATAGCTAAGAGTCTCCAAACTCCCTTGGAAACAGTAATCGACTCTGCTGTTGCATTTATTTAATCAACAGTGCAATCTAGTAAATAGAACTGGAATTCACAGGATCTGAATTCATTCCCTTCTTTTGTTAGCATAGGCAAATCATTTGACTTTCCTTGGCATCAACTTCTCCATTGTTCACTGGCAGTAACAACTCTCACTCTGAAGAGCTTTGAGACACCTACAGGACAGTGTTTTTATCCCCGTTCTAGAGCTAGCTCAACAAAAGCACTCCAAAACATTTCATCCACGTTCAAACAATAAATCAATGTAGTTTCAGAAAGGAGATCTCCTGATTCCCAGAATTGTTGCTTTAACAAAAAAAAAAAAAATTCCCTCACATTTCATATGCTTTGTAGGAACTATATGAATGTTCTACCTTTACCTTTGCATTGCAACTAATGTTCACATAAATTCTGCATGTTCATCTTCTGAGAGATTCTACGCCATATACTTTGCACATTGGTGTTTTTGTCTCCTATAGCAGATTATTATCCTAGTATCTTAAGTCTCTGTTTTGAAAATGCATGCAAGAGGAATATGTAATGACATAGAAACTTGGCTTTACCTTTACTTGTGGTCACTGTAACATAGCTGATTGTAAGTAACACGTAAGTGTGACTCCCTTTTTTTAGTTACATACCCCTCCCATTTTAATATCTTTGATATTTATGATCGTGCAATTAAAGATTGCCAATGTTTCCATTACAAATGCTATTTTACATAGTTTAGAAGTTGATCATAACATATATTTCCAGTAGATCTTGTCACTAATTTTTCAAAATGCCCCATGCAATTGGCTTTAAGCCAAAGTAGAAAGAAGAAAGTTTGCAACATTCAAATTTAGATCACAAATAACTTTAGAATAGCAGTGTTCAAAATTTAACTTGACATGAATATAACATCTTCTGTGTAAAAAAATAAATACAACTAAGTCTGCTTTAAAAAACTAGCCATTACAATGCAAAATTATTACTTTGAATTCAAAGAATGTTTCTACACAATATTTGCTATACACAGCAAGTATTGTAAAATAAAATTTGCAGAACCAACCTTACTCCATCTGAGTAATACTAAACTGATTATTAAAAATTTAGCTCTTTCTTAACACCAAAACCAGGACATACGCTATTATGCTACAAAAACTATGCTGCTTTGGGCAATAAAAACTTTAAATAACTCACGAGTCTCCTCTTCTTTATCAAATACATCATGAACACTTTTGCTCAAATTGCCAGAGCGTACAGACACATTCACAAATGTATCATATATTGTGGAGCAAAAAAATAGGAGAGAATAATTTTTTTTAAATACTGTCATTAAGTAACATAAGATTATGGTTTAATCTTAAAGTTCTCACTCAGCAGCTCTCTAAAATAATTTTAAGTTTTGCCTGCAAAGACCTTAAGGATCCAGGGCCATGCAGATGTTTTGAGGAACACCAATACATCCAATATTTGTCCTCAGATTAGTACTATTGTGGAATTAATGTCATTATTAATAGAAGCCACCGATGCATTCTCTCACTCACTCTCTTCCCTAAAAAATTTTTGGGAAATAATTATTAGAATAATTCTAATCCCCTAAATCATTATGAAATATTTTCAGTTGTGATTATCTTCTCTGGTTTTGCTGACGAATAAAGTAATAAGTGTGGGGGACTATTTCATGGGTTTTGAAAGTCTTCTAATGCAGCATTCATTGGGAAGAATGGCAGGAAGAGAAACTTTTGTCTTTGTAAACAGAGAGAAATTATTTGCGTTCTATGGTGTCCAAAACATTGCAAGTCAAACACCCCAGCAGCTAAGGAGGCAGGAACATTCAGCCTTTTACATAATTCATAATCATGTATTTGAATTGCTGACCTTTGCACACTCCTGCTCTGGTTTGCTCTCCAGGCCTTCTCCTGCCTTTTTGTGCTTTGTGAAAGTGATTCTTGTTGCAGGTCTGTTTAACAGCTCTCGGGAGCTTTTAAGAAAATACTGTTCTCATGCACGAAGCTGAAAATGCTGCTGTTCAGGCAAGGCCATCCCGCTGGCTTGTCGGATAGGACTGAACTGCCTGACCGTAGGGGCCTAGTGCCACTGCTGCGGAGCAGCGGCAGGTGGTGATCCCACAAGCGGACAGCAAGCCAGGAGCAGGAGGGGACTGGCGGTGATCCCACAAGCGGACAGCAAGCCAGGAGCAGGAGGGGACTGGCGTGGGGAAGGGGAACAGGGGGCAGCAGGCCAGGGAGCTCCCCAGCAGAGGGTCCCTCCCGCAGCACCACGCCAGGCAAGCGGAGCGGCGCTGGCGGCAGTACCAGGGCCAGTCACAGCCTGCAGACTGCCAGACGAGCCTCTCGTGCGGCGGCAGGCCTGGGGTGGCACCGGGAAGTCAAGCGTGTGAGGCCGGGGTGGGCCAAGCCCAGCAGCTCCCTCGGGCGAGGACCAAGGCAAGGGCTGGAGTCCAGAGGAGCTGCCAGGCCAGGGGGCTGAGGGTGCTTGAGCGGACGCCTTGGAGGAGGCTTTTCACAGCTCTTGCTCACAGCTTGGGGGTTTCCAGCAGAGCCGTCCAGTGCTGCACCTGGGTCAGAGCAGGCCTCGAAGACAACAGGCAGGGAAGCCGTGCATGGCCGGCCGCAGAGCCCGCCGGCAGCAGTCAGAGCCTGCCTCAGGCACCCAGGGCTCCAACCGCTGCCTGAGGCAGGCAGGCATCCCCCTGGCAGGCCTCCTGCCACCACTCCCACAAGCCCAAATCTCTCACAGGTCTTACGACACACCCGCCTGCTCCGCCTAAACGTCTGAAGTGCCCTCTGGCACCTCTAATGGCAGTAGCTGCTTGTATTTAGGGAACCAAATCTCACCCTCCAACTGTTCACGGGGCCTTTTGATGACCCCTTCATCTTCTGCGTCTGAGGAGTTTTAGTGCTTAGCCAGTTTTTATTAATAGTGGTTACATCCAAACCCTGACCTTGCTGTCGGCACTAGGGAAAAAACCAACCAACCAAACAAACAAAACACCTGTACTTTCAATTGCTTCTCATTGTAGTTAAGGAAGGAGAAGGCAGATCACGTAAGAATGTTCATTTATCCCCAGGAAGATAGAAATAATGGCACTGCAGCTTACAGCTTTGCAAGTGGAATATGAATAATAGGGGTATGTAGTCCCTTTTGAGTACCTAAAGCTATGATGTAGTTTATTGCTCTCCTGAGATTACCCTAAAATATGATAAGAGTCATACCAATTCAGAGGTGCTCCTCCATAAGCAAAGCAATTAAAAGAATGGGAAATTTCCCCCCCCCCCACTTCGGGAATCACCCTCTTTTGGAGAAGTATAAAACTGGAACCATCAAAATCAGAAAACTGAAAGGTTAATCAATCATTTCCTGAAACTGAGGAAGACTGGAAGATATTATCTCAACGACAATTCTTAGATAACTAAATCTGGATTTGTTTTCAGCCATTTTAACAAGCAATCTTGTGTTGTTTGTGTCAAAGCTACTATGGCTTCTCTATCATCAATTCCAAAATTCAGCTCTCCCCCTTGTCCTCTTGACAGATTTGATGTATTTCTTCTCGTTATCTTTTATTAATTAAATCCAGGGATTTTAGATTAAGAATAGAGATGGAAAATGAGAAAGCACAGACACAACCTGTGAAATAGAGTAACTTTCTACCTCTGCTATCCTTATACTATGGTTAAAATAAAATCTGTTCTGTAGAGGATTTTGCACTTTCAGTAGTGAAACCTGATCAACTACGCTTACCCATGTGGATGCTAGGATAAATTAGTACCTATTTACAGGAGAGAGGAATCACCATCCATTCTGTGGCTGTGCACTGGGGAGAACTCTGAATAATAGTAGCTGCATCTTCTTGTACAAACTCTGAAGACTTCTGCAACTTGATTAGAACTGGCTTAGCTTTGAAGTGAGAACTGAGCAGAAAGAACAGAAATTACATATAGGCAAACAATCTAAAAATTCTACCAGAAGTTTTCAGCAAACACAGTACCTCCATTACCTACCTATTAATTTACTGTCTGATAACTTAATAAAACTGGTTTGATTAAAAAATCGCCATTTCTAAGACGAGTCAAGATGGAGATGTCTGCCTTTAGAAACTACTCCCACTTGGTCAATGTTTATTTCCTTGTATTGTTGGCAATATAATTAATCACAACACTGTTTCATCTTTGCACTGGAGATCTTTGTATTAATGTTTGTCACTTTATGACTGGAGTTTTGACACAGTAAAATATGCTTTAGGCTTGTACTTGTCTACACTGATTTATTTTGTCTTAACTTCAGAATGTGCCTTGGTGGTTAAGCACAAACCAGTTTTCTTCTCATGCTATCAAAGCATCTACCTTGTCGTGATTTGACAGTATCCTAAGATAGTTTTACTGATCCTACAACAGCAAATGTTGAATTAGTGTCACTTCAAAAAACCAAATCATTATGAATCTCTCATTCAAAAGAGCAATAGCTCTTTTTCGTATCGGGCACGTCTGTGGTTCAAAACCACTGAAGAAGTCTGATCAACGCTGACGTGTATTCGTGGTAGCAAAATACTTAAAAACCATTTGGCGGCAACTGTAACTGGCAACAATAAATTAAATTCTAATAATAACCTAACAGTAGATCTAATTGGCAGACAGGCAGGGGGAGAAATCTAAGTGACAAAACCTTCAAGTCAGTTATTAGCAATTGGTTATTCAAATGAGTAAGATACTCAAGTTATGAAAATGTGAGGTTTTGTCATGTGCTGTGCAACACTAATTGTAATAGCAATACTTGTAACCTTTCAGAGGAAGCCTGACTACTTAGAAGCTTTGCCCATGCCCTTATATCCTCATTCCTAATACTTACTTTATATGGGTGAAATCTCATGCATCAGTGGGGCTCTGCATAGAGATCTTTAACACCTAACAAGTATATATTGTATTTTTAGGATTGTTTCCAAATAATGGAAATAATCTGTTGTTGCTAACTTTGGCAATTTGAAAATACTTTTGTTGTGGTCATTTATGTTCTGATACAATTGGAAACAATTTTAAACCTTTGCAATTGAATGAGACTGTTTTGCATTCTCCAGCTCCACTAATATCTATTTGACAAATTGTGGGAAAAATATTACTAACACCTTCACGACTGCAGAGGTTTTCTTGTGCATGTTTGCTATATGTATGTGTAGATGTACATATTCTTATTGGACATACACACACAAGCTTCCTCATTTGTTGCAATTTCTTTTATGTTCTGTGATTGTTTTTACTATTTAATGATTAAATGATCATATTTTTAGAGAATGCATGTTATTTACAGAATCTTTCTAGTATTCATAGGAACTAATTCTGTATTTGACAAGAAATCACTTGTGTTTGGCCTCAATTTACTGAACTTATTGAAACCTCCTAATTTTTTCATGTCATTTCAATGTGCTGTTCACTGCTCTCTATATATAGACAACCACTGCATATATTGAAGCTACCTATGAACATCATTACTGAAAACAAGGGTTTCGCTATGCTTGGTTTTTTACTCATTATGCCAAGACACAATATTCTGTTAGCGTGTGTGCTGAAAACTTCCTCGTAAATGAATTCAGGTAACATTCTTTACTAGATAAGACATACCAAGGAAACAGATGCATTAGAGAAAGAAAATAGCCCAAAATAATTTCTTCAGCCACTAGACTTGCATGCTTTCAAAGTTATGAACAATGGGTGGAATCCAAGGTCAAAAAATTCTCATGATTTCAGTAGTGCCATTCACACAAACTACTGATGAACAGTATGGAAAATTCACTGCAGCAGAAGTAGGGTCAAAGCTTGCATCAATGCTTTAGAATAGACCAAAATGTTGTGTAATATATTCAGAGCTGTCAGCCCAACAACCTGTCCAGGGACTATAATACTCATGATCTGGGAGACAAAAAAGGACAAAAGTGAAGATTGTTTTAAAAACAGAGGGAGAGAGAAGGCTGTAACAAATGATAACAGAAAAAGAGCACACTGAAGGAAAATAGTGATGGGAGAGATCATACAAAGCACTGCTTAAAATGAAGGACTTCAGAATTCAAGAAAGGAAGCAAGGCCATCTCATAAGGAGTTTTCTTTCTGTGACTTTATCATTAATGGTCTTTATGCTGTTCCCACAAACAATGAAAATTTCATAGTGAATCCAGATTTTGATGCAGAAAGTGAACATCACCTACCCCGGATCAAAAAAAGGTGTCCTTTTGAATACGTTCATTTCTTTAAGTCAATAGCCTCTCTTTTCTCATATTCTTGTGGCTGACCCACCTGAATAAACTGGTACTGTAGGCAAGCTGTACAAAAATTAAGGTAGCACAAAGAAAGGTACAAAATGTATTTTCTCCCCTCTTGGATGGCCTTCAGGAAAGACAGGAGGCTAAAAGAAACTGTGCTTAAGTCCAATAGCGTACTGTTTTTCTGTCTGAGCGGTAGGCAGACCAAAAGCCCTGTGCATGTGCTCTGAAGCTGCCCACAGTAACCAGAAAGAAGTCAACAGCACAATGCTGTGCCTGAGGTGGCCCTCCAGATCAAAGAGAACAAGGCTTAAGTTTGTGTTACTGTGTCTATATTGCTGCTTCAGAACTAAAATCAGCCACAGTTCTCTATCCCTTTTCTTTCAAGAAGCTGCAATGGTATTAAAGTTGAGTTTTGGACAAACTCAGAAATTTTTGCGTATTAGTCAGATTTGAACATTTAAGAGGAAAGCAGACATTTGTCAAACAACTACGCTACTCTCAATACATTCCATTAAATACTCAATATAAATTCTATGAAACACTAGCACATCACTTACCCCTTGAACTGCTTGAGCTATTTGAAAGACTGGATATTTTCCCTGTTTTCCTTTTTTTTTATTCCATTTCCAAATGTAATAACATTGGACTTACAAATCAAGAATATTTTGTGACTTGTGGCAAAGCATCTTTCATCATCATTCACAGAGGTCTTATCCTAAAAAAAGAGGCTTCAATATTTTATTAATGATTACTTTGGAAAAGACATTTACATTTTAATTCAAAAATAGTAATATCTCTTACTAATTGCAGGGGTTTGTTGGTTTGGAAGAGGAAGGGGAGGCTGCCCCAAGGACAGTAAAGCTTCAAATATCTATCCATTTTTACATGTGGCTTTTTTTTCTCTCCTTTGTATAGTGTTTTAAGGATCCCATAATCAGACCATAGCTTAGATTGCAAATTGATGAATTATGAAAATAACATTAAAAGTTTTCCTCTGGTTTACTTTAAATATTTCACTTCCCACAGTAGCGCAGATCTGGAGACTGTGCTCAGAAATATCTCCCTGAAAGGCCTGCAAAACTCTCCTGAGCAAATCAGATATCTCTGTTTTCTTTCTTAAATGATCAATTTGATGTCCTGTCTTCTAATTAATGATCTGCCAGCCAACCCACAGCTAGTTCAGCCACACAAGTCTTAATAGTCATGTGTGATTACTTCAGAATTAGTTCTTTTACTTGCATCACTTCTCTGTGTTTCATTCTTTGATCAGAACTTGATACCTGATGCCTTTCAGATTAATTCAAGCTAATTTTTCATCATTGCAACTTTTAATGATGAAGATAAGGCAGAGCTGGTTCAACACCTCTCAGCAGTGGAGGCAACATTTCACTGCTTGCAGTATAAGAAGGGGCAGGGGCACGGCAGGTAGGAGAAGGCAGGAGGGGTACAACAGGCAGGGAAGTCCCGAATGGCCAGGCTCGCTGCTCCTGCTGCCGGGGGAGACGAAAGGGCCAAGGGCCAGGCACGTGCTGGGGTCCTGCCAGCCCTACCTGCTCCCACCAGCACCCGCTGCAGCAGCTCTCCTCGGGCGTCAGCACACAGCGAGGGGGCTGCAAGGTCCTGCCCCTTCCCGCCCTGCTCAGCAGCTCCCAGGTCACTGCCTTCTCCGAGCAATGCCTAGAGCCTCTTCAGAAATAAAAGGTGTTACAACACCTATCCTAGAAAAATACCGTGTTAACGTTTGAAACAACAATTAATATACTTGCCTTGCTTTGGTCCTGGGAGCATGTCAACTGCTTTTGTTTAAGACAAAAATTTTGTTTTAAATTCCAGTGAAAGTACTTTTCTTTATGCTGCTGATGTGCTACACTCATTAGCTATAGCTAATCCAATTCCTAAACTGAACAAACATAATCAGTTAATATTAAAGTTTTAGAAGTAATCCTGACCATGCTTTCGTGAAGGTGGAAATGGTATTATAGTTGGTCAGAATAAAATTAAAACAAAATTGGCAAAAGGAGATAATGGGATTTCATAACATTTTCAGAATTTTTTCATTTAACTTCCAAATCATCACAATTGCTATCTATGTGATACATATAATGTGTACATGTGTGTGTGCAAGAGAAAGAGATACAAGGACGAAACTAAGAAAAAGAAAGCTGTAACAATACAGGATTAAAAATTCAAGAATTTTCAGCTACATAGTAATTTGCTGAGAACACGATAATCTACCTGTTTTTGCTTTAATGCGTTTCTGTGGGCAAACTTTTTAAAGCCTGCAAGAATAATGAAGGAGAAGCTTTTGATCCATCCCTTCTTTAGAGTGCATTTAAAAAACTTTCTCATGAGAAATAAATGGTCTGATTTACAAATCAGCATCTATAACATTGTATCCAGAATTTTGTAGACAGCAATGATTAGAGGCATTTGATAGCAGCCTGCATCGTGTGTCAGGCAGAACAGCCAGCACGTAGCAAAACGCCACTTCAGCCCCACATCTCCAGCAGACTGTAACTACAGAGCAGAGTCTGGGCTGGTGGCCTCTGAAAATAAAAGGCTATAGTTGTCAAAGTAAGTTTAAAAATAGGAAAGCTAGTGGAAGATAAATTTGTTTTACTGAATACTTGGGAAAATTTGGATAACATATTCTGAGCCAAAGACAAAGTGAAGTATCTCATCTCCTGTTTAAGAAGTGGTATTTAATTAACTATTGAATTCCATTCAATTATTCAAGGCAAACAATGGTCAGTATTGATGGGGCAGATATTTCAGAATTTTCATTGCCTGAACTGTAGGAAGCATCTCAGCAATGAGTAGTCTAGAACAAGCAGATTCAGTAGCTGTACCATCAGATAAATTATTTTGATTTTGCTTATTGATATGGCTATATATATATACAATATGAATAATAAAGTCAGTTTTAATGATATATAGCCTCAGTAGTAAGCGATGTAACTCAAATACTGACTTTTAAAATACAGTTCAGGTTTTCCCAGCCTGTTGTAATTTTCTGGGTTGTTAACCTCATAATTTGGTGGTGATTTACTGTTCTTTGTACAAAATATAAACACTATTTTTTGTAATGTATATATAGAACATTAAAATTCAGACATATGGCTGTCATCAATAATATGTTGTTTGTTGTACGTTAATATTCAAATGTTGACATTACAATTCAGAAACCAGACAACAACTTTAAATCCGTAGCTCCTAGTTAAAACCTTTGATTGCTAAAGGAATCACTGAAAAAAATTATTAAACTGTTACGTCTCAATTGCATCTATGAGTTTCTAACACACTGCGCTATTATTTGGCCCACTTGGATGCACAACATTAGAAAGCAGTTGTCAGGGAGTCCTTCTACAGCGAGAAAATTATTTTTCTGAAAGCAAGCCAGGACAGATAAGATCACCAGTAAGGCTGCGGGTGCACAAAATTGGACAGATTTATGTAGAATTGCATCACTTAAGAACATGGACTGTTTCAATTTTAGTTCTCCTAATATCTGGGTTGCTTTTAAAAGTAAGTAAATTAACATTTATAAAAACGTACTTTTTTTGTAGCAATAAATAGCAATGTTAAAAGTAAAATTAACAATATTTTCCCTATTCTAAATTATTTAGGGTATTTCCAGGCTAAGGTATGCATAAACAGCATATAATGTTGAGACTGCTTCTAAATCAAATAATCTTTTCCCTAATTCTCCAAGTGAAAATTTTTACTATTACATTCTGCCTAGATAGTAGGTGCAAGATCTTTACTAAACTTGTCTCTCCTATGGAAGACAGAGCTGTAATCTAGCACATATTCTGCTAGTGATGTGATCTGGAATAAAACACAGATTGACACAATGAAGTAGTATGTTCCTCGTATCTCCACATATTTACCCAGTGAAATATTTCATTGGTATTAAGTAATACAAAGTGAAGCTGTCAATTTTTCAGATATGATAATATTGTGCAGCTCTAAAACTTCTGCCTGTATGCTTTTCTCTTAATTCTTTTGTCAAATCTGACTTCTGAAGATATTATATCAGGCTACAGTATCTAACTAAGATAGTTTTAAGATGCCAGTTACCCTTGTACCAAAGTAGCAAATCTAATTAAGAAGAAATATTTGATCTGTAATGGAAATAACAACATTATCTTTTATTTCCATACGTATATACCATATAATCCCCATCAAATAGCATGCTGGATTTCCTGCCTGCGCTTGCCTTATCTTTTTTGCATAATTTTGCAATACATGCAGTTCTTGATTATAAAACCCTGCCTTCTCATACAGATCTTTTTACTTCAGCAAAGCCGTGTTGCATTTTTAACCACCGTTCATGCTTTCCAAAAGCTCTGGATACATTGCCCCTTTCAAATAATGCCACACCCACCCACAGTTCCAGTTCAGCAGTAACTATAAAAATGCAGACACTGGCACAAGGCAGGTATTAATATTCATATTATTTCATTATTAGTCATTATCCATATTAATTAATTAATTAATATTATCATAGTCAGTGGTCTGAAGTGAATGATATGGTTCTCCAAGACTACAGCCTAAAAAAAAAAAAGGAAAAAAGGATGAGAAAATATCAAATAAAATAAAAAAATTCAAACTTGAAGTGTTTAAAAAAACCCCGTATCTCCTGTTTTCATGGCTCAGGAAGAGGGGGGAGGTAGTGTTTCAATTCTGCTTTTAGTGCAGAGTTTCTCCTGGAGATGAACTTATATTTATTCTGCTTTTCTCCCCCACCCCACCCCACCCCCCGCTATCTTGCAGCAAACGTATCTGACAATGAACTACTGCATTGCCAGAACGGAGGAACGTGCATCAACAACGTGCGATGCCAGTGCCCTCCGGCTTACACTGGCATTTTATGCGAGAAGTTGAAGTGCGAAAGGGACCCAGGAGGCTGCAGCCAAAACTCCGGGCAGGGGCCGATATCACACAGGCCCCTCTTACTGCTGACTGCTCTACTAGGAGCAACTGGACTTTGCATATGCTAGACTCTGGATGGTTGATGGCATCACATTCAGGCTGCTTCAAAGGAACATGCCACATGAAAATGAAACAAAACCCAGGCGTTTGCTACTGAAATCTAAGGAGAAAAGAGAGAGCAAAAATAACCACATACACACTAAGGAGGCCTAACTGAACTAAGCCATATTAATCAGTTACGGACAGGGCTCGGAGTCAAGACCGTTCACCTCTGACTCGAGGCAAGTTGGCAGCTGCCTATTCTGTCAAGTCAATGCTGGCTGCAAAGCTTACACAGGACTGAAACGGCTTTGACAGCCCCCAGAATGGGAAGAGAATTTAAAAAACACTTGCTATTCCTATATGGTGCGCTACCGTACCTCCACCCAGTGTGTGGACAGACCAAATAAAAGCATTCTTTGCTGTCAGTGCATTGTGGGTATAAGGAAATCTGTAAAAGCTGCCATATTGGCCTGCTTCAGTCCCCGAATCCTTTCCAACCTGTGCTTTAGTGAACGTTGCTCTGTAACCTTTGTTGGTTGAAAGATTTCTTTGTCTGATGTTAGTGATGCACATGTGTAACAGCCCCCTCAATAAAACTCAAGCCAGTCATATCCTTGTATACCTTAGCAGCACTGCATCAGTAAGATGCTGTGTTCACCTACCGTAACAAGAGTTGCTATAGGACAAAAAGTGTATTTATCCTTTTGTATTCAAATGAAGTTATTTTTCTTGAAATAATGTACAATGTAGATTTTTTGTATTATTGCCTATTTGTGTTACCAGACAATTTGTTAATGTATTTAATTCTAATCAGGTAAGAGAAAAATATTACTTTTTATTTAGTCCTTTTCTTTTTCCTTTCATTTAATTGTGCAGAGATTTCTCTGTATGGGCAACGTGCTGGCATCAAAGAATATCAGTTTACATATATAACAAGTGTAATAAGATTCCACCAAAGGACATTCTAAATGTTTTCTTGTTGCTTTAACACTGGAAGATTTCAAAAAATAAAAATTCCTGCATAAACAGTTCCAGGATGATGTATTGCTATTTCTTAAGGCCTTTTTACAAAACAAACAAACAAAAAATTGATCATTTTACCACCTAGTATGTGGAAGAAAAATGGATTCAACAGTGGAAATTACATCATAACAATCTAACCTGCTTTTATTTTTAGTACTGTCATTATTTTTGCAAACAATTTTAAATGTAAAGGGCATCATTTGTTTGAGGAAGATTTCATCAAACCCCAAGCTTGGAAAAGGTACAAGAAGTTGAATAGTTCTCATCTTTGTTCTCTCAATTCATCACAGAAATTGTTCCAAGGCTAATTTACAAAGTATTACAGAAGCTAGTCTTTAATTCATACCATTTTTGTGGATTCTGGCAGTAATGAAGTAGATATAGCCACAGCTTATATTGTTTCCCCAAAAGCTTCATTAAAATTATATGTTTATATATGTACCAGTCTGCCTAAGAAACTGCAAAACCAGCAGCAATCACAAAAAAAGCCAAGATTTAACTTTTAATAAAGTCAAATTTAATATTTAGAAGGAACGTCAAAATACACAGCAGCGAGTAGATAAAAAGTGCTGCTCCAGCAAATAAAGTTTGTTTCAAGTATTGCCCAAGGTGTAACAAATTCTTGTTTCTGCCTTTTATTAGGCCAATTACTGAGTGTGACAGAAAAGGATAGCAAGAATGGAGAGGCAAGCCAAAACCAGAGCAGTGTTTCAAAGTCGGGGGGAGGGGGAGAGAATCAAAAGGTAGTGAGACTGTGTGAATTCATTTCCTGGCAATTTTCATCATAATGACTATAAATATTTTACCAACTTAATAGCCTAGTATGGAAAACAATTAATCAGCAAAAGAAAAATTCCCAAGAGAAATAAATTCTACCTAGCTGCCTCTGCCAAATGGTGAACAGAGCAGAATTTAGTGCACTGTCTTCTTGGATAAGCTCTTTCCCCTGCAGAAGAAAGTTTTGCAGGCCAGTACCCAGCCTCCAGAAATGGGTAGGCAAATCAGGTCTTCATTTCTAAAAGAATCCTATGAAGAAGAAGATGAAGATGATGATGATGATGACAACAACAAGCTCGTGCTTGTTCAGGCTGTCACCTTGGCCATTCATGTAGAATGTTTGCTATTTACACTGCCACTCTTTTTCAGTGGGCTAAATAAGATAAGGCAAAGATAAATTAAGAGCTTGGCTGGTTGCCAGCCATGGCCTACATGAGATTGCAGGTATATATTAGAAAGATGTTCACAACAATAAACAGAAAATTATATTGCAGACTCAATGAGGAATATAAATGCTAATACAGATGACATGCAGAGCTGGAGATTACCTATAATTAGGTGGATTTCTGATATTGAAATGTGGAATTTAAGTTTTCTTAAAGCTTATTAGAACAGACCAAATTCAGATTGTGTAATTATTGGAAAAGATGCACTTTAATTGTCATTATAAACTCAAGGCTTTGTGAAAGTGCTAAGAAAGCATGTTATGCAAGTTTGGTTAGAAGGGATTCTGCCAGCAGTGCTGAAGTATAATGAATATCAGATCGCAATCAATTCAGCTACATTCCAATTTCATATACTTATGATCTTCTGAACCAGAGCAGAGTATATGGCTTTCCACATATTTAGCTACGATTTCGTGCATTTTAAACTCCCTCACCTATTAATAAAATTACAATTTTATACAGGAGTACATTCAGTGGAAAGTTTTCTTATCAATCATCCTTTTCTTCAGCTTCATTATTTTTTCCTCTGAACTCCACAGAACTTCACTAACTTAAAATTTTGAATATAAGTTTTGCTACTGTATTCCAAGTACATTTTTTAAATTATGTGTGCATCTTTGAGAGAGAAGGAGATTTACATCACTCAGCATTGCTGTACCCGCTTTTTTATTTAATTCAGTGGAAAAGAAAGGCAGTTCCCCATTTCAGAAGCTGTGAAGAACAGATTCCTTTTCCTGAAGATATGCTAGGATGTTTTCATGATGAAATGTAGTCATAGTATCTGCTTTACTTTTCACCTGCAAATATATACCCCTTCCAACATATTCTAGGTTTCCTGGAGTGGGTATCCTGTTCCTGTGAATGCCTGAAAAATAGCAAACACAGACATGATACCAAAAAAAACCCTAGAGCAACACGATCACTAAACGAAGATTTTGGTTCTGTATCAAAACACAGCAAAAGGAACCTACTGCAGAACTATTATTTCCTGTATATTTCTTTCCTGGAAGGTTTAGCATCCAAGAACTGACCAGGCTTCGCATTGCTTAGTTGTCCAGATGATAGTTCAGAGTACAGTGACCTTAAACCTAGCATTCATAATTAAATTTATACAGTTGTATTAGTTCCAGGTATTTTGCTACATCAGTCACTCCTAGTCAGCTTGCAATTCCTGTGTTTCTAACTAGAGAATTGGTTCTGATCCAGGATCCACATGCGTTTAACATCTGAAAATGGGGCAGCTTATAACAAGGTGCTGCTCCCTGACAAGGAAGCTGCAGAAATTTCCACTTCAAGCTATCCATCTTCCTCAAAGGGACATTAAAAGAGAGGCATCTTAGTGCTGCATAACTGTTTCAAAAACAAACTATCCAAATGAAAAAAAATCTAGTCAGATGCAAACTGACCCAAATATTGCCCTCAAATGATAATTGATCTAATACTTTATTATGACTGAGCCACAGATAAGAAGTTATTTCATGTAGTGAACAGAACAAAAAAATAATGTGCAAAAGACTCCTCAAATTTAGAAAGAGCTCTTCTGCTTGCATATAATTTTATACATCTTTCTCATAACTCCAAGATGCCAGGGGGATTTGTTAGAGCGTCACTGGGATTCTAGGTTTATTAAACCATTGAATTAACTAGATTCATCCATGCATGGGGTTTATTCACCTGTGAGAAATTTGAGTAATATTTTTCACAGAATATGCAAGACCAGATTTTCAGCCAACCTCCAGCCCAGCCTTCATGTTTGCCCTTGCAAATGCAAAGTTACAGATGTAAATATTAAGACACAGTCATTCATTCCTAAGAAAAAAACATAAGTTTAATTATTTATGGATGCAAACATTTATCCACCAAAATGCAGATCTGGCATTATAAAGCAGAACTTTCATATTAACCAACTAATACCTTTCCCACCATCACACAGTATCAGAAAAAAGAGGATGTAAGAAGTGGATGCAAAACAAGCAAGAAGCATTTTGCACCATATGGTGCATTTCATTTAATGAAATGAAAGTTCTTCACCAGTACAGTATGTTCACCAAGACACCATTTTTGCCACAATATGCAACAGATAAAATTCCAGTACAAAGCATATGTTCCCCTTCATTGTTTTTCTGGCCATTGTTATCTACACAGACCCAAACACATACATGATTAAATACTGCTCAAGAAATTTTACAGCCTCAAAGAACACAGAGAAGACTAATGACATGCAATCTGCAGACCTAAACAGATTGTAAAGTCTTCAGGGTTGAACTCCTGCATACATTGCTAGCTAATATTCATTTCTGAGAAGGACCAGGATAAAGATCACATCATGGAAGTGCACTGAAGCAGTTTCATGGCAGTCAGTAGAACCAAAGTGACAGCCCAGTTACAGAAAGCACAACAGGATGGTCATCTGTCAGCAGGGGCAACCACATCTCACCTGGGACATACCCAGGCATCGCGTCCTCAGCAAAACTTTTGCCTGCGTGTTTACAGATGCGCATGTTCTAGTTACAGTTGGTAAGACACCTGCTACCTACAGGACGCTGCTGAATGGGGTTGCTGCACACATCTTCAAGTGTACTGTTGTCACTGGAAATGCAGTTTTTGTACTAGAAGTGAACCACTGTTGAGAAATGGAAGTAATAACAGTGTATTCTGGGAAAAGAGGGCCAGGAGTGGGTTTGGGGGCTACTGCTTGCTTGTTTTGAGAAAACGAGACTGGGTTTGGATGAGCATTTTCTGTTTCTGGCATAATGTAATTTTCACTCAAGTACTCTGTGCAGGTCTTTGTGACATCCGAGACGCAAATTACTAAGTTAATTCTGACATTTATACATCTGAACAAGACCTCTGAAGAATAATGACATCAGTTCAATCCTGTATACTGGCAGTCTTTACAGTTCAAGACTGCAAGACAGTCTTAAGACAGAGCAACCTCCTTCGAAGAGAAGAAATATTAGAGGCATTGATAGGGATGAAAGGGATTTGAGAAGTCCTCGATACAAGTGTAAAAAGCTACATATATATATAGAGAGAGACATACACACACACACCCTGACACTGAAGCCAAAATCTCCCTAACTTGGATGCCTTAGCATTCTAAATAGAAACTGCCTGATTTTCACAAGTACTCCGTGTTCACAACTCCCAGAGGTTGTCTCTTACTGTTATTACAACAAATGTACAGTGAAGTGGACTCTTCTCTGTTTTAGTGGAAGAGGAAATTAAAGTCTTTCTACATCATACTGTAATTTGCAAAGCAACATATATGATAATCAGTGCAATCTTTAATATATAGAAGAGTTATGCAAAGTTTATGGTAGAAATCTCAAGTGTAATATTCTTCAAACATTAAATTATTAAAAAAAAAGGTCATGTTCTGTCATTTTGGAAAACTCTAAATATAATTAAAAATCAGGTTTTGTTCATTACTAACCTAATCCAAGTGACAGAACTTAGAGAGCCCACAGCTGCAATCTGAAGACAGAACTCAGAAAGGAGTTTAAGCTTAAATTTCTTCTCCAGAAGAAATATTGCAGGTTCACAAGTCACCTCTAATAGAGCAGAACTGAATTTCAGCACCATCACTGCAGCCTAGATCTGAAGTACTATGATCACTCCTGATCTAACAGGCGTGCTTAACTGTTAAGTTTACAAGTATCTCTATAAATTCAACAAGCTTGGAGAATTCAGATTATTGGCCAGCAAAGTCTGAGTGTCTGTAATGATCACAGTGAGGATTTTAAAATTCTGTCAAGTTGTCTTTAGTTCTCTAGTTATGTGTGTTCCAAAATACCATTTCTGGGACCACTGGTCACTCCAAAAATAATTTTATAGTCTTAAAATGGAACTAACAATGTTACTCAATCTGTAATCAGACACCTACAGCAATGCCATAGTAGTTGTCTCTTTTTAGATTATAATATTAATTAGATAATGGAGAGGAAAGGTTAACTTTGTCCTGTACTTAGAATCACAGAATCATTTAGGTTGGAAAAGACCTTTAAGATCAATTCCAATTGTTAACCTAACACTACCAAGTCCACCATTAAACCATATCCCTACATGCCATATCTACACGTTTTACATATTTTTGTTCTTCCCTAATGCAGAGGTAAGTCACAACTCAAGTCATAACACAAGTAACATTTTTTTTCTTTCATCCCTGCCATTTTTAATGCTATCCAAACCTAGTTCCCTCATTTATTCTACAGGAATTTTAGTATTTTCCAGTTCTTCCAGTACTGCCCACAACAAAATCTTCTTAGCTATGTTGCAGAAGGTAACATTAGCAAACCACAAAACTAAAAAAATGAAAAACCTAAATCTTTACAATAATCTCTTCAAAACGAAGTTGACAAAAATTAGTATAAAATACCTTCAAACCATTTTGCTGCATAACACTATGTGAATATCTTAGCAAATAATTCTTCAAGTTCTCCAATTCCTGATTCAGCTCCATAGCATGAATCAGGAATTATTTTAGAAATTTTTCTGGTTGGCATATCAGTTGTTTTGAAATTAATGCATTCTCTAGATCCAGAACTGCAAGACCATTCCTCCACAAAACTAGAAAAAAAAAACATTAAGAGATGTACACTCATTCGGGCCCTCACTTTGCCTGTTTGTGCAAGCCATATTTTAAGTTCCCTGATTTTAAGAGGCCTCGATCTAGCTGATGCTTTCACACCTCTCAATGACTGTTTTCAGTGTTAACCTGAACATGTAAATGAAAACATTTCAATCTTTGTACATCTACTGGGAACGTGGTTCACTTCGCACCTCCAAATAATTGCGGATGAAAAATTGGTGGCTGCTGTCTATAAATGTTTATAATTTACAGTACCAAGGGACCTCAATCAAAGGCTTGGGTTCTCTTGGACTAGACTCTGTAAACATGTTGAATAAAAAGATGTATTTGCTTACTGTAACTAAATAAAACACAAGGCAAAATCATTCTTACAGGATGCTTATGATACTCCAGATGTCAAAGCACTTCCATTTATCACAACTGATGTACTTCAAAAACCCTCAAGGAAGAGACTAGATTGTTATTGTCTACAACCTATAAATGCTCCGATACTTGGAACAGAAATTCTGTATCATTTCTCTTTTAATACAGATGAGGAAAACTGTGACCCAGAGAGGCAAATGGAGTTGCCTGAAACAACCCAAAAAGCGACTGTCAAAGGCAGGGAACGAGTTCAGCACAATCAAGCTCCACATCACTCTGAATATGAATCAAGTGTTACACTGCAAGAGTATTGAAACTTCTTAGTAGCTTTGGTTGTAATTACCACTATATGTAGTATTAGCATATACAACGTGTATTATTATTATGCATAACATATATAACTATTTACAATATACTACTTCACACCTCCTCATTTTAGAATGGGAATCAAACCAATATGTGTTCTCACAAATGATGTGCAGGACAAATGGATGTATCCCAAATGGCGTGAAATTATTCCTTCACTGAACAGGTAACTATGACACTTCATTAAGCATTATGAACACCAAAGTCATAAAGAAGTTAGATTTTCTATACTGTTTCTTTCATAAGAATTAATATCATATAGTGGATGATAAATTAAAGATGGCAACCATGTTTTTATCTATCATGATATCTCATAAATGATTTCCTAAAGCTTAACAGAAGTAATTTTAATGACAGGAGAATTTAATGTATTTACAAAAATGCGCTAATAAATTTGTACCTTAAGTACTAAAACAACTTAGTTTATTATTTACTTTTGGCTAGTTTTACTGACTCTATGGATAATAAGTCTATTGAATTCTTCATGCAAAACAGGCCTGTTAAATACTGCCCAGCTCAAAGCTGGCACATATGCCAAAAACCAGTACGATAAAATGTAATACCAGTGACATTTATGAGTTGAGATTTGCTCACCTACCAGAGCTAAAAAGCATTCACAGGAAATGGGATTCAAATACTAAAACAAAGTCTTCAGCTTCACAGTGTAGAAATTCAAAAGGTTAAGTACAGAAATGAAGGTTGGAGCCCACCCTGCAGGAGCAGAGGTTAGTGAAAAGACAATGTAGACCAGCAAGAACAAGACGATGTAGAATTAACAATTCTGTTCTCACTACCAGTCAGATGCAAATTTTACCTCAGTCCCAAACAGAAGCGTATGTGAAAGGCATTGGAATCCAAAGGGAAACAAAGCAACAAACAAAAAATCCACTTTTCTCAGGAGTTAGAATATTTAGGGGAAACCCAACACTTGGAGAGTGAAAAGAAAGAGAACACAAGTTGCCCCCAGACTAAAAATATACTAGGATCTCAGGGAAAAGGCCAATCTAGATACTACATACATACTCATAAATTCATAGATGCAGCATTTAGCATTGTCATCTCTGATTTGGAAACCACAGGACTTGAGCCTCACATGGATAGGACACTCTCCACTTGAGGGTTTCACCTCCTGTCTAGGTGCAACACTGCTCACTTATCCACTGGAAAAGCCGAGGCCTGTCAGCACCACCTCTGCATTGGTTTTGGCTCCAGCTGTGAATTTAGCAGTGCTAGTCTGGCCGTCTAGTCCAGATGTTCATGAAGCAGCTGCTTTTCAACACCTTTTGAGAAACCACGTCACAGGCATCCCTCAGGCCAAAGCAGAGCAAGCTCAGCACGGGAAGAACCCCATTGCCAAGATCTGTGTAAGGCCAGCAGTTACATCTGCTCTTTGCCACAGCCCTAAGTCATTAAATGTAATTCTTACAGGAAGATAGAAAATGAAACATGTTCAGAAGAGAACATTTTCCCTCCAGGCCTTCTATTGGCATCTGCTGTCACCATGTTCAACATGGGACTGAACCAGGCTCTGAATGGCTACACTGACTCATTCAATGCATTTCCTGTTAACAGCTCTTACCTCTAATTACTGGTGCTCGGCAGGATGGGAGAACTGGCATATAGAGCACTCTGGTAACTATATTTATTATACTGCTTTCTTTTGCCATCCTACAGCTTTTCTTCTTCCCTCATGTCAGAGTTTCTTCTATGCCCTCATAAAATATATTTATTACTTTGCTCTAGAGATCTCCCACAGGCAAAAAGTAGGTGGATTGGCACTTATGAATTAGTCTTGGCAGTGCTCTTTTGCCTCCCCTAGGTCTGGTAGAGAGTCACAACTACTTCTACAACTCTCTCATTGAGTAGGATGTAAGGAACGATGACTAAACTGTGTAGATTTAGTGGTGAACAATGTTTTGACAGGTCTCCTGTTTACTGACAACATCTAGCATCTGAGTATCTCCCAGACTTTACCGAGGTTAGTCTCATGACACTCCTGCAAAGCAGGGAGGCATGCTATTTCCATTTTATTCATGGGGACTGAAGCTTGAAGATGTTGAGACTTACAAAGTCAATTACAGAAAGAGAGATTAATTCTGACACCTTGTTCACCACATTAAGTACCGAGACCTACAGTCCCCTACTCCATCCAAATTACACAAATCTGAAGCTAAATAGTCTTCCATCTGTACGTATTTGCCACCCACTTACTTCAAATTATCTTATCCAAGTCTATTTTACATTACACCTCCCAAAACATTGTCTTTGCCTACCATGCTTGGAGTTTCAATGTTGTGATATGTAAC